>OZ010790.1:575851233-576558711 GCA_963932465.1 Maratus speciosus | reverse complement strand
TATGATTATGACACATGCAAAATAGAAGACTAAAAAAATTCACAAACCTCCCCCAAGCTAATTCTGGTTGACTTAAACAAAAGAAAATGATCAATCCCTAAATTTAAAAAAAAAAAATAAAATAAAATAAATAAATAAATGATTCAATTTACAAAATATCTCATTGTCACAAACTAAAATCAAACTAAAAGCATATTCATTGTTTCTCCTCTTCCAATTTGCGTCATATCAGCAGATTGTCGCAGTCTATGCTAGACATAAATCTGCAAATATCACAACTTTTCTTTTAAAAACAGCATTATTAACTAGAACTGAAAACTTTATTTCTGTTTCCCTTTCATTCTGATCAAAATAGCATTAAAAGAAATAAATAATTAAGAAAGAAAAAAGTTTTTTTTTTACTGCCATGAATAAATAAAATTTCCAGTTTCAGAAATAATAATCCAGATCCAAAGACTGATATGTATATCGACCCTGTGTCGGGATCGGGCTGAACCCACCTCATCTCTAGTAACTATATCGTTTTATTCCAGAAGTTTCAGTTTCTAACTAAGCAAAATCAGTCATATTGAAAGTATAAATTCTTTATAAGTATTTTGGACCTCTTATTTTAGAAATTTCTTTATTTCTTGCAAAATATTTCTTTCTCTCATTATTCATTTTAAAATAGTTTTTTTTTTTTTTTTTTTTTTTTTTTTTTTTTTACTATCTAAGGATTAGCATTTATTTTTCAACTGAGCTCCAATTTGGCGAATATATTATGCACTATTGCAGCAAGATTTGTATACATTTCCACACAAATCAGCCAACTGATTTTGCAACGGATTCTATAAATAAGGAAAATCGCCAAGGAAGTGTATAAGCTGTAAATATTGTGGCAATGATCAAACATTAGTGGCTCAAAGGCAATGTCTTCCCTTTCAAACGGAAGACCCAGAATTCGAATCCTGCTGATTCCATTGTGTCAGAAATTTATTCGAATCCATTGTATTCTGTAAATGTTTGAAAAGTCGATTGACATCATTTCAGATTTTGTATGTAATGAATATGTTTTAGTATAGTATTTTGAGTTATCTGTACCAGATCATTTGTGAGGTTTAATTCATAACACTACTTGAGCTTGCATGTACAATTTTTAGGGTTCCGTACTTAAAAAGTAAAAACAGAACCATTATAAGAGCACTATTGTGTCTGTCTGTCACAGCCATTTTACTCATAAACTATGGGACATGGAAAGTTCAAATAGGAGGGAATTAATAAAGACTATTGTCCCACATATTTACAGATTATTAAACATTCACAAATATATTTAGGAAAAATATAGAGCGGCTAATTAAGTTACTTGAAGAAAAAAAAATCTTTCATTTGTATATCATGTGTGGTAACGTGTGAAAGCTTTCGTAATGCTGAACTCAAAAGTACATTTCTTTTAATTTTAGATATTATATTTTCAGAGATATCGTAGAAAACGTAATGCAAAAATATGTCCCCCCCCCCCTCTATTTCCGACTCTACTGAAATTAAAATTATGAAAAAATTAGAGCTAGTAGACATTAATTTGAAACTTGCAAGAAAACTATAGCAATTACCTTGGGTCGCATGGTTTTTGAGAAAAGCACACTTTTCCGTTACACACAAATTTTGATTTGCAGGCATTCTGCAAAGGTATTGAGGAGTGCTGGAGGTACCTATCGTAGCAGAAGTATAAAAGCATTATTGATAATGATTTTTGAAAAAAATTGTCGGTAATTAGACGAGATATTAACACTTAAGGACATGGGACATTTTGGACATGCATAATGACCGGAACGGCGTACTCTATGTACCATCAGCTTTTAAAGCCTAGATAACAATTTTTAATGATATATTTGTGTAATGCAATGCCCAGTAGCAGCATAAAAGCAATAAATATCAAATTGTTAAAAAGAGACTAATTAGAATTAATCACATAAATACTATGGGATTTGCAACTAGTTTGCATTGAGAGGATCTCTGAATATGCCTCCCGTGTTCTTTAAAAGTTAATTAAAAACCTATCTGGGAAAACACGGCATGGACCAAGGTGGCGTTGCAACTTTGTGACTTCCCTTTGAAGCACTCTTAGCACAATGCCAGGTTTAAACCTTGAACAAGGTTTTTATTTTAGCTACACTGTAAAAAAAAAAAAAAAAAAAAAAAAAAAAAAAAAAAAAAGATTATTGCTACGCTGAATTTAGTTTTATGAAATGCCAAATGAAGTTTAAATATGCACTACTGTTATAGTCAGTACCAAATTGAGTTCATCATAAACAGATTAGGATAAGATTAAAAAAAGATACAGAATAGCAGTATTTGATATTATTTAGGCTTCATATCTCTTCGAACTTTTATGGTACACCCATTCATACTTTTCTAGTATATACAGCTATATCCAATCCTACGTTATATAGTTTTTTACAAAGTCTTATTATTCTTTTAACAACCAATTTTTTTAATAATACAGTTAATAATTTATTTATTTATTATATGGTACCCTCTGAGTGCGAGTAATACTTGCACTTGATCGTTTATTTAGTATAATCCTGTGTTTTTTCATTCAAATGATGTGCATAGTTATTGAAACATTTTATAAGTCCTGATATAGTTCCTGATTTTTGTTTATCAAGTTTATTCTTAAAAAAAATTTCGGAAATAGTTTATCAATACTGTTTTCCAAAAAGTCGCCGATTGTGTGCACGAAACATGTAGATCTGTTTATTAAAAGGTATTTATAAGCCTTTAAATGTACCATTTTTATTGTTAGCATGTTATAACTTTAGTTTTATGATAATAAGAGTTTTTTGTTCAATATTTTGTGTGTTTGACGATTATATTGCAATTTAATTTGTTTTTTAATGTATAAAAGCAATTGTATTAATTATAGCTACTGATGTAGATGAATATATAACTGCAGAAAGTGTGGATTATGATCCAATAAGTGATGATGAATTGGATGCATTAATAGAAGAACCTGAAGAATCTTTGCCCAAGTTTCAAGTTGAAGGTGAAAAATCCAGTAAGTGAATTCAATGCAAAGTTTTTGGATACATTCTTCAATAATATTTGAGATCTGCTGTGGGATTAAACATGAACATCTTTCTGAATTCTTGATTTAAATTAAATGTTCATAAAATGCTTTAACTTTTTGTTCCTTTAAAATTATTAAAATTAATTTAGTACAATGTTAGATTTATAAAACTGTTTGTAAATTTTTGGTATCTGTAGAATAAACATTTAATTTTTTTTTTTTTTTCATTCACATATAGCTAATGTTATAATTTTCTTTGCTGATATCTGCCTATATTAACTAGTGATTTCTTTTCATTTAGTTTTTTTTTTTTTTTTTTTTTTTTTTCAAAGATAAGTCTTATCCTTCTTTTGCTATTTAATTATGAATTTAATAGTGCAATAATTAAAACAAACTAAAAAGCTCTCAGCTGTAAAAATGCTAAAACTCATTTTAAATTATTTTATACTTTTAATTTGGCTCTAATGAGGATAATGTTATTATTTTTCTTGTGTCTAATGTTTGCCTTTAGAAAATTTTACTGTTTCTGACTGCATTAAAATGACTATGAATTTATGAATTCCTTAATTATTTTATATATGATAATTAATTTACTATCATAATGTTTCTATTGTTGTTGTCATTATATTCTTACTGATTTTTGTTTGTTCCTATTTCAGAGATTGTAGACGCTTTGGACGTTGATTGGTCAGCTTTGATGAGTGAAACTAAAACAGAATTTAAACCTGGCTGTGCTCGCAAGCGGTTTACAGCTGCTCATGTTATTTCCAGAATCGGTTTTTCACAAGTTTTTGCTGGACCTGAATTAAGTGACAAAATTATCAAGAAATGCCAGGAGCAGTTAGAGAAAGAAAATGATGAAAATGAGGGTAATCTGTTCTTTAATCTTTTGTTTTATTTTATCCTTACAGAAAAGAAGGAGTGTTTGTTTTTTCTCCAGAAAATTAAAGCTGTTAAAGAGCAACTTTATAACATACGTTTTAATTTATTTTTGTTCAGAAATGCATGAAACTAGTAGGTATTGTTGTTCAGAAACTATGTAATCGAACTATTTTTTCTGGATTTTTTGCAAACAAAATAGATCTTTCAGAAAAGAGTCAAAGTGGGTGTTTTGAATCCAATTTCTGCACAAAACAAGAATAACCACTCAAGTAAGGATTGAAAAAGTCTTTGTCATGTGATCCAAATCAGTTATAACTCAATAGGTAATTGATGGATCAAAAAATGGAAAACACAGTTCGATTTCAAATCGCTTCCGTAGTCAGGCCTTCCAATTTGAAATCTTTCCATTAAATAATGAATTTGTAAATGCGTCAAAACGTTTTGCGCTTGTTGAGCAGAGCAATTGAGAACAAACAACCTTAATGAGTTCACAACTATACTTTCAGGAACAGTTTGTCTACTTCACATTTCATGAAGAGGGTAGCTTAATTGACAGGCATGAAAGTTTTCAGCTTTTTTTTTTTTTTTTTTTTTTTTTTTTTTGTCATTTTTGCTGTTTCTGAGATTGATGCAAAAACATGGATAAATCATGACCCAAAATTTATTTATTTATTTTTGGAAAGCAAGGGGGGGGGGGGGAGGCTAAATAGGTAAAATTGCAATGGTGTACAAATTTTGCACTTTTAAATTTTCCTCCTAACATTTAGCATTTTTTAATATAAAACAGTAATAAAAAAAAAGTAGTAATATAAGTTTAAAACTGATTTTAAGATGCATAACAAAATAATAGTGTTCACTTTTTTCTAGTATTCCACTTTCACTGGTTTTTCTTACAATGTGAAATTGAGGAAGAAAAAATTAAAATAAGAAAAAAAAAAGGAATAGTTTATAAAAATATATTTCTTTAAAAAGCACTAAACTAAAATGCATTTTTTTATTTTATTTGTGCTCGCAGTGCATGTACATGCAAATTTTGTGATATTATCTCTGTTCTTTGTTTTATTGTGTTTTCTTGATTCACTGGTGTTTGCTTTGAGTAGCTAAGCTAATTTAGTGCAGAAATTTTAATATGAGGATGTATTTGAACTCATAATATAGTAATAAATAAATGAAAATAATTGAAAAAAAATTATTGTTATTATATCTTTTAACTTTATTTGCATATTTATTTTACGCATTTCATACCTTATATACCTAATATGTGTTTTATACCTAATTTTCGTTCATAATATTTGTTTCTGCACGTTCATGTTTATTTATATTACAAAAGTGCATTGACTTGGAGGGAACTACTTTGAACACCCTTAAGAGTGGGTAAATTTCATTCGAACCATTTAGTATCTCAAAAATTTCAGTGTGACCCCCGTAGTATCTGCAAATACTTGCAAATAAACATTGCCTTACTTAAAAGTAACTTTTAAATCTATTCAGGAAAGTTCTATCAATTTCTTATGGTATTTAAAGAAAGAAAAAAGAATGCAGTATTCTTTGAGCTTTTCTGCATTCATTTGCACATTATCTGTATTATTAAAAAAGAGTTTATGTTATTAAAATATTTATTGGTTTATCTTTTGAATGTATGAAAAAATGGTGATAGTCTTAACATTTTATAAAAAAATGTGTTGTACTTATATTATGTATCTTATTGTATCTGTTTATAATTTGACAGAATATAATATTTTAACTTGTACAATCATTAAAATTATTCTTAAGACTCTTGAAATATATTTAGGATTCATGAAATACATGTTTGTCAAATAGCATTTCACTTTTTATTAAAAAGAATGACAAAGCATCATTTTAAATTTAAATCTATTTCCATTTATAATGCATTTTAACTTTGAAGCTTTAGCAAGATTTAACTTTGAATTAAACTCATATAGCTATGCATTAATATCTAGCAGTGATAATAAATAAGCTTGGCTCCTGTTCCGTCAGGCGAAGACAATCACGAGCTAATGCTAAACTTATGGGGAGATTCTTTGCCAATATCTCGTTTGCATTTCGACATTTTAAAATGATTTTTTTTTGCATTGGGCAGCTGAGGCCAATCCCTACAGTTGCCCTTTTTCTACTTTATCAATTTTGCTTGCAGATATCTTTTATAAAGTAACTTTCACTTTCAGAATCAGTTATGAAAGTGAAAGTGTCATCAGAATAAAAAACTGCAACCGCAATTGAAAAAGTCAAAAAAGGGCGGCTGTAGGGATCAACCTCAGCTGTCCAATGTCCCCCCCCCCCCCCCCCTCAAAAAAAAAGTCAAAATGCAAATGAGATATTGGCAAAAAACCTCCCCATAGGTTTAGCATTAGCTCGTGATTGTCTTCGCCTGACGGAACAGGAGCCAAGCTTATTTATTATCACTGCTAGATATTAATGCATAGCTATATGAGTTTAATTCAAAGTTAAATCTTGCTAAAGCTTCAAAGTTAAAATGCATTATAAATGGAAATAGATTTAAATTTAAAATGATGCTTTGTCATTCTTTTTAATAAAAAGTGAAATGCTATTTGACAAACATGTATTTCATGAATCCTAGAGATGATAATGTATGATATCGTAAGAGGAGGGGCCTCCAAAATTACCAAAAAGTTGATAATGTTATATATATACAGTCCCTTACAGTTTTTCATAAGATTTTTTGGTTTTAAATATTCTATGATGTGTTTAATTTCATTTCTCTATTTTTTGATTAATTCCCGTTTTGGAATTTTAGAAAAAAAATCTGACCAGACCAAAAAAAGTGAAGAAAAGAAATTTGTGATGGAGCACCAAATAGCTGCTTTTCATGCTGCTATATCTCAAACTAAAAAAGAAAGAATTGAAGTTTTTAGTCAAGTAGGACCTTATAGACGTGCCTTGTGTGCAAGGAGAGATTTGCAGATACGTAATTTATTGTGCAAGCCTTTAAATAAGGTATGTGTAAAGATGGAATTTTGTAATTGATTTTTAGCCCACTTTCTGATATTCTAGAATTATAAAAATTACGTTCACATGTGTGTTTCTGATGACAATACAACATTTTAATAATTCCATAACTTAATTATGAATTACTACATTAATTTTAAATTACTACACAGGGTTCGGTGATATATATCTTGATATATATATATATCATGCTGGGGTCTATCCAGGCAAAATTTGGGGCCTATTTAGGGCCCCTTCACAAAAATAAATTTAATAAAATGGGCTCCTTCACAAAAATAGATTTAATAAAGCGGGCCCCTTCACAAAAATAAACTTAATAAAACAGGCCCCTTCACAAAATTCCTTTTAATAAAATAGGCCCCTTTGTAAAATTCTTTTTCATAAAAGCTGTTTTAAAATGTTTAATTTGTAAATAAAACCAGGTTACGAAAAACAAAAACTTTAGCTAGGGGATTTAAAGAAGTTTTTGTTAATAAATTCTTGGTTCAAATTTAAGTAACTGGATCTAAACTTTCGTTACAAAATGTTATTTTTCACAAAAATATAATAAAATTCACAAAAATAACTTTTACTTTTCTCAGAATGGGCTCCAAGAATAAAAACCTGCATTGACCCCTGTCATGATATATATCCGATATTTATTTCCAAAATATCATGAAGTTTGATATTTTCATATATTTTACAGTAATTTTCAAAATGTTGCACATGATATTTTTTATATTGTCAGTCAAAACAAGTGTAAATGAATTTTTTAACTGGTATTGATTGTATCATTCAGTAGATAAGAACTTTTGCTTTGGTAGGGCATTTTTAGCTTCCTAACTGTCCCCTCTGCCTTCCCATAAGAAAATCTTTTCCAAGCTTTACATTTGACGCTTAATTTTTAAATGTAGAACCAATAATTATGTGGAACAATATTCACTTAAAGCTGCTATTGGAAGATAAACTTTCTAATTTAGAGAAGTTATTTACAGCTTCATTAGAATCTTTTCTGATTTTGGTTTTCTTTAGTTTAAACTACACAACAGGTTAGATAATAAAAAAGCATACAAGCTTACATTTATGTTCAATTTTTTAAATAATAATTTTGTTGTATAAAACACAAAATTTTCTGGAAACTTAATAATTAATCCCATAGTTTTTTTTGTGAGTGAAAAAAAAAAATTATACTTAGAATATTGTTTTATTAAGTTTTCATGCTAAATGCAATATGTTTTAGTTTCTAATTTATATTAGGTCTGAAAATATTTATAATTATCAATAAGTTGACTATTTTGAAAATATTAGATATATATAAAAAATATCGGATATTTATGATATTTTTGAAAATAGGATATTTACGAACCCTGAGGACGTCATAGACGTGGCTTGTGTGGGGGAGAGATTTGTAGATACGTAATTTATTATGTGTTAAATTATATAAAAAGTAATTTAAAAAATAGAAATTAATAGTTTTAAAAGGATAAGAAGAGAACTTTAAGATAAATTGATTTTAAAAGAAGGCTTGTGATTAAGTTGCATAGTATAGGCAGTGCAAAGCGTTAAAAGGATTTATACATGATGGATAACAAATAATAATTAAAGCAGTACTCACCTGAACTGTGCAGTTAGATCATACAATTACATCAGAATATCTAAATATATCCAGGGGCGCCATTTGGGGGAGGCTAGGGGGGGGGGGGCAATTGCCCCTCTCAAGGAATTTAATATTTCAAAATGCATCAGTCATCACATGTTGCTCAATTTTTTTTTCTGAAATTACAGAAAAGCCAAAGTAACGTCAGTTTTCGAAAATAAAAAGTTATCCTTAAAAAAGCAGTTTAAGGGCAGAAATTGACAATAATCAATAATATTTTCTCAAACCTTGTTATTGGAAGATTCTCAAAGTGAGATGCACCTATTATTAATGAGTACTTTGGCTAATTTTTAAAAGATGCGTGATAATCAAATTGTATCAATAATACTTCTCTTCAATAATGCAATGTATAGTGCTCCTCAGATATATTCAACAAAATCCAAAGAAATGTTTGCCCCCCTCAAGAAATTTCTGAAATGGCGCCCCTGAATGTATCTCATTTATACCAGAGTGCAAAATAATATTTTCGTATATTCTTTTACTGATCAAAAATTAATTCATCATACTTATCAAAGTAAATAACATTTATATTTTATTTGTTTAATTCTCTAAATCCTTTTTGTAAATGAATCTTATATTTCTATCTGAATCAATCTTGGCACATTTATCTTCTATAAAACAAAACACATGAAAACACAGAATACAAAAATACACATTTTCTAACTCAATATTTTATTTTTTTTAAAATGAATAGAAGAAAAAGGGGGAGGGGAGACTAAAGCGCAGTAGCTCATATACAATACATATGTTAAGACATGAATTTTTTTATTTTATATTTTACTGAATGAAAAGAGATATGCAATACAATAATAACATATCATTTGGTTTCAATAACATTAAAATATATCTATATGCTCATAAATGAATATAACTTGAATTTGCTTTGACATGAAGAATAATCCATTTAAATGTACTTCCATCAAAATAAAATAACACATCAGGAATCCAAGGTATGTCAAGATTCGTTCCTGGAGATAGAATAGTTCACCTTGACGAGTCAGTAACCATCGAAATGTTTAAGAGTTAGTACATTATTCAAAATAATTAACACAATACGAAAGATATAATAGAGTGTGCATACCTCAATTACTCTCCTTTATAGGGGTATAGAAGGGAAATCATTTACCTCTCATACTAGAATTATTAAAATAACTTCTTGATCTTGTTAGCTTCATTCACAACTTATCTCGAAACTGTAAACAAGAGGCAGAGAGAGGAAATTCTTGTATTGCACTCAGATGAATGTTTATCATCTCATAGTTGAGAAATAAGTCTTCTTTCTGAAGTATATCCTCAGTTGAGTTTGCACCATTCTTGCATCAGTTATTGATGACTCATGCCCTTTATCATTTTTATCGGACTTCGACTGACAAGATTAATACTGATCCATGGAACATCATTTGGAAGATACTTCTTTAATAAATTACATATATTGAGGATTTTAAATATTTTTATAGTTTTAAAAATATAAGGGATTAAATTATTTGAACTGAACAGGCCCTCCACCGGTGTACTGATTTCAAAAACACAGTACACCGGTGGGATATAGACGTCCTATTCCTATGTCCTATCAAATCTCAATGGCCAGAGAGAGAGCATGACACTACAACGACGCTTCAAAGCTAGAGGAAAATGCTCCCATTGGCTGCTGCGAACGGTGACACTGGAAGAAATTCAGAAGCGATTCAATTTTCGACAAGCAACCGCACAATCTTTGTTTGCACATGTCAAAGAAATTAACTGAATGCATATTGCGAACGCTGTCTGGCCGGGGAATCGCAAAGATGGGGGAAGCAAAGGAATAGATAAGATGAAATAAAAGATGGCACCTGAAGTATGTCAAATTTGTTATTTTCTGACGGAATGGAAAAATGGCATAGGAGAAAAATAGTGCGTTTTCTGAATTGAATAAAATGGAGAAAAAATTACATTTTTACTTTAAATACTTTATTTTTGCACAAAAATTATCAAAATTTTTCGTAGAAATAAGATAATATTATTAAAATCGTTAAAAGGGAGATAATTGACGAAATATATATTTTTTATTAGATAAGTTAAAAGATTAAATTTTTTTTATTTTGTGGGGAGTATATAATTTAGAAGACTATCATTTTTATGGTTGATAGGTTGAAGTTAAATATTAAAATTTGAATAATCATTATTAAATAACTAATTAAATATTTTAAAGTTGCCATCACCTAACATTGTGCAAACCTTTAAATAAGGTATATGTAAAGATGGAATTTTGTAATTGATTTTTAACCCACTTCCTGATATTCTAGAATTATAAAAATTACTAAAATTTATATAAAGCACAAGTAAAACATACTAAAATTGCTTTTAGGTATATAATATAAAATTATTTAAAATACCTTAAAAATCAAATTAAAATCCTAAAACGTTTTCGGCCAAATTCACACAGCCATCATCAGTAGTTATTTAAATGTTGCTATTTCTCTTTGCACTTATTCGTCAACAGGAGATCATTGTAGTTTAAGGG
Organism: Maratus speciosus; assembly: GCA_963932465.1. Lineage (NCBI taxonomy): Eukaryota > Metazoa > Arthropoda > Arachnida > Araneae > Salticidae > Maratus > Maratus speciosus. Next base: position 576,547,659 of record OZ010790.1, on the reverse strand, counting down.
TGGTATGGAAGATAAGTCCAGAGGAAATGGTATTCAAATTTTTAACAAAACAAGCTTTCATACATACTATATCTTTATTAGAAATTATTTCAGCGGATTATCTTATAATTGCTTCCTGCTAATAACTGGTACAAAAGATAATTTTGGATTTATTGAAATCTACATTTATAGGTTGAATTTGAGCTAATCTTGCAATTTTAGTATGTTTTATTTGTGCTTTATATGAATTTTATTTATTTACTCAAGGTAAGTTTAGCACTAGAATTTTAACATTCCGTTATTATAAAAATTACGTTCAAATGTGTCTTTCTGGTGACAATACAACATTTTAATAATTTCATAACTTAATTATAAATTACTACATTAATTTTAAGGCATTTTTCCATTAGCCCATCACAGGTGACAAATAGCCAAATAGTCTCTGTAACTCGTTGATTGTATACGAGTTGAAACAACAATGGATTTAATGATGTGCCAATAAACACTCGTCAAAATATGCCAAATGGCTATGAAACTGCAACAATAAAACATTTTAAAGGCTTAAAACTAGAAAAGGAATTATAAATAAAAAATGAATAGTGTAATAAAAAAAAAAAAAAAAAAATTATCAATTAATAGCTTATTATTTTTAAATACAAATTTGAAATTCTGCTTTTGAACACATAATGTTAAATATAGTAGGGTTTTTTTCCCTTCCATTTCAAGCCTTAGATTATTTTGTGTTATGCAACGAATGCATATTTCATAAAATCACATTCATAAATTTGTCCCTGTTTTACATTGTTAATTTTTGAAACACATTATCTATGTCTTATTTATACCCTGGTGGAAAAGCTTTATAAGAATTTTACTTTAGATTTTATTATTTAAATATATTTTGGTTTTACATAAATAATTATGCAAAAAGGCAAGCATAATAGTTGTAGAGCTTTCAGATTTAACCCTTTAGTTTGCAGCTTTGCATATATGCAAAGAACAGTGCTTTGAATTTAATAGATTTTTTCTTATTTGTATTTATCTAATTCACACCAGAAAATTAAAATAGCAATATCTGCTTTAATTAATAACAGACATTCCATATTTAAATAAAGCAAAATTAACCATTGATACTTTCTGGTGTAAGTCAGATTCTCCGAACTACGTTATTTCTAGAACACATTCTATCATGGGATTAAAGGGTTAAATGTTAAGTTTTATAAAATAAATAATTATATAAAATAAGGTATTTGCAGACATACTTATTAAAATATTTACTAATTTGCAATATTTTAGGGTAAAACAGCCACACGACAGTAGTTTTTACTCTTATTGCAGATGTGCAATAGAAGAAAAGATCGACGTATTATATGAAAAATATATCTCTGATTTTTTTCATTATTTTTTCTGTGTAATAAACCTTTCAGAGAATCATACATAATTTTTTCAAAAGAAAATAAAAAATCGCACATTAGAGGGTTAAATCAATTATTTTTGTATATTTCAAACTTTTTTAACAATTATTATTGAAATATAAGGAAGGGTAGCTACAGTTGAAAGGGCAGAGTTAAATATAAACAGTGCTGTAAAAGAAAGCAATGTGGTATTTAAAATTTATCTCCTTGTAAAAAAGTAGGAAAGAAACAATAAGTCTACTTTAAACATAGAAGAATACGGAGGTGAGAATCTTCCACATTTCTCCTGATTTTCACTTTTGTTAAAAAAATTTCTAAATGTCCTCCTCTCTCCCAAGCACACAAAGTTTAAAATCTTTAAAACTGTTTAAACTTTTTCTGCTTTGTTTGTATTGTAACAGTAAATGATCAACTACCTAAATTACCCTCACCCATGATAATACCACTTCTCCCTTCACTCCCATCCCCCATCATATCAAGCATGTAATGTTTAATATTTGAAATATTTTTATTCTGCCCTATTTATTATTGTGCAATGACAATGAAAAAGTAACAGATCATTTAAGTTACCCCTCTCCCAAACTTTCTTTTTTTATTTCCTTTTTTCCCAGCGTACAAAATATAAAAATTTTTAAACTCTATTTTTAAAGAATTTTCTGCCCTATTTGTTAATTTGTAGCAACAGTAATCTAGTCCCCCCACCCTCTCCCCTCACACACACCAGAAAAAGGAAGGAATTTCTAGTCATAAGTCAGAGACAAAGCAAAGATTTTTCTCCTTTTTCTCAATTTGGCTGTTCACATTCCTGATAATAATTGCATTTATGCATGTTTCATGAAATTAAGAAATCAAATGTAGAATTGTTTTATTATTATTATTTTTTTTTACTTTGTATTATTATTATTATTATGATTATTATTATTTAAAAATTAATGAAGTATGCATTAAAAATAAAATAAATACAAAATATTTTCCTATGAGAAACTAAGAGAGCTGAAGAAGAACACACCTTTTAAAGAAAAAAAACAATAATAATATTCATTTTCTTAATCAACATTGTTTGAAAGATTCTCTTTTAACTCTGAATGTATATATATTTTTTTTAAGCTGTATTAATTGCTTTTTTCTATTCTGATGTAAAATTGGTTTTATATTATTTTTTATCATTTGGAAATTTGACTTTAATGTTAATAGTATTTGCTTTAAATATTAAGTTAATTTTCAGGGCATTTCAATATGAAATACTTTTGTAAAATGAAACGTGCCGATAATATATAAAGTTATTATTACTTTTTTTTTTATGTTTTAACATTTTATCTCGTTGTTTAATTTAAGGAATGCAAGAAATATTCTTAAAATATTGGAAATACAGTCGACCACCGATTTAACGAATCGTTCAGGACTAGCAACTTTGTTTGCTAAATCAAGATTATTCATTAAATCGGGATCATCAAAGGAATTTTATTATACAATAGAACAAGTTGAAAGAAGGCTATAAATAAAAAGAAGAGTGCTCACTTACCTTAAACTTTAGCTTCTTTAAGAAAATACACTGTATAAATAATGATTATTTTTTTATGTTTTACTATAAATCACTAGTATTGTAATTAAGAAAAATTATCATTTATTCAAATTTTAGAGATAAATTATTTTTTAGAACAAAAATCGTTTATGGATGTTTGTTTGCATTTTGTATTCCAACCATCTTTATTGATTTTTTCCAAAGCTGTGAAAACAGTGTCATTAACATTATGAGCCGTCTAATACTATTCCAAAGTATCCAAACTGCTGCTTCTTTGAATGTTGAATTCTTCATCGCTATTTCATCTTCTTCATCTAATGGACTACTATGGCTAATAATAACCTTGCTGCAGTGTATAATTCGCATATAGATAGTTTTGCGTGTTGCATCACAAGATACATATTCAGAAAAATGACAATGAGGGACATTGAAACATTTTGATAAATATTAGAAAATTTGTTCAATTTTTCATTTTTTTGGCATTGAAACTTATTTGTTAAATCGGGATTATAAATTTATTAAATCAAAGTATTTTTGTTCCATTTTTGTCGGGACAATAAAAAAATTCCCTAAATCGAGAAATTCGCTAAATCGTGATTCGTTAAATAGGGGCTCGTCTGTATCTATATGGTTTTATTTCCATGCTTTGGCCATGTGGTTGACTTCATTTTCTATTCATGCCTTAACGCAATACAGGATTCCATGGTTAATGGAGTCGCATGGGATAAAATTTCATCTGTAAATCGGCAGACTGCAGAATAGAAGATAATGCCAACAGTTTATATCAGTGAATTGCAGGGATGCGGAAATACATAATTTTACTTGCCACGGTGAAGTGATTTTCTGTCAAGGCGAATGTACTTCTAGGTAGTTTGTGAAAACTGCAAACGATAGTGATATGCAAAAAAAAAAAATTTCTCTTTTTTTTTTTACTAGTTTGTTCTATTTTGCAACTTTCTAAATTGCTGTGATGTAAACAAAAACATGATACTAACAAGGGAACCACTTTTGGTGTTGCTCGCATCTAGCATCGAGACTTGGTGCGTTTTGTAGCCCTATACATAAAAGTTCATGGTTCGTACGCTTTGGAAAAAATAGAAAAAGTGCTGGAAAAAAAAGTGTTCATTTTCAAGGAATGAAAAGTGCTGGAAAAGAAAGTATTCATTTTCAAGGAATGAAAAGTGCTGGAAAATATTGCGAACTTCGACAAATGGTCGCCGAAAAATATCAATTTGAAAGATCGTTCGCATGAAAAAAAAAATCGGTAATTTCGCCAAAGAATCGCTGAAAAATGCAAATTTTGTCAAAAGGTCGTGGGAAAAACGCATATTCCGTCAAAGAATAGAGAAATAACGCAAATTTCGGCAAAAGATCCCGAATAAAGAGCAAATTTCGTCAGAGGATCACGGACAAATCGTGAATTGCATTAAAAGATCGCGTAAATACGCATGTTTCATCAAAGGAACGCGAAAAAACTAAAATTTCGCAAAGAATCGCGGAAAAAACGAAAATTTCGTTAAAGAATCGCGAAAAAAAACGCCAATTTCGTCCAAGAAACGCGAAAAACCCACAAATTTCGTCATAAATTCACTGAAAAACCTCAAATTTCGTCAAAAGATCGCCAAAAACCGAAACATTCGTAAAAAGATCGCGAGAAAACGGAAAATTTCGATGAAAGATCGCGAAAAAACGGTAAATTGTGTCGAAAGATCGCGAGAAAACGGAAAATTTCGACGAAAGATCGCGAAAGAGTGGCAAACTGCATCGAAAGATCGCGAAAAAGTGGCAAATTGCGTCGAAAGATCGCGAAAAACAGAAAATTTCGCCGAAAGATCGCGAAAAAACGGCAAGTTGTGTCAAAGGGCAGCAAAAAAACTGCATAGTTAGTGCCAGGAGCAGTAGTGTAGTCGTAAAAAAAGCAGAGGGTATACGCTCTAAGCAGAGGGTATACGCTCAAGGCAGAGCGTATACCCTAGAGTGTACATACTATAGCTTTCTTGAGAAACAGAGGGTATACAGTGTTCCTTAAAAAAATCCAGAGGGTATACGGCGTATACCCCCGTAGCCCCTCCACTACATCCCTGGCCAGGAGTGGATCCCCCCCCCCCCCCCCCTGCTGTAACTTTTCAAAGAATTTTATGTGAATTTCAGTAATTTTTTTTTTACTCAGAATCACCCCTGAAAAATCATCAGGAAAAAATACCTCAAAATTCGTCCATTAATTACGATAAAAAATGCAAATTTCGTCAATTTGTCGAAAAAATCGCGAATTTCGTCAGTTTGGTGCCAATTTCACCTAATGCCCCCCCCTCCCCCCCCCCCCCCCTCTAATATACTCAATCGGTCATTCAAAAAAAATTGTTAAATTTGTTAATTGGTTGCAGAAAAACATTGTAAAATTTGTCAATCGGTCATTCATAAAAATCGCAAATGGTGTCAGTCAGGAAAAACGTCACAGAATTATATCAATTATAAATTTTTCGCTGTGTAACTGATAATAAAATTTTTATTCCTTTTTATAAACTCTTTTTTTAAAAAATCTTTTGTTTTTAAAAAGTAAAAGTAAATTATCTAACCTTTATTCCAATTATTTTTGTATGGATAAGCGCAAATGCTGTAAGGTTTGAGAATTCAGAGAATAATATTTATTTAAAATATTAAAGTATAACTTGTAAAAAATTATGCACAACTTCAGAAATGCTAGTATTTGACCCCTGATGAGTTTTCAGAATTCCTAAAATTTAACTAGTTTACTCCTGCCTTCTTCTCTTGTAGTGATACCATACCTTTTATTTATTTTGTACTTAAATTAAAAAAAAAAAAAAAAATCAAGCTCTGTTTTCTTATCTTTTTATTATATGTAAAATTTCTTTCCATTGTACCTCACTAAAACACATTATTCTTTAAAAATTCTCTAATAATGTAATGTCTTGAAAATGCCTTTTATCAAAATTAAAAGATCCAATAAGATTTCTTTGAAATAGATAATCAATGGGGTGGCTATTTTCCTTATGTGTTATTCTACGCCATTTTTATGCATGTATCTAAACAGTCCTTGAATAGTGCTTGAAAAGTGCTTGAATTTTATTTGTTCTTGAGTGTATGAACCATGAAGTTAGAGAATCGAAAAAATTTCTTTGTTAAAATAATATTTTATATACTTTTTTATACTTTTAATTTTTATTATTACATATTTATTTGTTTATTTCATGCCAAAAGTGAGTTAAGTCGTCAAATATGGCGCTACTATTTTTCCGGCCGCTTTATCCAAAGAGAAAATTTACATATTACTAGAATTATATCAGATTACGATTTTTTTTTTATAATTGATAGCATAAGGAACAAATATTGGGTTTTTATTTTTTTTTTTCTATGCAGACGATAAATATATTAGTAATAAATATAATTCTATAAAGCTTCGAAGATCATTGAAAACTATTTTTTAGTGAAATACAAAATAAGCAAACTATTTTCTTTTGAAATCGAATGAAATAAAGTTTTGAATGTTTAAAATGAAATGTTGCTGTATTAGGTCCTTCGGTAAAAGTAATCATAAAGTAAATTAATATTTTTACACAATTTAGAAAAATTACTGTGGCGAAATTGGTCGGACATTGCAATTTCTAGCTATTACAAATTCAGCTATGACATTTGGCTGGAGGGTTGCCGGAAAGCTCTACTTTTGAAAATAAACGCCAACTGTTTCCCCGCCAAAAATATGAATATAAAGTTGCAATTTTTCAAATTCAAATTCATGGGTTCTTGAAGGAATTTTCAAACTTTTTCCAATATTTTATACTTATTATTAACTAATTTTTATTTTTAAATGCTTTTCTTTAAAAAAATTCAGTGTTAATAGTTCGATAAATGGTCTTGAAAATTGCATTTTCAGAAAGTTATGCTGCTGTATAATCAAGAAAAATTATTTTAACAGAAAAATTTTATCGATTTCCAAACTTCCTAATATAGGGCTTTAAAATGCACCAGGTCTCAATGCTAGGTGCGAGCAACACCAAAAGTGGTTCCCTTGTAAGTTCTATCCTAACTAAACTTACCTCTTTTATATATATTGCTAAATTTCATAGAAAAAAAATTACGAAAATTCATTGTAGCTATAGTAATTAAGATCTTTGCTGTTGCGTACATTTTGTCTCAACAATTCTGAACTGTGCGTTGCATTCTGGCTGGTAAAATATGAACGTCCCTGGTAAGATTTTCTGAAAATACCCAATTGTGTTAGCCAGAATTTTCCAAGATAACTCAATTGGTAGAACATTAGCACATTTTCTAACCAGGACAATTTTCCTTCATTTAAAAATAAAGATAATTCAAAATTACATATGGTATTTTATGATTTCCCTCCCATTAAAAGAATTTAAAATTTTCATGGTAATTTTAAATCTTAGAAAAATTTCTTTTACTCTTTTAACTTTATTTTCTGAATCAAACTCCACTTTACATCATTCAACATTCCTACTATGATTTTTTCTTTCTTTATTCTTTTTGATATTTATAAGTGAAGGAAAAATTGTTATCTTACTGTTTAGATCTTTTAAGGTTTCCTTACTTAAAAAATCCCTGCCAGCTCGGGCCTACAGGCGGAGGTAGATTTCGAAGTAAAGTACTAAATTCACCAACAAAACTTAAATTACCGTATTTTATGGAAGAAACGCCGCACTCCTCAAATTGGCCTGAATAAGCTTAAAAATATTGTAAACGCCGCATCCATCGGAACGCTACTTTTGTCGACAGCATCACATTGACCCAACTTTAATCAAAGTTTTCTGAGCAGTGTAGGATGTCTCGTTTTTAATATCTTAAGATGTCTGACGTTTTATTTAAAATATTTAAATCCGATTTTAAATATTTTTATGAATTTTTAAATTAAGGAAACTCAGTTGGTAGTTTAAAAAAAATTGTAAACACCGCACTTGGAAAAAAATTAACTTTTAAACTCGTAAATGCCGCGGCGTTTCTTCCATAAAATACGATACGATTAGAGATAAACCCAGTTCTCCACTAAGAATGAGCTCTAGGGAGCTAAACATTTTGTGAAAATTCTAATATACACAAATACACACACGCATGTATATAAAATAGGTTAAAAAAAGAGCTAAAGCAAATTCAGAGAACCTCCAAAGTGTTAAAATAAGTTAATATTTCCATAGTCGTGTTTTTATCATGTTTTAATATGTTTTCTCAAACTCGCATGACATTACATATTCACCAACTGAGGTCCATTTTATTTCCAATATGACACAATGTTTTTTTTTTTTTAATTCGTCAAACTATTTATTTCATTTTGAGTTTTCATGCGGAAATCTTGCTCTAGAAAACTTATGACGTAATATTCAATTTGTTTTCAATTCGTCAAACTATTTATTTAATTTAATTTTTCACGTGAACTTGCAATAGAAAAGCAATTGTTGTGGTGAGAATTTTATTGCTTTTTTTTTAATTGTTGGCAACTGTTATAACGAAAAATATTTATTTTTTCCTCTCATTGTTGTGTAAGAGCTGGTTTTATCAGAATCATGTTAAGACGGTATTCAAAATTTTGAACCCTCCCCATTTCCATTCCCTTGGACCGATTTTGCCCATTTTCAATCCTCGCTGAGATATTAATATATATATATAGATAGATAGATAGATAGATAGATAGATAGATAAACTTTTTAAGTGGGGGTGGTTTTGGGTTCCTGGGGTCCTATAATGAAAAGTTATGAGGGAATTTTTCAAAAGTCGCACCATGGTAACGACTGCAATAGGTAGTATTTCTTACGAAATCTACCTAAAAGTAAAAACAGAACTCTTATAAGATTACTCACGTCTGTCTTTCCATCTGTCACAGCTGTTTTTCTCGAAAAATATGGAACGTGGAAAGTTCAAACTTGGTAAACTTATAAAGGCTATTGACCCACGTATTTATAGATTATTAGCCATTCACAAATATTTTTAGGAAAAATTTAGGGGTTCTAATTAAGTTACTTGAAAAAAAAGTTTTTCTTTGTTTTGTGTATTGTATGGGATATTGTTTGAAAGATCTTGTAACACCAAACTCAAAAATATGTTTAATTTTAGGTATTATATTTTCAGAAAGATGGTTGAAAATCTACTTCAAAAATATGTCCCCCTCCCCCTTATTTCCAAATGCACTAAAACTAAAATTATGGAAAAATAAGAGTTTATTTAAATCTTGAAAGAAAACCATAGCAATTATCATAAGTAACATAATTTTTGAGAAAATTGTATTTTTCATTTACACTCAAACTTTACTTGCCGAACTCTCTAGGTGCCTATTGACGCGGAATCATCCAGTCATTCTTGATAATGATTTTCGAAAGAATTTGTCAGTAAATAGTCGAGATATTATTTAAAAACCTATCTAGAAAAATGCTTCACAGACCAAGCCGACTTATCGACTACATTTGGAAACACACTTGGCACTATGTCAAGTTTAAACTTTGTACAAGGTCCTTCTTTTAAGACTTTGTTTTGACAAGTCTTATTATTCTTTTAATAGCATGAACACGTGGCTGATTATTTACTCTTGCGTACAATAAAGAGTTAATTATTATTTAAGCAATTAATATTCTCCTAAATGTGCTCTTTTATTTTTTCCCTGAATAATAAATTAAATTTGTTTCTTTTATTTCCCCTTTCTTCTTTTCAGCTGTCTCCAACTGCTACTGTTTCATACAGCTCTCATTACAGTGTAGGGGATAAAGACTTATATAAGCAGAGTCTTGAATTTTTAAAAAAGAAATCGCCATTGGAAATGCAACCAAAAACTGTTGATGTGTCTGCATGTTAAAAAAGAGTGAACATCATTTCATTGTCATTTATAAAAAATTGCTGAATATTTTTGGCTGTAAATTGAAATAAAATATGTAAACTTTTTGTTGTCTTTCTATTGTTAATTGTTATAATGTGTTAGATATTCATGATCTGCTTTTAATACTTTATTTTATTATGTTAGAGTAAAGTGCCCAAAATTAGTTTCTTTGCCTAATTTTTTAAGATAAACATTGAACACTTATAAAGGAGTAGAGTAAACATTGAACACTTACACAAGTGTGGAGTTTTTCAATAACAGTTCTATGAGAAGCTCATTATAGTTTTTATTCACATTCATGTTACTATGAACGTGAATAAAAAGGCATAAAAGAAGAATAAAAAGATGCCTCAAGGTACCTTTTTTATCATTTTAAGATTGATACTTGTAGATTTAAACATCTTTGTCATGTTCAAACTCTTCATTAACTGTGAGGCTCGTTGTTAGGCTACTTGTTTTTAATACTTCTAGTCCTGAATTTGTTCTGTCAAATCTACAGTCAAATGGCCAACTAAAAGTAAAAAATCCAAAAACTATCGGAGAAATTTCTGCAATTCTACCTTCAATAGAGCAGACAGTTCATTTTTTTATTTCTTGGACAGGAAAATCTCTTGGAACCTCTTGGAGTCAAAAAACATTATAATAGGAAAACCGCGAACTTGACGAGTACCAGAAGAAACAACTCAATTTTAAAGGAAATAAATTTCATTGTGGAAGTTGCCTACTATATTTCTAAAAGTTCCCCACTTCAAAAATGTATGGATTGTAAATCTTTGTAGGGGGTAGAATTTAAGAAAATTGGGTTACTTTTGTTTTGTCTACTCATAGGAAGTGAAGGAACAGAGCTGCTTAAATTGATTCTTTACACCTTTTTGTCCTAATTTTTAAAACTACAAATGTTCCTTGATGAAGTAATATTTGGATATTTTCCTCTATATCGTCAATGCTCTACTGAACTATTGAATGTGAGAAATCTGTATTTTTGCATGAGAATTCTTTATTTTTGCAAGTTTACAGTTACTTTTGATGAGTTGCATATTTCTTAAATGTTTTCTTCTCAGATTACCTTTAAACTAAATCAACAGTATATCAAAACTCTTTTAAATGTTTTTTTGGTTGTAGAGCTGTATAAGTATGAGTACTAGTTGTAAAATTTTATGGAGTTTCTTTTATTTCAGAGGACTATTTTTGTTTTTCTAAAGGCTGATTTTATTTATAAAAATTTTTAAACACGAGGCTCTGATTCATTGCACTTTTTATGGATATATCTGCTCTAGGGTTGCAAGATTTATCTCTTTAAAAAAAGGAAGATTCTTACTGACACTAGTTTATTTTCGTTTCATCAAACTATCTTTATTTTCCGCATCCTACTGAATTGTGTTAAATGTGCTAATAATGTCTTCTTTAACCCCTTGAGGGGTGGTGGGATATATTATATCCCAACTAACATTAATGAAGAGTTCCACCAGAAAAATTTTATTAAATTTTACTTTTCTAACTTTGGTGGAAAAAAGACGCGAAATTCCTTTTTCTATTTTTGCAATAAAATTTTTGGAAGATAATGGTGTGAATTCGACATTACAGAAACACAATTGCTTTCCCCTGAAAGGGTTAAAGAATTTTCCTTTATAACAATTCATTAATTGTTAATCCAACTGTAGGCATATTACAATATTCAAACACCACTGTTTAATTATTTTTTCAGTCACATTTTTGTGGGGAAATTTCATCAAAAGTTAAATACTTGAAACAAATTAAAGGTAAACTGATAAAAATTTCTTAAATTGTAAGAATCAAGACTTTTTTTTTTTTTTTTTAACTAGAAAAATCATTTTACGGGAAAGGTTTAAGCAAACAACATACAATAAACCTGAAAAAATGTGCAACTTATGGAGAAAATGTGCAATCTGGGCCATCCTAATCTGCTCATTACTTTCTTATCAACCCTCAAATACCACAATATCATTTGAAAAAGACATTGTTTGCCAAAATTCTCAGTGATAGTGGGGCCTGTTTCAAGAAATATATCAAATATACAAGGTGTATGTATGATAGCGAAAGTTAAAAAGTAAACAAAAGTTGGGAATTGGAGTAAGTCATTGTTTTTCTGTTTGATTAGAGACACACACATAATTCTCAAAATAACTTTCTAATAAATTAGCCTTGCTAGCATTTGTTTCTATTATTTATTATTTAAAAAATACATTTTATTTGATGAATTTTAATATAGATTTTTAAGCAACTAAATCAGAACATTAAGATTTTAGAACAGTCTGTTTTGTTAGAGAGGCGCAGGGGGTGGGGTGGGGGGGGTGGGGGGGGGGGGTAGGAGCATCATAAGAAAGCCACAGAATTAAGAACTTTCAATTTCGTTTGAGTAAAAATGTAGGACCCCGAAAAGAAAGTTGCCATTGATAAAAAAATTTTAAACTTTGAATCCTTCTCGGTGTAACTGTAAAGATTCTGTAACTAAACTACAAACATTTTTAAAAGAAAAGGCTGCATCAGGAGATATATACACAATAAGAAATAAGTTAGATTAGATTGTTTTGTGGAAATTGCTACTGGATTAAAGCTACTTAACTATTATTCATTACTGAAAGAAAAGCAACTTGCAGATATGGATTAGGGATGCACCGAATATTCGGTATTCGGCCATGTTACCGAATATTCGGCTTGGCCGAATATCAAAATATTCGGTAGGCCGAATATCAGAATATTCGACTGAACCGAATACTTAAAAAAACTTTTAAAACATATTTTTAAAATCCTTATACAACTTCTACATTAAATAGTCACCTTATAAATATATTCGGAATAATTAGAAACAGAATCATATTTAAATAAATAATAATGTTTTTACATTATTTATTTGCTGTTTGTTAAGTATTATGTAAGAAAATTAACCAATCACGAGGATTTTCATAAGAATTAATTATGTGAAAATGTAAGTGCCTGAACATTGTCCAGTAAATAATCTGTTTCTTGCTAAGATTTTAAGAACAACGTTTACAACTTCTGAAAATGATTGCCCACTCCAGACACCGATCTAGGATGCATTCAAAAACTTCCTTGCTTAATTAAAGGGAGTAGAATTCTTGCTGAGTTGCCATCATATAAAATTTGAATAGATTGTATTATTTATTTATTTTTACTTTAGTCTCTTCCTGACAAACAAATAATATAGGATCCTGTACAATTTTTCTTCTAATTTTTTCACAATCTCTCTTTGATTTTAAAATGTTTCTTTTAGAATTTAAGAAAATTTTATTCATTTGTTTTAATTCTCAGAAGAAGCCATGAAATTTAAAATTTTATTAATTTAAAAAATTTTATAACTATCCTCTTCTTAAATAACTGAAAGCAGATTTTTTTTCAGCATAAAGTTTACTTGAAAAAAGCTCTTGTTTATTAGAATAAAAGTTTCTGTTTTAAATATTATGTGAAATTGTTTTAAAATTTAACATTTTAATGCCTTTAAACCTTGAAATATAAAAGTATTCGACAAGCCGAGTATTCGGTATTCGGCCGAATAGTTACTATTCGGCAGGCCGAATATTCGGTATTCGGCCTAGCAGTTACTATTCGGCTAGCCGAATATTCGGTATTCGGCCAAAATCACTATTCGGTGCATCCCTAATATGGATTCATAGTTCAATGACATGAAATAAAACTTAGAACAAATAAAAATGAGAAATTCTATTTCAATTTGGTGATTCTTCACAATCAGGGTTGTCAGTTTGGCCTCTACTTTATTGAAAAGAACTTCAAATTCACACAGGAAATTTTTAAAGAAGAATTTTTACTTTAATTTATAATGAAATGCCTGTAATTAAATAGAGTAAATTATAATAGGTGATTTCTGGTGCGAATGTGAAAATTTGGAAGGGAAAAAAAGTCCAAACTGGCAGCTCTGTTCACAATCTAATATTGCTGATATAAATTTGATGATAAGCTAATATCCGTATGTTTTACAGAATTATTCTTTAAAACTTCCAGGTATTAGCTTACTTGAATTTTATACTTGTATTGATGGTTGGAACAATTTTAAATCGCAATTTGATAATAATTCAATAGCTAATAGCTGCTCTTTAAATGATACTCAGAGGCTATATTATTTACGAAAGCAAATGTTAAAGATATTGAAACTTTAGAAGATACATTTTTGTTCTTTAATGAATGTGCTAATTGAATGATTTGAAAATATGCATTTAATTCTAACTATGCATATCTTAAATATTTTGAATATAGAAAAGCTTAATGTGGAATTATCAAAAATTTTTAAAATCTTGGTGATGTAATAATAATAATTTAATGGGTTTAAAATGGATGCAACTCAAACCCAACAAATTTTAATAAGCATTATTGTGCAAAAATTAGATAAAATACCTGTAAGCAGTTTGAAATGAGTTTAACTTTGAATTACCTAACTAGAAGTTTATTCAATCCTTAGAAAAGCATTTCCATGTGTTTAAAAATTTGCAGCTTGCTTTTGCTGAAACTAAAGGTTAATCCAAATAACTGTGTGAGAAATTTCTTGATTAGTAATAAGTACAGTAATTTATTATATGTTATGTCCATGTGTAAAATTTCACATGCTATGTATATTTTTTTAATTTGATTCCTATGGAAAGGTTTAATGTTGTAAAAAAGCATAAACTGTGTTTAAATTGCTTGACTGATTCTCATAAATTTGCAGCATGCAGTTCAAAATATTGTCAGATGTGTTAAGGAAAGCATAATTATCTTTTATGAAATCAGAATAATTCCTCTAGTGAAACAAATACTTCAGTTAAGGGGACTAGTCAGTCAGCTTCCGATTTCCCCTCAATAATGTAAAGTCTACGGGCATTGGATGCATTTGTATATTTAAAATATCTCCGCGGGAAATGAATATTTTTAACTTCTATTTTTTGTGTACACTTCCTAAAAGATGTCTCTTTTTCTCTCAGTTCTCAAAATATTTCTAAAGTATAGGCTTCATTTTATAGAAAGTGTTAAAATCTTACTCACAGTTCGCCCGCTTTTAACGCATAAAATATTAAATTCAGCATAGATTTTAGAAATATTTTGAAAACTAAGAAAAAAAAAGACATCCTTCAAGAAGAGTACACAGAAAAAAGATGTTAAAAATATGAATTTCCCGATAAGATATTTTAAATATACGATGCATCAAAAGTCCATAGACTTAACATTACGAAGGAGAATTCCGAAGCTGACTGACCAGCCCCCTTAAGGAGTTTATTCCAGTTCCCTCCTCTGAGGAAAATTTGACTGTTAAATTACCACACACCATCTATTGTTTTTTCCATGGAAATAAATTATTGAAATAAAAAGAAAAAAACTTTGCATAATTTTTCCGCTATGCGGAATTCAATGAATAAAGCTATTATTCTACTTTCAACAGCTCTTGTTTGGGTTTGGTCTGTCCAGAGAAATAGACTTTCCTAGATTGTGGATTATGTCAAAATTTGCTACTGCACTGGGTTTAAAAAAGCTGAGGATAAACATTCAATTTCTTTGTTGAGTGTAAATATCACTAATGTGAAATTCTTGTGATTGCACTAAAATTTCACAATGTGACCGAGCATGCGTACAAGACTTACCAAGGTCTCGACTGAATTCGTCGGCCATCTTCATCCGCCATGTTATTTTAAAAATGTCGGCCTTAAGATATCGCCAAATTTGGCGACCAGACATAAATTGCCCTAAATCGAGCCAACTTCGATATAGCCGACTAATTTGGCTAAATTCCCTTTCAAATTCAGTATTAAAGAAAGCAGGAATCGAATCTTCTATAATCGGGTTCCACTCCTTTTGGTTTGAGTAAAATTAACTGAATGTCCAAGACCAGTCCTGATGCACCTGAGGTTTAGATTTTTTATTTTTTAATAATTAGCTGAGATATTAATTAAAAACTCATAAAAAAAAAGGATCTTTTTTGCAAATCAGCGGAGCCGTGCTCGCGCATATGCCTAGAACCTGCTTTTCGCACGGAAAGGAAGTAAAAACTAAATACTGCTTTGTTTTAACGCCCATCAATCGTACCGTTTAAAATACGGAAAACCGGACGACATATTCTTAAAGTTCATACTTTTACATCTCAAATTCCTCAATCATTTCGAAAAGATATGTTTGTTAACCCTTTGAATTTTTCAAAAAGCATCGTTTTCACTGTCAACCTCCCCTCCCCCCCTTTCGCCAACGCTTACTCAGGGCTCAATTTTACAGGTACCGATTCAGATAAAATACGTATTTAAAGCTAAAATTTCTTCGACAGTGAAATCGGTTTTCAAAAATACGAATTATAACCCTTTAAAATTTTTTTGACCGCAGGTTATTTTGCGCCTGCCGGGGATGATCTTTTTTCTACACTAAAAGTAACTAAACATAGTTTGACACAATCTTTTTAACCCTTTATGTACAGAATTATGAATTCATGAAAATTTTATCTTCTAAAGCATTTTTCGTGAATTGTTTAAACTACATTAGAAGATTTACATAATCATTTAATACATTTTAGAAGGATAAAAGGATTAATTAAATTTGAATTTATAGGGATTTTGTGCAGTATTTATAACCCCACTCAAATCGTTTATTTTAAATACTTTTTTTAGTACTTTGTAGAATTAGAAAATGTACGAGTAGAATGTTCTTAGAATAGAAATATAGAAATATTTCCGAATTGAAAAATCGCCCCCCCCCCCCCTCCATCCCCCAACGCCAAGAAAGCTGAAAAGATGCAACCGCAAAAGGAATCATCCTTTTAAAAATATTTTTGTTTTGTGTAACCCATAATGCTTTTGGAACAAGATAAAGTAATGTATCTATAACTCATTCTAAACTCTATTACAACTAATCGATGTATTAAATGAATTTTATAGCAAGTTATTTTAATGGTACTTATAAGTACCGTCAGTAGATAAAGGGTTAAAGCGTCTCGGAAGATCAAATTTACATCACCAACAAAAATTTCGAATTGTTCTGACGAGTAAATAATCGCAGAAGTTTTCGATGAAAACGCTGCTTCGCTTTTGGAACAAGATAAAGTAATGTATCTATAACTCATTCTAAACTGTATTACAACTAATCGATGTATTAAATGAATTTTATAGCAAGTTATTTTAATGGTACTTATAAGTACCGTCAGTAGATAAAGGGTTAAAGTGTCTCGGAAGATCAAATTTACACCACCGACAAAAATGTCGAATCGTTCTGACGAGTAAATAATCTCAGAAGTTTTCGATGAAAACGCTGCTTTGCTGCGGTGTTCGCTCGGCTTCGCTCATGTTTTCACTACTAAATATTCATATTTTTTCACGAAATTTTAAAGAGGGCTTGGATTCAGTTATATTTACAATCGATTAAAATTCCAGAGAGTTCGAACGATGAAAACTTTTTTGTTGTTGTTATGCTAAAAGACCTGTCGCGCCAAAAAAAAAAAAAAAAAAAAAAAAAAAAAAGAGAAGAAAACCTATTTCTTTTACAACAAGATTTCCACAAAATTTTTACAGGAGCTACAAAACCGTTATTTATAACAGATAGAAATTTCAAAGCGTTAAAGGTACAAAATAACACAAAGCTGAGGTCCTTTCAGGGGCGAGGCATTTCTGCTCCAGAAATGTTCAAACAATTAATTTACATAGCAATTTACGAACAAATTTATTTGAAAAAAATCAAAAGTTTTTCTTCACGTATATTATGAGATCGAATTTGTACTAAAAAATTACCGGCGCCATTTGGTAGTTTGGGCATTAAAATTGCCGTTTGCAGACTGCAAACGGCACCCCTGAAAGGGTTAAGGTTATTATCACGGGCCTGGGCAACGCCGAGCGGGTCAGCTAATAATTGACTAATTTGGCGAAATTCTATTCTCATTCAAATACATACAGTAATAACGAGAACTAGGAATATTTATATTTGTATTACTTATTTTATTTTTTGTTAAAGTACCGCACCCAGCAGTGTGTATGGGTCATTGGAACTGTAATTTCTAGGCATTTGCATTGACTTCTAAAATTATTCTACTAACGGTAAATAGTGTAAAAAAAATGTGAGTACTCACTTTTTACAGGTCATAGTAAGCATGACATTTAAGCAACGGCGAAGTGGCCTGAGTTAAGGTGGCTGGTCACCCAGCTTCCAATTTCCCCTCACTAATGTAAAGCTTATGGGCATTGGATGCATTCGTATATTTAAAATACCTCCTCGGGAAAATAATATTTTTAACTTCTATTTTTTGTGTACATTTCTTACAAGATCTCTCTTTTTTTCTTAGTTCTCAAAATATTTCTAAAGTATAGACTTAATTTTATAGGAAGTGTTAAAATCTTACTCACAGTTCGCTCGCTTTTAACGCATGAAATATTAAATTCAGCCTGGATTTTAGAAATATTTTGAAAACTAATAAAAAAAAAGAGAGATCCTTTGAAAAGAGTACACAGAATAAAGATGTTAAAAATATGAAATTCCCGAAGAGACATTTTAAATATACGAATGCATCAAAAGTTCATAGACTTAACATTACGGAGGAGAACTCCGACGCTGAGTGGCCAGGCCCCTTAAGGGGGCACAGGACCTTTGAGTTTGTCAAAGCTATAAAAAACATCGCCTTTTCATAGTATTAAAACTCACATAAAATGCAATTAAGATCTTTTTTTTTTTCCTTTCTGCCTAAAGTACATATTCTTAACTATATTATCCATAAAAATTAAAGTTGCATATACAAAATTAATATTTTAATTTAAAAATTCATCTCACTAATGCGTGAATTAAAATCATTAAGTGCTGCGTGCATGATAAAACTAAATTATGCATATAAAAAACGATTTTTGAACAAAATCGAATCATAACACACCTACTTTTAAATTAAAACCAAAATATACACAAAAAGGCTTGTTTAAAATTTAATTTATTCACAAAAAAAAAAAAAAAAAAAATTAAACATTTTTTCAAGTGCAAAAAAAAATAAAGAACTAAAATATGCGAATTGTTTTGGTTTTGGCATGAAGACTATAAAGAAGCGCATATTTGGTTATTTTTTTTAAAGCTATAGTTCATATTATAGTTTGAAAGAAACAGTGCGCGCAAACTCCAAATTGACAAATCTGAAAAAACACGTTTTAACCTTTTATGTACTAAATTATGAATTAATGAAAATTTCATCTTCTAAAGCATTTTTCATGAATTGGTTAAAATACATTAGAAGATTTACATAATCATTTAATAAATTTTAGAAGGATTAATTAAATTTGAATTTATAGGGATTTTGTGCAATATTTATAACCCCACTCAAATCTTTTATTCTAAAGATTTTTCTTAGTATTTTGTAGAATTAGGAAATGTACAAATATAATGATCTTACAATAGGAATATTTCTAAACTGAAAAATCCCCCCCACCCCAACGCCGAGAAAGCTGAAAAGATACAAAGGCAAAAGAAATCATCCTTTTAAAAATATTTTTGTTTTGTGCAACCCATAATACTTCTGGAACAAGATAAAGTAATGTATCTATAACTCGTTCTAAACTGTATGACAACTAATCGATGTATTAAATGAATTTGATAACAAGTTATTTTAATTGTACTTACAAGTACCGTCAGTAGATAAAGGGTTAATGTTTCAATTTCTACAGACCTCCAATTGTACTCATTGTCTATAAATGATTATAACTCAAGAAATAATGCAGATTTTTAAATGGGGTGTTTTTCATATTTTTGAGAAAATTAAAAAAAATCAGAATAAAACAAAAACCTAAAACTGATTCTTTGAAAATTTAAAGGTCCTGTGCCCCCTTAACCCTTTATGTACTGAATTATGAATTCATGAAAATTTTATCTTCTAAAGCATTTTTCGTGAATTTTTGAGACTACATTAGAACATTTACATAATCATTTAAAAAAATTTATAAAGATTAATTAAATTTGAATTTATAAGGATTTTGTGCAATATTTATAACCCCACTCAAATCTTTTATTTTAAATATTTTTCTTAGTATTTGGTAGAATTAGGAAATGCACCAATATAATGTTCTTACAATAGAAATATAAAATATTTCAGAATTGAAAAATCCCCCCCCCCCCCCCCCAACGCCAAGAAAGCTGAAAAGATGCAAAGGCAAAAGAAATCATCCTTTTAAAAATATTTTTGTTTTGTGCAATCCATAATGCTTTTGGAACAAGATAAAGTAATGCATCTATAACTCGTTCTAAACTGTATTACAACTAATCGATGTATTAAATGAATTTTATAACAAGTTATTTTAATGGTACTTATAAGTACCGTCAGTAGATAAAGGGTTAATGTTTGTTTCAATTTCTACAGACCTCCAATTGTACTCATTGTCTATAAATGATTATAACTCAAGAAATAATGCAGATTTTTAAATGGCGTTTTTTGCATATTGTTGAGAAAATTAAAAAAAATTCAGAATAAAACAAAAACCGAAAACTGATTCTTTGAAAATTTAAAGTTCCCGTGTCCCCTTAAAGGGGCCGGGAAAGCCCTATCTCCGCCATGTTAAATTCACCAACTTTATGTACCTTTTTCTCGGAAATGGTGAGAGATAGAGGTCTAGATTTTTTAGAGTAGTTAGAATAACATGATTTACGTATTTAACAGACAATTTTCTTTCTAAGTGAAACTCAAAATTAATTATTTATTGAAAGTCATTTTTAAATTAGCATTTTTGGTAAGATTTCACTGCCTAAAATAAATAATTCTCAACAAATCATTAAATCTCTGTGTAAAAGTGTACAATATAACATAATATACGTATTAAATAAAAATTTGAGTTCTTAAGTTTAATAGATATTGAAAAAAAAAAAAGGAACATAAACATGAAAAATCCAAGTTTTGAGAAAAAGTCAATTAAAGATTTAAATGGCCATTAAGCTGTGAAGTACTCTTAAAAAAGAATGAATCATTTCAACACTTATTTTTTTATATATAAACATGTGTGACACATTGTTGGAAAGAAAAAAAGTTTAAACTATTTAATGATATAAAAAAGTAAAAATCGATTTTTTAATTGAATTTTGTTTTCCCGGTCCCCTTAAAATGGCACGAGAAAGTGTGGACAGTTATAAAGAGCATCTGATTATAAGAATAAGTGTTGATTATATAATCAAAAAGTTACTTCATTAAAATTTGTTTTGTATTTTCTGCAAGGACACATTCGGTCATATTTACGACATTCGTTTCTAATTATAGTTGAATTCAAACGTCATCCAGTAAAAACTCAAAATGTAGGATCACTTAAAAAAAGTTGTGGCAAATGATTTTCTATAGCCTGATTTACATATGCACCCGGATCGGATTACCCGTCCCGAAGTCGCCAAGTTTATCATCAAGGTCACTGCTCCGACTTTGAGATTTTCCCAAAGAACACCCTGTAAAACTACTTTTGCAGCAGTGATACATTCCCCGTAGGAAAGGAATTCATGACGTGATAAAACAATAATTATTTTTTTAACACTTTCCAACAAAGGTGAAAAGTGTTTATGCATTCGGTTTGTCTGTCCGTCTGCCCACGCTCTAACTCCAGTAAATGGACTCTGATTTTCATGCTATTGATAAAGGTTATTTAGGGTCACCAAAGAATGTTTGGTATTGTATATGAAGTATGTAGGATTAGCAGTTCATTTACAGGTGCACTCAAAAGTAATACATTACATTATGATATAGGGGGAAAAATCGTTTGCAGAGTATTTTAATGAAATTACGCTATTTCAAATCTATTGACACTGATATAAATCACTGAATTTCACTACGATCCCGTTAGAACAGGGCATTCATAGCATTTTTTATTCATTTACAGGGACACATAAAAAAACCCGTTACAATACTGTCTTTGAATAATAATTGCTGGAGTGTACGGTTTAAAATTCGGTATGCGCTTTTAAATGTAATTAATTTTTTGCATGTTACTCACTATATATAAATTCTATACCTACTATACAGGGCTAAACAAAAGTATTCACGTACCATTCTCCTTACTAGAGGAAATTGCTGAAGGGGGATTTTCAACTGAAGTATATGTATTTCTTAAGTGAACTAAATTTTGGTATGCATGCAGTTAGTAAATACAAATCTATATATCGTATACAGGGCTGCTGAAAAAATTCGGATAATTTTCCGATTGTAGAGGGGAACAACTGAAATTGGGTTTTGAAATGTGTTATGCGTTTCCATAGGGTTGAATTAGATGTAATATTTAATTTTTTTAAACTGTGCAATTTTGTTACATTATTCTGAATGTGTTGGAAAGTGTTTTATAATGTATGCTTGACGCTGATTTTTTTTTCTTTCTTGTTTAAAATTTATATTGTTTTTTATTTAAATCATAGGAAACATTACACATTCCACCATTGTGCACCAGCATGTTTAATATAAATATTACGATATATGTACTGCATATGCTTCTTAATAACATAATTTCAGAAATGTAAATGTTTAAAAATAATAATAATGTTTTAATTTTAAAAGGGATTTCTTGAGCAGTCGCATATGGAGAATTCTTATTCTATATTTTAATTTACATAGGACTTTGTATTACTAAAATAAATAAAGCCAGCCAAAAGACAAGACATTTAAAAATTTAAAAAAATGTTTCAAAAACCGCTAGGGAATTAAAATTTGGACTAGAGACTTGCTTGTAGAGGTCTGCACGGGCCCGGACTTGGCCCGAGGCCCGGGCCGGGCCGGCGGAATGAAGGCGAATTTCCAAACGGGCCGGGACGGGCCGGCAGAATTAGGACAATGTTTTCAACGGGCCGGGCCGACAGACAAAATAAACGGGCCGGGCCGGCAAAAAAAATAATCGGGCCTGTCGGCCCGATATAAGAATTTAAGCGAAGCAGATATAATACGAGCCATTTTCAATGAATATGATTTTCTCGAGAAGTATAGATGTGCGTCACGAGCCGATGGAGTTTAACAACATCTATACAGAAATGTAACATGTCCATCGTAGAGATCGGCATCATACAGTTACAAAATGTCTGATTCCGAGTTTAATTTTTTTTCAGCAGACTCGTGCCGGGACGGAACTGGTCTTAATCGATCTCAGGATGTGTAGAACAGTCATTGTGTTTTGTAGTATTAATAGTGATAATGAACTTCTCTTAACAGTATCTTTGGGTACCTTAAGGGTTATACCTTAAGGTGGTTCTCATATTCACTGCTCAACAATGCGAAGCTTTCAGACACATTTTCTGACAAAATTTTTAACTATAAAGGCATAAAATTGACAGGCCTGCCTATTGAAGGCATTTATAAACGAATAGCTTTTTCCATATTTGATAAATTACTTACAGAGAAAAACAGAGATTCCTGTCACGTGGCTGTACGTTTTTCTCCTTTTCTGTGCTATCGCTTCCGGAAATTCGATTCAAAACGCTAACTTTGACAGTATTTTCAGAAAGATATATTGCTTTTATCTATGAAAAAAAAAACGACATTTACATAGCTTCTGAATAAGAATACCTGCCAATCTTACGCGTTTCCGAAAAGAAAAGAATTCATAAATGTGTCGAAATGTAGCTCCTTTAGATTTGAGAAAAGCCTTAAAAATGAGAGAAATATTTTCACAAATATACTTTTTATTATACAGCTTAAAAGTTATCATGTTTTTAATTCTTTATGCTGAACTTCATTAATCTTTTAATGAATCCTTATTTCCATTTTGAAATGTCTGTAGACACGATGACTAAAACACTGTAAGTAATCGTTAATGCTTACTATTCTGTATTTTCTGTTTTGCGAACATCATAGTAATTTAAAATATACTGTAAAATGTTCCCATAAATATGTATGTAGTATTCATTAAAAG
Organism: Maratus speciosus; assembly: GCA_963932465.1. Taxonomy (NCBI): domain Eukaryota; kingdom Metazoa; phylum Arthropoda; class Arachnida; order Araneae; family Salticidae; genus Maratus; species Maratus speciosus. The sequence goes on along the minus strand of OZ010790.1, from coordinate 576,524,079 downwards.
AATTTTAATTGTATGTTGAGAAAGAACGGATTTTTTTTTTTTTTTTTTTTTTTTTTTTTTTGTAGGAATTGTGTCGGGCCGGGCCGGGCCTGTTTTCACTGATTTTTGTACGGGCCGGGCCGAGAACTGTAAAAATGCAAACGGGCCGGGCCGGGACCGTGCAGACCTCTACGTTGCTTGTATCGGTTGGGTATTCGGACCAGACCTGACCATTCCCGTCTCGGTATCTCTCTATTCTTTCTTCGTTCTTTGAGGTTTTTCTTCGTTAATATTAAGAAACATATTGCATGCAAATATATGAAAATCAGTGGTGTTATAGAGAAATGTTTGATAAACACGCTGATGCAGACAGTTTTCAAATCGAAGAATTATTTTATGAGATATTTAATGTTACAGTTGGTCAAAATCGTTCCATTAAAAAGTTTTATAGGAGCAAAAACTATACATGGGAATTTAATCATTTTATACATTAAAAGTGCCGGTGTGCAGACTGCATTATTTTTTTTATTTGACTCATTTTTTGAGGCTTTATTTCTATTTTAAATTCAATTTTTCAGCATTTTCAGAGGCGCTTTTTTACAACTTTTAGAAAAATGTATTATTTTTAATTGTTGCCAAATTTTAAAACAGCGGAATGAATAATATTTCCTTCAAATTAAAAATTGCTTACACGTGACTATTATAAGCAGAATAAAACTTTCAAATGAGAATTAGATGATTACGCATTAAAAGCAGGAAAATATTTATAATTACGTCATAAAAACTATATTTACACGTGAATTTTAAAAGAGAAAGAAAATTGTAAAATAATAAATCCATTTTAAAAGTGTACATGGAGGAAATTACGGCATATTTAAAATTGCCAATTCATAATATTGCCAAACAGTTTAAATTTAAAATTATATTTGCTCGAGACATTTATTTGATATTTTGAGATAATCTTTTTAAACTATTGTTGAGAATTCTAAGATAGCGCAAATAATATTTCCTTTCTAACAACAAAGGTATTTTCACATGATTATTAAAATGAGAAAGAAAACTTTCGTGAAAATTACGTCAGATTTAAAGCGATACATTTAAAATGTCTTGTTTAAAAAAAAAAAAAAAATACCGAGAGACAAAGACTCTGTTTACTTAATTCATTTTATAGTTATTAGCTTATTTTTGCATGTTTCACTGATCTGATTTAATCAAAGACAAAAACAACCCGTTAGCAGGGAGATCGCCACTGTTATTTTAATTATAATTCATTCTTCCGAAATTTTTTTAAAGCCGATCAAATTAGCTTTTTGGGCTTTTAGAGTTTACGGTGTCTGAATGGGGGTTGGCAAACGTAGCTTGTAGGGGGCAGAGCCCCCTAGTATAAAATTAAAAATAACCTGACTTGCAGGTACAGTTAACCCTTTTTGTTTTTTCTTTCTGATGCTCCATCTTTCCTGCGAGTTGAATTGGATATGGATTCTAGTCTGTCTGACTCTAATTTTTTTCAGTTTCGGGTTGGGTTTTGGTTCTTGTAGATCTCGTTCGGTATTACCTATTTTTCAAAAGAAAGACTGATTCTTATTACTATATTCTTATACTGACTTTTTCCTAGACCATTTAAATGCAAATAAATATATATACATTAAGTTTCCTTCATAAAAGGTAAAATAATTATATGAAGCATGATTGTGGGCTATTATTCTATAATTTCTATACTTTTTTTTGTTTGTGTCGGGTATAATCCAAACCGGGCAAATTTCTAGTCTAGACTATTCAATCGATAATTCATTGGGCAACAATTGTGCAGAACTAAGTTTAGAAGACGCGTGTTTTCTCCGTTTCTCCCAGACGCTGCATTTAGGGAGATGTTTTCTAATTTCTTTTTTTAGTAATCTCAAATAAATCTCACATAAAATTCGGATTTCCCATATGCTATATACTTAATCTTGGATTCTAGCCTAAGCCCGATAGAATTTTTTTTGCCACATACATTTATTTTTTAGTAAGAAGGAATGTTTCTATTTATGTTTTCCTTTCTTCCCCTCTCAAAATATACAACTGTGTGAAGATATAAAATCATATACTTATAAGAAAAGCGACCAAACATTCAGGTTTTAGATTTAGCTAGCATCATGTGTCCCGCACTTTTCCTAAATGTTCGTTTTTAATGAAGTCCCCAAATTATCCTGGTTTCTACCAGTTCAACTTTTAAGCAAGAAAGAAAAAAAATTATGCGTCAAGCATAGATTATGTAGCACTTTCCAACACATTCAGAATAATGTGACAAAACTGCACCATTTAAAAAATTAAAATATTACGTCTAGTTCAACCCTATGGAAACGCATAACACATTTCAAAACCCAATTTCAGCTGTTCCCATCTACAATCGAAAAATTAACCGAATTTTTTGGCAGCCCTGTAAAGGCTATATAGATTTGTACCTATTAACTACATGTAGGCCAAAATTTAGTTCACTTTTACCTATACTCCAGTTAAAAATTTCCCTTCAGCAATTTCCTCTAATAAGGAGAATGGTACGTGAATACTTTTGTGCAGACCTGCATATGAGGTATAGACTTTATATATGTTGAGTAACATACAAAAAATTAAAATTAAATTTAAAAGCGCATACCGAATTTTAAATCGTACACTCTAGCAATTATTACTCAAAGACAGTACTGTAACCGATTTCTTTTGTGTGTCCCTGTAAATGAATAAAAATACCATGAATGATGTCCTATTCTAACGTGATCGTAGTGAAATTCAGTGATTTATAACAGTTTCAATGAAATAGCGTGAAGTCATTAAAATACTCTGCAAACGATTTTTCCCAATATACCATAATGTAATGGAATACTTTTGAGTGCCCCTGTAAATGAACGATTAATTCTACATACTTCATAGACAATACCAAACATGCTTTGGTGACCCTAAATACCCTTTATCAATTTCACGAAAATCCGAGTCTATTTACTGTAGTTAGAGCGTGGACAGACGGCCAGACAAATCGAATGCATAAACACTTTTCAACTTTGTTGGAAAGTTAAAAATGATAATGAGTTACATTTCTTTGAAAGGATATAATTCCACTTTCTACGTACAGACTGTTGAAAAACGCCACTCTACTCTCAAAATGCACAGTTATTCCGGTATTAAAAAATCATATAGCATTTCTTTATTTCCTATAAAAGTTAAAGATCTTTCAGAAAACGTGGTCCAAATGGGACATTTAAAAAACCGACTTTAGATACACAACTGTCACAGAAAGGACTTCATTAGCGAATGATAGATTACAACTCAAGATGTAAATACTGTTATAGAAAAGGAGAAAATTAAAATTCTTAAATTTTTATAGTAAAATAAATTTTCTAAATTTAAAAAGTATATTAAACACTGGTAATGACTAATGAGTTCCTATTTTCGATACAATGTTTATGAATTACTTTCCTGTATTAAATTATGCTACTATAATTTAGATGTAATAGAAGTTGTTCCCTTATTAGCATCAAAATGTTTGAAATATTACAATAATTACATCAAGCTATTCAAATTTTTAAACACAATAAAACATCAATTTGTGTTTATTTATTTTTCCATTTTAAAATTAAAAATATATATGTATAAAAGAAAGTTTCCTTTTTTGGAAAAAAGTTGGTATTCGGTTGTCGAATATTCGATATTCGGCCGAATATTCGGTATTCGTCACCTCCCTAAAATAAATGAAAGTATAAAATTTACTGCAAATCTTTGTCTGTGTTTATAACCGTAAGAATAAATAAGTCTGAATGCTAGAGGACAATACTAAAATTTAAAACAAGAACGAAAAATCATTCACCAGATATAGATTATGAAACACTTTCCAACACTACCAAAATATTATCGAAAAATTTAATTTTTTCATACAACGAATTCGATCATAGACCGTCCAATAACCAAATACTTTTGTACCTCTCTGTAAATGAAGATAAATGCTACGCACTTCTTAATTTATTGAAAACATGTTGTAGCCAATAGCGGATCCAAGATGGAGTTCACGGGGGTCATGCCCCCTCCCCCCCCCCCCCTTGAACAAAGAAAATTTCTAAAAGACATTTTGAAAAGAAATACAGTCGGACCTCTATTTAGCGAACCTCTATTTTGCGAACTTTTACTTGGAACCAAGAACATTTTGCAAATTTCTTCTTAAAATAACCTCCAAATAGCGGAGTGCATTCTCTATTTAACGAACTTTTCCTTGGATCTAAATCCCCCCCCCCCCCTAATTCTTAAAATATTACTGGACATTTCTAAATTATTCTTTCTGTTAACACATTTTATGATGATCAATGACCATGGCACCTAACGCACCGAGAGCAGTAAAATCGCTGTGATTCTTTGCTTTCCATCCAAGAAGTGCAAACTTTCAATACCCCTTTTAACCCTCAATGGAGCTGCCTCGTGTTTTTAAACTATAGTTTCCCGTTTTCTAGATTGTTTATCATGATCAATCGTGTTGGTAATTTCGGTTCTTGTAGCTCAAAAATGTCAAAACGAAAGTGCTTGAGCATCAAAAAAGCGAAAAATTATTCTTGATGAGATGGATAAAGGCGTGAAGAAAAAGAATACTGCTTTAAAATTTGGTATTCCTCCAAACAGCTTATCAACCATAATAAAAAAATCATGCTTTTAATGTAAAATTGTTTTTAAACTGAAAATACAATGTATTTCCAGACAATGTTTTGTTTCATTCTTATTTCCCTTGCAGATTTCTTTTTGAAGGGTAAAATAAATAAAACAAATAAATATAATTTATAAAAAAAAGTGTGACTAATTACTTTTTAAAATTATATTTAGTGTTTATGGACTTAAAATATGTTTTATGTAATTTAAAGTATTTTAAAATGTGACTCTCTATTTAACGAATTATCCATATAACGAACTTTTTTTCGAGATTTAGCGACTTCGTTAAATAGAGGTCCGACTGTATATGTTAAATTCTTTCAAATTTACCCATTGCTCAACAATGAGAATCTTTCTGACTCTTTGCAGCTCTACTTAAATCCAAAGTACGTAATTTCTGACACATCGATAAAGTAATTTTTAATCTTGGATGCAAGACATTTGCAAGTGCACTTATTCAGAACAAATGTGATTGTAATTTTGTGTGTGTAAGTTTTCCATTTTTCGATAAAGGAAAAGAATCTTTCGGGAAATCTCAGTAAAATTTGAGGTTTTAAACTGAATTTCAGATCGCGACAGCCAATTTCTCCCTCATGACGGCATTTCTGTAACTGCCAAGTCCTAAAAATTTGCGTAAAATGTTCAATATCTTGAGCGTTTCTTTAAAATTAAGAAACTGGGAAATTCTTCAATTTCTTGATACCTGAATAAAATGTGTAAATTTTATATTTTTACGAATATTAATGGAAATTTTTTGTATTTACGAATGAAAATGATTTCCCGAAAGTATCAGAAAAGTAGCCATTTTAGACGTGCTAAGAGCCTTCAACATAAAAATTGCTTAAAAGCGATGTGATCTCCTAAAAAAAGGAGCTATGACCCCATCTAAATGGAAGGCTGGATCCGCCCTTGGTTGTAGCGCACTCTTCAGTGATCATTTTTAATGTTGTTAGGTTTGAAGTATTATAACATCTTTAAGTAAAATAATGCTATAAAAAGTGATAAAATATCTTTATTAAGATTGACGATTGTTTCGTCGAACCAACGGCGACATTTTCAAAATCATTCACGATAGAAAATATTTTCACATAATTTAAAAACAATAAACATAGTAAACAATGTCACGAGACATGATGCATAGTGAAAAACATTGCAAACATATTAACATACATCCAATACAATATTCATTATACATGTTTTTATTATAATATCATTAAAATTTATCGCAAACGATTTTTCCTCATTGATCATAATGTAGTGGTGTTCTTTTGTGGTTCCCTGTAAACGAAGTTTAAATGATACTTGTTTTATATTCCTGATAAAGCATGTTTTAGTTCATCTCAGTGATGCATATCAATTTCATTATGTTTGAAGTGTTGAAATATCATTAAGAGGCATAGAAAATGAATTTTCACCATAAACCATAATGTAACGGAATTCTTGTGCGTGTCCCTGTAAACAAGCTATAAACGCTACCCATTTTATTTTTGAAACCGAACATTCTACTATAAATATCAATAACATATAAAAATTTCATAGCTATTTGAGTATATTTAGGAGACTTATTAAAGCAGGTATAGACGGCAGACAGAATTATAAACACCTTTTAATTATGTTGGAATATGTGTGTCTGCGAGCTGGGCCTGACTAATGCAGGGGCATGCTGGGCAGCTGCCCCAGGACCCTCATTTGAGGCGCCCTATGGGAGTAACTAAGACTTTTCGTTTAGAGGCTGCCACACGATTAAAAATGTTCAAAATTCTTTATTAAAGGGAGAGCGGTCTTTCCCTTCCCCTTTCTGCTTCCCGTTCCCGAGAAAAAGAACAAACTATATCATATCACTAAAAAACTAATGATTAAAATTTTATTATAGCTAAGAATTCCATTGTTTTTAAGAGAAATTCTTTATTGAAGTTTTTGGGGTGAGTTAAAACCATTAATGATGACCGATTGGGGGTATTTTTCCTTTTAGACATCTTATGACATACTTAAATAAGCAAAGAGGAAGTTTGTAAAAAAATACTGCCGTCAACCAATCCATATTTTTTTCTACTACAGTAAAGCACCGATTATACGTCTTCCATGGGAAGAAAACAATGTACAACTGAGATGTATTCTAAAACTATGCATAACGGAGAAAGACGTACAATCGAAATTGTATTCGCCTAAGGTGTAAAATATTTGGCTGAAGAAATATGATGCCACAATCATACAAGTTTAATTTTGCTACCATTTTCGGTTGTTTAAGATGCACTGTATATGGAAAAAAAGTTTAAAATATTGAAAAAAAATATTAAATAATCATTTCTAAAATTTAAAAATAAAAATGAGAATTATCACCGTATGTCAGTTGCACACCTTAAATTACATATTTGTTATTCCATTACCGAACATACAAACATATTTTAATTAAAATAATCCTTAATCGTCGTCTTACTTTGAGAATTTACTTTGAGACTTAAGCAAAAGTGTTATGTATGGAGTTAAGTTCCTAGAAAGTTTTCTCACTAGTATTGTGAGAAACAAAAAAGGTTCTAAGTTTGTCAGTGCAGTCCAATACATCTTTGAAAGAAGATGGAATAACTTCTCCACTTTCTTCTTCTGCTTCGCTAATCAATACCTAAATGAGTATCCGGCAATCTGTTTTCTATCAATTCATCAATTGTGCATAATTTTGATGCGATTATATCGGCATGCAGCATCACATTCCGAAAGAATTCCGAGAAAATCGGTTGCGGCAATAAAGAAACGACGTATATCCGAAGTTATCTGTCGTATAAACGAAACATTACAACATTAAAATACATAGGGAGGAATCGGGACCGCAGTGAAACGACGTATAAATGAGAAATGTATAAATGGTGCTTTACCAGTATTGTAGTCGTAAAAAAAACCAGAGAGTATACGGTACATGCAGAGGGTATACGCTGACGTCGTGAACGTTCATAGCTAGGGTATACGCAAATGCTTTATTTGAGAAACAGGGGGTATAAGGAGCTCCTTAAAAAAATCCAGAAGGTACGCGGCGTATACCTCCGTATAATCTCCACTACATCCCCCCTGCTTTTCTGTACTTTCTTACTAAAAAAACTTTGAGTTTGAAACTTTAGTTTTCTTACTGATAGTTTTTCTTAAAATTGTGACCATCTTTCTTGTGATACCCTGTATATAGAATAGATGTGAATAGTACCTGGTACAAAATTTATGCATATAATACAATTAGTCACTTCAGCATGCACAATTTCGATGGATAGATAGGGAGGGGGGGTGCAGAATTATGTTTGTCCCGGGCTCTTAGATAATCCCAATTGGGCCCTGTCTGCGAATAATAAAGCGTCTTGCGACTGAAAAACAATTCGATGTCAATCATTTTGCAGAAAAAGCGCATAACAATGAAGGAAATGATTCACCGTATTGTATCTCTTACGAGGGCACACCTTTCACAAACATTTAATTCGTCGAATGTCCATGCGTTTGTGCGATGCATTTCATCATCTCGTTTGTTTTTTCTGAAAACTCCAGATTCTTTCCCATCACGTTTATTAGAACGGAATATGCCATCAACCAGTAACCTGTAAGATCAATAGCACTATTTAACACTTCCTAGAAACAGACAGCAATACGCCTCAACACCACCCATCCGCAAAAACAATGCCAATCCTTTCTTCCATGCCGTAATGATAACAGGCTACAACAAAATAATAATATCCAGTCAATAAATTCGGTGTTCAATTGAATTCTCTACAGCAAGTGAGTGACCTGTTAACCTCACAAGCGAGTAGATTGAGAAAAAAAAAAATAAAAACATGATTTGGAGTGCAACGATCGTTTCCTGATGTAGAGGAATGTGGTGAACAGCTAAACATCATCATAGGAGCTTCGACCCTCCTCCATTTTTATTTATTTATTTTTTATCCGACCTGTGGAATGCCGTCGAAGCAACAATAGAAAGTGGAACACCTGCAATGGCTCGGTCACGTATAGAATGCGTGATAGATAGCTGGGAAAGTGAACAGTATGCAGACGAATAGATCTGCGAATTAAACGTCCAATTGCCCAATCATTGTGCAACCACTGCCGGACAAGAGGCACCGGCTGGGGTTAAAAGGGGGCACTGTTGAGTTGGCAATTAACGAGATGGTTCGGATCGCGGTGCTTGTTTAAAGATTTCCACGAAACTAATCCAGAACATATCTGAAATAGGATTAGCATATCGTGCTATGATTTCGAAAGGTGTCGGATGACATTCGTATGACAATCGCATTCGCGTATCTATATTATAGAGGACAAACGTGTCCGTTCGTAACGCTGACGTCATTTTGTTGTTGGCAACAGCAGACGATTAAATTTAACTTTTATTGCAATTTTTAAAACTTCTAAACATCCAGTGTTGCCAGATTGGGGACTTTTTTCCCCCAGATTGGGGACTGTCACCACTTTTTTAAAATAGTATAATTCGCCTTATTTTTCAGGATTTTTAATCTATTTTTAAATAAGCCGAATATTTCTATTTCAAAAAAGTGGTGGCAATCAAATAATTTGAATAAAAAAAGCCCCCAATCTGGCAACACTGTAAACATCGGACATTTTTAATTTTTATATTGTCAAATAGGGGGGGGGGGGGGGGATTGTAATTTTAAAGGCAATTTGTTAGAAAACTGTATCCCAGTTTACTCAATTTTTATTGTTTTAAAAATAATTTTCAGGCGTTTCAATTTAAAAAAAAAAAAAAAAAAAATCTATCTAGACGATTACGAAGGATAAATCCTTTTGCACTTAAATTTTCTCGGGATACAGAATATAGGTGAAAACCATCATATATAATATTTCTGATGTTAACATCCTTTTTCTCTGCACATACTAAAATCACAGCGATGAATGAGGTATTTTTCGAAAGGTTCTGAAAGCGGCGTTTTGATGTGATACACTTATATATCGTTAAAACATGTTGTTTGATAAAAAAAAAAAAAAAATAATAATAATAATAATGCAGTTAATCAAAAATTAATGAAAAAAACTTATCAGCAAATAATCTCAAAGATTGCGGCGAGAAAGCTTCGCATGCTTTTTTTTTTTTTTTTTTTTTTTTTGATAATTCTAATAAATTTTTCACATTTAATATATTTTTTTAGAATACCCACTAACAAAACCAAAAATCATATTTATATCAAAAATAGCAATAAGTTCAAATAAAGTTTTGAAACGTATTAAAAGCGATATTTTCATCAGGAGTTAACAGCCGAAGAAATTGCCAAAGATCGCTATTTACAGTCTTCATTTCAGCGGTATAAGCACGAAATTCGATTACATGTCTTGAATTTGTGTTTTATTTATTGGTTGATGAATGCTTTAATTTCGCTATGATGGCATATGAGCTGGAAACAAATGATGAGCCATTTATTAACTCACAGGCTATCAAAGACTGAGAGCTAATGTGCCCGCAGGTTCTGTATGTACGTGTGTATGTATGTAGGTAACGCGATAATTCTTGATAGAACTATCTCATTTGATTCAATTTCTGATAAAGCGCTTCCCTGATTGGTTTTGGGAGTTCATTGGGGGGGGGGGGTAACACCCCCTTAACTTATATAATTGGGTTTTCCATGCAAAATTATCAGATTTGCTTCAAATTTGGTATACCGGTTAATTCTGATAAGGCACTTCCCTGATTAGATTTGGAGGTTCATTGGTTAAGTATAAACGAGGGGCTAATACCCCCCCCCCCCCTTAATTTAGATAAATGGGTTTTTCTATCCGGTTTGCTTCAAATTTGGTATACCGGTTTATTCTGATAAACCACTTCCCTGATGAGATTTGGAGGCTCACTGGCTAAGTATACAGATTGGAAACAGAGGGGTGGGGACTAATCCCCCTTTAATTTATTTTTCGGGGAGCATTGTTCTTTGAGGTAAGAGTATAATATACAATTAGTGTGAATAGCCTGTGAGCTCAATGCTATCAGTAATGCCCATTTTATAGGCCAAGCATAGAAATTTTATAAAATGTGGTATGATTTTCATTGAAATATGCTTAAATTACATTCATTAAGACAAGAAAAAAGTTTCGTGCATGAAAAATAATATTTTATTTGAGAAATAAAACGCATTCGGTCAATGATGCGCTAACGCACCATTAAATTTAAAATTAATATATATATTTAAATTTTTCATGAAATTTGTTTTATTATTATTTTATTTACAGAACTTGCAACTTTAATCCATTATAAAAACATATGATTAATCTCAAGTGGAATAATTGTACATTTTCAAAAAGTCGAATTTGTCAATAACCGTTTCAATTTTAAAAGACTAGCGTATTTTGAAAATTTCTCAACAGAAAGTGTTTACTCCAATTGAATTACTGATATTTTAAAAATGTCTCCAGAACCCTTAAAAATAGCAGACAAATAAAATTAGTGAAAAATATTCGTCACAGTGTTAATAAAAAAAATATATTTATTGAAATGGTGCGTTTACGCACCTTTGGCCGAAAATGGGTTAACTGGGCACTTTTCTAACATCTTTTATATTAATCTGTAATCTTTTATATTAATTTAAGTGCAAACAGCTCTTTCGCAATCGTCTGCACGCGCTAGAGATCGATTTAAAAAAAATTCATGCTTGAAAATTATTTTTAAAAACAATAAAAATTGCATAAATTGCGATACCGTTTTCAAACAAATTGTGATACAGTCTTCAAACAAATTATGATGTAGTTTTCAAACAAATTGTATTTGAAAGTACATTTTTTTCCTTCCTATTCGACAGTGTAAAAATTGAAAATGTAGAAGTTTAAAAAATTGCAATACAAGTTAATAAAACTTTAATCGTCTGCTGTTGCAACTGTCAAAATGACGTCAGCGTTACGCACGGACACGTTTGTCCTTTATAATATAGATATAAGTAAGCATAGTATTTGTTTCCAGCTTCCATTCCATAACGAAATTAAAACATTCTCCAATCAATAAATAAAACAATAAAATATAAATACAGTCAAACCCGGTTAAAACGCATTTCAAGGGAATGGTAAAAAACTGCGGGCTCACGTATTAAGACCAATGTCAGACGGGCGTCTTTTTTGCTGCTTTTTGCTTAAGTATTATCCATTCACAATGGCTTATTTACATATCTAATCGTCTAAATGAACTTCAGAGCTTTCATTTATATGTTTACGGTCGAAAATTGTGTATTTTATGTAGATTTAGATTAAAATGTAAGTGCATTTAACTTGAACTCATTGTTTCTTTTTAAATGACAGGCTGGAATAATAACTGAAAATATCGATTCAAGCATGGCTTTATTTTTATTATCGATTATTGCGTTACAACCGAAAATAAAACAACAAAGTTATTTTCCTGCTAGATTAATTTTCTTTTAACACAAAGAATATATAAAAAAATTTTGAAGCACAGTCCAGTTATTAAAATCATATTTAGTATTTGTGATAATGAGTACCATTACAATCTGTCCTTCATATTTTTATTATAAATAAGAAAAACCATGCGTATTAATCTTTGAGTAAATAATATTGTTAGAATAGCAAAGAGTAAACACAAGAGAGTATATATGCTATAGTTATGGAAGTTGTACAGAGTTTCTTAAACAATCCAGAAATGATGCGGCGTATACCTACCCCCAACATCCCTGAGAGTTCTAAAATCAGGTTAACGCGTTTATGAAAGCTATATTTAACTATCTCAATATATATATAATAACAATATATATAAATGCAAAGAGAAATTTCATTCCGGCCACTTATAACTTGAGTTCTGCTGAATTGATTTTGATGGGACTTACGTTGTGAGTTAGATAATTTTGCAGAAAAGATGTTAGTACTAGAAAACATGAATTCTGCTTTTTGAGAATTTAGTGTCCCCCCGATGAAAAAAATATATACATATATGTATATAAATATAGATAGTACAAAACATATTTCAGTTTTAAGACTTAAAACACATGCTTTTATTTTATATGAAATGACGCTGCATCCGCTGATGAATTCTTCATTTACGATCCAGTCTTAAACAATATCAACAGTAAAGTACGCATAGGACGACACTATCGCTGAATAGTATACAAATCCGAAAAAAAAAGACGCCGTCATTTAAGAAACTCGAACAAAAAAAATCCGCTATCTAATGATTCATAGGCCTTCATTTGTTTGTGATATTAATATACATACTTAAAATTAAATTTGGTTTATAATAGCTCCATGTTTTATTAGAAATCATTCATTTATATTTTTTCAAAATAGCACGTATTTTAATTACATTTAAAAAGTTGTTATTGGAAAATGGAAACAAAAAGATATAATTACTATTTTTCAACTATTTTCCCTTTACTTTCTACAGAAATGGAGTACTTGCATCGCCAAAATTAAACAAATGGAGCTAAAAACTACAAAAAAATTAATATTTCAAAAATAAATTGAGATGCAGTTTCCAAACAAATTGCGTTTAAAAGTGCATTTTCCCCCAATACGACAGTATAAATATTGAAAACGTGTGATGCTTAGAAGTTTAAAATATTGACGTAGAGTATTTAACCATACAATGCTATTTCTGCTTTGTTTTACGGCTGGCTTATACAACGGAACGTTATTTTTTAGAGACGACATTTTAATAGCTGGGAGAAAGAAATAGCATACCGGGCGCTAAAAACATAGAAAACATAAAAAAATTATATAATCACTGTCATATTTGTTTCACCTTCATCAGTTTCATTTTTTTCCCTATAACATGCATTATAAAACGTAGTTAGTGACACGCAAAATGTTATACACAACAAGTAAAAATTAAATTTAAAAAATCAAAAAACCCGACTGAGTAAATAGCGAACTAATTAATTATTTCTCATCAATGTGAAACTATTTTTTTATTATTTACCTATTTTTATTTTTTATTTTATTGATGACTTTTAAGTTGTGTTTAATTGCTAATTCCTATCTCTAAACACTGTTTTGATGAGGCCTATAGATGTCTATGATGGTTAGAGTTGCAGTAAAGCTAGAGATCCTACCTACATAACTCCCAGGTTGTGCAATATGTAAACGGAGCTTCTGACTGTAAAACAGTCAATGAAACATAGTCTTCATTTTGAAAGACCTATTCAATGATAGGCCACTCAATAGGGTGCGTAAAAAATTTTTTTCGTCTCTACCGCCATTTTGTATTTTACGGCCGCCATTTTGAATTTATGAAAACTAAACCTGACCTATAACCATCGTATGGTTAAGACGAATCGATAGAGACGTCATTCATTAAAATCCATCCAGCCGTTGGGATGTTTTGAGGGTATAAAGAAATCCACATACCCAGATACGCGTGAAACGCATAACCCTTCTTGGCAGTCGGGTAATTAAAACCTCACTAACACAACAGGTATAATCGTCTCCAATCATAATAATTTGCATGACGTATTTGAGCATCCTGAATTCGTCTCTCTCTCTCTCTCTACTACAGTAAACACATACACGAAGAGAGAGACGAAGAATAGGACTCGGCAACAAAGACAGATTGCTGGAATTGTGTATTAGAGGTCTGCACAGGCCGAACCCGGCCCGGCCCGGTAAAAGAGTTAAAAGTTTGGCCCGAGCCCAGCCCGACCCGGTAAAAGAGTTAAAAATTCGGTCCGGCTCGTAGAAAAAGAATTATTGGCTCGGCTCGGGATAACAGCTAAAAGTTTGGCCCGGCCCGGAAAAAAGTTAAAATCTTGGCCCGAGTGAATTTCTATAGAACATTGATTTTTACGTCGATTTGGTTAAAACATTGTCTCGTACGAGGAGTTCTGATCAATCATATTTATCTTAACTATTTTTTCATGTTTCTAAACTTCATTTTTATAGAAGTGTCGCAGGCTGCGATATTTATTTTTTTAATGAATCGCTATTTCTTCTATGTAAATGTTTCAGTTATCATTAATATTGTTAATCCGTATTCCATGTATCGAAGCGTTAAAAATCAGAAAGATGCTATGCAGTAAAATCTTCTAAGACTCAATTACATAGAAAAGAAAAAAATAACTGCGTTATAGACAAGTTCCATTTTTAGCAAGTATAAATGTATTATATATTCTTTTTTTACGTATTTGTACATTAATTTTGCATGGATCAACACGTTTTCCAGTTTAAAATAGGATTCCGTCATAGGCAGGTTCTTTTTCACACGTTTTACTATATTTTAATTTAGCTATATTTTAATTAGCATAGAAATTTACTATTCTTTAAAAAGAATAAATGTTAATGTTTAACTGTAGAATAATGGCGATTTAAAAATGTATGCATTTTTTGTAAAAATCTTTGGGCCAAGCTTAATTTTACTGACCTTTGAACGGACAGGCCACGGAGAGACAATGATTTTCATACGGGCTTGCTCAAAACTAGGACTGAAAATTTTGGGCCGTGAAGACTAGGAAAGAAACCAGTCGCGGCTCAGCACAGAAAAAATAAGTTAGGCCCGGCCTGATTCTTCCGGAAAAAAGTAAGGCCCGAACCCGGCCCGGCCCTTCAGAAAAAAGTATGGCACAGACCCGAAAATAGGCCCAGCCCGCAGGCGGGGCCGGGTTCGGGCCACGGGCCGGCCCGTGCAGATCTCTATTGTGTATTATTCCGCGATAGTGACGTCCTATGCATACTTTTTTGTAGATGTTGTTTAAGGCTGGATTGTAAATGTGGAATTCTTCAGCGGATGCGACTGACATTTTATATAAATAAAAGTGTGTGTTTTAAGTCTTAAAACTAAAATATGTTTTGTACTATATCTATATTTATATACTTTTAAGTCTTAAAACTGAAATATGTTTTGTACTATCTATATTTATATACATGCATTTTTTTTTTTCTTTTGATCGGGGGTGACACTAAATTCTGAAAAGCAGAATTCCTGTTTTCTAGTTATTATTGTATTTTTTGAGACGAAGGACATTCTCTGTATTTAATTATTTGTTTTCTAGTAGCAATCATCTGTGGAAAGATGTACAATAAACTGAATTGTTTGAACTTAAGTCATTTGAATCTATATCGAGAAATAAAATTAAAGAACTTATTAAAAGTCGCACTGAGTGTATTAGTATTTAAACAAACATTGTTTTTTTTTTTTTTGTTTAATTGGAGTTCTCGAATTCTATATCTGAGTAGCTTAGTTACAAATCAGTATTTCACCAGCTTCAGATAGACCGTATTTCCCTATTTTCATATTCTGCGAAAATAGAATTCCGAAGAATATACTACCTGTATTTCAGAATTTGTCAATGAACTTTTAAGTGAGTAGAAGGTACTATTGAATATTATTGAAGATGTGGTAGGAGAATAGGGGAACCCGGGGCACAACGAGGTACCGGGGCGAAATGAAGTTTGATGTTTTTCGGTGTCAAGGAGGTCCTGCCAGCGAGCGGCAATAAGCATAAATAAAACAAGTTGGAAATTGCTCGTCAAACGTGGCAAATGAGGTGCGTTCGTACTATAACAAGTTTTATAATTATTTTTTGCACCCCATATTGCACTGAATGTATAATTTTTTGCACTTCATAAAGTCCATAGTCTTTAACATCATTAAAATGCACTCCCAATAATTTTTTCCCATTCCCCGAACACTTTTGACCTGTCCCTGACGTCCCTGTAATTAAACTATACATCCGATTTTCCTAAAATTTGAAATGGCTCGACAAAATTTTGTAACAATTATATATTTAAAATTTCAGACCATTTGGAAGGCTGTAACATCATTAAAATGCACTTGCAATAATTTTTCCCATTGGCCGTGATGTAAAGAAAAACTTTTGACTGTCCCTGTAATTAAACTATACATCTGATTTTCCTAAAATTTGAAATGGCTCGACAAAATTTTGCAACAATTATATCTTTAAAATTTCAGACCATTCGGAAGGCTGTAACATCATTAAAATGCACTTGCAATAATTTTTCCCATTGGCCGTAATGTAAAGAAAAACTTTTGACTGTCCCTGTAATTAAACTATACATCCGATTTTCATAAAATTTGAAATGGCTCGACAAAATTTTGCAACAATCTTATATTTCAAATTTCAGACCATTCGGTTGGGTAGTTTTTGCTCTGTTATATGCGGACAGACGGACGGACAGACGGACGGACTGAACGACGACTATAGGTGCTACGTATTTATATAATTACGAACGCACCTAAAAACTGTTCCCGTTTAACTTCGGCAGCCATGTTAGTCTAGTTTTCTCGAGCGTTGGTGCGTGCATTTTTCGTTGTGTGATTTTTTGATCCTGTATTGTAAGTTTTGATGATTTGTAACCAGGGTAAGGCATGCATACTTGTTCACATTACAACTATTGTTAGTTCATGCTTGAAGTACGTTTAATTGTCTGTAGTTTTGTGTAGTTAAACATTTGTTTACGTATTTTTCTCGAGTTCAGCCCATTCTGTCCGAAATGTTCTTAACTAATTTGTTCTAACTGTGAATGTTTATATTGCGGTGAATTTTACTCAAAGTCAGTTGTAGATTGGATCGCTTGTTCCATGTGTAAAAAATGGGTACACAATTCTTGTGCGGCAATGGATAGCGCAGATGACGAGACTGTCATAGTGTGTAAATTTTGTCAATAGGCTTAAGAAAAAGACACAACCAATGAAAACTGTAATTAAACCTTTATAATCACTTAAAACTAAATAAATATAGAGCAAACTTCTATTTTGCATTTCCACTAGTTTTACATGTTTTTATAATTACTTGTCCTTACCATCCCGTTCTGCCCCATACCCGGGGCAGTACGGACCAAATGACATAATGTTCTGTTTCTGAAAAAATATATATTGTTCTTTTGTTTTCTTACACTATCACTACTTTTTTATTATTATTACATTATAATGTGCTCATAGAAAATTTTGCAGCTCTTTTAATTAACCATTTTATATTTTTAAAACATATTTTCATCTTGGTACCCCGTTCTGCCCCGGGTTTCCCTATTTGATTTAAGGGGAGGGGGTGGGGATAAGTCGGTTACTTTGAAATTCGCAGCAGCAAGGCTATTGTCTCAAAAGATCCAAGAAGAGATAGAAACCTAAGCCAATTCGGAAGCAGGAATTATAGAAGAGTAAATGGTCGATATTTCGCACTGATTTTATTCTTAGGCTGTGGCACAGACAGGATCCCCATCCGAGTGGGGGTTTTGAACAACCATTGCTACTCACAAAATAAACAATTTCGTAGTATTACATGCTCATAAGGCAGGGTTCTTGCTGACTTTTTACCAACGTTAGCAATTTGGCTAATCAGAAATAAAAAAACATTCGCCAAATGGAAAAAAATGTTAGCAAAATAAGTTCGCCGTGAAACGTTCAAAATTCGATCTTCAACCCCTTAATGGACCGGCTCCATTTTTTTTTCAATATGTTCTAAAATAACCTAAGTTATTATGATTGTTTATAGATCAGTTATTCGTCTAGATGCATTCTATTTTAAATCTATTTAAAAACTTTTCTAAATATATTCGAAATAAACTATATTCTAAAATGTTTGCACAACCAAGAAAAAAATTCAAAACCCGATTTAACTCATTAAAATGCTATGAAATAAAACTTCCAATCCCTGTTAACTCAGGATTTTAAGATATTACATTCAATGATTTCTGAAAAATTCAAAATATAGAGAACAAAGTATGTTTCAAAAACTTTATTTTTCGAGAATTCTTCGGCTTTTCATTGAAGCCTATACTTTAAAGACAGTTTCGAAATTGTACTGTTAACCTATTGGATCTATTAACACTTAGTAAAATGAGATTTTTGACATTTCTGATTATACATCCGATTTCTCAATTTAGTTTTTGTTGTGTTCATCACACTGAAGCCTCTCTCATAGTTTACTGAATGTAAGCAACAATATTTTAGCAAATTGTAGCATGTTCCACGTTATAAGATAAAGTTTCTGCAAATCGTTTTTTCAAATGAAATCTATGTTATCTCCTAAATTCAAGGTTCTGCAGCAAGAACTCAAGAAAGTTTTAAATAATTTTGTTCTGACAGTACCTCAGATAAGGAAATGTCTGTATCATCCAAATGTATAAGGTTAAAAACTGATAAAGTTTTTTTAATACCATAGTTTTAAAAATTGTTCTTATCCGTTACTAACGGGAGATTTTGTGGGCAAAACACATTAAAAATCTATAGTTTGTCTGAATTAACGAAGCGTTCATTTAAATTTTGTAGGAGATACCTTATTTAATCTTGTTTTAAATTTCATAAAACACCACGTTCTTTTTTACTATCACGGACTGAGTAATTTTCATACACAAAATCTTGTATTTCTTCAGGCACATTCTCCATAAGCTTTTTATAGCTTTTCCCATAACCAGGAGATCCTCTAAACATTTAATTGTATCACCAGTTTGGCATTTTCAAAAGAAAAATCAATAATGCAAATTAGCTTGCCACCTGTCCTGACACAAACAAAAATAGTTGAGCAAAAATTGAGTACTCGAAATTCGGCGTGTCATATCTTCCGTTCATTCGCCAAATGAAGCCTTTTGTCGCGGTTTGGCGCAATGGTGAGCGGCAGCGAGAACCCTGCCCTGCCATAAGGTAGTGTTTAGTAATGACACATGTAAACCAACGCAATAAAAGGCACAAACAACCTTAATCAATTTAGCATTTGTGTGTTTAAAAGTGAGCCTCTCCTTCATTCTTCAAAGGGGAAAAAAATAAGAGAGGGAGAAAGAGCAGTAGCAATAACACCCGTACTACACTCATGTCCAAAATTAAGGTCACAAACATAAAATCTGTGAAAACTGATGAACTATACACTGTGTTGCCACGAAATTTGGCACAGAGGTATATTACAATAGGAGAAAGAATATAGCAACATAACAGTATGGAAAAGATTTTAATTGTGAATTAAGATACAGGGTATATCAAAAAGTGTTAAATCATGAATCAGAAATAAAGCATTTACCTCGGGAAAAGTCTGTCTAATATGGAGTGTGACCACCGTGCACTGCTATACAAGCCTCACAACGAGCTCTTATACGCCTTTTCTCGAGATAAATGCTTTATCTCTGATCCATGATTTAACACTTTTTGATATACCCTGTATCTTAATTCACAATTAAAATCTTTTCCATATTGTTATGTTGCTATATTCTTTCTCCCATTATATAATATACCTCTGTGCCATATTTCGTGGCAACACAGTGAATAGTTCATCAGTTTTCACAGATTTTATGTTTGTGGACCTTAATTTTGGACATGAGGATACTTTGCTGTTATTGTCTATTAATTTTGTGTAATAATATAACTTCCTATTATGAAGCCTCGAAACAGTTTAATTAGAAAACAATTATGCTGTTTATCCTTTCCTTTACTTTGGTTTTTACACATCGTATTTTTATTTTAGCATAAGAGGCTTGTATGCATCTTATCAGTTTTTAAATGCTCTCAAAGATGTTTTAAACCCAAAACCCTCACACTTCGCTGCTCTAGTATCTTAGGAACATTGTTATTCACACAGTAACAATCACAATCCTTTAACCGAATTCTTTTGAGTCTATCTGTAAATAAATGATAAATTCTGCGTATTCAATAATTTTTAGAAATCATACTGTACTTCGCCTTAGTAATGTATATCAATTTCATTGAATTAGTGTAACATCATTAAAATACACTGCAAACGATTTTCTCCCATAGATCGTGAAGCAATGGAATTGTGCTGTTCGCCCCTATAAACAAACTATTATTGCTACTTACTCTATACCGTATAGAAAACATGCTGCCATCCCCCTCAGTGATACGTATCAATTTTATTATGTTTGCAACAGTGTAACATCATTAAAACATACTGATTTTTTTTTTCTATTGATCTAATCTAACAGAACCCTTTTGAGTGCTCCTGTAATGAACTATAAATTCTATGTACACCCTAGCCTACAGAAAACGCCGTGTAGTACACCTCACTGATTAAATTTGAGTATGTTTAAGTATCTATATATATATTACGCTATCGTATGTGGCACATAAATCGCGATTATTTGTTAATTGTTTAAAGGCAACGCCCGAATGAAACGCATCTCATTGGTTATTGTGTAATATTTTAAAAAATTGAATAACATCTATATACATTACGCTATCGTATGTGGCACAAGTCGCGATTATTTGTTAATTGTTTAATCGCAACGCCCGAATGAAACGCATCTCAATGGTTAGTGAACAGCATTTAATGCATCTCCACACCTATAAGGGGAGACCCTGTTAGTTGCCAAATTCCGCCAAGTTTGTCGCCAACTTGGCTATATCTCTAACATTTCGCAAAATTCCCATAGACTTCTATTGTAAACCAATAGGGTTTACTTGTTCACAGAAAATCAACAAATTGAGATATTTTAATGCAACAAAAAGTAATATTAACTTAAGGGATTATGTTAATTATATTTAAGGGAGTCCAAGTAAATTAAATTATGAATAAAAGTAACATGATACAATGCTTAGTATGCTTTCCCAAACATAAATTTTAAGGGAGACCAAACTGGTCGCCAAGGGCGTCTAGTATTATTAAAATACACCCCAAGCGATTTTAACCCACATACCGTAATGTAAGGCAATTCTTTTGAAATTCCCTGTAAATGAATCGTAAATGCTACACACTTCACTTTCAACACCGAACATGCCGTACTAATACCCAATAACATCTATGAATTTCATGGCAATCGGATCATATTTACGCGAGTTAGAGCACGGACAGGAAGACAGACAAACCGAATTCATAAATGCTTTTCAACTTTGTTGGAAAATGTTAAAAATAAAAGAATCTATTTGGTAACGCAAGAGTAAAACCGGCACTGGGAAAAATACATTAGCGCGAATTCTATGGTGAAAACATTTTTAAGCAGTAAAATTTCATTTCAATTATCTTCCTACGCACGTATTAGAGATAAAGTGGAATGGAGACTGCCGGCTAACAAATACGGAATGATATAAAAAGAGACAAAACCAACTAAAGTATTATTTCCGTTATTATTTTTGTTTCAACATCTCTCGTCCCTTTTCTGCCCTAAGCGGTGCAGATCTCATTCCTTATTTCTTTCCTTTGGTGCAACATTATTCGAAAAATTACATTTACTAAGATTTATCTTTGCTTGGAAATGTACAGTCGTGGAAAAAAAAAAAAGTAAACACCCCCTACTAACTCCTCAACAAATTATCGTAGAAGAAAGTTACTGATACCGAACGATTGGAAATAAAGTCCACTTTTAAGTGACGTATATAAAATTGGCTTAGGGGGCCATCTAGATATTAAAACGAACCCAAACTTCATTTTATTCAATAACAATACCCAATTTTAACGCGATATTTCAAATCTTCGGTTTAAACTATGCCTAGACACCAAATTTCAAGTCATTTGAATGATAAGTTTTTGAATTATAAACATTCAAAATTTAGTGTTTCTAATGTTAAATTAGAGGTCTGCACGGGCCCGGGCTTGGCCCGAGGCCCGTACCCGGCCCGGCCGGCGGAATGGAGGAGAATTTTCAAACGGGCCGGGCCGGCAGAATTAGGACAATTTTTTCAACGAGCCGGCCCGGCAAAAAAATTGAACGTGCCTGCAGGGCCGGACCGGGCCGATAAAAAAAATTAATCGGGCCTATCGGCCCGATATAAGAATTTGAGAGTAGCAGATAAAATACGAGGCCATTTCCAATGAATATGACTTTTTCGAGAAGTATAAATGTGCGTTACGAGCCGATGCGAGTTTAACAACATCAATACAGAAATGTAACATGTCCATCGTAGAGATCGGCATCGTACAGTTACATGATGCCTGATCCCGGGTTTAATTTTTTCGGCAGACTTGTGCCTAGAAGGAGCTGGTCTTAATCGTTCTCAGGATGTGTAGGACAGGCATTATGTTTTGTAAAAGTATTAATAGAGATAATGAACTTCTGTTAACAGCATCTTTGGAAATGTACCTTAAGGTGGTTCTCATATTTACTGCTCAACAATGCGAAACTTTCAGACACATTTTTAACTATAAAGGCGTAAAATTGACAGGCCTGAGTACTGAAGTCATTTGGGATCGAATAGCGTTTCCATTTTTCATAAATTATGTACAGAGATAACAGAGACTCTTGTCACGTGACTGTACATTTTTCTCCTTTCCTGTGCTATCGCTTCCGGAAATTCGATTCAAAACGCTAACTTTGGCAGTATTTTCTGAAAGATATATTACTTTTATCTAAGAAAAAAACGGCATTTACATGGTTTCTGAATAAGAATACCTGCCAATCTCATGCGTTTCCGAAAAGAAATGAATTCACAAATGTATCAAAATGTAGCTCCTTTGGATTTGAGAAAAGTCTTAAAAATGACAGAAATAATTTCACAAATCTACTTTTTATTATAAGCTTCAGAAGTTATCATGTTTTTTAACCCTTTATTCTAAACTACAATAATCTTTTAATAAACCCTTATTTAAATTTTGAAACGTCTGTAGGGACGTTGACTAAAACACTGTAAGTAATCGTTAATGTTTACTATTGTTTGGTATAAATGGTTACTATAATGTTTTCTATTTTGCGAACACATAGTAATTTAAAATATACTGTAAAATGTTCCCATAAATATGCATGTAGTATTCATTAAAAGAACCTTAATTGTATGCCGAGAAAAAACGGAATTTTTTGTAGAAATTTAGTCGGGCCGGGCCTGTTTTCACTGATTTTTGTACGGGTCGGGCCGAGAACGGTAAAAATGTAAACGGGCCGGGACGGGCTCAGGCCGAACTTTCAATTTTTACACCGGGCCGGGCCCGGGCCTGGAAATTCCGGCCCGTGCAGACCTCTATAGTTAAATTATATTTTCATATTTTCATTATATCTCCTGAAATTATATTCCTAATGTGATAATTTTTTGTGTAGCAATAATACTAAAATACCCAAACATAAATACGTTGAATTTGTAATTTTTATAATTTTATGATATGAATTATTAATTATGAAATTAATATTCGAAAAAAGTAGGAATTGATACCTACAACTTTTTTGATGGATTTAGATTCATTAAGTCCTGCTTTCTGGAAATCCAAAATTTCTCATTTTTCTTCCAAGTAGTTTTCAAATTATGCTTAAAAAACCGCAAAATAATGGTTTAAGGGGCCGCCCATGATAGAAGTGACTAGATATTTCGAAATTTCTTATGCTATGCTGTAATTTTGCAGTCTTCAATGACTGATTGAGTGGCGCTTATGATGCCTTGATCAAGAAGAGGTCTCTCACGGTCAACAATTGAGTACGGAACTTCAATTTGGATACAGACCCTAAAATAAGCTCGTTTTATAACAATAAATTTCTCGGAAACTTAATAACAATTAGTTTTTAGGCTAATTGAAGGGTGTAGAGTTCATTTATGCTGTCAGAATTGTGTACTGCTATTGAAAAAAAACAAAGTTTTGGTTCGTTTTAATAAGTAGATGGCCCCCTAAGCAAATTTTATATACATCATTTAAAAGTGCACTTTATTTCCAATCGTGTGGTACCAGTAACTTTCTTCTACGATAATTTTTTGCAGAGTTAATAAGGGGTGTTTACTTTTTTTTTTCCACGAGTCGTGGAAAAAAAAAATGTAAACACACCCTACTAACTCTGCAACTAATTTCAATAAAAGAAAGTTGCTGGTACCAAACGATTGGAAATAAAGTGTACTTTTAGATGTATATAAAATTTGCTTAGGGGGGAATATACAGTAGAATCTCTTTTATCCGAAACTCTTTTAACCAAAACTCTCGGTTAACCAAAATCTATTTTTTAAACTTTTTTTTTCTCTTTTTTTTTTAACCATGATATTTCTTGTGTGCAAGCGGTCCTTTCTGAACTACGAGTATATATAAATATTTTCGGTCCCCTTTCTTAGAGTTCCTTTGAATTTAACGTGAGCTCTCGCAAGCTGCGGAGTGAAACGAAGAAAACGAACACATTAGCAAATCTGAAGCTTTTGAATGTTTTGCAAAAGGTTTGGCATGGCTGGAGCAGTTGAAAGACTGTGATACTGGTGATCTAATACTATTTAAAAACTCCGTGATAGAGCTTCAAAGCAAAGGCAATCGAAACTGCTACAAACAAAACACTTTTTCAAATTCAGGTAATTTGTTCTTGTTTCTATTTTGCTATTGCTTTATTTTTATTAAGCACTTGTTACCATAATAAGAAATATTGCATATATTTCTCCTTAACCTTAAAATGAAAGCATTCTCGGTTACCCGAAAATGTCGATTTTCCGAAAGATGGTCTCAATTACTTTGGATAATCGAAGTTCTACTGTACTAGTCAAAACCAGACCAAACTTTGTTTTTTTCAATGGCAACACCCAATTCTGACAATATATTTTAAATCTTCGGTTCAAACTATACCTAGAAATGAAATTTCAAGTCATTTGGATGATAAGTTTTTGAATTATAAACATGCAAAATTTAGAGCTTCTAATGTTAAATTGCATTTTCACATTTTTATTATCTCCTGAAATTATAATCTTAATGTGATAATTTTTTTGTTTAATTATAATACTAAAAAAACCCCCAAATATAAATACATTGAATTTGTAATTTAAAAATTTTTATAATATGAATTGCGAAATTAATATTCGAAAAAAATATGAACAGCACCCTACAATTTTTTTGACAGATTTATGTTTATTATGTCCTGCTTTATTCAAATTCTCAATTTCAAATTTTTCTTCCAAGTAATTTTCGAATTATGAGCAAAAAACGTCAAAATGACGGTTTAAGACCTATAATATAAGGTTCTGTGATGTCCAGAAAGGCATCATTTGAAAAAACAAATATATTTTACTCAGTTTAATGAAACATTTGGGATGGAAACAGTCGAAACATGTTAAGCGAGTGGTACAATATTCAAAATGGCACACACATCGCTATTACAGCGCCCCCTACCGGCGAAATTTTCCAAATTCAGGGAGGACCTGCTTGCCATTGCCAAAAACTTAAAATAAAAATTTGGTTCAACTCTATACATAAATTCATACACTTTTTGATGGTACAATATTCAAAATCGCGCAAAAATCGCTATTACAGCGCCCCCTACCGGCGGAGTTTTTCCAAATTCAGGGAGGATCTGGTTGCCACAGCCAAACACTTAAAATAAAAATTTGGTTTAATTCTATGCATAACTTAATACACTTTTTGATGGTACATACCATCAAAAAGTGTATGAAGTTATGCACACATACACTTTGACACGCACAAAATGAAGTTATGCATTTTGTGCGATTTTGAATATTGTACAATATTCAAAATCGCTATTACAGCGCCCCCTACCGGCGAATTTTTTCCAAATTCAGGGAGGACCTGCTTGCTATAGCCAAAAACTTAAAATAAAAATTCGGTTCAATTCTATGCATAACTTCATACACTTTTCGATGGTACAATATTCAAAATCGCACAAAAATCGGTATTACAGCGCCCCCTACCGGCGAATTTTTTCCAAATTCAGGGAGGCCCTACTTGCCATAGCCAAAAACTTAAAATAAAAATTTGGTTCAATTCTATGCATAACTTCATACATTTTTTGATGGCACAATGGCGACAGACACACGGGCAGACGGACGGACGAACACACGGACAGACAGACATTTTCTATAAACATGTTTTTGGGGATTTCTGACCCCTAAAATGTGTAAAATCGGAAAATCGGAAGTCGAAAAAAATTTCTATTACAATACTTTGTTCTATTGAAGATAGAAGAGAGTAAAAAATGTAAAAGCACGGCGGAACGTTTTAGGGGACGGGCCTTAAAATTTTGGTTCATGCAGATCTCTTACCGGAGGTAATGCGAAAATTATAAATCTGTGCTATTTTTGGAGGCAAAATAACTAAGAAATATTGTAATAGAAGCCTTTTTCCGTTTTTCCCCCTCAAGTTTTTCCCGTGTGTGTGACCAAAAGTCAAAATTCTAAAATACCCTCCCTTTATTTATTTATTTTTGTGCACAGAAGTCAAAATAAGATGAAATTGTAATTTTTTTTTCTGAATCGGCGGTACCCAAAATAACAATAAATTAGGGAAACTTCGTTACCTTTCACCTTTTGAATTTTGGATTTTTCAGGTCTGCAGAACCCGAAATAAAACGAAAATTGTAAACTTAATAAAAAAAATGCAATTTTTTTTTTAAATTATTTTATTGGAATCCACAGGATCCGAATTATTTCCAAAATAATAAAATTTTCATCTTTATTTTCCCTACTTCCCATATAAGTTTTTCGAGTCTGGAGGAGCAAAGTAACAACTAAATTATAACGATTTCACTTTTTTCTCCTCAGTCGGCAGATCTAAAATAGTAAAATTTCTATTTTGTGTTGTTTAAACTTCGATAGTTGGATTTTTCGGTTTTTCAGGCGCGAAATTGTAAAATTAATAAAGCGGAAAATATTTTTTTTTCTGTTTTATTTTTGAAGCCCTAAAAAGATAATCAATGCCGAAATAGTGAAATTTTAGCTTTATTTTTCTTATATTCCATCATTATTTTAACCAACAGGCAACACTAGTACCCTAGCCCAAGTACTAGTGTTGCCAGCCCGGAGTCGGAGTCTGAGTCATTAAGGGGTCTCAGGACTCTTAAAAGAGGAAAAAATGAAAAAAAAAAAAAAAGAGACCATTTTCAACATTTAATATCTTGACACAATTTTAATTAGAATAAAATATATCAGTATGTTCTTTCATTTCATGTATTTTAAAAATTGTAAGATGCAGAATTAGCATTTACAGGGGGCTCCAAACTGCTAGACATTTGACGAGCAAAAAATCGGCATAACAGCTTACACGCACGATTACAAGATAAGTATTGCATTTAGAATGAAAATTTTGATGCCTACTTATACTTCAGATTATAATAATTACCCTGAACAAATAAATTTGTAATTAAAGCTTTTTTATAATTTTAATACAAAGTTGTATTTAGCTAATGCAAAAGTTAGAAAATTTCAACAGTATAATCGCCTAAAAAAATATTGCTTTGAACAATAAAAAGGAAATTTTAGGTTCAGTTTTTACAAACTAACATAACATATGTTTTGAAAATTTCATGAAAAAATATTCATAAGTTTTTGTGATATCGTGCGCATTATGCCGAAAAACGTCATTTGGAGGAAAATGGCTTTAAAGTTTCCGAAACGACGCTTCAGCTATTGAACGTGTATAAATGTAAAAGCCATAACTTCAGTTTTAATAGGAATTTCAAGGAAACAATTATATCAAAATGTTCAGAAAAGATAGGAGTTTAACATCTAAAAAAATTAAAATTTCGAAAATTTTAAAGCTTTAAGAGTCTTGAGACCCCTTAAAATATCCCGGAGTCGGAGTCGGTCATTTTCCCCACCGACTCCGCAGCCCTGTAGAAAACTACAGACTAGAAATGCTCGATCAGTTCGTCTATTCAGTTTATTTGTTTGCCTTATTAGCATAACTCGGAAATCTATATTTCTAGTTTAGGGATTTAGAAAATGACTAATTATTCGTTCTAGATGAAGGCGGTATATTTTTTCTTTCAGTGTAGAAGTTTTAAAAAATGCAGTAAAAGCTAGATTTAGTCATCTGGTGTTGCCGCCGTTAAAATGACGTCAGCGTTACAGACGAACACGTTTGTTCTTTATAATACAGATAATAGATAATTCAACCATTCTCAATCACAGCACATCTATGACTGAAAAACAGTGCCACGCTGGTAATTATGCCCTGCATATTGATTTTTGCACCTCATGTATTGATTTTACAAGATGCGATTCAATATATCACAGGAGATCTATTCTAGAGAAACGAGATCGCCCATGCAACATATTCTTCTGCACCAGTTAGCGTTTTTATTTCTCTTATACTATCCTATATCACCTTTTTTTATTTTTTTTATATCGGTTCTCATATTTTCTGCTGAGAGCATTTCCCCCACGCACATCTTTGCCAAGTATGCTTTCAGACTTGCTGAAAGAGTCTTGCGTTTTCATGAGATTTCTGTTTTAATTCAGCGTTTATTTATCTAATCCAATCTTACAGTTACACAAAAAATAAAAATTATAGGTCTAGCGGAAAAGTGAAATAAAGATTTATAACGAAGGAGAAGAAATAGCTTATTTGGTGCAAAAAGAAAATAAATAAATAAAATGTAAGTATTTTAAATGTAATAATCAAATTTATTAAGGGACACAAAAGTATCAATGACTAGAAAACGGGAATTCTGCTTTTTTAGAATCTAGTGTCGCCCCCGATGAAAAAAAAATATATGTATATAAATATAGATATTACAAAACCTATTTCAGTTTTAAGACTTAAAACACACGATTTTATTTTACATAAACTCCGCCCCCCCCCCCCCCAAAAAAAAAAAAAGTTCGCGAATGCTGTTACATTTGGCAAATTTACAAACTTAGTTAGCATTTTTTTTTTAATAAAAACTATAATACACTTTCTATTTTTGATAGATGTGGCAAAAATTACAAGTGTAATTGGGAATATTATTAAACCTCTTAGAAATAAGAACTATATTACATTTTCTAATTGGGGTAGCTTGGCAAAATTATAAAATTAGTTGGCAAATACTGAAATTTGACTTGGCAATTTAAGGTCCTCTCCTCCCTCAATAAAAAGTCTTCGGTATGGCCCTGCACTTTCCAACGCATTCAGAGTAATGTAATAAAACTTTACCGTTTAGTAAGTTAAAATAGGATGTCTACTTGAACCCTTTGGAAAAGCATAACACATTCGAAAACCCAATTTCAGCAATTCCCATCTACTGACGAAAAAATTCTTTGAGCAGCCTGTATTTGATATATAAGAGTTGTATCTATAAACTACATGCATGCAAAAATTTAGTTAGGAAATACATACCACTGTTGAAAATTCCCTTTCAGCAATTTTCGCTCATAAGGAGAATGGTATGTGAATTCTTTTGTGCAACCCTGTATAAGAGGTATAGAATTTATACACAACGAGTAATATGCAAAAAAAAAATTGTTAAATTTAAAAGCCCCTATCGTAATTGAAAGCGCACTTCCAGCCATTATGGCTCAAAGACAGTATTGTTACCGATTTCTTTTGTATGTCCCTGTAAATGAACGTTAAATGCTATGAATGCCCTACTCTAGGGATGGCGAACCTTTTTGAGTACGTGTGCCACAAATTTCAAAAATTATATACCAACATTCTAACGTGCCAGAAACATTTTAACTTCCGAATCAGACACTTTCAGATCATCACACAGAAAAACAGATTTTCACAGAAAAACAGAGAAACTTTTAAACATTATTTTCTGCCTCAAGATTGGTTTGATTAAAAGTGTCAACAATAACCAGTTTTATAAAACATGCAAGGGGGCATTATAAAAAAAATAATTAAAGCTAAATATTTATTAGTTATTTTTTTTTTTTTTTTTTTTTTTTTATGAACCAAAAACATCAAGGGGTGTCCATTACTGGCACATCTACCCTGAAGTTTGGTTCAATTATATGCATAATTTCATACACTTTTCAATGATACAAAGAAAACATATGGAAAGATAGACAGTTTGTAAAACGTGTTTTTTGGGATCTCTGATCCATGAAACGTGTAAATCTGTTGTAAACCGGAAATCGGAAAAAATTCGATTAAAATACTTTCTTTTATTATAGATGATGAAATCATGAATGTGATGTAATCGTCAGAAGAGCCTCATATCCACAATTCACAGTGAAAATATATTACCGTATTCCCCCGCATTAGCCGGTATGCCGGAAAAAATCGAGGTACACCAGCATGTCGGAAAATATGAGGTTTCGCTACTGGAGGACGGTCGGCTGATTTATTTTGGTTTTTCTAACAACATTTTTCATTTTAAGGAAAAAACATCAATAATTTTTCTCTCTGTCTCTGTCTATATATAAGACGACAACTATGTACTATATATTGTATGTGGTTTGCTTTGCCGCAGCAGAAAGCTTATGACTTTAAAGGCGTGGAATCGAAATTATACAGAACGACTGGTAAGGAAAACTACGATACACAGTCATATTGAGCGCAATGGCCGATGGAACAAAATTGAAACCAATTTTAATTTTTAAAGGCTTAAAAAATATTCCTAAGTCAGGTTTCCCAAAGGATGTTGTAGTCATGAAGTCAGCGGTCCATGAAAGGTTCTATGTATAGTGACTTGATGAATATATATAAGCAAAAAGTTTGGGATAATCGCCCTAATTGTTTTTTTAAAACCAAAATCCGTCTAAGTATTGGACAGTACAAAACCCCACCTAAAAACGACTGTTAAATACAGTTTTAAACAACATTATAAAACAGAGCTTGTAATAATTCCTGGAGGTTTGACACCACTGTTACAGCCCGCGAATGTGCTTTGGAATAAGGCTTTCAAAGCATAAATTAGGCATTTATGGAGTAATTGGCTAAGAAATGGAGAACAAGAATTCACGAAGTCTGGTAAACGTTGATCTGCTTCGTATCTTACTGTCATTCTCTGTGTAAAGGCAGTATGGGAGTAAGTTTCCGAAGGCTTAATTAAACAGGTGTGGTTAAATTAATGTGTTTTAACTACGAAAAGAAACACAGGCTTTTTACATAATCGTTTGAAAGAACTTATTCAAAATAATGCTATTCTTGATTCTAATGCCAAGGACGAGGCTTCTCGTCTACCAGTGGAAGAAAGCAAGTGATAATGAAGGATTAATTATACAGTAAATTTTGTATTTCTAATTTAGGATTAAGAATGGAAAACACTGAAAGTCTGAAAGAGTAGATTTTTCAACAGAGTGAAAAAAAAGAAGGCGAAAGAGCCTCATTCGTCATGTTTGATGTACAATTTCCGATTTATTTGAACTATTACTGCTAGGGTTAGCACTTGAAGCGTTTTCGAATTTGTTAAGCTTGACATTTAAGACTTTTTTTTCATTAAAAAAAATCGATTTTTTGGTACTTTTAGCGTTTTTTATTCTTAGTCCGCTTATATCTTTCTTATTGAATAAAACCCTGTATTTCAGTTAGATTTCAGTTTTTTAAGTTATCATATAAAATTACATTTTTGATATAATGTAAGCACACATTTCTCTCTTTATATATTTAGATAATTATTATATATTTTTTCTTATTTTATATATATTAAGAATATTTGTGTTCATGTAATAATTTATGAGATAATCTATTTCTACATTGTAAATATCAGAAGAGTGCTAGGCAGAGAGCTTTGTGTGAAATGGTATATGAGACACATGAAACGCGTTTTTATTATCTTGAATATGTAAAAAAAGTAAATTAAATAATTAGAAAAGCGGGACCAAACTCTACATTGCACCCCCCCCCCCCCCCCCCCACAACACCAATCGTTTCTACTGAATACAGCTAATGAACCTTATTACTTTCCAATTTCGAAGGCCTTCGCTTTTTTCGGCATGCCAGGAAAGACCAGGGACTAATATTAAAAAATCTGTCCCCCTCCGCCCCCCTCGAATTTTGCCGCATGCCGGCTATTGCGGGGGAATACGGTATATCATCTAAAATTATCAGCATAAGGCCTAAAAATGACATATTACGCTCGTTATAACATATAAAAAAAATCCAGAATGATTGAAATATATAAAAAATTAATGGAAATACAAATGGAAAAGACAAAAGACTTAAGAAAGAGCAGAAAACGTGTCATAGATTTAAACGGATTCATAATGACAACATGCGCCATGGGCTAGCTAAATACAAAAGGCAAGTTGGAGAGAGGGTGAAAAAGAATAGAGATAAAAGAAGATGTCATCTAAAATTGCCATCTAAAACTGCATCTAAAATTGAATGAATAACTACATTACAATAAGCTAAATGTAAGCTGATACGTAAGTCAAGTGGGTAGAAAAAGGTAAATGAAATTACATTATTAAAAATCTAAATTGAAATAAAATGATATGATTGTAAAAGAAAGATAAGGCAAGGAAAAAAAAAAAAAAGATAATAACAGAAAAATTCATTGTCGGAATGCGCGTAAAATTTTTCTCAAGAACAAGTTTAGCTTTAAAATTTTTCAAAAGATCATTTTTCATATCTAATTTTTTTAATTAATTTTTCAATTAATTTTCAGCAGTGAAATTATGCTCGAAATTATTGAATATTTAATACGTGATTTATCACATTATTAACTACGCGTAGAACCAACAGAGTAAAAAATCTCCAAGCCGGGAATCGAACCCGGAGCCTTTGGAATAGCGCTCCAAGTGCTCTACCATTTAAGCTACGAGTACGATACCCAGGTTGGCATCTCTCACTGACATATGTTGGTAAGGCTGCAACTGCAGCACAAGATGGAATCCTTTAGTTAGTAGGTAATGTGATAAATCACGTATTAAATCTTCGATCATTTTTCATTTCAAAGATGGGGGTGGGTAAATTCTGGGGGCACGAGAGTGGACACACGGGCGGAGGGGGAAATTTTCAAACTTTTTCCGAACCCCTCAAGGGATATATCATTGGCAAGTCCTCGGACCACACTTTCATATTATGAACCTTTCTTCCACCCCTCACTTCAATTTTGCCCCCTCCCGGTGGGTAAATTTCTAACTCAGCTTCTAATTAAGCTACAGCCATATTCGACCTCATTTGGAGGCTTGAGCGAAAATAAAACTCCCCATACGGATGATCCGATTGGTGGGGGTCTATGCATCTAATACAGATCCGGTACTTTTTTGGTTAAAAATTAAGCCTGTCAACACCTAACTCTTAGAGGAGGAACAGTATGTCTCGTCTATTGTCTAACTGAATATGACGTTTGATGAAATTCCATCCCATGAGGCCGAGATATTATGAAAAACGCAACATATCAGCGCCATCGGTTGGGTGTTATATAGCCAAATCTACTTTGCACCAATTTGTGTCAAGATGTAATTAAATACCAAGTTAGATGAAATTCCATTCCATAGATGACGAAATATAGCTATCACGGAAATCGTGAAAAACACAACTTAGCAGCGCCATCAGTTGGACAATATACGCCCAGATCTAATCAGCATCACTTTGTGTCAAGATCTAAGTATCTAACAGAATATGAAGTTTGGTGAAATTCCGCGCATTAGTTCTCAAGACAGAGCTCTCACAAAATTTGTGTCATGTACATACAGGCATACAGACATTTTCCATGACTAGTCAAATCGTGTTCAGGACATCCCAAAACGTGTAAACCCATAAAATATATCCGTCAACGAAAATTTTTACCACGTCAATACTTTTTTCTTATATATATAT
Source organism: Maratus speciosus (assembly GCA_963932465.1). NCBI lineage: Eukaryota > Metazoa > Arthropoda > Arachnida > Araneae > Salticidae > Maratus > Maratus speciosus. The sequence goes on along the minus strand of OZ010790.1, from coordinate 576,490,213 downwards.
ATTACCGGCCAAACCCGATTTTAGGCCAAACTAGATTGGTCTAGGCCAAACTAGTTTATCCTAACGCACATAGGATAAACTAGTTTTTCCTAGGCCAAACTAGCTTATCCTAAAGCCCATAGGATAAGCTAGTTTTTCCTAGGCCAAACTAGTTTGGCTTAACGCTCATAGGATCATCTAGTTTAGCCTGCTATTCATTGGTCCGAACTAGTTTATGCAAGGCCGATCTAGTTTATCTTCGACCAATTCAGTTCGGCGTGATTTGATTGATCCCAAAGACCGAATCGGCGCCAACCTTCTAGTTTATCTTAGGCCAATGCAATTTGATGTGCTCCGGTGCCAACCTTGTGCAATGTAGTATTGCCGTCATGCCTATATAATATATTCGATGGGGAGTGAGATACTGTCCCCTTATCTTCCCATTTCACCGCCGTCGGTAGTTACAAAATATGTTACATATGACAAATTGTGTGCTTGAGGACATAAGAATGGGATTAGAGGTTATCATAAAATTTAGGAGAGGAAGAATTTAGAGGACTGAATGTAATGTACATAATGTACAGAATAACCTCGAGACCGGGACTTCGCCGGATTTTTGAAAATTTGAAATTTCTGAAAGAATATCAAATATATTTCTGTTATTCTTAATGTTGCATTTATTCATGATTAATTCAAAGCCAAGTGATATTTATGTGAGAAAAAAAATTAAAAATAAACATTGATTTTTTTAATATTGATGTTTTTTCTCACATAAATATCACTTGGATTTGAATTACAGTAAACTCTGTCCACGGCGGAATCAATCGAGACCGAGAAAAATTTCCGTAGTAAACAATATTCCGCCTTAAAATTTTATTCTATGCCTATGGATTCGCAGGGACTTGAAAATGTTTCTGAGTTAGACAGATTTCCGTCTTACGCAGAGTCCGCCTTACATAGAGTTTATAGTAATTATGAATAAATGCACGATTATGAATATCAGAAATACACTTGATATTCTTTCAGAAATCTAGAATTTTCAAAAATCCGGTGAAGTCCCGGTCCCACTTTGGCTTAAAATATTACATTTAAGTATTGCGCGGCAGCGCAATACTTATTTATTTCCAGTGTCACTTCTCAATGTTAATTTAACATTGAAAAGCCTATGGAGATGATAACTTTTTCATTTTTTCTTCCCACCTTTTTGTCCCTGATGCCACTCATTTTTTATTCTTTACTAATTCTAATCATATTATAAATTTAAAGTGTAAAAACGTTTGCCTGACGTCAGGGTCAAAACGAATGGAAAAATACCTTTGCATGTGGGTGAATTATAACCTAGAGAGAAACATGGACCAATTATTTTTATTTTTTCATTATTCAAATATTTTTCTTAATAATTCCAATTTTCGCTTTTTTCATTGAAAATCAACGGACATTTTTCATAGAAAATGTAACATTTTTACTTCATTGTTGCAAAAATTTCAAAAGCCGTAATAATAATTTATTTCTTTTTAGTTGAAAGATTTTCACGTGAAATATTAAATTGAGCTAGTTTTTTTTTTTTTTTCAAAAATTAATAAGGTGAATATGGCGTCATAGTGGAAATAAAAAGGATATTTTCAGAATAAGTTTTTGCTTTGGTCAAGTTTATATTTTAGTAAAAAGTTTCTAATGGATAGCTATTTTTACGCAAAGTAGCGAACTTAGTGGGGAATTACGTAACTTAAATTTTAAAATGTATTTTTTTTCCGAGATCAGAACTATTTATACCGCAAGTTAAACTTGGGTAATAATTTTCTGATGTGTTTACATCACCCCTTGGGAGAGAATAAGGTTTAAAAATTTAAGTAAAACTTTTATTTTTTACTGTATCACAGCTATAATATTGTTAAATATTAGCAGTAAGGATTCAACACAATTTACATTCATAGCATTTTTGAGTGGGAAATAGGGTATCTAAATTTAAGTGAAGTTGATTTTTTATGTTTTGATTATTGTTTTTTTACGTTCAGATGGGAAGTTTTTGTCCAAACTAACGCAACTTGCATTATTACAGTGGTGAAACATTTTGAATTACACATTGGTAAACTGCATCCCACATTGTGATGCAAAACCGCATACATCAAAGTCTGATGATGATATTCTCTATTAATTTTGAAATGCGTTCGTCTGAGTGCAGTAGTTATTAAAAAAACTTGACATATTAATCAAAAACATAATTTGAAGAACAAATAAAAAAAACCCAAATTTATTTCCTACATTGTTTAAGCCCGAGAAGGGACAAATATTAAGTTATTTCATTCAATTAGTTCTACATTTAATGTTAAATTTTTGTAACAAATTAGTTAAGCCAATTGAAGATTAAAAAATAAAAATAAAATTCATACAATTTGATACTTAAAACATCCTAAAAACTTAGATTCCGTTCAAATGAAATCGAAATAAATCTTAGACTTTTTTTAAAGTTTTGTATTTTGCATGCATCTTATCATTTTATGCACAATTTTCATAAACATAATACTAAATCTGCGATACAAATATTTTCAATTAAAAATGGAAGAAGTCTAAGATTTATTTCGATTTCATTTGAACGGAATCTAAGTTTTTAGGATGTTTTAAGTATCATATTGTATGAATTTTATTTTTATTTTTTAATCTTCAATTGGCTTAACTAATTTGTTACAAAAATTTAACATTAAATGTAGAACTAATTGAATGATATAACTTAATATTTGTCCCTTCTCGGGCTTAAACAATGTAGGAAATAAATTTGTTTTTTTTTTAATTTGTTCTTCAAATTATGTTTTTGTTTAATATATTTTTAAGCTACCATTATTCCACAACTAAAATTCTCTTTAAAGAATAGTACATATACATTTATACTGATGGGGATACAGTACTGTAAAACCTGTTAGAAAAATCTGTGTATGACGAAATCCTGTTTTAAAGGAATTTTTTTTATAATCGGTCCAAATTGGATACACTATTAAAAATTTAGCAGCATTCTGGCAGGTCATTCGACCGTTTTTTGAAAAAACGGTTTCATAACCATAATTTAACTATATTCTGACCATAAAATGTCCAATAATATGGTCAGAATATTGCTAAAATTACGGTTGTGTAACCGTTTTCGGAAAAAACGGTCAAATGACCTGCCAGAATGCTGCAAATTTTTAACAGTGTATAATAATCCGTTTGAAAAAAAAAAAAAAAATACATTTGCTGGAGACGACTGACCTGCTAAAAAAGAAACTTAACTGTAACGAAGTTTCTTTTTTTAACTCCGATGTGATTCTGTCTTAGAAGGTTTTTCTATATAAAAATTTTCAAGTCTCTAAGCCGTGTAAAATAATCAGTGGTATTAGTAATTATTCAGATATTTACATACAAACAGAGATTCATTAAAAAATCAATATAGTTTACAATAGTCATTATTATCGTTAATTCACATTCTATGGCTTGGAGATTTAATTTTTTTTTAAATTCTGTACAACAAAATCTCCTAAGGCGGAATTGCATAGGAAAGAAGAAAAATCCGCTATAGGCAGGTTCCCTTATTAGAAGGTTCATCGTCTGTTGTAAATGCATATTATTCTTTTTACAAATACTAATACCCTCATTTTAAATAGATCAACATTTTTTTTGTTGTTGTTAAACACGGTATTCCGTCGAAGACAGGTTATTTTTCTCAGGTTTTACCTTACTTTACTTTTATTACCTAAAAATGCATCTACTCATCTTTATAATATAATAATAATAATAAATATATAAATTTCAATTATGGAATAACAGCGATTTAAAAATACGCGGATTAAAACAAAGCTGGGCCGGGCCAAATGTTACTGATATTTTACTGAACAGACCAGAGATCCTGCCAGTTCAAATGATTTTCATATGAGCTGGGTTGGAAATTGGACTGAAAATTTCTGCTTGTGCAGACCTCAAGAAGAATGCAGTCCAGTCCCGACTTAAGCCGGAAAAAATTTGAGTCCAGGTCCATCTCGGTCTTAACCTCTTGAAAAAAGTAATCCCAAAACCAAGTCCGGACCGAGTGTCGGGAAGGAAAATTGGGCGAGCCCTTAAAGACCCTTACATCGAATAACCAAAAGACTAGCTCACAAAATTTTCTAAATTTGGACGCTAAACTTATATTACATTAAAAAATAAATAAATAAATAAACGAGTTTTTAGTGAACTTCCCTCACTTCCATACATGTGTTTGAAATGAGGGGACTTGTTTGAAAATTTTTGAATTTGAGCCTGAACTTGACTCATTTTTGAGAAAATGAATTTGAGTTTGAATTAGTTCTCTCTCTCTCTCTCTCTCTTTTTTTTTTTTTTTTTTTTTTTTTTTTTTTTTTTTTTTTTGTGAGCGTGTTCAACACTGGTTGGCATCAGTTAAAGCACGTCAAATTGAATTGGCATAGGGTAAACAAGATTGGCCTAGGATAAACCAGATCGGCCTAGGATAAACCTGAAGGTTGACTCGAAGCGGTCTTTGGGGTCAATAAAAGAACGAAAAATTGAATTGGCCTAGGATAAACTAGATCGACCTAGGATAATCTAGTTCAGACCAACAAATAGCAGGCTAAACTAGTTTATCTTCTGAGCTTTAGACCAAACTAGTTTGGCCTAGGAAAAACTAGTTTATCCTATGGGCATTAGGATAAACTAGTTTGGCCTAGGAAAAACTAGTTTATCCTATGGGCGTTAGGATAAACTAGTTTGGCCTAGGAAAAACTAGTTTATCCGATGTGCGTTAGGATAAACTAGTTTGGCCTAAAATCGAGTTTGGCCGGTTACATATATATGCATATATATACCGGGTGTCCTAAAAAGGACTGCTGATTTTAAAATTCAATAACTCGCAAACGACGACAGATATTTAAAAAATTCTTGCAGGAGGGTTATGTGTGATGTCAGGAGTTTTTTTTTACCGTGATTCTCGAATTTAGTTCGAATTATAAACTATAGATGGCGCTGCAAGCAATAGGCGCTAAATTCAGGCTGGATTTTTTGGCCTTTTTCTTCTCCCATGACAAAAAAGGAGATTAAAATGTATTGTGTGGGTCCCGAAGTACCAAAAATCAGGCCTGGAATTAGCACATATTGCTCACAGCGCCATCTGTTGTTTGTAATTCGAACTAAATTCGAGAATCATAGTAAAAAAATCTCTTGACATCATACGTAACGCTCCTGCAAGAATTTTTTAAATATTTGTTACCGTTTGCAAGTTATTGAATTTAAAATCAGTCAGTCCTATTTAGGACACCCGGTATATAGAAGAAAGTAAAAATATCAGACCTTACGAAAACGATCTTTTTCTTTTGGATATTCGTAGACAAATCGGCGAAAAATAAGCAATCGATATAAGTCATAATTCACGAAATAAAGACATTTGACATGAAAAAGATAAATTTTGTTTTTTATCAATGTAAACATCGAAATGATAATGAAAATGTGTTTTTCACTCTCTACATTATCATGTAGTCAACTGCCTGTGGACCATATTCTTGCAGTCTGGTACTAGAAAATGTAAGAATGTACCCGTGTTGGAAAATTGCGGAAGCAGCCTATTTATTTCACAGCTCAAGCCAGACTCTGACCAGACGATTTTCGGTCTACCGCGGAATCATAATTGCACCCCAAAGAAACTTCTTGAGTTTGTTTTTCCATTTCTATTTGAATTTTCTAAAGATAACATCAGGCAATCAGGACTATAAAAATATCGAATTAGTTTTCAAACTGAATGACACACATTTAGCGCTGTTCCGTATGTTATTCATTTATCTGAAATACAAATCTCTTTTTTGTTCGTTTAGTCGTAATAGAAATCCATTCAAAATCTCAGCACGTATGTCCACCTTTTGACTTTTTTCAGCGTAACAAAATGTTCTCAGAACAATGCTTGTTAAATAGGGCGACAACTGAGATACAATTCAACTCAACAAAACATTTCTTTTTTCTTGATGCACTTTATAAAGTAAAATCGTCTGCAGGAGAGACGAACTATTATAGTTAAAAGAAAGCGAAAAAAAAAACCCCTAGCATTTTGATTCATGAAATAAAAGTAATGTTGCTTTCCTTTTCTTTTATGTATCAAGTTTTAATTGAACAGGAAACTTGTGGTATATGAGTAAATAAAAATAAAAAATGCCTCAGGTAAACAAAATTCGGTCATTTTCCTTTATTTTTTTTTTGCTCAGCTCATTTTTAGAACAGTCTCAGAAAAGAATGTGGGTGTAATGCAAATAAAAATAACAAAAATAGGTAAATGCGGAAATATGTGCTGAATATTTACATAATGCATGCATTGTCATTTCGATGTGTTTGTAAAAAAATGTGTTTCATCCGTTTTATTCGAGAATCGCGAGCAAATATACAAAAGCTTAAATTATTTGACAATTATTTTCCTTTGATAATTAAACAAAATTGTTTAGCATATCTGGAGTTGTAAATTAGAGATGTAACAAATAATGATACGTATAACTGTATGTAATCATTGCAGTTATATTTATTCCATATTGAATAATATGCATTATGTGTTATTTTAATATGCTTTTATGTCTTTGAGAAACGGCCGCCCATAGATAGGGGCCTTTTCTTACATTACCACTATACAAGGTGTCCCAAAAACATTGACCTCGGCTTTTATTCCTTAACCCCCCTCCCCTCCCACCTACGATTGAAGATTTGCACCAGAAAAAAATTATTAAATTTTACATTTCTAACTTTGGTGGAAAAAAGTCGTAAAATTTCTTTTCTTTATTTTACAATAAAGTTTTTTAGAGATTCCGGTGTGAATTCGACATTACAGTAACGCAATAACGACATAGATTATAAATTACAAAGTTACGTAAAAAAAGATACAGAATTTCATGAAATCGATTAAAATTTTCAGGGGATTAAATTTGAGACATACAAAATTGAAATTTTTATACGGCCCCGTACAAAAAATTTCACCAATGAGTAAAATGTGCTCCATACACTAATAAGGTCATGTACAAAATTTCAGCCTTTTATCACAAAAAGTCGCAGAGATATGTTTTAACAAAATTGGTGAGGGGTTAGTCGTAAATTTGCACCCAAGAAAATAATGCAAAAAAATTGGAAAATTAAAACTCGTATGGTTCGTATGTCAGTTAAACAAATTGACAATAAAATATACAGTGAGCAAAAAAAGTATTTGCACACCAGGTAAATTTGTTGTAGCATTGTATAAATAAATAAAAAACAACTAAGAATTAAAAATACCAATACTTTTACAAAACAAATAAACATATTTAATATCTGATTTAATAATTATATTTAAAATATGAAAACATAAAAAAGTAGCATTTGTACTGCCAAAAAATATTTGCACACTAGCAATAAAAATAGAACTAGAGGAATTATTTATAAGTTAAAAACAGTGCTAATATTTAGTATGCATGTCCTTTGCTTCAATTACAGCTTGTAATCGTCTGGGCATTGATTCTATTAATTTGTGACATCTTTCACTGCTGATTTGTAAACATTCTTCCCTAAGAGCTTGCTTAAGTTCTGATTTGTTAGAAATTTTCTTTTTCCTTATTTTCACATCCAAAATATGCCATAAATTTTCAATCGGATTGAGGTCTGGTGATTATAGTAGCGTTTTCAATTGATTTTTTACATTAAAAGCAACCATAACCTCGTAATATATGCAGTATGTTTCGGATCGTTATCCTGTTGGAAATAATATGAATTAGGAATTCCTAATTTCAGAGCACTATTAGATAAATGATCTCGCAATATATTAATATATTGTTTAGCATTCATATTGCCTTCAATAAAGGTCATTTCGCCAACTCCGTTAAAAGACATGCATCCCCAAATCATTACATGACCACCGCCATGTTTTACAGTTGATTTCAAGTTTTTAATTTGAAGAGAAGTATTTGGCTTTCGCCATACAGTTTTCTTACCATCTGAGCCAAAAATATTGAACTTGCTTTCATCGGAAAAAATAACAGTTTCCCAAAACTCTAGTGGTTTGCTGACATAAGCTTTTGCAAATTCAAGTCTTTTCACCCTATTTGTTTCACTAATAAATGGTTTTTTTCGAGGGGCTCTTCCTCGAATATTTGCATCATGAAGAATATTTCTAATTGATTGTGGTGTAACTATTGTTCCCAACGTTGAAGCGACATCAACAGCCAATTCTCGAGCACTTAGAAAAGGGTTTTTTGAAGATTCTTTTATGATGGCTCTCCTTTGCCTGGTATTTAGCTTTCTTCGACGCCCAGTTCGCGGCTTATTTATTGTCGATCCAGTTTCTTTTTTCTTCTTAATTACATAACGAACACTAAAAAAGTTTAGATTTAATTTTTTACCTATTTCTCGGTAACTTAATCCAGAATTGTGAAGAAAAATAATCTTCTCACGGGTAGCAACAGAGAGTTCACACGTTTTCGGCGCCATTAGAACAAAAACTCCCCAGAATCCCTGCTCCAGTTAGTATATTACGTGACTTTAAAGTGCGGGGCTAATGTACTGCGGGACTGATATGCTAAACATTTGCATAATGGTCACATTTAATGCCTTTTTTAACAGTCAATACTTCTTGTGCAAATACTTTTTTGGTATGAGAAAATATTAATTTATTTTTTAAAATGTGTAATATTACTGTTTAAGGAAAATGGGTAGTTATTTTTATTTTCTTCTTATTTAAATAAATAAATAATTAAGAGAATAGTATCAAATTTGCTTTCTATGGTTACTTATGCAAAAAATCGTCTGCGTGCAAATATTTTTTTTGCTCACTGTATCTTATAATTCTCTAAGTTTTGCAATTATTCTACGACAATGGCAACAATTTTGCTAAAATTTAGAAATTCCCATCTTAGAATATTCTTCGAAGATGGATTAATTCATTTTGGTTATTTTTTTCTAGTATCCATCGTTTAATTTACCTTTTAGAATAAATTTTGAGTCTGCCAGACACTAAAAGTTTTAATCTTCCTCTTCAACTGGTATGATGATGATGGCATACGAAATTACCTTAACAAAGTTCTAATCAAAAAATAGCCCTAAAAGGCACAGAAAAAGAATAGAAAATTCTTCAGTTAAAAGCCGGTTACAGGCAAGGTCGCAGCCCACAAGTCGTCGTCTTCTTGGAATGCTTTTTTTCTTTCTTTTCTATGGATGCGTCTACGACCTTGACAAGGTGAGATAGTAATGATAATAATAAAAAAATCTTAAAACACATAAAAAATTAAAAGCAGTTCTTTTAGATTGTCGCGTGACTTGTTGTTCAAATGAAGGACTAATACAATGGTTTTGAATCACGTCTTTGTACGTTATAAATTAAAAAAGCAAGGACGCTATAAATTGGAAGTAAATCAGCTATCTTGAAGCTGTAAAGGGAAAAAAATAAACCAATACGGAACTGCAGGAAAATATTTAACTAAAAATTAATTGTTGTGAATTCAGAAAAGATTAAACTAGATGATGAAGAGAGAATTTCCCCTCCCACTTTCGTTTACGAATTTAATTAATTCATTTCCTTCAAAGGTAAAAAGCTACAACTATTGATGAATAACAATAGTTGTATAGTTTTTTCTGCTTGAATTGTTTTCGAATGACAGATATCACGATATTGTATTTTTGAAATTAAATGGTACCAGTTTATGAATAATGCCGAAAACTAGATCAAAAATGTCACACGCATTTTAATCGACTGTCACTGCATCACATCAAGTGAAGTTATCCTGTTATTGTGTTTATTACTCATGTGTATTTTGTATATATATGTGTGTTTGTATACATGGTAAGATTCAAAGATTTCCGGCATCACATATAAAAAATCGTTTGGCAATTATTTTCTTTTGCAGCCACATGGTGTAACATTTAATAAATAAATTTGAAGTTTTTGTTAGTGAAATCCTTTGTGTTCTTTCTTGACTTGTTTATTAAATGAAGTAGTGTGCTAGTTTGTTCTAAAAGGTTTAAAATTAAGTAGCAAGCAGAGCCCGACTTAGACTAGCTAGGGCTCCGGGCCAAACATCATTCTGGGGGGCCCTCCAGGAAAAATGTTCGTGAATTATGTTGAAATGACTAGTAATAAACTTCATACATATTGTATGTATACATAAATTTCATACCAGGCACAATTCACATCTGTATACAGGATATCACAAGAAAGATGATCACAACTTAAAAGAAAAAAAAAATAACAGTTTGGTTGACAGGTGTATTTGTTTTCAAACTTTCCCTTTGCTTACCTAAGAATGTCAGAAGATATCTAAAAGAAAAATGCACAATCTTCATTTCTTATTTATAACTTATTTTCTACTTTTTAAACTTTAAAATGTTTCATTGCTGCAGTTTCACAGCTATTTGGCCTATTTTGGCGACCGTTTATAGACGTATCATTAACCCTTCACTGCACCACGTGCCACATCTGATACATACCTAAAAACACTGTAATTCTTATTACATGCCATGAATTTGGCCAATATCATCTCTATCCCTGATTAAGAACAGTCTAAAGAATGGAATAACACTTATTTTATACACGTCAGATGGCTGCATTTGACAAAAAATTACTACTTGTTCTTTGGAAACAAAAAAAAATTCGATCAAGCTGTTAAGGTAACATATACTTTCATTATTTTTACTGAATACTTAAGGGGACCAGATAAGCGAAATTTGGGGAAAAAAGTCTATTTTCATTTTTTTATATCATTAAATAGTTTAAACTTTTATCTTTCCAACGATGTGTCACACATGTTTATATATTAGAAAAAGAAGTGCTGGAATTATTCATTCTTTCTAAAAGTACTTCACAGCTTAATGGCCATTTAAATCTTTAATTGACTTCTTCTCAAAACTTAGATTTTTCATGTTTCTGTTTTTTTTTCAATATCTATTAAACTTAAGAACTCAATTAAAAAAAAATACTTTTATTATGTTATACTGCATACTTTTACACCGGGATTGAATGATTTGTTGCAAATTATTTATTTTAGGCAGTGAAATCTTACCAAAAATGCTAATTTAAAAATGCCTTTCAATAAATTATTAATAATTAATTTTCAGGTTCACTTAGAAAGAAAATGGTCTGTTAAAATACGTAAAGCAAGTTACTCAAACTACTCTAAAAATTCTAGACCTCTATCTTTCACCATTTCTGAGAAAAAGGTACATAAAGTTGGTGTATTTTAACATGGCGGAGATAGAGCTTACCCGGTCCCCTTAAATATATTAATATGAAAAAAGTTGCAGAGCGTTAAGCAGATAAAATTAATTAATTTAAGCTCATTTAGTTGTAAAATATAGCAATACAATATTTTAAAACCCAACTTGTGTACATAGGGTACACGCCATAAAGTATCAAATTTTAGCAGAAAACTTGAATTTTTTTAAAATTATTTTTTCCATTATTAGACCGATATATAGATTTCAAATAATTTTTTCAAATAGAAAAAGTCATGCAGTGAAGAGCTAAATCCATTGTTTTTTCAACTCCCATACATTTGTACAAGTTAAAGAGAATTTGGGGTAATTGATCACCTTGGCGGGCTCATTGAAGAATGCCTTAAAATTATTGAGTTAATTTATAATTAAGTTGTAGAAATATTAAAATGTTGCATTATCGTCGAAAACACACCTTTCAACCAACTTTTCAAACACACCTTTGTATATGATGTTTATAATTCTAGCCTGTCAGGAAGTGGATTAAAAATCGATTGCAAAATTCCATCTTTAAAAACAAAACCCAGGTTGAGTTAAATAGAAGAGTGTAATAAAAATTTAATTTAAAAAATCAAAATACCCAACTGCGTAAAAAGCGAACTCATTAATTATTTCTCATCAATGTGAAACTATTTCTTATATTACTTACCTATTTTTTTTATTTACTTGTATGGATGACTTTTAAGTTGTGCTTAATTGTTAGTTCCTATCTATAAACACTGTTTTGATGAGGCCTGTGGATGCCTATGAAAGTTAGAGTTGCAGTAAAGCTAGAGATCCTACCTGCACAACTTCCATGTTGTGTAATATTTAAACGAAGCTTCTGACTGTAAAATAGTCAATGAAACATCGTATTCATTTTGAAAGACCTATCCAATGATAGGCCACTCAATAGGGTGCGTAAAATTTTTTTTTTCGTATCCACCGCCCTTTTGTATTTTAAGGCCGCCATTTTGAATTTAAAAAAACAAAACCTATCCTATAATCATCGGACTGTTAAGATGAATCGATAGAGACCTCATTTATTAAAATACATCCAGCCGTTGGGATGTTTCGAGGGTATAAAGAAATCCACATGCCCAGATACACCTGAAACACATAACCCTTCTTGGCAGTCGGGTAAAAATAACACTAGCCTGCAAAATTTGGGTTTGTGTCATGTTTTTTAGCTTTTGATAATTGGTTCTTATGAATTTAGTAGCTCTGAATCCGAAAATGACCTTCATTTTTAACCGTCGCGTCAGGTTTTTCGCAAATCGTAAATTTCAAAGTGAAAAAGAGAGAAAATAGCGCAAGTCTGATACTATGATCTGATAAAATAGATATTCTGGTTGTGTTTTTTAGCTTTTGATAATTGACTCTCATGTATTTTGTAGCGCTGAATCGGAAAATTACCTTCATTTTTTGCCATCACGTCAGAAGTTTTCGCAAATTTTTAAAATGTCGAAATATTGCGAAAATCTGATACTATAAAATAGACGTTAAACGTTTTTTTTTTCCATAATAATTTATTCATCTTTTGGCTTATACTATGCATTTTTCAACTAAACATGTAAAATATTGAGTATTTAAAATCCTTACAATTTTATTTCACGTGTGGCAATTTCTTTGGACCGCTCATGCTGTGTCTCGCGCTTTTCCTCTTATATTTTCTATAGGTTTCATCTCGCTGTCCTCTTTTATTTTGGTGGTTGATATGGCTGGAAATTTGTCGCTTTAACAAATTGCTTTGACAAATTTTCGTCATTTTTTTACTTTTTAAGTTTAAAATTTACGATTTGTGAAAGATCCTGAAGTGATGGTTAAAAAAAGAAGGCCATTTTCCGATTCAGCGCTAGAAAATGCATAAATATCGATTATCTAAAGTTAAACAAGTTGGAAATTGCATGTCAAACGTGGTAATTGTGATGTGTTCGAACTATAACTAGTTTTATAAATATTTTTTGCACCGCCTATTGCACTAAATGTATATTTTAGTGCACTTCATGAGTGCATATCAATTTCATTCTGTTCGAAAGGCTGTAACGTCATTAAGATGCACTTGAAATAATTTTTTCCCATTGGCCGTCATGTAATGGAAATCTTTTGACTGTCCTTGTCATTAAACTATACATCCGATTTTCATGAAATTTGAAATGACTCGAGAAAACTTTGCAACAATTATATATTTAAAATTTCAGACCATTCGGTTGGGTAGTTTTGGCTCTGCTATAGGCGGACGGACGGGCAGACAGACAGACGGACCGAACGACGACTATAGGTGCTACGTATTTATATAATTACGAACGCACCTAAAAACACAACCATCGCAGGCTTGTGTAATGAACTTTGACTGTAAATCCGTTTTCCTGTGTACAAACCCTTGATGCTCGAAAAACAAGCATCAAGGTTTATTTATCAAGAATTATTTATCAAGTATAATTACAATATCTAGGATTATTTAGATATTATAGGGTCGAAAAGTGACTACCCTTTCCAAGGCTATTCGTAAACAAGTATGTGTTGTAAATTATTTTGTAAAATGTCCAGAAAGTAAGGTAGACACAGGTTGTACAGAGTTGCTTATTTTGGAGTACTACTGTTTGCGAATAGTAATTTGTGCTTTACTTAATTGCAGAATTCTTCGATTTAATAAGGTGAAAATTACTAATTGAAAATAGTTGTAGTCAAATGTAAATCCTTCTATGTTCTGTATTTCAAAATTAATGAAAATAGTTTAAATTATTTAGGAAAATACTGAATCACGTGTTTCAAATGAATCAATTTGCTACTTACAAACATACAATCTTAGAATTCATTTAGCCTACCTTAGAATTACCTTAGAATTCATTCAAAATTTTATTTATTTATTACTACATTAGTTACTTTACTATTACTTACATATTTACTATTCATATATTTACGATCATATATTATACTTTACACGTTTTATACCTGGTATATATATTATACGTTTATATTTGTCATCATAATATCATATATACATTATATTATATTTACTATCATATTTACTATTACCTTACTACTGTTATCATTACCTTAGAATTCCTTCAAATTTGTATTCTATTGTTACACTTTTAGTCACTTGTTTAAAAAAAAATTAGTCTCCAAACCTCCTGTTAACAGATATTTCGCTTCCAGGTTATTATTATTTTTTTCAAGTTACTTTAAAATAGCTATTTAATTTTGCAATGAAGGATAAATTAATAACAAATTTGGATTGCATTCTTTTAGGTAAAATATTAGATGACTCAAATATCCGAGAAATTATGGATAATAAAATTAGTTTCAAAGAAATTATGATACTAATCTGTTTCACTTAATTTACAAAAACTAGTTTTTGTTATTAACGGTAACTCAAGGGTACTGAAATACAGTGCAAATTTGTTGGATCCAAAAATGGCAACTTTACAGGGATTAAATATTACTATACCGAGCTATATAGTTACTCTATCGACGTTATCGGTTACTATATCGAGCAAAACACATATTTGGTTTTTTCTTCATCAAAAGTACACTAATTTTTAACAAATGGAAATAATAGCTTTCTATGATTGGTGTGATTTATCATAAATTAAATATAATCGGCTTACTAATTTGAAAATCTACTCTGCCGCTAATACATAAATAATACAAATGAAGTAAAATAAATCGTCGAACTTGACAACGCTCTCCCCCCCCCCTTTTTTTTAATCGGTTAAAAAATTTAGTATTTGTCTGTTATTCCATTGAACATTTTATATTTAAAAAACGGTCGCCAAACAAGGGATTTAACGCCAATAATACAAAAGCGTGACGTCACGTTTAATTTGTAAGCTATAAGTTAACTGCTAATTTCTCTGTTTTCTCTCGCATTTAGAAAAAATGATAAAGATCTGGAATCTTCCATCTTCAGAACTAAATGCGATAAACTATTTACAGGATCATGGGGGAGGGGGGAGTGTATATTAATGGGCATGATATGAGACTATTTGAAAACGGATGAAAAATTGCGATATGACGTTAAAAACTGTTATCGAAAGAAAAAGAAAATGATGAAAGTCTTTTTAGAAAGCAAAATAATCAATCAAGTATTTTTAAAATTTTTGCCTTCCCGCCAATTTTTCATATTTGGAATATACAGGCGAGTCATTCAGCCAGGGTTATTATTGGCTGAAAAGCGTGAAAATGTAACGAAAGTGATGTCAAGTGATTGTGATGTACCGATTATGCATTTTTGACGTTAAATTTTATTGTTTGGCAACAGATATTTTTTATAGAAAGTGATCGAAGAACAGAGGGACGAAAGCCCAAAATCCGAGATATTGGCCAATACATACAGTGTGTATCGGTTATATGGTCACCTATACGTTCCTAAAAAATATGACTTTATAAGAGGGATGATCTAATATGCGGTGTAAGCCGGAAATATATTTTAGACGATAAAATTTTAACAATATACTTGTACATAAATTAAAATTATTAGAATAATGTGTTACATTATTTCAGTAAATTTTTTAACCTAATTATTTATTTTAAGATATATGAAATATATTTTTGCATTATTTAACTCATATAATTTAAATACATTTAAAGTTTATTTCAATATCATTTTAAACAAAATTTCTGTTAAAATTATTTCACATAGCATTATTTGCATATACAACCTGTTACATTCTTTCTGTTTAGTTATTATTCCTGTACTTTATTTCACAATTAATTTTTTCATTATATTTAATGGAATTTAATAGTTTTTTTTTTCTCGGTTTTAATTTACTTGTAAATCTGGTTGTACAGTTGATTGGGCAACTTGAAAAATAGCTCTTAAATGCAATGTATGCTTTTCTTAATTAGAAATCAATTGTGTCGTGATTATATTTGTGGGATACTGCCCCGGATGAAAAGTTCCAGAATATAAGTGTTATTCATATCCTTGATATTCACCTTTTTTTGCATTCCTTTTGTAAATTTTTATTGTGACTAATATTGCTCCTCCACTTTTCGAAACTAATTTTTTTTTCACTTTTGTTGTATTCAACTATTTTATAAGATTTACAATATTATAATATTAAACTATTTTAGGTTTTTCCATATTTTGAGTTTTCTTTGAGGGTTCTGTATGGCGATTAGCTTTACTATAATATTTTTTTATAATGATTAATGCATTATACTTTTACATGCCATCTTCATATAGAATTTTAGTTAACATCGTTATATGAAGTTGTAAAATAAATTTTGATTCAAAGGTATTTAATCTTCTATACTCCTATTATAAAGAGGAAAAAATTGTTTATTTGTAGGAGGTAAGCTCAGGAACTACCGAACCGATTCCAAAAGTAATGGTATCAAAATGATGGTGTTAGTCCAACTTAGAACTTAGGCTATGTCTTATGTCGGTGCCACTACCCCAAAGGGGGTGCAGGAGCAAAAAACGTTCTAAAAATGCGATTTTTGCGTTACTGAAGGGAGTAGAAATATGAAATTTGGAATATTAATTACTTATAAGATATAAATGATGTCTAAGAACAGTTCTTAAGAAATTCGAAATTTAAAAGGGGTGAAAATGCACAAAAAAGCGTTCTACAAAACGTCCTAAATGGTAGTTTCTACATAATCTCAGGAAATACCAAACCGATTTCAAAAGTAATGGTATCAAAATGATGGTTTTAGTCCAACTTAGAACATAGGCTATATTTTATGTCGGTGCCACTACCCCAAAGGAAGTGCAGGAGCAAAAAACGTTCTAAAAATGCGATTTTTGCGTTACTGAAGGGCCTAGAAATATGAAATTTGGAATATTAGTTACTTATAAGATATAAATGATGCCTAAGAACAGTTCTTAAACAATTCGAAATTTAAAAAGGGTGAAAATTCACAAAAAGCGTTCTAAAAAACGCTCTAAATGGTAGTTTCTACATAATCTCAGGAAATACCAAACCGATTTAAAAAATATTTGTGTCAAAATGATAGTGACAACGTTTGCTCCAAGATAGGCTATGTTTTATGTCGGGAGCAAAAAACGTTCTAAAAATGCGATTTATATGTTACTGAAGGGCCTAGAAATATGAAATTTGAAGTATCAGCTACTTATTAGATATAAAGGATTTCTAAGAACAGTTCTTAAACAATTCGAAGTTTAAAAGGGGTGAAAATGCGCGAAAAGCGTTCTAAAAAACGTTCTAAATGGTGATTTCTACACAATCTCAGGAAATACCAAACCGAATAAAAAAATAATGGCGTCAAAATGATGGTGAAAACCCTTGCTCCAACATGGGCTATGTTTTATGTCGGTGCCACTACCCCAAAGGGGGTGCAGGAGAAAAACGTTCTAAATTGCGGTTTTTGCGTGACGGAAGGGGTTTGAATCGTGAAATTTAGAATGGTAGTTAGTTATAAGATAACGATGATCTCTAAGGACATATCCTAAAAAAGTCAAAATTTAAAAGGAGGGTCAAAAAGCTTTGTAAAAAACGCTCTAAATTGCGATTTCTAGCAATCTCAGGAAATGCGGAACTGATTTCAAATGTAATGGTGTAAAAATGATGGGTACAGATCTTGCTCCAAGATAGGCTATATTTTATATCTGTTTCCACTACCCCAGAGGAGATGTAGGAGCAAAATGAACGAAATGCGTTCTAAAAACGTTCTAAATGCCGATTTGTCACCAATATCTCAGGAAGAATCAAACTGATTTCAAAAGTAATGGTAAGAAATTGATGCTGACAGCCTCTGCTCTAACATAGACGCTATTTTAAGTCGATTTCACTATCACCTAGACGTTGCAGGAGCAAAAAAGAGTTCCAAATTTCGATTTTTGTGATCGGTAGGGGCTAGCAACTTAAAATTAGACAAGGTACATATTTATTACATATAAATGATCTTTAAGAACAATTTCGAAAAAAATTGAAATTTAAAAAGGGGTGAAAATGCGCGAAAAGTGTTCTAAAAACGTTCTAAATTGCGATTTCTACTCAATCTCAGGAAATTCCAAAGCTATTTCAAAAGTAATGGTTGGAAATCAATGGTGACAGTCCCTGCTATAACACAGGTTATATTTTATGTTGCTGTCACTACAATCTGAGGGTTGCAAAAGCAAAACATGTTCTAATTTGCGTTTTTTGCATAACTGAAGAGTCTAACACTTTGAAGTATGGCACGGTATTTACTTACAAGATGCAACTGCTTTCTAAGAACTGTCGAAAGAAAATTTCAAATTTCAAAAGATGAAGTGAGCGAAAAGCGTTATAAATTAAAATTTTTATGTAATCTTATCAAATACCAAACTGATTAAGAAAATAATGATGACAAATTGTTGTTGATAGAACCTGCTCAAACATAAGCTATATTTTATATTTGTGCCACTACCACCAGAGGGTTGCAGTAAATAAAAACTTTCTAAATTGCGATTTCTGTGATACTGAAAAGGCTAGAATCTTTAAATATGGCATGGTAGTTACTTATAAAATATAAATGCCCTCGAAGGACTGTCGGAAATAAATTCGAATTAAAAAGGGGTGAAGTGAAGGGGTTGGGGGGGGGGGGTGCGAGAAG
Source organism: Maratus speciosus (assembly GCA_963932465.1). Classification (NCBI taxonomy): domain Eukaryota; kingdom Metazoa; phylum Arthropoda; class Arachnida; order Araneae; family Salticidae; genus Maratus; species Maratus speciosus. The sequence goes on along the minus strand of OZ010790.1, from coordinate 576,471,484 downwards.
CATTCTAAAAAAGTCCTAAATTACGATTTCTACGCAATTTCAGGGAATATAAACCAAATATAAAAGTAATAGTTGCGAATCAATGGTAACAGTCTCTGATCCTACACAGGCTATATTTTATGCCGATGATTCTACCACTTGGGGTTCACAGGAACAACAAACACTCTAAAAAAGGCCTTTAAAAGCTTTCTAAATTACGTTTCTGTGGAATATTAGGAAATAACAAACAAATTTCAAAATTAATATTGGCAAATTAATGGTGACAGTTCCTATTTCAACCTAGCCCTTTATGTTGAGAGAGGTGGTAGGACTTGGAATTGGACATGATGGTTAATTTTAAAATGTAAGAAGATGGTTTCTAAAAAATTCAAAACTTCAAATGAATACTGAAATGAGCGTATTAATTGAGCATAAAAGTTTCAAAATATTTTATAAATTATTATTTATTTAGTTTTATTTCGTTTTATTAATTTAAGTCTCATTTATGCCTTATGCAGTGTAACAATGATGTTTAATCAAACTGTGTTTTAAATAGTAATTTTTTTAATTATTCCTAAAAGTAATAAGTACCTTTTAATAAAATAAAATATTACATTTAATAAAATAAAAATTTAGTTAGTACCTTTTAATAAAAATTAGACATATAAATATCACTTGGCATATTTCAAATATTACGCGAGCAAAGCCGCGGGGTTTGCTAGTGTATATATAATATATATAACCATTATAAACCATTACAAATTACCAATAAAAATTGTGAAATTATAAATAAACAAGAAAGAAAAAATCATGCATCAAGCATGGATTATGAAACACTTTCCAACACATTCAGAATAATGTAACAAAACTGCACCATTTAAAAAATTATAATATTAAGTCTATTTCAACCCTAAGGAAATGCATAATACATTTCAAAACCCAGTTTCAGCTGTTCCCCTCTACAATCGGAAAATTATCCGAATTTTTTCAGCAGCCCTGTATACGATATATAGATTTGTATCTACTAACTGCATGCATACCAAAATTTAGCTTCATTAAGAAATACATATAATTCAGTTGAAAATTCCCCTTCAGCAATTTCTTCTAATAAGGAGAATGGTAGGTGAATACTTTTGTTTAGCCCTGTATAGGAGGTATAGAATTTATGTATAGTTAGTAACATGCAAAAAATTAATTAAATTTAAAAGCGCATACCGTATTTTAAACCGTAAACTCCAGCAATTATTACTAAAAGACAGTATTGTAACGGATTTCTTTTAGTATTGCAACGAATTTCTTTTGTGTGTCCCTGTAGATGAATAAAAAATGCTATGAATGCCCTGTTCAAACGTGATCGTAGTGAAATTCAGTGATGTATATCAGTTTCAATACATTTTGAAATAGCGTAATGTCATTAAAATACTCTGCAAAAGATTTTTCCCCATATACCATAATGTAATGGAATGCTTTTGAATGACCCTTTAAATGAACTATTAATCCTACATACTTCATATAGAATACCAAACAGGCTTGGGTGACCCTAAATAACCTTTATCAATTTCATGAAAATCTGAGTATATTTACGGGAGTTAGAGCGTGGACAGACGGACATACGGACAGACAAACCGAATCTACTTATAATAAAATCTGAGTTCAGAAAATTGTCGGTAACTATGCCGGTGCGGACCACTCCAGTGTGCGAATCGACAGTAGCTAAACGCCATGTTAGGCTTAATGAAAAAGATATCTTAACATGTGACAGCCAAATGATAATTTTTTCTACTTGAAATCATGTCTGTTCAGCATATTTTCACTAAAACATGTATATCATATCCAATTATAATGTATTAAGTTCAAAATTAAAAATAAGCTAATATAAACATCAGATAACTAGATATAAACAAAAGAACACTGTTGCCATTCACAATTTCCAAATATTGAAAAAAATGAATGAATCTTTGAACGCTTCATTAAAAAAAAATAGTGGTTAATTATCTGATTTTGTTCTTAAAATATTTGTAGAAGCCTATTAAAGTCTTTAAATATTTTAATTTTGTTTAAAACCTTCAAAAACTATTTTTGCTGCCATCTATCGTCAATTAATATAAACAGTCGAAGTTTGTTAAAAATACAAGTTAATATATTCATATAATTAGCATATCAAAATTTAATGTGAAATTTTCAGAAAGTACATTTCACTTTGCTAATCATTTTTATTATTGTTGCAAAAAAAAAAAAAATGTGGTGAGTCATTCAAGTTTGAGAATCATTCCTCAAAATTATTTGTACTGTACTGATTGCCAACTGGCAACGTGTGTTTTACGGTTTTAACATTTTTGTTGATCTTTCTAAAGGCTGTTTTGAAAACGCGGTGGATTTGAATTTATTCAATCAAATCAGTTTTTATTGTTGTTTTCTATAGTTTAAGTTTAAGGATAGTTTTAGCTTTGCCTGATGAGCTACATGATGGCTACATAAGGCCGAACCGCTAATGTTACGAAGTTATATTAAAAAATCATTATAAAATAAATATTTTTTTTCTGAAGTTTTCATGCATTGATTTGGATACATTGATAAAAGAGGTTTCTTTTGCATAAATGTAATTAAGTTATTTGTAACTCAGATTTATGTTTTTTAGTTTTAAAATTTAGAAAATGCAAATGTTCATACAGAAAATCCCAGCAATTTAGTTCTAGGGGTGGCGCCATCTATTATCTGTAAATTCATATTTTTACAGATTATAGGTATTTATTAATAAATATTTATGCGAAGTAATTTAAAAATATCTTATTTACCTATATATTTTTTACTGAATATTTATGTTTTTCAATCATTTAATTTTTTTTATAGAACAGAAGAAAATTGATATTTTAATAATCTGATTAAAAAATAAAATTTATTTACCTTGCTTAATGATGGATTTTTTTATTTAATAATAACCTTAGAAACTAAAAATTGTTAATGTTATATTGTTTTTTTTATACATATTTACAATTATGGCAGCCAGATTTGAAATATGAAAATGTTAAAATTCAGAGATTATTTTATATATTTTTGATATTGTTTGCTTATAAATTTTTCTTTGATGAATGTTATTTGGGATAAATTAACTATTTTTTAATTAAAAATTATGTCATTAGTAAATTTCTTTTATATTATAATAGTTAGAGAGGTGGGGGATAAAGTACTTATGATGTTATAAAATGTAAAATTTAAAAAATATATGTGTTTTGATATTTTAAAACTAAAATACACAAATCTGAGCAAAAAAAAAAAAAAAAAAAAAAAAAAAAAAAAAAAAAAAAAAGCTTAATTACACATGCAATATGAATAGGTGAAAATATTAAAAAAAAGTTATATAGAATTAATCGTAATTTTTCCTTTAATAATTTATATATATATATGTGTGTGTGTGTATATACATATACATATGTTACAAATGCTATGCAACTTTGATCTTTTCCTGTTCCATTCTGAAATATTTAAAATATGATTTTAAACTGTAGTTTACATAATATCTTCGTTCTAATTATCAAAAATCAAAGGATAATACTTTTTGATTAACAGAATGCATGAGGCATCTTTTTTTTTTTATTAGTCAGAAAAATATTTTTTTAAATATTGTTTTGGAGATTTATCATTGACATTCCGTCATTTTTGACGGGAGTTATACACTAGTTCATTAATACTTTTCGACTTTGTTGGAAAGTGTTAAAAAGGAAATATATATGTACTAGCGAACTTGCCCGGATACGTCAAAAAACAGCAGGAATTACGAAAAAGCTCTGAAAATCACAATAAGATACCGCGAAAAATTTTTAAATCGCTTCTCAAATTTTGAAAACAGAAAAAATAATTATATATTGTGTTCGAAGATTGAGAGTTGATTCCTTTCACTAATGTGGAAAAATAGTAGCAAATCGCTAAAATACACTAAAAATCACATACAAAATTCCCGGAAAATTCGAAAATTGCTATACGAAATCCGAATAAACTTTATTGAAATGAGGGCAGAATGTACTTTAGGTCAAAAATGGAATGTCAAAAAATTGCAGCAGATCGCGAAGAAACGTAAAAATCGCATTAAAAATCACAAAAATTTCAAAAATCACGAAAGTCAAAATTTATTATAATTGAATAAAAGTTTCAAATCTAATTCCTTTGACCTGTGAGCTCTCTTAAAATTTATGTTTTGGAAATCATGCTAAGCATTAGATCATGTTACTTTTATTCGTAATTAATTTATTTGGGCTCCCTTAAATATAATTAACATAATCCCTTAAGTTAATATTAGTTTTTGTTGCATTAAAATATCTCAATTTGTTGATTTTCTGTAAGCAAGTAAGCTCTATTGTTTTACAGTGGAAGTCTATGGGAATTTGGCGAAATATTAAAGATATCGCCAAGTTGGCGTCACTTTTGGCGACTAATTTTGGTCGCCAAATTTGGCGATATATCACGAAGTTGGCTACAAACTTGGCGTTATTTGGCGACAGAACTGGATCCCCCCTAAGATAACCCCCTTATAGGTATGGAGATGCATTACATGCTGTTCAATATCGCATAAAAAATTCGCTAAAAATTCAAAAATTGCTGTACGAATTCCGGATAAACTTTTTTGAAAAGAGAACAAAATTTACTATATTGGGTTAAAAGAAAGAAACTGTATTCTTTTTCTTAATGTGGAAAAATCGAATTAATATAATCCCTTAAGTTAATATTAGTTTTTGTTGCATTAAAATATCTCAATTTGTTGATTTTCTGTAAGCAAATTCATATTGGTTTACAGTGGAAGTCTATGGGAATTTGGCGAAATATTAGAGATATCGCCAAGTTGGCGTCACTTTTGGCGACTCATTTCGGTCGCCAAATTTGGCGATATACCGCCAAGTTGGCGACAAACTTGGCGGCATTTGGCGACAGAACTGTGTCCCTGTACGGTAACCTCCTTATAGGTATGGAAATGCATTAAATGCTGTTCAATAATTGCATAAAAAATTCGCTAAAAATTCAAAAATCGCTGCACGAATTCCGAATAAACTTTTTTGAAAAGAGAACAAAATTTACTATATTGGGTTAAAAGAAAAAAAAAAACATATTCTTCTCACTTATATGGAAAAAATCGCCTCAAAACTTAAAAAAGTGCTAAAAATTGCATAAAAAATTGCATAAAAAAAATCTAATCAAAAAATCGAAAATCGGGCTTCAAGGTGCAAAACTTCATATATAGACGTACCTTTTTCCCAAATTTTGTAGCTCTACGTGCAGCGGTCTCTTCAGAACACCGTCGACACATTCACTCACCTCACTCATACACAAAATTCTTTCCTTATTATTATAGATAATTAAGTAAATCTAGATGAATGTGTTCTAAACATTTTAGGGTTTATGAGAAATCAAAGAACGGGACACAAATAAAACCTTTGCCTTCGAAAAATCGTGGAACTTTGCATAATTTTGAGGTCTGATAAATTGTTTAGTTACGAAAAACATTTGATATTTCCCTTCCCGAAATTACCATTTTTTTTTTTTTTTTTGGCCGTTCTAATTTATTCAGTCAAATACATTTAGCTCTGTTTTTTCATGGCTTTATTTCATTTTAATGTTATATTTTTGCATTTTCGATGGAGGTTTAACAGGGGTCGCGACCCATTGTAAGTACTCCTTAAGCACCCGCGTTGACCTGGCTGACCTGCTTTTTGTAGCGTTTTTTCTCTTTTGTATTTTACAAGGAGACTCGGACAGTCTCTATCGAGAATACATGCTAAAGTCGTACAGATGCTGCCTGAACCCCCGTGAAAAGGTTAAAAAAAAATACGTGATTTAAAATATAATTTTTACAAAGACAGCGATTCAAAAAAAGTTCCGACTTTTTCCGGAAAACGGGCTATGTTCTCTTTTGCCTTATTAACAATAATCACATCCGTTGTGATCCGCCCTGATCCGATAGGCCCGTAATGGACTCTTGAAATTGGAAAAAAAGGAAAAAAAAAAGACCATTTTTAACATTTAATATATTAAAATGCACATGATTTTAAAAGACAATTTTTAATGGGATGAAAGATATAAGTGTCTTCTTTCATTTCATGTATTTAAAAATTGTCGGAGGCAGAATTAGCATTTACAGAGGGCTTCAAACTGCCTGACATTTGACGAGATGAAAATTGTTATAACATCTTACGCGCAGGATTACAAAATAAATATTGCAACTAGAATGAAAATTTTGGTGTCTACTTAGACTTCAGAATGTAATAATTACCCTGAACCTAAATAAATTTGTATTTAAAGCATTTTTATATATTTAATACAAAGTTGTATTTAGTTAATACAAAATTTTCAAAATTTCAACAGTATAAATTACCTGAAAAATATTTTTTTTTTGAACAATAAAAAAGAAATTTTACGTTCAGTTTATACAGACTAACATGAAACATGTGTTTTGAAAATTTCATGAAAAAATATTCAGAAGTTTTTGAGATATCCTGCACGTTATGCCGAAAAATGTCATTTGGAGAAAAATGACTTCAAAATTCCAGAAACGCCGTTTCAGCTATATTGCGCGGGTAAAATTCTAAATGCCATAACTTCTGTTCTAAAGGGAATTTCATTGAAATAATTATATTATAGTGCTCAGAAAAGATGGAAGTTTAACATCTAAAAGAATTAAAATTTCGAAATTTTTGAAGCTTTAAGAGTCTCGAGGCCCCTTAAAAAATTCGAAGTTGATTTCGTAGTCGAATTTTGAAAATACCATTTTTAAGCATAATATGTTTTGTTTTCGCCATTTTTTAATATAAATTTCCCAATTCTGGCTTCAAATTTGCATTCCACATTCTCCACCTTTACCAGCATAAAGTTACCAAATATCAAATCATTTCGACGTCTTTTACGAGCTCTACATCCATGCCCACAAAAAGACGCCTCTCGCCCCACTGTGCGGTATTATAATAGATATGTACCAATTTTTTTTTCTTCTGAAATCATCTATTTAAAGGAGCAAAAAGGAACTTTCCAATATAGTATTAAATTATTATATTTTCATTTCAAAGAATAATTTATTTACATGATTTAAATGAAAAATGTTAGACACAACAGATTTTCTAGGAATATACCTGAGAAATCAAAACGCAATAACTCTTATCTATAATAATATACCCAATATAATAAAGACATCCTGGTATAAATTCATAGAAAACACATCGTGAAAGGATAATCCGATGAATTCTCCCTGAATTTTTGCTTTTCTAATTTCGTAAGAAAGTGTGATTAGAGGTTGGCATTTCCCACCAACATATTTTTTTCTGCATTCTAAGAAAAACATTCTAAGCATGCAACAAACTGGTTTGAAAAGTAAGAGCAAAAATTCACAGAACTTTATTTTAAAAGGAGAATTTCCTCCTCAACCATTCATCAAGTTTTAAATATTTCTAGAAAATGAAAAGTTTCGACATCAAGGTAATGTTGGATGTAATATGTAGGAAAGAATGTAATATGTAAGAAAGAGCTTAGATGATAAAGGTGGTATGTGACAAAGTAATAAAAAGAAAAGTGCCTTGTTTAACTGAGGGCACTGAGCTCACAGGCTATTCACACTAATTGTATATTATACTCTTATTTAAAGGAATAATGCCCCTCGAAAAATAAATTAAGGGGGATCACTCCCCTATTCCCCCCTTATACTTAACCAATGAACCTCCAAATATTATCAGGGAAGCGCCTTATCAAATTGAACCGGTATACCAAATTGAAGCAAATCGGATAATTCTGCATAAAAACTCCTTTTGGCTAAATTAAGGGGAGGGGTAGTCACACTCCCCCCCTTTATACTTAACCAATGAACTCCCAAACCTAATCAGGGAAGCGCATTATCAGAATGAAACTATATACCAAATTTGAAGTAAATCGGATATTTCTATCAAGAGTTATCGCGTTACGTACATACATACCTACATGCAGAACCTATGGGCACATTAGCTCTCAGGCTTTGATAGCCTGTGAGCTAAACAATCCGTCAAGTGCGAGTATTACTCGACTACAGAGGGTTCCGCACAATAAATATATTAATTAGTAACTGTAATTATTAAGATGAGCGAAGCGAATTCTCTACTAGGCTACACAAATTACATTTTGTCGTACACTCTACAAAAAAACTATTCAGTATTTTGACTTGAAATGGAACATAAAAATAAATTATGATCTGTAGATTTGCACAATGTTACGTTTTTTTTACAGAATAACCTTAAAAATTTTATTATTTTAATTAATTTATTTTAATGTTTTTCCATTTCGGACGCATTTTTGCAAATCAAAAATGAAACACGTATATTTTCAGAAGAAAAAATAAATCATGGAGTTAGTAATTACAGATAGAATCATGATTAATTAAATAAATAAAATACATTTTCATTATTCCGCCAAAATATCCCAAAAACTGTTTTTTAAATTTAATTAAAGAAAGAAATATTTTTGGACTTGATAGAAATAAAATATGATCTGTAGATTCGGACAATATTATTTTCTTATCGAATGATTTAACAAAAAACATTTTTTATTATATTGTTGAATATATTTTTTCATTATACGGATTTATTTTTGTAAACGATAATGAAACCTGCGTATTTCTTGCAGTAAATAAAAATCATTGAGACAGTAAAAATAAATAAAGTCATGAATGATAAAGTATGTAAAATATTATCGTTGCGTCAAATTTTCTCCCTATTTAAAAAAAAATTATTTAAATAAAGAAAGTAACCTATAAATCTGCATTTTGAGAAGACGAAATATTTTAAATATTGAAAATAACTGCAGAATTTATACTTCAAACTGTAAAAGAACATTAAAATTTCTTATATTAAAAATGTATGTTATTTGAGAGGAAAATATACATTTTAATAGAATACTTTATTAAGATTGGTTGGAAATGGCGCATATTTTGGTGCTCATTCCTTTTAATTATATAATACTTTCACAATTTCTTTTATGAAATTTTTAAATACCCTTTTTATGAAAATTATAGCATATTTTTAATGAATTAAAATTTGTGAAAATTCAATTAATTACATTCAATTATAAAAGTATTTTTCAGTGTTAAGAATTCAAATACACAATTTATTCTTATTATGTGAAATCATTTACGCAGACGATACTTACGCAATTTAAAAGAATTATATTGTTATTTTTTTTTGCAAAGTGACAACAAAAGAATTGTAAACAAATAAATTAATTGTTGTAATTAATAAAATGTAAAAACATCTTTAAAAGAGCTTTTAGTTACTTACTTAATCATTTTAAAAGAATTATACTTACGCATTTTAAAAGAATTATATTATGATTTTTTTTTCTTAAGTGGCAACAAAAGAATTGTAAACAAATAAAATTAATTAAAAATATTTTGTAAAATTTTGCTTCGAAAGTATTTTTATTTATACCAGTCTTATATCATAAATAAAAAATTCCGAGTAAATTCTTAGTTATATGGCTGAATTTACATTTCTAAAATTAAAACGCGCCAAGACATAAAATAACGTTTTTGCTTAATACAGATGCAAAAATAATATTTAAAAAATATTTTTACTTTAAATAATGCTTCGCGAATCCAAACAAGGCATAGCTTTTGCTAGTATTACAAAAAAGCGTTGCTAAAAGAATAATAAGTTGTTGCCGAAACGTCAGTGAAGGGCTTACTGTGGAGACACGAAAAGTTTTGGTTTCTGTTAGTCTGTCTGTCTGTTAGTCTGTCTGTCTGTTCCGCGATAACTGCCGCAAAAAGCATCCGATCGGCTTGAAATTCACTGGGCATGTTGATGAGGTACCCGGACTTAGCTGTATAGTTTTTGGTTAAATTTGGTTCATTCGTTCGGGAACTATGGAACATTTTATTTTGCTCTATAATGCTTTTCAATGGCAAGTCAGACGATTTTCAGATTTTCATTTGTTGAAAGAAATGGCTCATATGAAAAAGGGATTTAAATGGTAAATTTTTGATGCTGAAATTTTTAAATAACATTATTAAATTATTCCAATAAATTATGTCAATATATTTGCGAAATTTTTTTAATAAGGTTTATAATATTGGGGAGAATTTTATGCATGTTTTCCAATAATATAAAGGATTTTGTTTTATCAAATTGACATAATGCATATTTCATTTTTTTCCTTTCCTTTCTCTGTTGCCTAGCAACGTATTTAGTCTTAATAATATTAGTATAATTGCGAGTATAATGCTTGAGTAAAGCCAACGTCAAAACAGATGAATTAATGCATTTGCATCTTTGCATATAGAAGGATTTTAGCCCAGAAATAAAAATAGGCAATATTTCATTTATTTTATTGAAATATTTTGCTTAAAAATACAAAAGTTCATTATTTTCATAGAGAATAACGTAACATTTTCCCATAACATTTACCAATATTTCTTTAACTGTTGCCAAGAAAATCAAAACCCGGAATAATATTTTCTTTTAAACAATTTTCAGTTGAAATGTTTTGTCGTGAAACAGGAAAATGAAAAATAAAATTAAGAATAGAAAAATTAATATGGCGGCATATTAAAAATAAAAAGAAAACTCTCGAGTATTTCTTAATATAACAAGATGAAAAGTTTTGAGTAAGTAAGCATAGCAGGTGAATTAGACGTCATTTATCGAAAACAAAGATGCTGGAATAAAAAGATCTTGGGTAAAATAAAATTAACTATTATTCACGGAAGAAAGAGATAGATGGAGATGCAGTATGCCGTAAAAACAGTTTGCAATACGATGTGCGTTATCGCTCAGATTTAAATGCCCTCATTCGGCCCAAACAAAACAAGCACGTGGAACAGGGACCAAATTCTTTGACTTCATCCGTTTTTTTTTTTTTTTTTTTTTTTTTTTTTTTTTTTTTTTTTTAAGCACGTCGTTGTGTTGTGTCGAATGTAGCGGATTTTAGGGTTACATTTTTGGCGTCACTTCAAGATTTATTGTCTGTGTACGGTTAACATGAATATTTTATTTTAAATTTAAATTTTATTAATTTATAAAAAAAATTTATGCTTATCCTTATAAATCACAGCGTAAAAAAAATCTAAGATATACTATAACCATCCGCACAATCAATAAAAAATTACGAATGTAAATTTAAATAGACTACGGGGGGTTCAGGGGGCAGAGCCCCCCTGAAGAAATGCAATTTTTGATTTAAAAAGTTACCAGAATAAGTAGCTCATCAGAATTTCAGAACATCAATGTACAACCATTTGTTTAACACTTTTAATTTCTGAAACTTTACGAAGTATCTTGTATGCTCATAAATATTTATGTAATTTGAACACTTTAAAAAGCGATTTGTATGAAGTTGAATATTATGCAATGAGTGTTAAAAAACAATGACTTGCAAAGATGACGTTGAGGCTCCTGATCTGCAGATTTACTAGTTATCTAGGCTTTAAAAGCTGATGGCACATAGAATACGCCGTCCGTGTCTTTATGTATGACCAAACCGTCTGTGTCTTTAAAGGTTAATATCTCGGTTATATACCGACAATTTTTTTCGGAAATCATTAGTATCAATCCTTTTATACTTCCGCGGCGACAGGTACCTCGAGTGCACCTGACGTAACTCCCTAGCTGAGCGCCTGCAAAATTAAATTCCCGTGTAACGGAAAAATGCTATTTTATCAAAAACTATGTGACCAAGGGTAATCGCTATTGTTTTCCAACAAGGTTTAAATAAACTTCTGCCACCCTTAAATTTTTCATTACTTTAATTTCAGTAGATTCAGAATTAGAGGGGGGTGGGGGATGTTGCATATTTTTGCATTATATTTTCGACGATATCTCTGAAAATATAATACCTAAAATTAAAACAAATGTATTTTTGAGTTCGGCGTTATGGGAAGCTTTCACACTATACCCCACACGATATATATATATATATATATATATATATATATATATATATATACTAGTATTAAAAAATGCTCTGACGAGCACCAAAAAAGGCTAATATGTTTAAGTATGAAAAAGGGTTTGACAAGTGCTTCTAATAGAGCATGAAAAAGGACAAGGGGTCCCTTTTTGGCTGCAGCTCACTGTCAATGCTAACTTTGAAAAAATCATATTTGCGCTTTTTCCATATAAAATAAATTCGCGGTACTTTAGTAAAACTTTCCGTCGCGCTTTACATGTTAACTGCACTGTTGTACTGCGCATGCGTCTGCAATGCAACTTTGTACAGTGCACTGTGTACCATTATTTCTCTATAAATTGTACTACACTGTACATTCCTATTATGCTTTTGATTTTTGAACCTTAGCGCACATTCACACTGTGCTTTTGTACTTCCGTATTAAAGGTGTATGCGTCTAATGGTCGTTTATAGTTTACATGCATTGCTGTACTGCATAGTACATTGTACAGCCACAGCCACTTGCTTTTAATTTCAACAATCAATGAATTAATAAATATAATGTTATGCGTGCACATGTGGAATTGTTCCTGTGCAGAGTGTCTTGCAACAGTCTGCACTGCACTACAAATCAGTTTTCTGTACAGTTCTACATTGCGGGCGTGCTTGGTGGCCCTACATGAGTGTGATACGCTGTAGGAACTAAGGTTTTTGATACTATGTCGCCTTACATTCATGTTTAATCAGGCTGCGTCTTTACTGGTTGTGCCTTTACACTACACATTTTTATCGTAACTGTGGCTGATTTTTTTTATATGAAAAAAGCGCAAATATGATTTTTTCAAAGTTGGCATTGACAGTGAGATGCAGCCAAGAAGGGACCCCTTGTCCTTTTTCATGCTCTATTAGAAGCCCTTGTCAAACCCTTTTTCATACTTAAACATATTAGCCTTTTTTGGTGCTCGTCAGAGCATTTTTTAATACTAGTCATTTAAATTTTTTGATAATTATATATTGAATATAAATAAACTTGAGTTGCTTTAAATATTCCCAATACTTTTTTCTTATTTCGCACAATAATGCACTATTTAACCAAGTTATGCACATTGTTTTAAGAGGTTCCAGGTTTTTTAATCAAATTCACGTTATTTTTATTCATAATTTAATTTACTTGGGCTTCCTTAAATATAACTAATATAATTCCTTAAACTGATGTTAGTTTTTGTTGCATTAAAATATCTTAGTTTGTTGATTCTCTCTAAACAAGTAAACCCTATTAGTTTACAATGGAAGTCTATAGGAATTTGGCGATATATCACCAAGTTGGTGACAAACTTAGCGGTATTTTGCGACAGAACAGGGTCCCGTATATGGTAACCCTTCTTATAGGTATGGTGATGCATTAAATGCTGTTCTATAACCAATGAGATGCGTTTCATTCAAGCGTTGCCATTAAACAATTAACAAATAATCGCGATTTCTGTGACACATACGATAGCGTAACATATATTGTAGATTATCGTAGAAATCGAAGGTTTAGGCCACATCGTATTGTTTAGTTAGACCGGTTATACTAACATCGTTCTCATGTTTTGCTACAATTTCTTTTATTGAACAGTAATTCGCTTAAGCTTCTTACTACTGCTATCACTAAGCACTTTTTCATTCTCAGAAGCCATAATGAGAGCTAAACTTAGCGCAAACCTGAGTAAAAGTAAAACAAAAAGTTAATTTTTTTACAGTAATAAAGGTACACAAAGCACTCTGATATGCACACCTTACTCAAAACTTGACTAATAACAAGAGTTATGTGAGAGTTGCCAACTGTACTATTCGGCAGCCTTGGTCGGGAACCGAGATATTGCACGCCAAACGAGTCAAATTTTGATCACCGAAGTTGGACATAAACCGAACTGGTTATAAACAGAAGCGGTCGTGAACCGAGGTTCCTCTTATATTTTGACCTATAAGTTTGCAAATATGGCATTATTTATATATTAATTGGCGATGATCATTAGGCATCTTGGCGATTTTGGCGATGAAACTCATCGATTTCAAAGTAACGTTCCGAAGTGTACTTGAACCGCCACAGATGTCATATACGCTTCACGTTGACGCGATTTTTTTCTGACGCCAATGTCATATACGCACCGTGGTACTTAACTGGCGCCAAAGTTTTCTTATTTTGCTTGATATGGTAACCCGAATGTTGATGTTTATTTATTAATAAATTGTTTATTTACTTTTATTTTCTTTTTTTAAATTATATAAATTGTTTTGTTCTATTGTTATTAATTAAACTTTTTAAATTTTATTGATAATCCCTTTTTAAAAATATATATGAAACTGGTATTCGAAAACGAGGTTTTCGCCAAATTAGCGTCAGAAAAAATATCGCGCCAACGTGGTGCGTATATGACATCTGTACCATACTTGGTACAACTTGATTATCCTGTCGACAAAAAATTATCGCCAAACTATAAGATTAAATGACAATAATGGATGGTAGTAAATGTTACATTCATTTGACATTTAACACGATACACATGTTTGTTACGTCCTCAAGTGATTTTTAATTCAAGTTTTGACAAAGGTGTCATATACGCCGCATATTGGCGCGATTTTTTTTACGCCAATGTCATATACGCACCGGGTACTTAACTGGCGTCAGAGTGTCATTATTTTTCTTGATATGGTAACCCGGATACAGATGATATATTAAGTAGGTTGGCACAGATGTCATATACGCCCCATATTGGCGCAATTTGTTTCTGACGCCAATGTCATATACGCAACAGGTACTTAACTGACGCCAAAGTATCGTTATTTTGCTTGATATGGTAACCCGGATATTGTTGTTTATGCTGTTGATGTTTTCGAAAATTGACGTCAGAAAAAAATCGCGCCAATATTGAGCGTATATGACATCTGTGCCACGAGGTTTTCGCCAAATTGGCGTCGGAAAAAATCGCGCCAATATTGAGCGTATATGACATCTGTGCCCAAGTTTTTATTAGTATTTTTATTAATGTTTTACTAATTTATTTATTCTTCCGTTACTTAAAATAAAAATTATGTCAGTTTGTATCATTTGGCGAATAGTTTGGCGAAATTGGTCGACGGGATAATCAAGTAGTACCATATATTTTTGCTGTACATTTTCGACAATATCTCAAGCAAAAGTACCTAAAGTTAAACGAAACCCTAATTATTTAAGGCACAGATGTCATATAAAACAACGGGTTTGTTGCGTTTTTTTTTTCTGACGCAAATTTGACGAAAACCTCGTTTTCGAATAGCAGTTACATATCTATTTTTAAATTACTTTCTATTATTTTAAAAAGGAAATAACAATAAATAATGAAAAGTTTAATTATTAATAACTATAGAACAAAACAATTTATATAATTTTAAAAAATAAAATAAAAGTAAATAAAAAAAAAACAATTGATAAATAAACAACAATAGCTCAGTTACCGTATCAGGCAAAATAACGCCATTATCGCGCCAGTTATGTACTCTGGTGCGTATATGACATCTCTTCCTTATTAAAAATAGATGGAATGGTATTTTTTAAGGTATGCTTAGTATGTGGAGTATTTATATTACTGCACGCTTGTGTAAGTCAGGATGTTATGATGATAATTAAAATAAACCTTACATTTAGCTCCTGAACAGAAGCTTGGGATTTACCCTGTTTTTCTTTTTCCTATCAACTCGTTTGTGCTCCATTGTGTCTATTACTCCAGTTCAAAATATTAATCAAGAAAGTTTATATATATATTTATGACAATTATGCATTATCTGCTTAGGTTGACGTCGATTTCACAAATACAAAAATCTGTCATTTCAATTTCAATTTTTATTGACTTATAAAAACGAAAGTACACGTGTTATCCTTTTTTTTAAATTATTGTACTGCTTTTAAGGAGTGGCAACACGAAATAAATTATTGAATTAGAAAATTAGAAAATGAAAAGGAGAGATTTCTATAATTTTATGGGGACATTATAAAAGACAATTTCGATTTTCTCATCGACCGTCAAACATACAAAGATGAAAAAAAAAACCTATTCTAAGTTTTCACAAGAGGATCAAAATAAAACAAAAACGAAGTTAATCCTCCCACTGGAACGTTAGCTACGCTTTGTTGAATTTTGTGTCTTCATTTTTTCGTTTAAGATTAAATAAAAAACTACTGAAAGCTACAGTAGTTTTTTAAATGCTATCAGTTTATTCGTCTTGTCGAGTTCTATCTTTCAAAAGAAAAATCATTGTCGTATGTCAACTGGTTCGCCAGAAATTTAAGAAAGTCGTTTGCATTTTCTATTTCTTAATCATATTATAGCTTAACGCTGCCGCGTTTGCTATGATATATACGGGGGGATGTATATGTTACGGCTAAAGCAAGAATGAAGGATAAACCTAGGTTTAACCAGTTAAAGTGCGGATTACCCAGACCTTGCGGATAAAGCCCGAAGAGTTCCCAACACTTCCATCTTTAACCGGTTAAAGCTAGGTCCAACCAATCTTGGTCGGTTAAAGCCCGGAATTATTAAATTCTGATATCAAATACAGTTATAAAAACAATTATATCTATTATTTTTTATGTGGTGTCCATTACTGGAATTTTGGGCGTTTTGATATATTTATGTTATTTACAATTAAATTTTGATCCAAATTGAGAAATGAGACTATGAGAATGATTAAGTATTGTTTATAGATTAATATAATATTGAAAAATACAGAATATAATAATTATAAGTATGAATTAAGAAATAAATTTAAAGAAATTCTTTAAGAGTATCCATTTCTAACATCTACCGCATATTTTATTATTCGTTTATAAGATTAAACCATTTGATAAGATTATTATTAAAATAAGTAGTAATAATATCCAATTTAAAGCAGTAAATACTGTTTGATAAGATTTGTTAAGGTGCATCACTTGTTTAAAATGCATGGCTAAAGTGTTGTACTTGTGGTAATATTGAAAAAAAAAGGGGATAATGTTATCTTAAATACAAATTAAATGTGAAAATTAAATCACTCCTTAAATGCTATCCATGGGCTAATTTTTAAATTCTTGTGTAAACTTTTGTGTAAATTGTGTTCTTAATGTACTGCTCTTTTCTTTTCTTTTCAGTTTCTGCATTCAAATTCTTAAATAACTCAAATTTTTTTATTCAGTTTCTGAAACAAAGATACAAACAATTTTTTTCTGATTACAAGGTTTTAATATGTTTCTACAAAGATGTTTTATAATAATTTCGGGCATTAACCGACTAAGATTAACCGACCTAGCTTTAACCGGTTAAAGTTGGAAGCGTTGGGAACTCTTCAGGCTTTATCCGCAAGCCCTGGGTAATCCACACTTTAATCGGTTAAACCTAGGTTTACGCTTAATTCTTGCTTTAACCGTAACATAGATATAAAGATTTTTATTTTCTAGTAACTTAATTAGCCCCCTACATTTTTCCAAAACATATTTGTAAATGGTTAATAATCTATAAATATGTAACACAATAGCCTTTATTACCGTGTTTACCCGCGTAATAGTCGCACTTTTTTTGCCAATTTTTAATTGTGAAAGTCTAGGTGCGACTATTATGCGGGGAAATGTACTACGCAATATTGTACACTCTAATGCTGGAACACTACTGGTATAAAAAAATACATTATAATAAAATTTGTAACTTACCAAATGTTTCCAGATTAGGTGTCATTTATTAAATGCCATTATTCTTTTTATGGTAATATTTTTACAAACGTAAAATTTACGAATAATCTTTGCGAAAATTTTGACAAAAAATTCTCATAATAAATCATTTTCACTGAAGTTATCAGTATCACTTTTGTAATGTGAATCGGTGGCAAGAATCTCCCTCATTCCATAAAATGTCACATTCGCTTCCATCCAAAGCATATAGGAGATACCCGTCTTCTTAAAACTTTTTAATTATACCGCTTGTTATTAAAGTCCAGCTTTTTAATATCCAACAACACATTAGTTCCCGAGATGGATGCCTTACTTTTCCACTGGGAGTTTTTTCTTTGTTCCCATTGACCATCCAATATCCATACACTCGTCTTGTAATGTCTTAAAACTTTTTGTTAACTGATACGACCAACGGTGGCAGAATCGATGTGAGTCCCCCAGGAATTATCACAATATCTGTTTTGCCTTCTGAAAGTTCCTTCTTTACATCATCAACAAGATGTCCTCGGAAGCTATCGAGTACCAGCATGGCTGGTTTTTTGAGCAATGCTCCAGACCTTTTCTTCCAAACATTGCGAACCCAATCTTTCATTATTTTTTTCATCCATTCAATTTATGCGAAGAAAATATTTTGACGATTTTTCTACTTCAAATCGAGGGTGCGACTATTACGCGAGTAAACACGGTATTTGTGCCAAATTTGTACTTTCGCCGTTCCATAGTTTACGAGAAAAACGCCTGTGACAGACAGACAGAGACACCAGTAATCTTATAAGGGTTTCGTTTTTACTTTTTAACCCCTTGAGGGGCAAGCAATTGCGCTTTTGTAATGCTGAATTCCCACCGGAAAATTAGAAAAAATTTATTTGAAAATAAGGAAAAGCAATTATACGACTTTTTTTCCACCAAAGTTAGAAAAGTAAAATTTCATAAAATTTTTTCTGTTGCAAATCTTCATTAATCGTAGGTGGGATAAAATATATTCCACCGCCCCTCAAGGGGTTAAGTACGGAACATTAAAAAATTAAGTTAATCATATGACTGAAGATATCAATGGTCCTCTACCATTCGTTAAATTACTATTTGAAAAAAGTCACATACTCACAGAGATTTTTATGGACAAAAGGAGGCATTTGACAATAATCACAAATAAAGATTTAGTACATTACAGCTCATTTCCTCAAAATGATGATTGTATCACTTACCATCTTTAACGTCTGAGCTCTTTAATTATTAGGGCTAGAAACTTGAAATATATAATATATAATAAAACTAGATTGTTTTTTCTCCCCAATAATCGAAAGACCTCATGCAATTTAAATGCAACACAACGGGTTGCTACGCAGATAGTGACTTATATTTAAAAAAAAATAAATGCAGTTAAGAAAGACACTTGGAGAAAAAAATATTTTACTGTCAAAATTTACCGGATTATATTATTTTGGATTTTATGAATTTTCAGTATTTTCTAACAATAAAAACGCGTCTTTCAGTTTGTAGTGCCAGAAAATACTCATGGCAATAAACCCTCAAACTTCATAACCCCTTTAAATCGGTTGAAAAAAGGTTTATGCTGAAATCTTCCTGTATTTAAAATAAAATAGTAACTATAGATTATTATTTTTTCTGGATACCACGAATATCTATCTATTTTTAAATAAAATTTCTTTGCATTATTAAATGAAAAATATTGTATTCATAGAAATTTCGAGGGTACCATCTATTTTACCGAATATGTACCGAAATTGAAACTATATTTACCGAATTATAATATTTTGGATTTTATGAATTTTCTGTGTTTTCAAACAATAAAAACGCGTCTTTCCGTTTGTAGTTTGCCAGAAAATACTGATGCAATAAACCTTCAAGCCCCACCAGTGGCCGAGAGGTTCTGCTCTCGAAGCTGGTAGACGGGAAGTGCTGGGTTCGATCCCAATCGCGCCCGTCGGCCTAATCGTTCGGAGTTTTCGTGGTTTTCTTCGAACCTTGGTTCTCCAAGCGTTAATACGGGTTAGGTTCACTTAGAAAGACCTCCACGGAAGGCACTACCCCTTAGGGCCTATATCCCACGTGCAGATAATTGGCCGACATAAATACAACCAAATACAACCAAGCAATAAACCTTCAAATTTTATAACCGCTTTAAATCGGTTGAAAAAAGGTTTGTTCTGAAATCTTCCCGTATATATCTATATATATATATATAAATCCTGTATTTAAAATAAAATGGCAACTAGATTACTATTTTCTCAGGATATCAAGAATATATATTTTTTTAATAAAATTTCATTGCATTGTTAAATGAAAAAATTGGATTCATACAAATTTCTAAGAGTACCATCTATTTTACCGAATTTGTACCGAAAATGAAACTATATTTACCGAATTGTAATATTTTGGATTTTATGAGTTTTCAGTGTTTTCTAAAAATAAAAACGCGTCTTTCCGTTTGTAGTGTCAGAAAATACTGACGCAATAAACCCTCAAACTTTATAACCCCTTTAAATCGGTTGAAAACATAGGTTTATTCTGAGATCTTCCTGTATTTAAACTAGTCGGATGTACCAATCCCAAAACTTTCTTCTATCTCATACATGTTAATACTTCAAAATTCGCTATCACACTGCCAAAATTAAATGGCAATCTATGCATCTCATGAGGATTCTAACGATATGAAATTCCGTGCATCAGTTCTTGAGATATGACTATCGCTGAAATCGTCTAAATTCAGCAAAATGCTGCCTAGCAGCGCCACCTATTGGGTGATTTATACCAAATCCTAATCAGCAACAATTTATGTCAACGTCTGACTGAATCTGAAGTTTGG
Organism: Maratus speciosus; assembly: GCA_963932465.1. NCBI lineage: Eukaryota > Metazoa > Arthropoda > Arachnida > Araneae > Salticidae > Maratus > Maratus speciosus. Next base: position 576,451,073 of record OZ010790.1, on the reverse strand, counting down.
AGAAAATCCGTACATTAGTTTTTGAGATAGAGCAATAGCGAAAATCGTGAAAATTTCTGCATAGCAGCGCCACCTATTGGGTGATTAACACCAAAACCTAATTAACAACAACTTGTGTCAACATACAACTAAATCTGAAGTTAGATGAAAATTGGTCCATTAGTTCTATTGATAGAGCTATTGAGGCAATCGTGGAAAAGGCAGCAGAGAAGCGCCACCTGTTGGAAGATTTACACCAACACCTAATCAGTAGCAAGTCATATCAAGGACTAACTTAATCTGAAGTTTGATGAAAATCCGTGCGTTAGTTCTTAAGATAGAGCTATTGGGGAAATCGTGTAAATCCTGCAAAATTCATCATAACAGCGCCACCTGTTGGGCGATTTACACCAAAACGTAATCATCATCAATTCATATCAAGGACTAACTAAATCTGAAGTTTGATCAAAATCCGTGCATTAGTTCTTGAGATAGAGCTATTGCGAAAATCGTGAAAAATGCAGCATTGCAGCGCCACCTGTTGAGCGATTTACACCAAAAACTAATCAGCATCAATTTGTATTAGGCACTAACTGAATATCAATTTTTATTAAATTCCGTGCATTAGTTCTTGAGATAGAGCGCCCACAAAATTTGTGTCACATACACACAGACAGACAGACAGACAGACAGACAGACTCACAGAGTCACAGACAGACATTTTGTAAAAACATGTTTTTTGGAATCTCTGACCCCTAAAACGTGTAAATCCGTCGAAAACCGGAATTCGAAAATTTTCATGAATCCAATACTTTCTTCTTGTAAAGATAGAAGAAAGTAAAAATATATATATATCCTGTAGTTAAAATAAAGTAGTAACTAGATTACTATTTTTCTGGATACCTAGAATATGTATTTTTACTTTCTTCTATCTTTACAAGAAGAAAGTATTGGTTTCGTGAAAATTTTCGAATTCCAGTTTTCGACGGATTTACATGTTTTAGGGGTCAGAGATTCCGAAAAACATGTTTTTACAAAATGTCTGTCTGTGAGTATGTCTGTCTGTCTGTCTGTCTGTCTGTCTGTCCGTCTGTCTGTCTGTCTGTCCGTCTGTCTGTCTGTATGTGACACAAATTTTGTGGGCGCTCTATCTCAAGAACTAATGCACGGAATTTAATAAAAAATGATATTCAGTTAGACTCTGATATAAATTGGTGCTGATTAGTTTTTGGTGTAAATCGCTCAACAGGTGGCGCTGCTATGCAGCATTTTTCACGATTTCTGCAATAGCTCAATCTCCAGAACTAATGCACGGATTTTCATCAAACATCAGATTCTGTTAGTCCTTGACATGAATTGATGTTTAATGCATTTTGGTGTAAATCACTCAATAGGTGGCGCTGTTGTACAGCATTTTCCACGATTTCTCAAATAGCTCAATCTCCAGAACTAATGCACGGATTTTCATCAAACTTCAGATTCAGTTAGTCCTTGACATGAGTTGAAGTTTTATGCATTTTGGTGTAAATCGCTCAATAGGTGGCACTGCTGTGCAACATTTTTCACGATTTCTGCAATAGTTCAATCTCCCGAAATAATGCACGGATTTTAATCAAACTTCAGGTTCTGTTAGTCCTTGACATGAATTGAAGTTTTATGCATTTTGGTGTGAATCGCTCAATAGGTGGCGCTGTTGTGCAGCATTTTCCACGATTTCTCAAATAGCTCAATCTCCAGAACTAATGCACGGATTTTCATCAAACTTCAGATTCAGTTAGTCCTTGACATGAATTGAAGTTTTATGCATTTTGGTGTAAATCGCTCAATAGGTGGCGCTGCTGTGCAGCATTTTTCACGATTTCTGCAATAGTTCAATCTCCAGTACTAATGCACGGATTTTAATCAAACTTCAGATTCTGTTAGTCCTTGACATGAATTGAAGTTTTATACATTTTGGTGCAAATCGCTCAACAGGTGGCGCTGCTATGCTGTATTTTTACTTTCTTCTATCTTTACAAGAAGAAAGTATTGGTTGTATGAAAATTTTCTATTTCCAGTTTTTGACGGATTTACACGTTTTATGGGTCAGAAGTTCCAAAAAACATGTTTTCACAAAACGTCTGTCTGTGAGTCTGTCTGTCTGTCTGTCTGTCTGTCTGCATGTATGTATGTATGTGACACAAATTTTGTGGGCGCTTTATCTCAAGAACTAATGCACGGAATTTAATAAAAATTTATATTCAGGTAGTCCCTAATATAGATTGTTGCTGATTAGTTTTTGGTGTAAATAGTCTTGCAGGTGGCGCTGCTATGTAGAATTTTGAAGAATTTTCGCAAAAGCTCCATCTCAAGAACTAATGCACGGATTTTTCTAAGACTTCAGATTCCGTTAGTCCTTGACATGAATGGATGATGTTTACGTTTTGGTGTAAATCGCCCAACAGGTGGCGCTGCTATGCTGCATTTTCCAGGATTTACACTATTTTCGCTTTAATCTCAAGAACTAATGCACACATTTTCATCAAACTTCGGATTTAGTTAGTCCTTCATATGAAATGATCCTGACTACGTGTTGGTGTAAATCGCCCAATAGGTGGCGCTGCTGTGCTGCATTTTGAACTATTTTCTCAATAGCTCTATCTCAAGAACTAATGCACGAATTTTCATGAAACTTCAGATTTAAGTATAACTTGATTAATATTGCTGCTGATTATGTGTTGTTGCAAATAGCTCAACAGGTGGCGCTTCTATGCTGCATTTGTCATGATTTGCGCGATACCTCTATCTCAAGAACTAATGCACGAATTTTCCTCAAACTTCATATTCAATTAGACGTTGACATAAGTTGGTGATAATTAAATTCTGGTGTAAATAACCCAATAGGTGGCGCTGCTATGCTGCATTTTGCTGGATTTACATGATTTCAGTGACGGTCATACCTCGAGAACTAATGCACGGAATTTCATATTTTTAGAATTCTCATGATGAACACAGATTGCCATTTAATTTGGCACTGAGATAGAGAATTTTGAAGTATTGACATATATCAGATAGAAAAAAGTTTTGTGATGGCCACAACATACTAGTTTAATAACATTTCATTGCATTGTTAAATGAAAAATATTGGATTCATATAAATCTCTAAGAGTACCATCTATTTTACCGAATTTGTACCGAAATTGAAACTATATTTATATTTACCGAATTATAATATTAGGTAGCTTTCATTACAAAAAGCTACCTATTGCAGCCGTTCGGAGGAAAGCGATTTCAAAAAATTTTGGTATATTTTCATCGATCATGACCCCCAGACCCCGAAACCACCTTCCGTTCAAAATTGATATATATATATATATATATATATCTGACCTATGTCACACTGTAACTCGCGTATTTATGAACCGATTTGGATGTAATTCGGTGTGTATATAGTACATACCAATGTCTCGACCGAGTTCGTTGGCCAGCTTCATCCGCCATTTTGTTTCAAAATGGCGGCCATTTAAAAATTTTTAAAAAATTTAAAATTTGAATTGTGGTACCAAAAAATTGAAAATGGAAAAATATTTTTTTCTTATGTATTTGACCTTTATACAAAGACTCCGGAGCAGTTTTTGTTTCGTCTATATCTTAAAAAATGGCTGAGTTATAGCATTTTGAATTTCTAGCGTGGCTGACATTTTGAAACGTCCTGAATTTTGTCACGCGATAAAAGGCGTATTTATGAACCGATTTGGATGTAACTTCGTTTATACATAGTATATACCAATGTCTGGACCGAGTTTGTTGGCCAGCTTCAGCCGCCATCTTGTTTAAAAATGGCGGCCATTTAAATTTTTAAGAAAAATTTAAATTTGAAATGTGGTACCAAAAAATTGAAAATTGAAAAAATATTTTTTTCTTATGTGTTTAACCTTGATAAAAAGATTCGGAATCAGTTTTTGTTTCGTCTATATCTTAAAAAATGGCTGAGTTATAGCATTTTGAATTTCTAGCGTGGCTGACATTTTGAAACGTCCCGATTTTTGTCACGTGATAACAGACGTATTTATGAACTGATTTGGATGTACCTTGGTGTGTACATAGTACATACAAATATCTCGACCAAGTTCGTTGGCCAGCTTCATCCGCCATCTTGTTTCAAAATGGCGGCCATTTAAAAAATTTAAAATTTAAAATGAGATCCAAAAAATTGGAAAATGAAAAAGATTTTTTTCGTATGTGTTTGACCTTAATACAAAGATTCCGGAACAGGTTTTGTTTCGTCTATATCTACAAAAATGGCTGAGTTATTGCATTTTGAATTTCTATTGTGGCTGACATTTTAAAACGACCTGATTTTTGTCATGCGATAAAAGGCGTATTTATAAACCGATTTGGATGTAACTTGGTCTGTACATAGTACATACCAATGTCTCGACCGAGTTCGTTGGCCAGCTTCATTCGCCATCTTGTTTCAAAAGGGTTGCCATTTAAAAAAATGTAATTTAAAATTTAAAATGAAGTATTAAAAAATTGGAAAATGAAAAAGATTTTTTTTATGTGTTTGGCCTTGATACAAAGATTCTGGAGCAGTTTTTGTTTCTGAAAATTTGTTCTTTTGTTTATATCTTAAAAAATGGTTGAATTATAGCACTTTGAATGTCTAGCATGGCTAACACTTTGAATCGATCTTGTATTTGTCAAGCGATAACACACGTATTCGCCTATTTCGATGGAAGAAGGCATGTGGATAGTATACATCAATAACTCGACCAAGCTCGCTGGCCAGCTTCATCAGCCATCTTGTTTCAAAATGGCGGCCATTAAATTAAAAAAAATATATTTAAAGTGAGGTGCAAAAAAATTAGAAATTGAAAAATGTTTCTTTCTTAAGTATTTGACCTTGATATAAGGATTCAGGAGCATTTTTTGTTTGTCTTTATCTTAAAAAATGGCTCAGATATAGCAGTTTCAATATCTAATGTGGGTGACATTTTGAAAAATCTGATTTTTTGCCTGCGACAGCACTCGTATATATCAACCGATTCCGATGTGAGTGAGCATGTGCACAGCAATTACTAAGATCTCGACCAAGTTCACTGGTTAGCCTCATCCACCATGTTGTCTTAAAATGGCAGGCACTTTAAGAAATCGCCGAATTTGGCAGCCAAATATAAGTTACTTTAAATAAAAGAAGCTTGGGTAAAGCTGACTAATTTCGCGAAATTCTCATTCATTATGATTTAGTATTGATAAATATTAGTATTGAATCTCCCATATTCGGTTTCCACTAAATTGAGCTTCGTGTGTTTGAATAATATAAGTTGGCTTTTTTAAAATAAGGAATATGAAAGCTACCTCTTCCTCCCGGCACTGGCCGGAAGGACTTTTTTGGATTTTATGAGTTTTCAGTATTTTCAACCAATAAAAAAGCACCTTGAGTTTGTAATATGCCAGAAAATACCGATGCAATAAATCCTCAAATTTCATAACCTCTTTAAATCGGTTGAAAAAAGGTTTGTTCTGAAATCTTCCTGTATTAAAAAAAAAAAAAATCCTGTATTTAAAATAAAATAGTAACTAGATTATTATTTTTTCTGAATACCTAGAATATGTATTTTTTAATATAATAACATTTCATTGCATTATTAAATGAAAAATATTGGATTCATAGATATCCTTATGAGTACCACCTATTTTATCGAATTTGTTCTGAAATCGAAACTATATTTACCGAATTATAATATTTTGGATTTTATGAATTTTCAGTGTTTTCTAACAATAAAAACGCGTCTTTCCGTTTGTAGTGTCAGAAAATACTGACGCAATAAACCCTCAAACTTCATAACCCCTTTAAATCGGTTGAAAGCATAGGTTTATTCTGAGATCTTCCTGTATTTAAAAAAAAAAAAATAAATCCTGTAGTTAAAATAAAATAGTAACTAAACTAGATTACTATTTTTTCTGGATACCTAGAATATGTATTTTTTAATAACATTTCATTGCATTGTTAAATGAAAAATATTGGATTCATATAAATTTCTAAGAGTACCATCTATTTTACCTAATTTGCACCGAAATTGAAACTATATTTACCGAATTATAATATTTTGGATTTTATAAACTTTCAGTGTTTTCTAAGAATAAAAACGCGTCTTTCCGTTTGTAGTACCAGAAACTACATATGCAATAAACCCTCAAACTTCATAAACCCTTTAAATCGGTTAAAAAAAGGTTTATGCTGAAATCTTCCTGTATTAAAAAAAAAAAAAAAAGAAAAGAAAAGAAAAAAAATATCCTGTATCTGTCTATTCTAAAAAAAAAGTAACTTACGCTGTTACCGCCGCCGCCGCCGGTTTTGAATTTTTTGTGACCGAAGGTTTTTCTCCGTTAATATTAAGAAAAATATTGCATACAAAAATATGAAAATCGGCGGTATTATAGAGAAATGTTTGATAAACACGCTGATGTAGACAGTTTTCAAATCGAAGCATTATTTTAAGAGATATTTAATGCTAAAGTTGGACAAAATCGTTCCATTAAAAAAAAATTATAGGAGCAATACCTATACATGGGAATTAATTCATTTTTAGATCCTTTTATACGTTAGAATTTCCCGGTGTGCAGACTGCATTTATTTTTTTAATTTGACTCATTTTTTGAGGTTTTATTTCTATTTTAAATTCAAATTTTCAGCATTTCCAGAGATATTTTTTACATATTTTAGAAAATGGTATTAATTTAAACTGTTGCCAGCTGTATAAACAGCGAAAACAATAATGTTTGCTTCAAATTAAAAAATTATTTACACGTGACTATTATAAACAGAAAATATAAAAAGCAGTAATTCATTGAATATTATGTCATAAAAACTATATTTACACGTGAATTTTAAAACAGAAAGAATATGTAAAATAATAAATTCATTAACATGCGTTACAAGTCTTAAATAGGAGAAATTACGTCACATTTACGTCACATTACACTTATACGTAAAAGGAAAAAATAATAATATTGCAAAACAGTTTAAATTTAAAAATTCGCGCGAGACATTTATTCGATATTTTAAGATGACCTTTTCAACTATTTTTATTAGGACAGCGCAAATAATATTTCATTTCTAACAAAAGTAATTTCACGTGAATATTAAAAAGAGAAAGAAAAGTTTGGTGAAAGTTATGTCAGATTAAAAACGATACATTTAAAGTGTCTCATTAAAAAAAAAAAAAAAAAAAAAAAAAAAAAAAAAAAAAAAAAAACTTTCTTTTCGCTTTGCTTTAATACCGGTAGACAAAGACTCTGTTTACTTAATTCATTTTATATTAGCTTATTTTGAAATGTTTAACTGATTTTATTTAATCAAAGACGGAAACAGCCATTGTACCTTTTAACAGCAGCTGATTTGGCCTTAAAATTCCCCAATCAAAGAGAAATAAATAGAAACCCGTTTCTCGGGAGATCGCCACTGTCTTTTAGCTTATAATTTAATCTTCTGAAATCTTTTTAAAGCCGATCAAATTAGGGTTTTTTTAGAGTGTGCGGTGTCTGAACGGGAGTTGGCGTGCGTAGCTCGTAGGGGGCAGCGCCCTTAGTTTAAAATAAAATAGTAACTATAGATTATTATTTTCCCCGGATACCAAGAATATATACATTTTAATAACATTTTACTGTGTAATTAAATGAAAAATATTGGATTCATAGAAATTTCTAGACGTACCACTTTACTAAGAAAATAAATTAAAACGCAATAACTCATATCTAAATAATATACAGAATGTAATAAAGAGGACCTCTTGGTATAAATTCACAGAAAACGCACATTGAAAGCATATTTCACTAATCCTATGATTTTATAATTTATATTTTAAAGTCTGCTTAGGGATTGGCATTTCCAACCAACATATATTTTTTCCTGCATTTAAAAAAAAAAAAAAAAAAAAAAAAAAAAAAAAAAAAAATTCTTAGCATGCAACAAACTGGTTTAAAAAATAGAACCAAAACTTCATAGAATTTTATTATTATTATTTTTTAATACTTAAAGAGCTTATCATTATTAAAAGATTCCAAAAGAAGTTCTCCCTCCCCGCGTACGCAGTTGAAGTATTTCCAGAGAATAAAATATTTCGACATCAAAGGTAATGTTTGTTATTCCATTGAATGTGATGCAGGAAGTAATAGTTTTTTGTCAATTCGACATTCTAAAAATGTGCAATGAAAAGATTTAATACATAATTGTGAAAGTTTCGAGGAAAACGGACAATAGTAAACAAAGATTAAAAAACGAAAAATGAAAAGGAAAGAAAAAAAATGCCCTAACGACCCAACGAGATTTTAAAAAATATATATTTTTTTCCAGATTGTAGAAAAGACATTTTAAAATTGTTTGTCTTTTTACATTTTAATGTTCATAATAATTTGTAAAAACGAGTTTAGATTTAAATTTAGATTTATTTTACATAATTCTATATGCTTGACCACTTAATAACACAAATAAGTAATTTTTACAAAGTAAAATCCGACTTCAAATGATTGTTTCCTAACTTATTGCGCTGATATCTATTTATTGCACGCTACTTGATGTATTTTAGCAATAGTGGTTTGGCGCAACGGACTTAGTTTCCAGGTATATTTCGTAAGAAATACCACCTATTACATTCTCTCCTATGTTGGAATTTCTGAAAAAGATTTGCAAATCTACGCCGATCATGATCCCTAAAACCCAAAACCAACCCTAGTTCAAAACTTTATATATATATATATATATATATATATTCCGGGTCTTACATATTGATTAATTATATATTTCTTTCATTTTTTTCATGGTGTGGTTAATCGGGCAATGGAAGAAATAAACTTTTAAGCTGTAGCTTATTATTTCTTCCTCAGAAATTAACCACTTATTACTAATGATTTCGTAATATTGCCCTTGAAAATGAGCTACGAGTCATTAATTCCAATTTTATTCATAATTACTCTCTCATTTTAAGTACATTTTGCAGTTTTTCTTTTTGAATTAATTAATTTTCAATTTTGAGATGATACATTTCGTGCATGGGATTTGTTGATGCTGACAATGATTCATTATTTCGGGTCTTTTATCACTGGTTAATTTGATTTTTTACAAATAGTTTTAGAAAATATTTCAAATATTTGATTTCCTTCATATATTTCATTATTTACTTGTTCTTTTTATGAATTCAACATCCTGTTGGTTTTCCTTTCGCCAGTTTTGAATGTTTTGATTTTTGATACTTCATATGTTGGCGATTGGGATATGGATTCATTAAAAAAATTCATTGGTGATTGGTTAAATTAATAATAGTTGATACAGCTTTATTATGTATAATCTCGGTGTAATGTATTGATACTCACTTTGTTAATTTATATATTTTTTAAAAAGATGATGAATTGTAATATTATATAATGGTTATATATATATATAGAGAGAGAGAGACAGATCTTTCTATCTATCTATCTCGCTCTCTATATATATATCATTTTTTATGGACACGATAACTTCCATAATTCTGCACAAATCTCCTCCAAACTGATACATAAAATCAAGGGGCAGAAAATATCGGTCAAGTTCGTTAATGGGCAAAATTTGAGCAAGGGGATGGAAATAGGTTTTTCGTGACACAGAAAAAAAAAACATAACTTCTTAATTATAATACGTATCAAATCAGTTTAAAGTTATTATTACTTCTAGGAAAATAACCAAAAATTGTATGTACAATAGATTTTCGATATCATTAAAAATTAGGCTCAAGGGGCGAAAAAATAGGGTTTTAATGAGAAAAAAAAATCATAACTTTGTCCATTCACAAGATATCAAATCCACTTAAATTTATTATAAATCTTCTTAATCTTATGTACAATTTTTATATTAACAAGTTTTTGATAAGACCAACTCTTACTGCAAAAAAATAAATAAATAAATAAATAAATAAAATAAAAATAAAAATGAAAATAAAAATAAACTAAAATTAAATTTAAAAAAAAGTGGGATAGGGAGTGGAGAAGAAAAAAATTGATAACTTCGTCAATTCACAAGACATCAAATCCGCTTAAATTTATTATAAATATTCTTAATATTATCGACAACTTTTATATTGACAAGTTTTTGATAGGACCAACTACGATCCAAAACTGGCATTTATAGCTGATTTTGGTAACTCGACAGTCATGAAAAGATGATCATGACGGATCAAATAGTTATAAGTGAAACTGTATCTCATATATAATAAAGGGAAAAACGTTGTGGAGAAATATTTTGTGACCAAAATGTAATGTCTGCAAATCTACTTCATGTGTGTCAGGAATATTTGCGTTTTTTGAACGCTTAAAGAAAAAAAAAAAAAAAAAAAAAAAAAAACACCCTTAACATGTATTTACATTGAAAAATAAAATACATTGGTGTATGGGAGTTTTCTTTATTCGGGAGGGGGTGTCATGACCCTAGTGAATTCATTACCCGTCACACCCCTTTCGGATCCGTCCTTGTCTCCAACAAAATTTTGAAATAGCGCCCCTATTCCGTCAACTTCCGATGGGTAATGAATGTTCAGTGGCATGCGGGGCAGCTACTCCAGGCCCCTCATTTGAGGGTTCCTCCCTCATCAGGAATTTTGTTAAAAAGGTGCCAAATTGTTAAAAATGACAAAATGTAGCAAATTGTTTACATATGCAAAGATTTAGGAACGAAGTGTGGTCCTACCCATTCCCAAGAGTGAATGAAAGACCTGTGTTTACGCTTCAAAGGCTCACATGAGCTCTTATATTCCTGTATATATATATATATATATATATATGTATATAAAAGAGTGGTGAATTTTATCATCACTTTAAAGTTGTGACCACATTTCGTGTGATACCCTGTATACAAATGTAAATGGTACAATCGTGGGACAAAAAAAAAAGTAAACACCACTTACTTACTCTGGAAAAAATTATCTTAGAATAAAGTTACCGGTACCACACGATTGGTAATAAAGTCTACTTTTAAATGATGTGTATAAAATTTGCTTAGGGGGCATCTACATATTAAAACGAACCATAACTTTGCTTTTTTCAATAGCAGTACACAATTCAGACAGCATAGATGAACTCTACACCTTTCAATTAGCCTAAAAACAAGTTTTTTATGCAATTCGTACAATAAGTTAAGAGAAATTAACTATTTTAAAGCAAGCGTATTTTAGGGGATGTATCCAAATTAAAATTCGGTACTTGATTGTTGACCGAGAGAGTCCCCTTCTTAATCAAGGCATCTTAAGCGCTACTCAAGCAGTCATTGAAGACTGATCGAATACAGGATAGCGTAAAAAATTTCAAACTATCTAGTCACTTCTATCATTGACGGCCCCTTAAACCATCATTTTGCCGTTTTTTAAGCATCATTTGAAAACTACTTGGAAGAAAAATGTGAAATTTTGTATTTCCATAAAGCAGAACTTAATAAATCTAAATCCATCAAAAAATTGTAAATTGCAATTCATAATTTTTTCGAATATTAATTTCATAATTCATATCATAAAATTATAAAAATTGCAAATTCAACGTATTTTTTGTTTGAGTATGTTAGTATTATTGCTACACAAAAAATTAGCACATTAGGAGTATAATGCATAGGCGTAACCAGGGGGGGGGGGGTGCCCTGGGTGCCCGGGCACCCCCCCCCCCCCCGTTTCCGCAGACTCGAGCACAATTATTTAAAAAAATCGAAATCTACAAAAGAAAAAAGAAGAAGAAGTGAAAGCAGAGTTCAATTAGTTTAGTTCAGAAAACTAAACGGTTAAGTTTTGAAATGTGATAAAAAAATAAACCCACATTCTTTTTTTTTTTAAAGAAAATTATGTCGTTTATCTTTTTAAAAACTAGAATATTTGCAAGAATCTGTATTAGTCATAGTAATTCAAAAAGGTGGCTTTATAATCCCACTTTGACGTCCTTTGTCTGTGGTAGATGTTTTTAACGCCGTTCTTTCTATTGCATGTTTCTGCAATTTCATGAGAAATTAACGCAAGTTCTTGACGAGGATAGAAACTATTTGTCTTTTTGCTTTGGTAGTTTAAAGTTAAGAAAGAAGCAAAAAGAAACATTAAAAGGGGATGCAAATGTGAAACGGTAATTCCAAATTTCGATTAGCCGAGGTAAAGGGGGGGGGGGGACACATACCCTGCCTCTTTTGTAAATGTCAAATAATAGCACCGAAAATTCAAATTAATCTGCAGGTTGGTTGGTTGGTTGAATTTAGTGTTTCGTGGCCATTTTTTGACATTCTTGAAAGGAATATGGTTGCAGTCTTTCAAGTCAATATAGTAATTATTTTCCTCTGAAAATTTGTATACGATTTTTAGAGTTTTTTCTCGTTTCGTGGCGTTCTTTTGAAAGTAGGAAAAGGAACCCCGTTTCAACCTTTTAGCCCAGTGAAGTAATTTTGACAAATTCGCGATTTTATTCTGTGATCATTCCATGATATTTACAAATTTCCCCCGAAATCGTGTGACGAAATTCACGTCTTTCTACGCGATTTTTTAACAAAATCCGCACTTTTCGCCACTTACCTTTGACAAAATTCGTGTTTTTTACAGCTAACCTTTGGCAAAATTCGTGTTTTTTACCACTATCCTTTGACGAAATTCGTGATGGACATAAATCAAGCTAAATAACTGTGCTAAAGATAATTTCTTCAGTTACATAAATAATACGTCGTTTCAACTCAGCCATAAATCTCTTCAAATGTATTTAACCTTGAAAGTCCTTTGATAAAGATAATGACTTGTTGAGTGACTGCATTAAGACTCACAGACTACATTAAACTGATTTATTATTATTATTATGATATTATTATTACAATTATTATTACTGATTTATTATCTTATAATGTAAACATTTTTTCCATCCTGAACATGTAGTTAATCCAGAGAAGAGGCATGTAAAATGCTCTCTCTTTTTTACAATTTAAACAATGTGAATTAAATAGCTTAAAGTGTTACCGCCGCTTATTCATTTGATATAATAGTCTACAATTTCTTTTGTCAAAGGAGGTTATAAAGAGTGGTTGATTAAAAAATGTGACAACTAACATATATTGGATTAAAACAAAGTGTGGATTTACACCGAAATGGATAAGTATCCTGAAGAAGGGTAAGTCCCAATTTACAATTTATAACGTACTCACGCCTGTTTAACGGGATTCATTTCCCAACAATTCGCATTTTTTACCGCAATATTTTGACGGAATTGGCATTTTTTTAGCACGCAATCCTTCGATGAATTTCGCGTTTTCTTTCCATGATCTTTTGATGAAATTTCGCTTTTTCTTTCCGTAATCTTTTGACGAAATTCGAACTTTCATTCTGCGATCCGTTGACGAAATTTTCGTTTTTACCGCAATCCTTTGACGAAATTTATTTTCTGTTGCGACCGATTGACGAAACTGATATTTTTTATCATTTGTCGAAATTCGGGATAGTATTGCGCGACCGTTCGAAAATATTCTCGATATCTTTCCGTACCAATTAACAAAATTCTCTTACTCTTTTCCGCAACATTTTACGAAATTTGAAAAAAAAAAAATTCGTCAATCCTTTATCGAAATTCGTAATTTTTTTGCGCAATCTTTAAACGAAATTGGCGATTACTTTCTGCACTCTTTTATTGAAATTCCCGATATTTTTCCACGATCGTTTGAAGAAATTCTCAATTTTTTCCGGGACAGATTCACGAATTGATTTTGAGAAATTCCATAAAAGAAATAAAAATCGCGGACGAAATTTAAAAAAAAATACTTACTGAAGAATCAAAGGTCTGTGGAAGAATTTGAAAGGGGAAATACTGCCCAGCATTTTTTATTATGAGAGACTTTCCTTTTCTGTGCACAAATCGCGCGATCCCGCGCGTTATTTCAAACTCTGTGCCTGAAAGAAAACTTCATTACTAGAGAAGTGGTTGGTTTTTTTAAACGAACATAGAATTAAACAAATCTAGGATTTGGGGGGGGGGGGGGGGACTGCCTTCGGCAACGTACTCCCGAGCAAGCTACGACCTCTTCTGTCTCGAACAAGTGAATCTTGAATTATTGCGTTTTTTATTTCGAGCAAAATTAAATTTTCAGCTTTCTTATAAGAGCTGATTTGACATTATTCTAATTCGAATTTAATCACGGCAATTGCAAAAATTACCAGAGAGTTTTTCTGTTTCAAAAAATGTAAAAAAATCGCCCCAAAGCACGAAAATCCCTGCTAGAAAGTGCATTAAAAATTCGGAAAAAATTATAAACCACAGGGAACAAAATTAAGTAATTGGGTAAAAGATTTAAACCGGATTTGTTTTAGAAGTGTCAAAAAAAAAAAATCACCGCGAAATGCGAAAGAAACCCCTCTAAAGATAACATTAAAAAATTGTTAAAAATTGAAAAATTGCTCTAAGAATCTCGAAAACACTTTATTGAAAAGAAGACAAAGTTTACTGGGTAAAATATTGAAATCGGATTCTTTTTTACTTATTTGAAAAAATTGCCGCAAAATGCGAAAAAATTCGTATAAAAAATTAATTGAAAAATACCAGAAATTGTCTTCCATATGCATGAGTTCAGGCATACAGGTCCTGTCAAATCTTACGGCTGCAGGCTCCATTGTTTTTTCAGAGCTCAGCGCGCGTGCGCGTACACACACACAGAGACATACAAGCACCTATCTTTATTATTACAGTCGCATCATGATAGTATAATTTTTATCGTCTTGATAAAAATTTAGTCTATATTATCTTGACCTGCTTTATCTAATATATTCGACACACTCTGGGGTAAAAAACCTGAATTACCGTAATTTCCGGCCTATAATCTGCGGATCAAACACAATTAGGTTCAGACCCAGAAATCTTGTTTCATAAAACGCAACTTATCAAATCGCGATAAATATTTAACTTAAATAATGAAATAAAATTTCTGGGTCGAAACATGATTGTTTGAGCCGCGGAATATAGGCAGGAAATTACGCTATTAATGAATATTATAATTATTGCCGAAACGTCAGTGAAGGCTTACTGTGGAGACACGAAAAGTTTTGGTTTCCGTTAGTCTGTCTGTCTGTTCCGCGATAACTGCCGTAAAAAGCATCAGATTCTCTTAAAATTAAGGATGCATGTTGGTGATATCCCCGGATTTAGCTGTATAGTTTTTGGTTAAATTTGGTTCATTCGTTCGGAATATGTAGAACATTTTATTTTGCGACTTAATGCTTTCCTATAGCAATTCAGACGATTTTCCCATTTTTATTTGTTGAAAAGAAATGGCTCATATGATTGAAGGATTTAAATGCTAAATTAAGGATGATGAAATTTCCTAATTAGAACCATACATTATTCATATTAGTTTGAAATTTTGTGTATACATTTGTCAGAGTTTTTAAATTCGGTGTATAACTTTTATGGAGGGATTTTATATACGTGTTTCAATAATATAAAATTTTTTTTAATATAAATTTTCTTTTAAGCACATATTTAATTGTTAGGTAGCTTTCTTTACAAAAAAGCTACCTATTGCAGCCGTTCGGAGGAAAGCAATTTCAAAAAATTTTGGTATATTTTCATCGATCATGACCCCCAGACCCCGAAACCACCCTCCGTTCAAAATTGATATATATATATATATATATATATATATATATATATATATATATATATATATATATATCTGACCTATGTCACACTGTAACTCCCGTAATTATGAACCGATTTCGATGAAATTTGGTGTGTACATAGTACATACCAATGTCTCGACCGAGTTCGTTGGCCAGCTTCATCCGCCATTTTGTTTCAAAATGGCGGCCATTTAAAATTTTTAAAAAATTTTAAAACTTGAAATGTGGTACCAAAAAATTAAAAATGGAAAAATATTTTTTTCTTATGTATTTGATCTTTATACAAAGATTCCGGAGCAGTTTTTGTTTCGTCTATATCTTAAACAATGGCTGAGTTATAGCATTTTGAATTTCTAGCATGGCTGACATTTTGAAACGTCCTGAATTTTGTCACGCGATAAAAGACGTATTTATGAACCGATTTGGATGTAATTCAGTGTGTACATAGTATATACCAATCTCTCGACCGAGTTCGTTGGCCAGCTTCATCCGCCATTTTGTTTCAAAATGGCGGCCATTTAAATTTTTTTTTAAATTTTAAAAATTGAAATGTGGTACCAAAAAATTGAAAATGGAAAAATATTTTTTCTTATGTATTTGATCTTTATACAAAGATTTCGGAGCAGTTTTTGTTTCATCTATATCTTAAAAAATAGCTGAGTTATAGCATTTTGAATTTCTAGCGTGGCTGACATTCTGAAACGTCCTGAATTTTGTCACGCGATAAAAGGCGTATTTATGAACCAATTTGGATGTAATTCAGTGTGTACATAGTACATACCAATGTCTCGACCGGGTTCGTTGGTCAGCTTCATCCGCCATCTTGTTTAAAAATGGTGGCCATTTAAATTTTTAAGAAAAATTTAAATTTGAAATGTGGTACCAAAAAATTAAAAATTGAAAAAATATTTTCTTCTTATGTGTTTGACCTTGATAAAAAGATTCGGGAGCAGTTTTTGTTTCGTCTATATCTTAAGAAATGGCTGAGTTATAGCATTTTGAATTTCTAGCGTGGCTGACATTTTGAAACGTCCTGATTTTTCTCACGTAATAACAGGCGTATTTATGAACCGACTTGGATGTACCTTGGTGTGTACATAGTACATACAAATATCTCGACCGAGTTCGTCGGCCGGCTTCATCCGCCATCTTGTTTCAAAATGGCGGCCATAAAAAAAATTAAAAAATAAAAAAATTTAAATGAGATACCAAAAAAATTGGAAAGTGAAAAAGATTTTTTTTGTATGTGTTTGACCTTAATACAAAGATTCCGGAACAGTTTTTCTTTCGTCTATATCTAAAAAAAATGGCTGAGTAATAGCATTTTGAATTTCTCTTGTGGCTGACATTTTAAAACGACCTGATTTTTGTCACGCGACAACAGGCGTAATTATGAACCTATTTGGATGTAACTTGGTCTGTACATAGTACATACCAATGTCTCGACCGAGTTCGTTGGCTAGCTTCATTCGCCATCTTGTTTCAAAAGGGTTGCCATTAAAAAAAAATTAAATTTAAAATTCTAAATGAGGTATTAAACAATTGGAAAATGAAAAAGATTTTTTTATGTGTTTGACCTTGATACAAAGATTCCGGAGCATTTTTTGTTTCTGAAAATTTGTTCTTTTGTTTATATCTTAAAAAAATGGTTGATTTATAGCACTTTGAATTTCTAGTATGGCTAACATTTTGAAACGATCTTGTATTTGTCACGCGATAACACACGTATTCGCCTATTTCGATGTAAGAAGGCATGTGGATAGTATACATCAACACCTCGACCAAGTTCGCTGGCCAGATTCATCAGCCATCTTGTTTCAAAATGGCGACCATTAAATTAAAATATATATATATATATTTAAAGTGAGGTGCAAAAAAATTAGAAATTGAAAAAGGTTTCTTTCTTAAGTATTTGACCTTGATATAAGGATTCAGGAGCATTTTTTGTTTGTCTTTACCTTAAAAAATGGCTCAGATATAGCAGTTTCAATTTCTATTGTGGGTGACATTTTGAAAAATCTGATTTTTTGCATGCGACAGCACTCCTATATATTAACCGATTCCGATGTGAGTGAGCATGTGCACAGCAATTACTAAGGTCTCGACCGAGTTCACTGCTTAGCCTCATCCACCATGTTGTCTTGAAATGACAGGCACTTTAAGAAATTGCCGAATTTGGCAGCCAAATATATGTTATTTCAAAGAAAAGCAGCTTGGATAAAGCTGACTAATTTCGCGAAATTCTCATTCATTATATTGATAAAAATTTGTATTGAATCTCCTATATTTGGTTTCCACTAAATTGAGCTTCGTGTGTTTGAATGATATAATTTGGCTTTTTTTAAATAAGGATTATGAAAGCTACCTCTTCCTCCCGGCACTGGCCGGAAGGACTTTTTTTATTATCTTTTAACTGTTACCTAGCAGCGAACTACACCTAAAAATATCGTAAATGTGAAAGTATGTGTAATTGTTTGAAGTTAAATCAAAGTCAAAAGGGACGAATTAATGCCTTTGTGTCTTTACATATAGATGGAATTTACTACAGAAATAAAGAAAGACTATGTACTATTTATTTTGTTCAAATATTTTTCTTTTAAATTAAAAAGTTCATTATTTTCATCAGGAATAAATCGACATTTTGCTATGAAATTTAACAATAATTTTTTTTTTTTTTTTTGCCGTTGCCACGAAAATTCAATCCCGGAATAAAAATTTATCCTAAACAGTTAATTTTTATTTGAAAGATTTTTATGTGCGAGAGGAAAATGAAATAAAAAATAGACATGAATACGCCTTCATATTAGAAATAAAGTGAAAATACGAAAAGAAGGTGAATTTGATCTCATATATCAAAAATAAAACGAATACGCTTTGAGGTTGAAATAAAAGGGGCTTGTGTTATGATATTAATTCTTATTATTTAAAAAAAATGTTACTAATATCTCATGGTTTATCGTCTGCACACAGCTAACAGAAATGTTAATTCTTAATCGAAAATTCCAATGAGAAAAAAAAACTTTTGAAAAGCAAATATATAGTAAATATCAAAATTATGCACCGCAAAATTATCGCTGTCGAAAATGACGTCATTGTATCGGGAAATAATATTTTCATCTTAAAAAACCAAGCATTAACTAGATTGCCTGAAAAAATGTTTTTTGACGGGTGTTACTTCTTAATGCCGCCTCATTTCAGAAAATATGAATGAAAATTATTTTATTTTTAAAGGAAATTACATTTTCATTCATAAAACCTAAACGTTTAATATAATTGCGTCGATGTAAATCATTTTCTGTGTTACCAGAATTGAAAAATAAGTCTCGGAAGTGTAAAAAGAAATCTAAGATTTGCGCTAACCATTAACACAATCAATAAAAAGTTACGTATGTAAATTAATAAGACTACGGGGGGTTCAGGGGGGCGGAGCTCCCCTGAAGAAATCTACTTTATTATTTAAAAAATATACCAGAATTAACAGCTCGTGAAAATTTCGAATTATCCTTCCATAACGTTTTTAATTTAATGCTTCTAATGTCTGAAAACTTCGTATTTTTTATTCTTATAAATAATTACATAATTTGAAAACTTTAAATTGCGGTTTGCAGGAAATTGAATATTACCAAAGTGAGTCTAAAAACAATGACTTGCAGAGCTGACGTTGAGGCTCCTGATCTGCAGATTTACTAGTTTATAATTGCCGAAACGTCAGTGAAGGCTTACTGTGGAGACACGAAAAGTTTTGGTTTCTGTTAGTCTGTCTGTCTGTCTGTCCGTCTGTTCCGCGATAACTGCCGCAAAAAGCACCCGATCAGCTTGAAATTAATTGGGCATATTCGTGAGATACCCGGACGTAGCTGTATGGTTTTTGGTTAAATTTGGTTCATTCGTTCGGAAAATATGGAAGATTTTATTTTTCTTTATAATGCTTTTCTACGGCAAGTCAGACGATTTTCAAATTTCGATTTGTTGAAAGAAAATGGCACGTTTGATTAATGGATTTAAATGTCAAATTATGGATACTAAAATTCCAAATAAAGGTTTTAAATTATTCCTATTATATTGAAGTTTTATCAATATATCTATAAGATTTTTTTATTTACGTGTATAATGTTTTGAGGACATTTATACATGTATTCCAATAATATAAAGAATTTTTAAATTAATTTTCTTGTTTTACATGATACGTATTTCTTTTTTTTTTCCTTTTCTTCGTTGCCTAGCGACTGTTATTAGTAGCCTATCATTGCGTCAAATATGAATGAAGTTAGTAAATTACGTTAATTTTGTTGCAGGTACTATTAAAAGGTTATCACAAAAAATATTTTATCGCGCCAAATCGATGCAATTTATGCAATTAACAGTGGGCACGATAATGAATTATTTTCCAGTAGATTTATAGATCTCTAGATATGCCTATTTTGGGGGGGCTTTTAATATGTTATTGCTATCGCATGGATTAGGATGTTTAAACTAATGTTTAACCATGCTATAAGTGAAAAAAAAGTACAGTTAAAGGCATGTAAATCCTTTTTAACACTTTCCAACATGGATGAAAAGTATTTATGACTTCAGTTTTTCTATCTGTCGCCTGCCGTGTTTCTCTACGTGCTCTAACTCGCGTAAATATAGTCGGGATTACATGTAATTGATATACGTTATTGAGGTTTGCCAAAGTATGTTTGGTATTAAAAATGAAGAGTGTAGCATTCATAGCTTAATTACAGGGGCACTCAAAACTATTCCGTTACATTATAGTCTTTGGGAAAAATCGTCTGCGGTGTATTTTAATAATGTTACACAATTTTAAACGTAATGAAATTTATATACTTTATTAAGGTGCACTAGAACCTGGTTACTATAAAATATGTTATGTGTAGCACTTACAGCATGCGTACAGGTAACTCAAAAGTATTCATAATATTACAATCTTTGAAGAAAATCCTTTTGTGGCGTTTTTTAATGATGTTACTCTGTTACAAAATAATAAAATTGATATGTATTTTTGAAACATTTTTGTAGTATATGGGGTGCAAAGCATATGTTTTTTTCAGGGTCACACAAAAGTGGTCGATTAAAATGTGGTCTACGGGGGAAAAAAACTCTTCACAGCTTATTTTACATTAGCGACGGGAAACGAAAATTCTCGTTTTTATTCAGAATACATCATTGGCTAAGGGAATGACTTCTACCTTACAGAAAAGACATTTATATTGTGTTGTCCATATTTTTTATAGATTGTAAGACATTATATATTACATCCGTACATTGAAAGATATTTACTGCTGCATAAACATGAAAAACATATCTCAGAAACCAATTTCCGAGACACTTTCAGAAGAGGGAGGAGCTTCTACTGTTTTTAAACCCAGATTTAATTAAATATCCTGTCGTCAGTGTGTTAATTGTGTTGCACTAATTCAAACATTATGAAATTAAATTACATTACTGTGGTTGACTACAAGAAGCTTGAATATGATTTGTATCGTATTTATCGTTCATTTATAGGGTCACATAAAATATTTCGGATACAGTTCTGGTCTATTAGGGATGATTGCTGAAGAGCATTTTCGATTATGGTGTGCGTTTTAACGTTAAGTAAATTTGTGCTTAATAAGTAGTACTTAAATATTGTATAGACCATGTACAGGGGTACACAAATGAATTTGTAAGTATAAATGAAAATGAGCGCGAATTGCTTCAGTGTTTTTTTTTTTTTTTTTTTTTGAGTTATGTATTTCCCAGCCCAATTACATTTAGTATACTAACAAATGTTTGCAGAATTTAAATAGAACCATATACAGGACTCCGCAGAAACTGGATATATGGTGCACAATATGCATACTAATCCCCGGAAACGTAATATGAGCAGTTTTAAGAGGGTTTTTTGTCTGCATTAAATTTAAATGTTATAGACGACGCGTAAAAATCTTCACGTAATATACAGGGCTGTAGAAAAGAATTACGTTTCCGTCTATTGGTAGAATTTACTAAAGGACATTAACACAATTAATTGATAATTACAAATGTAAATTAAATTACACTACGAAGGGGTTCAGGGGGGCTCTGCCCCCTGAAGAAATCTACTTTATTATCTAAAAATTACCAGAATAAGTAGCTCATGAGATTTTCAGAATACCATTACATAACAAGGGGTTTAATTTAACGCTTCTAATGTCAGAAACCTTCGAAATATTTTTTCGTTTTATAAATGTTTATGTAATTTCAAAACTTTAAATTTCGTTTTTTGTAGAAAGATTATTACTCAAAGGATGCTAAACACAATGAATTGTAGAGCTGACGTTGAGGCTCCTGATCTGCAGATTTACTAGTAATTATTTATATAGACTTTCCTCCAAAATTTCTTGGGTCCCTCCGGTGATCCCTAAGAAGTCATGGAGTCACATTCTGAAAAAATTTCGTGCGCATGTACAGACGTACCGCATGTATTATCTGAGATTTATCATCCGACAAAATTTCATCTACAAGACTTTGAGACTGATATAATTTTAGATCTCATGCAGTGTTCCGTTGTGCCTATAGAAGTTTCCAGCATGATTAAAGGCCTTTTTTAATCTTTATAAGAAGTTAGGGTGCCAAAAGGTTTTACAGTTGTGACCACACTTAGTCACTGTCTTATATTACTGCTGCAAGGACATTTACGTATCTTTTTTTTTTACCATTAGATTTAGTTTTAATGTTTTGAACCCCTTCTCAACCCTCCTCACGCAAACAAAAATCGCGTTTGAGCTCTTTTTAAAAGAAATACCACACAATTATATCTTCTAAGATGGAAAACTGTCTAAAACAGAAATTCGATCGGTTTTATGGGATTCGTTTTAGCAGGTTTTACTATATAAGATATTGTTTGTATCCAACATGTTCTGGTTAAAATGTCTGGGCACCCCCCCGTTCAAAAGGCTGGTTACGCCTATGTAATGTCAGGAGATATTAAAGAAAATATGAAAATGTAATTTAACATTAGAAGCACTCAATTTTGAATGTTTATGATTTAAAACTTATCATTCAAATGAGTTGGAATTTGGTGTCTAGGCATAGTTTGAACTGAATATTTGAAGTATCTTGTTAAAATTGGGTATTGCCATTGAAAAAAATGAAGTTTGGGTTCGTTTTAATATGTAGTTGGTCCCCTAAGCAAATTTTATATAAATAATTTAAAAGTAGACTGTATTTCCAAGCGTTCGGTACCAGTAACTTTCTTCTACGATAATTTGTTGAGGAGTTAGTAGGGGGTGTTTACTTTTTTTTTTCACAATTGTACCTGGGGCGAAATGTATGCATATGCATACATACAAAAGGTATAAAGTTTAGTACTAGTTATTTCAGCATAATTCACGAACAATTTGTATAGATGAGATAGATGGGGTCCCCCAGAATGATGCGTATCTTGGGGCCCTAGATAGTTTAGGGGGCCAGGCACCTTTGAAGCTGGCAAATTACATAAAAATGAGTCTTCAATATGATTTGCAATAACTTCACATCTGATTAACTTTTCGATATGAAAGTTGAAACACACATTAAAAGAAATATAGGTCAACAGTTAATGTTCTGAAAAAAAAAAAAACCTCTGGATGCATATAAAGCTTTTTAATTTAACTTGAAACTTAATGTCTTTTTTTTTTTATCAAATGAATTCACCTTATATGCCTTGTGCGCAGGATTTTTCATAATTGAATTATTCCTGTGAGCCCAAAATTTTTTATTGAGTAGATATATAATGTGTGTTTAAAATTACCTACACTGAAAAAATACAATGCTTAGCTCTTATTAAAAAAAAACAAAAAGCAATTTAACAAATTACAACGACCATTAGGAAAATGATTTTTTTCGAAGACTAAAATTTAAGACATAAAAAATCGCACGGAGTTGATCCTACATTACGTACGCCATGAATTAAACGTTAACATTCCTGGACCCATCATGAACAAATTTTAAAAGAAATTTCAGTTTTACAATTTTCGGTACTGCAAATTTTTAAACTTCTACGGAGCTGGTCATACATTACGTACGCCATGAATTAAACATTAATAGTGTTATTACACGTAAAAATTGCAAGCGACAAAAATAGCCTGCGACTCGTACATCCACCTGAAACTTACGTATTATCCAAGCATTTCATTGGCTGTTCAGGAAAGGCTTTTCCATCGTCAGATTTCCAAGAAATCTGACGACCCATTTTAAATAAAATTTCATTCTTAAACTTCTAAACATCCCACACTACTACATTTTACACCGTCGTATAGAGAAAAAAATGTACTTTTAAATGCAATTTGTTTGAAAGCTGTATTTCAATTTGTTTCTGAGTTATTATTATTATTATTATTTTTTTTTTGGAGTTTTATTACTTTTTTGTCATAGTGGCAACAGAAGGTATCCATCTCTGTTGAAAGTAAAGGGAAATACAGATTACTGTATAAACCCATCAGAAAACGAATAAAATGATGATTAAACCAATAAAAAGTTTCGGATATGCTTTTGATTTCCTAGCCTGACGAGGACAATAACCATTTTTCCAAATGGTTAAAAAAATTCTCAATTTTTTTTTTTTTTTTTTTTTTAAATAAAAATGTTCATAATTCCTAAATTTCTTACTCTATGATAATAACAGCAGGTCATTTTGAGCGTGTATAAAGTTTAGACCTTCATTCAAAACTTCACGAAATTCCATCCAGCCATTTCCTAGAAATCATGCGCTCAATGACCAAAATCACCGTTTTGAGAAAATTGAACTTAAAGTTTGAATTACCCCTTGATAAAGAGAGCTCAAACTGTTTTGGACATAACTTCCCTTTCAAAAGCGAATTTTTGCGTAGGGTTTCTTTTAACCCTTAAATTCCTGATTTTTCAAAAATTATTGTAATAATGTTTTTCGGCTTTCATTTTTAAAATAAATCATGGGAAAAATACTTTAAAAAAATCATATTTTGTTTTAAGTATGGTTTACGGCTAAAAAACTGTTTGTTACTAATCGGCAATACTGGTCTTTAATGGAAAAAAATAATTTTCCTTGATAAAATTCTATAATATTAAACACACAAGAATTTTAGGAACTATAATAAGAAATAAATTTTACTTGCTTACTGCAGAACAAAATAGGGTATTTCGCAAGCTTCCAAACAAAACAAAAAGAACAAGTAGCAACAATTGAAAAAATAAATCTATCTTTATTCTTAAACAGCACAAGTATTGGCATCTACATGTTGAAAATCGATTTAATAATATTTTCAGAATGTATTTTATTGGCAACATTAGGCATTATAGCTTCAATAGTATTCTAATAGTATTTTAGAGCCTAAATTGGGTATGTTGCCGAAAAGCAACACCCGGCATTTAAGGGTTAAAATGGTTCTTGATAATCAAATTTTACTATAAGCTATTAAATAAAAAATTGATTTCTGGACACTGTCAAAGGTACCTGATCCCTAAGTCGGCCCTGGCAATTTTAAACAATTCATTACACACCGTAATGATAAAGAGATAAAATAAAAGTATACTGAAGAATTTTTCTTTTCTATAACTCAAGCTGATTTCGAAGTCTTCTACTCCAAATTATGCTTATTAACAAGTACGCTTATATAAGCGGACATTGTTTCCAGGAACTTGAACTCAGATGAAGGACCATCTGATCTCAAGGCCATCGTTTTATCGACGACCTCTTCCGGCGACGGAAATTTCTTTCTTTTACTTTTCTTTTTTTCCCGACTTGCCTGTAACTGTTGTACAAAAATATAAAAACAAAAAAATAAACTCATATGTTATAGAATTTAAACTGTTACGGTCTGGGAGACAAACCAAATGGCACAGTAACTCATTATGCCAATCCTGCACAATGCAGTAGCAGGGACTTTTATTTCGTTCATTACCATTTCTTTTCATGAACCTGGCATATGCATTTCCGACATTTAACCATCAACATTCTGCCGTAAGTTTAAACACCCCAGACCCAGACCTAACCTGAAGAATATTTCTGATATTTAAGCGGAATATCCGTGCCGCTACGATGATTATGTCGTTTCGTTACTGCGTTGCCCTTTGTGCTGCTCAGTCTTCAATATATTCGTCTTCCATTCATTCAAATATTAAATAAACATGAGGTTGAGTTGAATTGCAGCTGTATTCGCTCTACTCGGCAGTATGTGATCAATGGCAAATTTTCTAGCTATCTCGGTCTCGGGCAGGGCCGAAACTAGCCCTTTTTTTACGCCCGGGGCAAACATGGATTTTGGCGCCCCCCCACCCCTTCCCACGCACAGTAAAAGTTACCGACCGCAGGTACCATATGCAAAGAAATAAAAAAAAAGCACTTTTTATGATTTTTTTTTGTAAGAAAATTGCATGATGGATCTTTTTGAAATTTTAACAGTTTATTGTACATATCTTAAGGTATACACAAGAATTTTTTAATTAGATTTTGTTGCTTCTACTCTAAGTTATAAACAAATACAGTAGAACCACTTTTATCCGAAACTCTTTTAACCGAAACTCTCGGTTAACCGAAATCCATTTTTAAAGCTTTTTTTTTACGATCACATTCTTTGTGTGCAAAATCCTTTTTGTGAGCTTTTTTTTTTTTTTTTTTTTTTTTTTTTACAATCATATTCCTTGTGTGTAAGCTGACCTTTCCGAACTACGAGTACATATAAATATTTTCCATCCCATTTCTTAGAGTTCCTTTAAAGCTGCGGAGGGAAATACAGAAAACGAACAAATTAGCAATTCTCATGCTTTTGAATGTTTTGCAAAAGGTTTGGCTTGGCTGAAGCAGCAGAAAGACTGTGATACTCGTGAACTAATAATATTAAAAACTCCGTGATAGAGCTTCAAAGCAAAAGCAATCGAAACTGCGACAAACAAAATATTTTTTTTCTAATCATTGTGATACATGTAAAAGGTACTTAATTTCAAAATCAAAATTTAAGTAATTTATTATTGTTCCTATTTTGCTATTGCTTCATTTTTAGTAAGCACTTGTTACCATAATAAGAAATATTGCATATATATTTCTCCTTAATCTTAAAATTGAAGCATTTTCGATTATCCGAAAATTTCGATTTTCCGAAAGAGAGTCGGTCCCTATTACTTCGGATAATCGAGGTTCTACTGTAATTGTATATAGTGTGCTGTCAATTGTGTTGTCATCTATAACGTCTTTATGTACTCTGTAAAATAAACTACGTTTTGTGTTTAAAAAAAAAAAAAAGAAAGACTAGTGATATATAATACAGGAGTATACATCTGACATCAAGCGGGAATCGAGTATTACAATTGTTTAATTTTTAAATTGCTTTATAATTCTTAATTGCATGTATTTCAGTTGTGCTAAAGTGAAGCTGAATATTCTAACCCTTTTACCTCTGCCTAGGGATAAATGAAAACACGTACTACTCTGTTTTACCCTCTGCGCAGGGAATTTGTTGTTGATATTCTTTTTCTTTACCAGTTGAGTTTGTGGATCACAACGAGTGTGTATTGTGATCCCTAAGCGGATAATTTATTTGTGAAAACTTTCAATTAAATAGTGTGAAAAATTAGTGTTTACAGTCTACTGCCTCATTAAAAAAAAACCTTTAAAGTACAACAATTATGTTTAATTCAACCCGATGGAAACGCGTAACACATTTCAAAACCTAATTTCAGCTGTCCCCATCTATTATCGGAATATGATTCTATTTCTTGAGCAGCCATGTATATTATATATAGATTTGTATCTATTAACCACATGCATACCAAAATTGAGTTCACTTAAGAAATACATGAGTTGAAAATTCCCCTTCAGCTATTTCCGCTAAAAAGGAGACTGGTACGTGAATTCTTTGTGCAGTAATGTATATCAGGTATAGAGTTTATATATACAATGAGTAACATGCAAAAAATTAGTTACATTTACAAGCGCAAACCGAATTTTAAAACGCACCTTTCAGCAATTATGATTCAAAGACAGTACTGTAACCGATTTCTTTTGTGTGTCCCTGTAAATGAATGAAAAATACCACGAATGCCCTTTTCTAACGCAATCGTAGTGAAATTCAACGATTTATATCAGTTTCAATACATTTGAAATAGCGTCATGTCATTAAAATACTCTGCAAACGATTTTTCCTTATATACCATAATGTAATGGAATACTTTTGAGTGCCCCTGTGGCCCTGTCAACGAACTATTAATCCCGCATACTTCATATACAATACTAGACATGCTTTGGTGACACTGAATAATTTTTATCAATTGCACGAAAATCTGGGTCTGTTTACGGGAGTTGGAGCTGGAGCGTGGACAGACGGACAGATAACCGAATGCATAAACACTTTTCAACTTTATTGGAAAATGTTAAAAAGGCTAGTATGGCGATCTTTTACGATTTCTTCGACTGTTAAATTCTTGCACGAGGATCGAAATTATCGACGAAATTACCGCTGTTAAAAAATTCCAAAATTTTATTTTAATAAATAATTCCTATTTTTCAAATAAAAATGATTGTTGTATTGTTATAACCCAGCAAAAAAAGGCCGAATTAGGAATTAATTAGGGGAAAGCTGGAAATTGTTTTAATCCATTTAGTTTACGTCTAGAATGAATATGCTAAGTTTTCCCCCTCGTAGTAGGTGAGCGTTAGAAAATATATACAGATTTATAATAAAAAAACACGATTTTTTTACATACCATAACAGTATCTCCAAACAACTAACTCTGCCAAAAACATTGTCAGTACAAATGTTGTACAGCTTAAAATTCTGAGTAAAATGAGTACCTACACTTAATATTTTTGTTGAACATTAAGGTCACAATTTCAGTTTAAAGTTTTAGACCCATGGTCAGGGGGTTGAACTCAGAATTAATTAGGAGAAAACTGGAAATTGTTTTAATCCCTTCAGTTTTAGTAAAAAATGAACGTACTATGTTTTCTTCTTCGTACTTGAGTGAAAGTTAGAAAATATGTACATATTTATTTTCGAAAAACATGTTTTTTTTAGTTTCCTTAACAATATCCCAAAACAGCTAACTCTATAAAAAACATTGTTAATACAAAAGTTATAGAGCTTAAAATTCTAAAGAAAATGAGTACCATCATTAATATTTTTGTTCAACATTAAGGTCGCAATTCTATTTTAAAATTTTGCCTTCATCGCTAATCAAGAGCTTGAAGTCAGGAGAGACCAAGTTAACTTAACAATATTTCAAAACAGCTAACTCTATCAAAAACATTGTTAATACAAAAGTTATAGAGCCTAAAATTCTGGAGTAAAATGAGTACCTACACTTAATATTTTTGTTCAATATTAAGGCCGCAATTTGAGATATTGTTAAGTTAACTTGGTCTCTCCTAGTTTCAAGATCTCTTGATTTGAAAATTTTTGAAATAGAACTGCGACCTTAATGTTGAAGAAAAATATTAATGATGGTACTCATTTTATTCAGAATTTTAAGCTCTACAACATTCGTATTGACAATGTTTTATATAGAGTTAGCTGTTTTGAGATATTGTTAAGGAAACTAAAAAAAAAACGTGTTTTTCGAAAATAAATATGCACATATTTTCTAACATTCAGCCAAGTACGACGAAGAAAACATAGTACGTTCATTTTTTACCTAAACTGAAGGGAACATTTTCCAGTTTTCTCC
Organism: Maratus speciosus; assembly: GCA_963932465.1. Taxonomy (NCBI): domain Eukaryota; kingdom Metazoa; phylum Arthropoda; class Arachnida; order Araneae; family Salticidae; genus Maratus; species Maratus speciosus. Next base: position 576,421,827 of record OZ010790.1, on the reverse strand, counting down.
TAATTAATTCTGAGTTCAACCCCCTGACCACGGGTCTAAAACTTTCAACTAGAATTGTGACCTTAATATTCAACATAAGTATTGAGTGTAGGTACTCATTTTACTCAGAATTTTAAGCTCTACCACATTTGTATTGACAATGTTTTTGATAGAGTTAGTTTTGTGGAGATACTGTTATAATATGTAAAAAAAAAGGCGTTTTTTGAGTATAAATCTATACATATTTCCCAACGCTCAACTAGTACGAGGGGGAAAACATAGCATATTCAATCTAGATCTAAACTGAAGGGATTAAAACAATTTCCAGCTTTCCCCTAATTAATTCCGAATTCAACCCCCTAACCACTATTATTATATAACCACTATTGGCTATTAGTCAAAAATCTAAAAATATATCTATTAGAGTTTTCAACTACACTGGTTTCCAAAAATTAAGGAAAAATCACAGAAAGAGCGATAACTTGTTCAAAAATTAACCTATCAGTTTGAAATTTGGATATGTTGTTAACTAAAAGATTCTGATTAAAATTACAAAATGCAACTTAGTGGCGCTGCAGTCGGATTGCGTCATGTGTGCGGAGCATAAAAATGCCTAGAGAATACGGCTGCTGGTGTCGCTGTGATTATGAGATAAGAAAACTGAGATAGCCAATTCATTAGTATGACCTCGAGGTATCATTTGTTCGCATAACTGCGATATAGAGCTATTGGAAGAATGGATATAGGTCAAAGTCAGACAGAGGTGGCCAGAACGCTAAATGTAAGTCCTGCTGTTGCTCATAGGCTTTGGCAACAATTTCAAACCACTGGTTCGGCCTCCAAAAGGTTCAACAAAGAACGAGCAAGAGCTACGACAGGCACCGATGACCGATATTTGTGGTTATGTGTACGAATGAATAGAATAGCAACCACCTCTCATCTTAAATACGTCTTTACTGCAACCACTGGAAGGTTGGTATCAACGTCTACTGTGCGTGGAAAGCTTCATGAAGGTGGTCATTACGCGATGCTACCAGATATTTGTGTGCTGCTCACCTCATGTCTCCGGAGGGAACGTTTAATTTAAGGGGGGGGGGGGGGCACGTCAACATGTCCACTGGACGGCTGATCAATGGAGCCGTGTTCTCGTCACAAATGAGTTCCAGTTTAGCCTCCAAAGCGTTAGTAGGTATTGTTTGATTTGGAGAGAACAGGGAACACGCTATCATCCATCAAACATTCGTAAAAGAGATTCGCATGGAGGAGGCAGTGTCTGTGTTTGGGATGGTATTTCTTTGGGCGGACGTACAGACCTCCATGTCTTTCCACGTGGAACTGTGAATGCTCACGTCTATAGAGATGACATTGTGAATGCCTATGTGCACCTTTATGCCGGTTCAACAGGTAATGATTTCCTGTCACAGGACGATAACGCTAGACCGCACAGGATTCACATTGTAGAAGATTATCTTCAGCACCAAACAATTCAGCGCATGGAGTGACCAACGCGATCACTGGATTTGAATCCCATCGAGCATCTTTGGGATGCTTTAGGAAAATATGTCTCTGCTCTCAACCTCCCTCCTCGGACCCTTTCCACGCTTACAACTGCTTTAAGAGAGCAATGGCTCGCACTTCTCAGCGAACTTATCGATCGCATAATTGACAGTATCACACTTCGCTGTATGTGCTGTATTGCTTCTAGGGGTGATCATACTCCATATTAAAGGTACTTTTCCTACACCAAACTGCGACATTTATTTTGTTATTTTATAATTGTATTAATTTCTGAAACACTACAATCGTCTGGTAATTTCTTTTAATGTTATTTTATTCTTTACTATGTGTTATAAATTGTGTCTCAGTTTTATTAAAATCTACTTGTAACATTTTGAGTAATCACCACTTTTGTTGTTTTTCCTTAATTTTTGGAAACCAGTGTAAAAAAGATATATGTTTTGACCCATATTGGCGCGATTTTTTTTCGACGCCAATTTGGCGAAAACATCAACAGCATAAACAATAACATCCGGTTACCATATCAAACAAAATAACGATACTTTGGCACCAGTTAAGGGTACAGATGTCATATTCGCCCCATATTGGCGCGATTTTTTTCTGTCGCCAATATCATATAGGCAACAGGTACTTAACTTGCACCAAAGTGTCGTTATTTTGTTTGATGTGGTAACCCGGATTATGTTGTTTATGCTGGTGATGTTTTCGCCAAATTGGCAACCGAAAAAAATCGTGCCAATATGGGGCGAATATGACATCTGTTCCCAGTTAAGTACCTGTTGCGTATATGACATTGGCGTCAGAAAAAAATCTCGTATATGACATCTGTGCCGAAGTGTAAAATGCTCCCGAATTTCTCCTGTCTTGGTTTACAATGTTCATATCTTGTTCATCTTTAGAATCTTACCGATTTGTTCATATATTTGTGATTTCATCTTTATTATTACATATATATGTATATATATATATATATCTATACATATATGTGTATATAAATATATATATATATAAGCAGTTATATATGTATTATGTATGCATGTGTACAATGTATATGTATATATAACACTGGCGCCCGGCTAGCACCGAAAAGTACCGATTTCTTTGCACTCTAAAAGGTTAAGTATTCTAATTTTTACTTTTAAAGTGCTGCTATAACAAAAATTTGAAATAATTGATAAATGCGTCTTCATAACTATAATTATTGACCTTTACAAAGAATGCGAACAAAATTCCAATGTGAAATACTTTACAATTCACAAAATGTTAATAAATTACAGTTTGGAATGTAAAAACTAATAATATATACCTGTTTTCATTAAATATCGTGTTAGATATTCGTAAATAAACATTAAATCATCGCCAAATTCAAAATCATTTTACTCTTTCTCGAGCGCCATATTTGAATTCTATTAAAACGTAAAATCGAAAAAGAAAAATTGAAGTTTTTTTTGGAACAGATGTCATATTCGCCCCATATTGGCGCGATTTTTTTCTGACGCCAAATCATATAGGCAAAGGGTACTTAACTTGCGCCAAAGTGTCGTTATTTTGCTTGATGTGGTAACCCGGATTATGTTGTTTATGCTGTTGATGTTTTCGCCAAATTGGCAACCGAAAAAAATCGCGCCAATATGGGGCGAATATGACATCTGTACCGTTTTTTTTTTTTATCACGCAATATTTTCTTTTATGTTTAACTAAGTTTGCATAAAAGATTGTGGCATTAATAAATAATAATATTAAAAGTAAATAAACACTTCTCATCCTGTTTTTCGAGTTAAATTTCACATATGTGTTTCCTTTTATCTCTATTTCTTGCTTAGCAATCTAATTCCGTACTTATTAATCTAATTTCTGTAAAAGAAATGAGGTAAAACAATGTTCCGACAACTGGAAAATGTTTTGAACAACTAAAAATCATACGCTCATTTGGAGAAGTCAGTTTAATAAATTGATCAATGCATTAAGTGCTACATTTCGAAAAGCATATGAAGTTCGAATTCACCATGACCGCCATCTTGAATTTTTCGAAACTTTTTATAGCTCTTTTATTCGCAATGCCTAGCCAAACCAAACGAAACATTGATGAAAATATGGCACAGATGTCATATTCGCCCCATATTGGCGCGATTTTTTTCGGTTGCCAATTTGGCGAAAACATCAACAGCATAAACAACATAATCCGGGTTACCACATCAAGCAAAATAACGACACTTTGGCGCAAGTTAAGTACCCGTTGCCTATATGATATTGGCGACAGAAAAAAATCGCGCCAATATGAGGCGAATATGACATCTGTACCGAAAAGATCTTAGCTAGTTGGAAAACTAGCATGAATGAAATTCAATTGCCTCGTCTCACGGATCACTATTTGCTATTTTCCGAAATGTGCTATAAACTACGTTACATTAACATAACATCGTGAAATTCTCAGATCTTGGTAATGAAATTTCACTATTAGAAAAAGTCACAAAGTTACCTGAATGGTGGCATTAAGTTAACTAGTTCCAAAACTAGTATGGAAGAAATTCAGTATCTCACAACCATATGATATTTTCCGATATTTCGAATATCAGAGGTTATATTAACAGAACAACTGCGGATGTTAACGGTAACGGTAAGGAAATCTGTCTCTCTATTGATTGTAAAAGTTGAAATGTTTTAAATTAATACGCTTTGAAAGGGAAACAAGTAAGAAAAATCATACGCTAAGCATAGATTATGAAACACTTTCCAACCCTTCCTGAATGTTTTAACAAAACTTCGTTATTTAGGGAAATAAGGTATAGTAAGCGAAATAGCAAATATGTATTCCAATTCTTTTGAACAGCCCTGTATTTGATCTGTAGGTTGATATATATACTACAAAATGGGAAAATTTAGTTTAGCAAGAAAACGCATAACAGGTTGAAATTTCTCTTTCAGCTATTTATACTAATAGATGGAAACATACTTGTATATTTTTGTACAACCCTGTAGTTAACCTAGTACCTTTATTATACGCCACTATTTAGCTAAAGTTTAATTCAAAGTAAAACACTTTTAAAGCTACTGAAATCACATTTCCTGAAGTTATCATTTACAGACGGCCATGTATCCAATTCTTTGCGTGACCCTGTATATCATTTTATCCATATTCTACAAACATTTCTTTGTAAACTAAATGCAGTTCAGCGTAAAAATGCATAAATCATTTAAAAACCACCTTTAAGCAATTTGAAATCCTATCCAGTAACCCTTACGAATTCTTTTGTTTAGCCCTGTATATGAATTACAGCATTTATAAGCACCATATACTATGTTTTAATATAGTGAAACATAAAAGCGCATATCATAACTAAAAAGGCATTTCCAGCAATCATCGCTACTGTACAGTACTTCGGATACAATATAGTATCTGAAATCTTTTGTGTGTCCCTGTAAATGCATATGCACTTCGCATTATGCATGAAATAAGTTAAAGTAAACATCAGCGACATATATCAATTTCATTATACATGAAATAATTTAACATAATTAAAATACGCCGCAAACTATTCCCTCCACCCCTATATCATTATGTAACGGAATTCTTTTGTGTAGCCCTGTAAACGAATAATAACTATATTCTACAGAATGCATATTTTAGTGCACTTGATAAATGCATATCAATTTTATTATGTTTGAAAGCATATAACATCATTAAAAATCATTTTAAACGATTTTTTCCCATAGGCCGTAATGTAACGGACAACGTTTCACTGCCCCTGTAAATGAACTAAACATGCTAGAAACTTCATTTGAAATAGGGAACGTGCTAGGGTAAACATTAATAACATCCAAAATTTTCAGGACAATCCGAGTTTATTTACGGGAGTTAGAGCGCGTACAAACGGCCAGACAAACCGAAGTCATAAACACTTTTCAACTTTGTTGGGAAGTGTTAATAAAAAGAACAGATTAGAAAATCCATTTTAAGATAATGTCAACGTACTCGTTATACTGCCTATAAATGTCGCATTTAAAAAATACGGTACTTGTTAGTTATCCCGTCGACCAAACTACTGTCGCCAAATTGTAAGATTAAATGCTAATAATGGTTGATAGTAAATGCCACATTCACTTAACAACAGGTATTTATGTCATCAAGTGATTTTTATTTCGACTTTTTATTTGTATTTTTATTAATATTACGAGTTGGAACCCGTCGAAATTCGACGAATTAAAATGTTTAGAATGGAACTGTTAGATCGAATTTATAATAAACCTACAAAAACAATTACAATAAAAAATTCATCTTGCATTGGTTATCTAACTCTTAAAGCAAATAATGTTTTTAACCTAAAATTATCAAAATATTATTTCCAAAAACTTCAACTGCTTAAATTATTGAAAAATTAAACTGTATTAGAATAAGTAATCAAGATGAGTAATTATGTTGAAGTTAGCGATTGAGGCAATAACGTGTGTTTTTACGGGATGAAAAATCAGTAAAAAGGATTTCGCTTTGTCGCATCATAAAAATTTCCCCCATAAAATCTAAACTATACATTATTTTCACATTCTCAAAATTTACATACGCACCACTCAAATTCACAATTTAAAAGCATTTTAACGCGCAATACATTATTAATGAATGTATTTCCAAACTCAAAGTCACGTTTGTCCGATACAACTTTTCATGTGAGCATTCGCATAAAATCTAAGTTCTAATCTCGGTACCCGCGAAAATTTACCATTCAGAAATTTGCCTTTAGTTGCCATAGTATTGGCCATTTAGTATTGGTCAAATATTTAGTTATTTTATCAAAGAAAATGATCGTTTTGTTTTAAATATGACACCATTTTTACACACTTATATATTTTTCAATCTTTTGATTTATGAAGAAGAATGCGTGTTTTTTTTAATGGCTGACATCATTTTCTGTTCACAAATCAGAAAAAAGGGTACTTTTCGGTTAGCCGGGCGCCAGTGTTATATATACATATTTATATACATACATATATGTAAATATACATATATATACTTATACATATATTATAGATAAACACACATATATATATGTAAATATATATGTATATATACATACATTTATATATACATATACATGTATATATAAAACTGGCGCCCGGCTAACCGAAAAGTACCGAAAAAAGTTTCTTTTATTTGTAATGTGAAAATGGCATCAATAAGGATATAATCAATAAAAATAAGTAAACCATGACTATTTTCCCTTTATTTTTAATAGAAATGGAGTACTTCAGTTGCCACAATTACAAAATTGGTACTAAAAACTATTAAAAAATTAATATCTCAAAAATAAATTGAGATAGAGCTTTCAAACAAATTGCATTTAAAAGTACATTTTTTCCCCTATACGACGGTGTAAAAATTGAAACTGTGCGATGGTTAGAAGTTTAAAAATATGCAGTAGCGAAAATTGCAAAACCGAAATTTCATTTCAAATTTCAAAGTGTTGCCATTCGCAGAATGACGTATGCGTTACGCACAGATATGTTTGTCCTTTATAATATAGATACTACTTTATTCGTTAATTCGTTATTTAAAAAAACAAAAACAAAAACAGTGGCACTCCGGAGTGTCAATAGAAGTGAAAACTTCAACAATTACGTGTGTGTCTTTTTAATCGTCAGGAAATGTTTTATTGTGCAGGAAATACTTTTAAATGTAGTGTTTTTTTATTCATTATTATACAATAACATACACCATAACACAAAAATAACACGAATTTTAAAAACAAGAGAGTTTTTCTGCTAAACTTACCCGATATTTGATCGAATAGTTCACTTTTGCCGCCAACTATTGACATAAATAACAACTGTTGAATAAAGATAATTTTATTTTGCTAGAGCAAGGTAGTTTTATTTTAGCAAGATTCATGAGACTTGGCTAATTTTTACATACGATGTTTTTGATGAGATTTCCTTTTTCTTACTCTTGTACGTGTATTTCGGGAAGGCAAGCATTTGGCACGCTTGCCTGTAAATTGTTGTTATTGATTAAGCAATCAATAACAATTAATTGCCCGCCCTCCTCATACCGAACTATGCACAATACATGTAGATACTTATATACAGAGGTGTCGGTTACAATAACAGTATCACGAGTTCAATGGTTTTTCCCATCTCAAAAAATGCCAAACGCGCCCAAAGAAGCTTTCACTTCAATAATGAAAGTATCAAGTATTTGTCTTTAACATTAAACACAACAGCGTACTGCAACGAAAATGTAAATTTTGTGTGTGTTCGTGTGTGAACGCCGGGAAAAAAATTGAGTTTTAGCTTCGTTCTTCTTTTGCGGATTGAGCTGAAGAGGGAATAGTTCCTGTCATTCACCGCTTGGCGCGCTAGTGTCTATGTCCCAAAATGCTAGCATGTCGGTTCCGTAACAGTGTCTCCAAATCAGTGGTTTTTCTCCATCTAAAAAAAGCTCAACGCGCCTAAAGAAGTTTTCACTTCAAAAAATGTCAATTTGTATAATTTGGTAAGTGGTTTGGCGATTTATATAATTTGGCGAAATTGGTCGGCGGGATAACTAACAAGTACCAAAAATACTCCTTGAAACAACAACAGATGCATTATGTGTTTAATTCTGCTTCGGTTTAGTAATTGTGTAGAAATGTTATATATTATTTTATTTTGTGTATAACCAGCATTTTTACACCGAAACGATATATATATTAAACATTGCGTAATATTAAAGGAATTAGGGTGAAATTTAAACAAAAGATTTTTAATTGAATTCAATTTTGTGCAATAGAATTTTTATAAATTTATTTATGATTTATAATGACTAACGCTAAAAGGAGAAATATTTTATGGGGTTCTAAAGCCTTTGCACGGTCAGAGTTATTAACATAAAGAAGATATGGGAAATCGCTTCTCTTTCCCCTCTCTCTGTTTGAAGTCCTTTTCAGAATGACTGAAAAACAGAAATCATATCTTACTCTAATATTTTAAAATTAGTCTGATGTGCCAATCCCAAAACTTTCTTCTATCCATACATGTTAATACTTCGAAATTCGCTATTACAGTGCCAAAGTTAAATGACAATCTGTGCCCATCATGCGGATTCTAAAGGTATAAGCTCGTTGACTTGTGTACTTTTAAAAAGGAGATATAAACACCGCATTTTCGAACAAATCCTTGAATTTCGGCACGCTCTTAGATGTCTGCAACCAAAATTCCCAACCCAAAGCGCATAAAAGCGACATCTGTTGGACAATATACACCCAAGCCTAATAAGGAACTGTTTATGTAAAAGTGTAACAGAATATGGAGTTTTGTTCAATTCCGTTCATTAGTTTTTGAGATACTTATTAGTTATCTCGTCGAACAAATTACTGTCGCCAAATTGTAAGATTAAATGCCAATAATAATGGTTGATCGTAAATGTCACATTCACTTGACTTTAAGTAAGTTACACGTGTTTACGTCATCAAGTTATTTTTATTTTGACATTTCATTTGTATTTTTATTAATGTTATGCTAATTTACTTGTTCTTTCGTTATTTAAAATAAAAATTCTGTCAATTTGTATACTTTGGCGAGTGGTTTGGCGATTTATATAATTTGTCAAAACTGGTCGACGGGATAACTAACAAGTACCCAGAAATCATGCCTTACTGTCGGCGTTGTCCAATATTTTAAAATTAGTCGGATGTGACAATCCCAAAACTTTCTTCTATTCCATACACGTTAATACTTCAAATTTCGCTATTACAATGCCAAAATTAAATGACAATCTGTGCCCATCAAGAGGATTCTAAAGGTTACTGTGACGTCCATCTGAGTTCATGCAAAAACCAGATGGCCACTTGAGTATTACGCAGCAGCCTTAAGAGGCTACTTCAGTCAAATGAAAAGACCCGTTCGCTAATGCTAATCCTATGGAAGAAATTTATAACGATATCTCGGTTGCATTTCAATATTTTTAAATGATTTTTTTTTTGCATTGGATAGCTGAGATCGATCTGTATGCAGGCCGTTTTTTACTTTTTCGATTTTTATTACAATTTTTTTTTATGAGGATGCTTTCAGTTTCAAAACCGGTTCCGAAAATGAAAGCGTCCTCATTAAAAATATCTGTGAACAAAATAGAAAATGTAAAAAACGGCCTTTGTACAGTTCGATCTCAGCTATCCAATGCAAAAAAATCATTTAAAAATATTGAAATGCAACCGAGATATCGTTATAAATTTCTTCCATAGGATTAGCATTAGCGAACGGGTCTTCTCACTTGACTGAAGTAGGGCCTTAACTGGATCTGCAAGTCGCATCATCGAAATAGCAAACTCCAGATGGTCGATATAAACATTTTTGATGAGGTGCTAATTCTCGGTGAAAAGTGGCTGACTGACACTATTAGAAATAAACTTTTTTAATGAGATAAATAAGACTCCCACGTGGTCACCAATTAAGACGGACTGAAAAGTCGAAGAGACCCCGTGGCTTTTTAGATTCGTTTTTCTTGACCGTCGTAAAGAGAAGGGGGCGAGCAACCCTCCTCCTGATTTGCAAAGTTTAATTGTTCTGTGTTTTTTTTTTTTTTTTTTTTTTTCTTGTGTGTGTTGTGTGCTGTGCTGTCCTAACGTTAATAAAATGTAAAAGAAAGGAACGCAAGTTCCCTTTATTTAATTTTAAGTATTGTTCTCGTATGTTTTTATTTGCCGCTACAGTTACATTTAAAAAGTAGATCTAAGCATCGCATTTTCAAACAAATCATTGAATTCGGCACCCACGCTTTTAGCCTGCAACCAAAATTCCCAACCCAAAGCGCATAAAAGCGACACCTGTTGGGCAATATACCCCCAAGCCTAATAAGAAACTGTTTATGTGAAAGTGTAACAGAATATGAAGTCTGATTAAATTCCGTTCATTAGTTTTTGAGATAGAGCTATCGCGGAAATCGTGAAAAATGCGGCATGGCAAGGGCAGCTGTTATATGATTTACGCTGTTATAGGATTTACGTAAATAGCAGATCTGTTATTTTAAACAGATTTTTCAGGGACATGAAAACCACAAAACGTTATCAGGAGGGGGCATTTAGGATTAGTACTTATTACTACCTAAGAAGAGATTTTATAAATGAGAAAATGAATTTTGAAAAATATTCAAATCTTATTAACAATTTTCTACTGCGTGCTATAAAAGCATCGGGCTCGGGATTTGATAATACGAAACATTTCGGCCTCAGATTTCAAATCATCTGGCTCGGGTTCAGGAAAAAATGAGACAAAACTCATACTCAAACTCTTCTAGTACCTTTTCCTCGGGAACTACTGACGCGATTTCAATATTTTTTAGATAGTTCTGGCATCACCTAAGCTATAATTGGATCCTGGCAAAAAATAAAAGTATAAAATAGAACAGTTACGCGATTTCGTAAACAACAAAAAATGAAAAGAAAAATAGATGACATATATGTACTTTATTCTCGAGAACTACTGAATCGATTCCAATACTGTTTTAAAAATAGTCTTGGCAGTAGACAAACTATACATTGATCGTTCAGCAAGAAATAAAGATAAAAAATATAACATGAACATTTTCGCAAACAAAAGAAATCTCGGTTTTTGTGTTTTTATGTTAATTAACAGAACTGTTGCATTTTTTATTTTTCCCCGAACGTTTAGTGTTTAGTTTGTCTACTGCCAAAACTATATAAGCATTGAAATCATTTCACCAGTTCCCGAGAAAAAGAGTTATCTCATCAACACTTGCTGGTGCAACCAGATGCTTCAATGTTGCCCCAGCTTTGTGTTTAACGTGAATTGCACGTAGTGTGTGTTATTATAACAACCAAATAAAATCACTAAAGTTGCGAATCACCAGTTCTGCACGATCTGCCCCAAATTAGTGGCTGTCCAAACTACAATAAATTTCATCATATGTTTCTGTTTTTTTAGGTGCGTTCGTAATTATATAAATACGTAGCACCTATAGTCGTCGTTCAGTCCGTCCGTCCGTTTGTTCGTCCGTTCGCATATAACAGAGCAAAAACTACCCAACCGAATGGTCTGAAATTTTAAATATATGATTGTTGCAAAATTTTGTCGAGCCATTTCAAATTTTATGAAAATCGGATGTATAGTTTAATTACAGGGACAGTCAAAAGTTTTTCCTTGCATTACGTTCAATGGGGAAAATTATTGCAAGTGCATTTTAATGATGTTACAGCCTTCCTAATGGTCTGAAATTTTAAATATATCATTGTTGTAAAATTTTGTCGAGCCATTTCAAATTTTATGAAAATCGGATGTATAGTTTAATTACAGGGACAGTCAAAATTTTTCCGTTTGATTACGGGGAATGGGGAAAAAAATTATTGCAGTGCATTTTAATGATGTTACAGACTATGCACTTATGAAGTGCAAAAAAATATACATTCAGTACAACATGGGGTGCAAAAAATAATTATAAAACTAGCTATAGTACGAACGCACCTCATTTGCCACGTTTGACGAGTAATTTCCAACTTGTTTTCTTTGTAATTCGCGCAAGATAACTGGAATCTACTGTACTTGTCTTATTTAGAAGCTAAACAACGAAAAGCAAACGAAAAAAAAATCTGGGATGTTTCATCTTGACTTTCCAAACGCGAACGTTGTTCAATTTATATTAAATCTGACGTACTACCTTAAATTAAATAAATATATGTACAGGTTCTTTCTACGATCATGGGACAAACATGGAGGGATGGTGCAGCTGACTAAAACAAACATGTTTTGTATAGGAATGTACACTCATGTCCAAAATTAAGATCACAAACATAAAATCTGTGAAAAGTGATGAACTATTCACTGAGTTGCCATGAAATTTGGCACAGAGGTATATTACAATGGGAGAAAGAATATAGCAACACTAGAAAACAGAAATTCTGCTTTTTCAGAATTTAGTGTCGCCCCTGATGAAATATATATATATATATAAATAATACAAAACATATCTCAATTTTAAGACTTAAAGCACACGCTTTTATTTTATGTAAAATGGCGTCATAAGAGTTCCACATTTACGATCCACTCTTAAACATCTGCAGTAAAGCATGCATAGTACGTCACTATCGCAAAATAATACACAAATGCAGCAGAAAGATGCCGTCATTAAAGAAACGGCTATCTAATGATTCACAAGCCTTCATTTGTTTGTAACATTAATATAGATACCAAAATAGCAAGTATTTTAATTACATTTTCTTTCGTTTGTTATGAGAAAATGGCAACAAAAATATATAATTATTGTTGTAGAACTATTATTCGTTTACTTTCTATAGAAATGGAGTACTTCCGTTGCCAATATTAAGCAAATGGCTCTAAAAACTACAAAAATATTAATATTTCAAAAATAAATGGAGATACAGTTTTCAAACAAATTGCATTTAAAAGTACCCCTTTTCCCAATACGACGGTATAAAGATTGAAAATGTGCGATGCTTAGAAGTTTAAAAAATTGCTATAGAGTATTTAATCGTACAATGATACATTTGCTTTGTTTTACGGCTGGCTTATACAACGTAACGTTATTTTTTGGAGACGACACAAAATACGCTGCGAGAAAGAAATAGCATACCGGGGGCTAATAACAATATGGAAAATATTTTAATTGTGAATTAAGATACAGAGAATATCAAAAAGTGTTAAATCATGAATCAGATATAAAGCATTTATCTCTGGAAAAGTCTGTATAATATGAAGAGTTACCAATGGACATTGCTATACAAGCCTCACAACGAGCTCTCATACTGCTTTTCCTGAGATAAATACTTTATTTCTGATTCATGATTTAACACTTTTTGACATACCCTGTAACTTAATTCACAATTAAAATCTTTTCCATATTGTTATGTTGCTATATTCTTTCTACCATTGTAGTATACCTCTGTGCCAAATTTCGTGGAAGCACAGCGAATAGTTCATCAGTTTTCACAGATTTTATGTTTGTGACCTTAATTTTGTACATGAGTGTATGGTCGGAAGTAACGTCTTACGCATATGAAATATGATGAATACAACCAGGACTTTTCCCCATAGTATGGACTTTTCATGTCGTGCTCGTGTGTGTTTTGTGTTCGTGCTTCAACGCGTCACTTCCGACCATACATTTCTATACAAAACATGTTTGTTTTAGTCAGCTGCACCACCCCTCCAAGTTTGCCCCATGATCAATACCCTGTATATATGTAAAAGCACCTTACGACTAACTCTTACCCCTACTGCCCTAACTCTTCTACCCTGTTTATTATTATTGTTGTTCAAAATTTGTTGAATGAATGAAAGTTAATATTTACTTCGTACTTTGAACCAGAAATTTTAAATTATGAATGAAATCCAATAAGTAGCACATAGAAACAAGGCGAATTAATATTATATATTAAAAAATAACTGTTCTGGTTTCAGAAACTTTTTTTTAACTTGAAAAATACCAGGAGTTTGGCAGTTAAGCTGATTTAAAGTTCATTGGCCATTTTGCTGAGTTTTCATTATCATTTAGTTCACAACTTTCGACGTCACATGAAATTAGCTGCCATCCCACTGTGAAGGTTGTTCGGAAAATTTTAGAGGGTTAAAACTAATAATTAAAAACCTAACTAGCAGAAAATCAGAGAAATATTTATCCCAGTTATCCCCAATAAATTTTTATTTTATGAGACTCTCTTAGTTCAAGTGCCTCTTCGTTTCTAGTCATATGATTATTCGATTGAATCGAATTATCATATTGAATTACATAACTGTGAGTTGGCCATCCAGTCAGCAATCTCAGAAATACATGGGAGATATTTAATGATATAAAAGTTGATTTTCGCGATTGATTGTTTTGTAGTATACGGGTGCTTTTCTGATTTTTGTTAAGGAACTGAAAAATCATGATATACCTTCAGTATTCAATACATTCCTAGTAATTTTCCTCTTAACACTCCAAAGGCAACAGCACATATTTTAACTCCATTTTAGCGTTGTTGATCTTGGTGTACATAATTGATTACGTGATGTATGTAAAGGAACTGCCAGTTAGCGGGCACAACAGCGGAAGATGGTGACCACCGTCAATGTCGCACTGCAAAGTGAAATGAACGGTATCCCGATTATAGATTTTTCCCAAAATTGGTTGCAATCTTTCTTAATCAGGATGATATTAAATTCCTTTTGCAGCGGGTTATAGGATGCTGCTATGTAAACACGCCCGCTAGAGCGTCAGCTGACTGACAGTTTCGTTATCTGTATCATCTAATCTACTATCATATGCAGGAAAATAAGCGCCGCTAAAAGTGGTTCCAAAAATATGCGTTACATGCACACTCTGCTTACTAGACTAGTATGTTAGGGGGGAAAATATCTTGAAAAATGTATTGAATAATGAAAGTATTTTGTCATTTATCGAGGCATGAGACATGTCCATTTTATATGGAATATCAAAATGCAATAATATCTTTTTATAACTTTTCGAATTTTAGTGTAGATATATAATTTGAAGTGGCACGCCTAAGCCTCCCTGCCACGTCAAGGTGGAGTCTCGTCAGGGAGGCCCCCACCCCCCTACAGCAGAACTGACCAATTAATTAACTGTCTAAAGCTGCAATATATATCTAATGGTGATGCTACAAAAACCATGTAAAAATCCAGAAAATAAATCAACACAATTTTGGAAAACACTTAAAATACATTAAATCAATAGCTCGATTTAGTGTACGATGCAAAATATACTAAAAATATTACCAATTCAACTCTTTTTTTTTTTTTTTTTTTTGGTCTATTAAGCTATTTTACATTGTTGATATATAATAATAAATAATAATCATAAACATATTTTTGATATTTTGCCCATTATTTCTATTCAAGTTGTCTAAAAAAATAACTGTCGTATAGAACTTTTACAGAATAGAAGCACGAATATAATTTACCTTTAGATGATCGTGCAAGTTCAAGCAAAAATTTTCTTTAAAATCACTTCTATGTGATACGATGTCTTACAAAATCTTATCCTTCGTATAAAAAAAAGTTTTGATTTGGAAATGGACCAATAAACAAGTAATATAAAAATTTTGTTTTTAAAGCCAATTCCTACTTAGGCCATCAAAGAAAAATTTAATATAATCCAGCTAATATGAGTTTTTTGTTGCATTAAAATATCTCAATTTGATGATTTTCTATAAGCAAGTAGGTTTACAATGGAACTCTATGGGAATTTGGCGAAATATTACAGATATCGCCAAGTTGGCGTCACTTTTGGCGACTCATTTTGGCCGAAAAATTGGGCGATATATCGCCAAGTTAGCGACAAACTTGGCGGTATTTGGCGACAGAACAGGGTCCCTCCCCCTATGGTAACCCTTATTGAAAATACTTTCATTGAAATTCAATAACCAATGGCGGCCATTTTGTTTCCCATGCAAAACTAAAATTAATTAATTAAAATTTAATTAATTAATTAATATTTGAAAAAAACTGTATTAACATCAATTGTCATCCAGTACAAGTTTAAAAAAAATTATTTCAACCTGATAGGATGAATAATGAGTATTTTATTAACGATTGAAAATTTGTACAAGATAAATATATAAATAAATATAGGGAGAGTGTGAGCTAATAGTAGGAATGAAAAAAATCTGCTTAGATACCGTGAAATGCATCTGATTGGTCAGAGCTTTATGACGCTATAAGGGAGGTTACCAATGGGGGACCCGCCTCTCTGTCGCCAACTTGGCACTATTTCCAGTATTTCGCCAAAATTAAGGGTACTTTTCCGTTATACGGACAGCATGCCAAAATGTATGCTAATGCGCCAATTATTTCAGCCCTCATCGTGAAAAGAATTTTTCTTGTAAACCATCATGCGAAACATTGTGATTTGTTATTTATGAAACGTGAATTACGTGAATGATTATTATTTAACTTTAACCTTGGAAAGCTTTTTAATTTGCTGTTATTCGAAATAAAAATGCTTTTTTTTATAAAATTATAATTTACTTTTACTGCTGACGCTGAGATGGATTTTACTATTTGTCAGTTACCAGATGATGAGAAAGTTGCGATAAAACTATTTCAGGAATTTGGAATTCTGCATAATAAAAGGTTGTGTTCAAACAACCATGAAATGAAATTATGGATGAGTTCTGGAAATCCGAAATGGAGATGTAGCTTACGATCATGCGAAGAAAGCGTAGGAATACGACAAAGAACATGGTTTGAAGGATCGCTGTTGTCTTTTCTTAATGCTTTGAGGTTTATATATTTATGGTGCCAAGAGTTGACATCGATTGAGCTTTGTGAGCTGCAACTTCATATGAACCACAACACAACAGTGGACTGGAATAGCTAATTTAGAGAAGTTTGTGCAAATGCTTTATGTTCACGACCAAATAGAAAAATCGGTGGACCTAATAAAATTATAGAAGTAGAGGAAAGTCTTTTTACCAGAAGAAAAAGCAACGTAGGGCGTGTTCTTCCTCCTCAATGGGTGTTAGATGGTTTATGCCGTGAAACACGGGGATGTTTCCTTACTCCTATTTCCGATCGCACAGATGAAACTTTAATGGCGGCAATAGAAATCAATGTAGCTGATGGGGAACAGATGTCATATTCGCCCCATATTGGCATGATTTTTTTCGGTTGCCAATTTGGCGAAAACGTCAACAGCATATACAACATAATCCGGGTTACCACATCAAGCAAAATAACGACACTTTGTCGCAAGTTAAGTACCTGTTGCCTATATGATATTGGCGACAGAAAAAAATCGCGCCAATATGGGGCGAATATGACATCTGTACCGCTGATGGAAGTATTATTTATACAGATTACTGGAAAGGATATAAAACAGATGAACTGCGAAGTGCTGGTTATGATCATTTCACAGTAAATCACAAATACAATTTTGTCGACCCTAATACTGGATGTCATACTCAAAATGTTGATAGATTATGGGGCATCGCAAAATGGCGCAACAAAAGACATCGGGGAACAGTTCGTGGAACAGATGTCATATTCGCCCCATATTGGCGCGATTTTTTTCTGACGCCAATGTCATATACGCAACGGGTACTTAATTGGCGCCAAAGTGTCGTTATTTTGCTTGATGTGGTAACCCGGATTATGTTGTTTATGCTGTTGATGTTTTCGCCAAATTGGCAACCGAAAAAAAATCGCGCCAATATGGGGCGAATATGACATCTGTGCCCAGTTCGTCATCATTTAGAGTCGTATCTCATAGATTTTATGTGGCGACGTCTTTATTAAAAAAAAATGAAATGTTTACTGCAATGCTAAAAGATATGGCACAGATGTCATATTCGCCCCATATTGGCGCGATTTTTTCCTGACGCCAATGTCATATACGAAACGGGTACTTAACTGGCGCCAAAGTCTCGTTATTTTGCTTGATGTGGTAACCCGGATTATGTTGTGGCACAGATGTCATATACGGCCCATATTGGCGAGATTTTCTTCCGATGCCAATTTGGCGAAAATATCAACAGCATAAACAGCAACATCCGGGTTACCATATCAAGCAAAATAACGACACTTTGGCGCCAGTTAAATACCCGTTGCGTATATGACATTGGCGTCAGAAAAAAATCGCGCCAATATATGACATCTGTACCTATGCTGTTTATGCTGTTGATGTTTTCGCCAAAGTGGCAACCGATGGCGACAATGCTGTCCGTATAACGGAAAAGTACCAAAAAGGGTACAGATGTCATATTCGCCCCATATTGGCGCGATTTTTTTCTGTCGCCAATATCATATAGGCAACGGGTACTTAACTTGAGCCAAAGTGTCGTTATTTTGCTTGATGTGGTAACCCGGATTATGTTGTTTATGCTGTTGATGGTTTTGCCAAATTGGTAACCAAAAAAAATCGCGCCAATATGGGGCGAATATGACATCTGTACCCCAAAAAGCATAGCCTACTATGATATATACGGCCCACGCATTTCGCCGAAAACCGTCGAAAAAGTGAAGTCGGATTCAGCTTCAAACTCTGAACCAAAACATCACAACGTGCTCTTTTTTGTTTACACTTATACCCTGCCCAGATAGCGGCTTGTTTCTCATCGTCGAAGTTTCAGAATCATTGATCGTATTTTCAGAATAATAAATTAAATACTTATATTCTTCAATTTCCATCGATTTAAAAGGATATTTTACACAGCTTGTAGTATTTTAGTGTTCACATACTTTTAAGATTAGCCAAATTACTTATTGTTTACTTGATCGTTTGGTTCATTCTGTTATTCTTTTTTGAATTCCCGTATTTACATAAAAATAGCTTGTGTTTCATATACACGTTTTAAAATTAAAATTTGGTTTTTATCAAACTACATTTCTCATAACTGGCTTGAAGCAGTTATTTTTGACGAATTTATTGCTACCCGTAAAATGTTTCTGTTTGATATCGTCCGAACTAAATAATAATAATAATAGTAAAAAAAACAAAAACAACAAAAAAAAAAACGTGGCACTCCGGGAGTGCCAATAGAAGTGAAAACTTCAACAATTACGTGTGTGTTTTTTTAATCTTTAGGAAATGTTTTATGCGTTGAATTGTGTAGCAGCACTAATGAAAGCATCTGGGGACACGGCAGTGCCCCTGCCAAGCACAGCCGTAAGCATCTTTTTCTGGAAGCAACTCAGGGTACTTTTGACCCCCAATATCTTTGTGTTGGTGATTCCCAGAAACTTGAAACTTCGTAAATCTAAAGTAATGTGGAAATTGAACTAAATGCTGAAATTTCACGTTTCTATCTTTTTTTATTTCAGAAGATATATGAACTTAAACTTTCGCCTTTTCGACACTGATTCACCGATCATCAAAACTCAGACGTACGTCCTGTATCCCTAAAATCTTGAAATTTGGTATGAAGGTAGTGTTTGGGATACAATGAAAGGAAAAATTTAAAAAATCCGGAAAATTTGGATAAAAAGTCGAAAGATAAAAAAAAACCGAGAATTTGGCAGAGATGTGATATACGAACCAGGTTTGGCGCGATTTTTTAACGTCAATTTGGCGAAAGCCCGTTTTCCAATACCAGTTACAATATATATTTTTAAATTATTTTCTATTGTTTTAAAAAGTAAACAACAATAAATAAACGGTAATTTCATTAATAACTATAGAGCAAAACAATTGTACAATTAAAAAAAATAAAATAAAAGTAAATGAACAATTTATTAATAAATAAGCAACAGTAGCCGGGTTACCTTGTAAAATAAAGTAACGCCATTTTGCTGTCAATTAGGTACCCAAGTGCGTATCCGATATCTGTGCCCCGTATTTTATCTTCCGTAATCGAAATTCCCGCCAATACTGTTGGTCATTGACCAGACCATCAACACGATAAAATACAGCGTTATCGGTTTTTAGTTACACGAAATAGGTAGGTCACGAATACGGTATAATTCATTTTAACTGACGAAAAACAAAATAATAATTTGTTTTAGCAATACGCCGGGAGAAAAAGTGAGTTTTAGCTTCCTTCTTCTTTTGCGGATTGAGCTGAAGAGGGAAAAGTTCCTGTCATTCACCGCTTGGCGCGTTAGTGTCTATGTGTCAAAATGCTAGCATGTCGGTTACGTTACAGTGTCTCGAAATCAGTGGTTTTTCCCCATCTCAAAAAAGGTCAACGCGCCTAAAGAAGTTTTCACTTCAAAAATCCGGAAAATTTGGATAAAAAGTCGAAAAAAAAAAAAAACGAGAATTTGGCAGAGATGTGATATACGAACCAAGTTTGGCGCGATTTTTTAACGTCAATTTGGCGAAAGCCCGTTTTCCAATACCAGTTACAATATATATTTTTAAATTATTTTCTATTGTTTTAAAAAGTAAACAACAATAAATAAACGGTAATTTCATTAATAACTATAGAACAAAACAATTGTACAATTAAAAAAAATAAAATAAAAGTAAATGAACAATTTATTAATAAATAAGCAACAGTAGCCGGGTTACCTTGTAAAATAAAATAACGCCATTTTGCTGTCAATTAGGTACCCAAGTGCATATCTGACATCTGTGCCCCGTATTTTATCTTCCGTAATCGAAATTCCCGCCAATACTGTTTGTTATTGACCAGACCATCAACACGATAAAATACAGCGTTATCGGTTTTTAGTTACACGAAATAGGTAGGTCACGAATACGGTATAATTCATTTTAACTGACGAAAAACAAAATAATAATTTGTTTTAGCAATACGCCGGGAGAAAAAGTGAGTTTTAGCTTCCTTCTTCTTTTGCGGATTGAGCTGAAGAGGGAAAAGTTCCTGTCATTCACCGCTTGGTGCGCTAGTGTCTATGTGTCAAAATGCTAGCATGTCGTTACGTTACAGTGTCTCGAAATCCGTGGTTTTTCCCCATCTCAAAAAAAAGCTCAACGCGCCTAAAGAAGTTTTCACTAGAAAAAAAAAAAAAGACTATCTTCCTTAAACATTAAATATTCTTATTTTTAATCATAGAAAGAAATGATGATCGCAGATTTAAATATCGTTGCAATATTTTATGTTATCCAATCAATTTTGATTAAATCTTGTAAGTGTATTTGTTACTTAATAAATTATATTTATTAATTATTACAAGGAATTTTATGAGTACTTTAATATATTTAAAAGAAATTCCATTAGTTTTATTGTTTCAGCAGTGAAGATAGCAAATAAATTTGTGACATTGATGTTTTTAGACTATGCATGTTTTTATTTATTGGGGTGAATCGTAGAATACTCTACTTCTCCCCAACCTGGCGATAAATGCGCCAAAGTGGCAACCTTGGTATTTAGTATTAACTTGGTATTAAGTAGCAACCTTGGAAGTATTCTCCGGTCGCACCATTTATTATTCCGATAATTTTTAAAATGCTCAAGCCCCGCATATTTTATGGAAAAAGCTTTTGTAGTTTTATTGAAAAATATTTTGCCCAGCTCAGATCATGTAATTAATTCAACGTATGAGTTCATTCAATATTTGAATCACATTAATTTACCTCAGGATTATTTAATAGCCAGTCTAGATGTAGTTTCTTTATGCCCATCTATTGATACCCAAAATGCCGTTACAAATATAAATAACTGCATTGACCACATGGAGAGTATTAATGAAAGTATGAAAACTACACTTAAGAGTGCTCTTAATCTTATAGTTAATAATAATTACTTCACTTTCGACGACAAAATATACAAACAAAATAACGGAGCTCCAATGGGTTCTCCTATATCAGGATTATTAGCTGAATTCATATTACGATACGACCTCTTGAAATAGATATATACAAATTGGAGTATACTCCCCATACATGGATCAGATACGTAGACGATATTTTCATCATTTGGCAACATGTAGATACAGATACCTTGCTCAATAACTTTTTAAACCAGATTAATAGCCTTGATTCTAAAATTAAATTTACATTGGAAATAGAACAAAATGGTACGCTACCTTACTTAGATGTATTACTAATCAAGACGCACCAAGGAATAGAACGCACTGTTTACAGAAAACCCATAGCCAGTCAATCCATTATCCCTCATAATGCTCAAGCACCTTTTTCATACAAAGTTTCTGCGCTTAGACATTCTATTCATAGAGTTTTCACAGTTTGTACCCCCGTGCAGTTAAATAACGAAATAAATAAAATATATGATATTGCAAGAAACAATGGATACAAAGAAAGTACCATAGAAAAATTAATTAAGAGCTTAAAGAATAACAAGAAAAGAAATTTCAATCCACAAAATTCCATGTTAACAACTTTACAATATTTTCCTGGTTTCTTCGAACGTCTGAAATATAAACTCAATAAATACAATATCTCCCTAGTCGCAAAACCTTCTATGAAATTAAGAAATATAGTATGCAAGAAAATAGATTCAATTGAGTCAAACCATTTATCGGGAGTATACGAAATACCTTTCACCAAAGAAGATGGAACCAAGCAGTTTTATATAGGTATGACAACTAGAAAACTTAAAACTAGAATCAAAGAACATATAGCAGACATCAAATACAACAGAAGAACCACAGCCTTGGCCAGATTATACAGCGAAGAACCTTTACAGATCGATTTTAAAAATAGCAAGTTAATTTATACATCAAGATTTTATTTACCATCCATAATCCGAGAATCAACAGAGATATTTTTACGCAACAAGAATATTTGCAATGATTCAGTGTCCATAGAATTACCTAAAATTTGGAAAGATATGCTATTTAATTTTAGTAACAATAGTAAAAATTAATCCACGCTCGCAAATAGCCAAGATAATTTTATTTTTATTTTATATTTTGTAATGCTTTTCATTATGCATGTTGTCTCGTGACATTGTTTACCATGTTATTGTTTTGAAAATTAATCCACGCTCACCAATAGCTAATCTAACCTTTAAATTAATTTTATGTTTACAGTGTTTTTCATTATGCATCATGTCGCGTGACATTGTTTACTATGTTTATTGTTTTTAAATTATGTGAAAATATTTTCTATCGTTGAATGATTTTGAAAATGTTGCCGTTTGTGCAACGAAACGATCGTCAATCTTAATAAAGATTTTCTATCACTTTTTATAGCATTTTTAACTTTATCTACATATTTTTATAATTAGTTTTTTTTTATTTGTAATTTTCCAGGATTTTTAAACGTTTTTTTTTTCTGTATGTCAAGACAGATGTCATATACGCCCCCCATATTGGCGCGATTTTTTCCGACGCCAATTTGGCGAAAACATCAACATCATAAACAACAACATCCGGGTTACCATATCAAGCAAAATAACGACACTTTGGCGCCAGTTAAGTACCCGTTGCGTATAAGAAATTGGCGTCAGAAAAAAATTGCGGCAATGATGTATGGGTATATGACATCTGGGTACTTCTTAGTTATCCCGTCGACCAATTTCGCCAAATTATATAAATCGCCAAACCACTCGCCAAATTATACACTTTGACATAATTTTTATTTTAAATAACGAAAGAACAAATAAATTAGTAAAATATTAATACAAATACAAATAAAACGTCGAATTATTGGTTTTATTGGCCATTATTGGCATTTAATCTTACAATTAGTTAATTAATGGCAACCATTATTGGCATTCAATCTTACAATTTGGCGGCAGTAATTTAGTCGACGGGATAACTAAGAAGTACCGACATCGGTGCCAAAAATAATTGGGTAAGTTAGTTATACCGTCGACCAATTTCGCCAAATTATATAAATCGCCAAACCACTCGCCAAATTATACAAATTTACATAATTTTTATTTTAAATAACGAAAGAACAAATAAATTAGTATAACATTAATAAAAATACAAATAAAACGTCGAAATAAAGATAACTTGATGACGTAAACACGCGTAACTTGCTTAAAGTCAAGTGAATGTGACATTTATGATTAACCATTATTGGCATTTAATCTTATAGTTTGGCGATAGATTTTTGGTCGACGGGATAACTAACAAGTACAACATATTTTTATAATGTAACATTGCATATGTATTATTGGTTCTTTTCCGTTATGCGGACACCATACCAAAATGTATGCTAATGCGCCAATTATTTCAACCTTGATATCTCATACAGTTCATGTGGCGACGCCTTCATTCAAAAAATGAAATGTTTACTGCAATGCTAAAAGATATTTGTAATTTTGTGCCAGTAATTTAATATGAGTTTTATTTTATTACTTTATTGTATAACAGTTATTTGTTCACTTATTTTAAGTGTGTATTTGTGATTTAATAAAATAGTTCGTAAAAGTCTGTAATTTTAAAATGTTATATTTTTAAAATGCTCACTTTACTATCGAAAAATCGCGCCAATATTGTACTGGGCGTATGTGACATCTGTGCCATGTAATGTTATGTTTTAATTTCACCTGTATAATAAATATATAAAATATGAAATATATAAAAATATACATCAGTATATAGTATTTTTATTTATATGTGCATATAATATGTATTTATGTATGTATATCTATATATAACATACATGATATACGTAAAAATAATACAAATATAACATTTATAATATAAAAATATATATTTATAAAAAATTAACCATGTTTATCGACCATCTTTAAAATTTTGGTAAGATGCTAAAGTGGCCTTTTGGCGCTATATTGAATTTTCGCCAATCACGCCAACCAGAACAGGATACGGAACTATTCCCTGTGTGTTTTGTAATAAAGTTTTATAATGTAATTTCACAATAATAAAAACTAGTTGGAAATTGCGCATCAAACGTGGCAAATGAGGTGCGTTCGAACTATAATTAGTTTCATAAATATTTTTTGCACCGCATAGTGTACTGAATGCATATTTTAGTGCACTTCATAAGTGCATATCCATTTCATTCTATTCGAAAGGCTGTAACATTATTAAAATGCACTTGAAATAATTTTCCGCCATGTAACGGAAAACTTTTGGCTGCTCCTGTCACTAAACTATTCATCCGATTTTCATAAAATTTTAATGATTCGACAAAATTTTGCAAGAATTATATATTTAAAATTTCAAGCCATTCGGTGGGTAGTTTTTGCTCTGTTATATGCGGACGGACGGACAGACAGACGGACGGACCGAACAAAAAGTATAGGTGCTACGTATTTATATAATTACGAGCGCATCTAAAAAAACAGATGCCCACACCGGCGACATCTGTTCCAAAAGTTTCAAGAAATGTTTTGATTTATGGTGTTATTCCTTCTTATTTTTTCCTTTATCGTATTTTAAATAAAATTAGTGAAAGGCGTGTATTCTAAATGCATGCTTTTTAAGAAATGAGTGAAATGGTTATATTTTAAAGTAGCGGATCCGCCCGGCGGTACTCGGGGCCCGTTGTAATAACCATAAACAAAACTCAATTTTGTATAATTTTATATCCTTTGAAAATCTTTTAAATGGACCTAGTTTCGGGGACTCCATTGCCTTTCGCAGTATCTAGTGTGTTCCCAACAAACCTTTTTTCGAACGAACCTGGGACCTAGTTCCCCGCTGCCAAACCTCGAGTGAGCCAAAGTGAGCAAAACCTCGCAGTAATCCAGCCCATAGAAACCCGAAAAAAGAATGCACCATTAATGTTCGAAAATGTTGATAACTGAAGTCTAAGATAAAATTTCATTTTACAGAAAGTAGCCGAATTGTAATTTGAGTTGAAAGAACCAAATCCCGTTGAAATTAGGCCCTTAGAACCCATGGAAAGCATGCGCCCCCAAGCGGTGGAAGGTGCTCCCTCCTGTAAATTTCACAAATTAGTATGTTCAACCACATTTTTTGACACGGTGGGCAAGATTAAAAAAAGAGCAATTTAACAAATTACAACGACCATTTGGAAAATGATTTTTTCAAAGACTAAAATTTGAGACATAAAAAATCGCATGGAGTTGAACCTACATTACGTACGCCATGGATTAAACATTAACACTCCTGGACCCATCATGAACAAATTTTAAAAGAAATTTCAGCTTTACAATTTTCGGTACTGTAAATTTTTAAACGTCTACGGAGCTGGTCATACATTACGCACGCCATGGATTAAACATTAATATTCCTGGACCCATTTTAAATGAAATTTCATTTTTAAACTTCTAAACATCCCACAATATTACTTTTTATATCGTCGTATAGAGAAAAAAATGCATTTTTAATTGCAATTTGTTTGAAAGCTGTATCTCAATTTGTTTCTGAGTTATTATTATTATTTTTTGTAGTTTTTATTACTTTTTTGTCATAGTGGAAACAGAAGTATCCATCTCTGTTGAAAGTAAAGGGAAAATACAGATTACTATATAGACCCATCAGAAAACGAATAAAATGCGGGATTCAACTAATAAAACGCTTCAGATATGTTTTACCCTGACCGAGGACAATAACCATTTTTCCAAATGGTTAAAAAAAGCCTTAAACAAGAAAGGAAAATCATGCGCCAAGCATAGATTATGAAACACTTCCCAACACATTCAGAATAATGTAACAAAACTTCATAGTTTAATAAGTTAAAATATTATGTCTAATTCAACCATATGGAAACGCATAACACATTTCAAAACCCAATTTTAGCTGTTCCTATCTACAATCGGAAAATTATCCGAATACTTTGAGCAGCACTGTATATGATTAAAACAGTTAAATTTAAAAGCGCATGCCGAGATTGAAAACTCACTTCCAGCAATTATTTCTCAAAGACAGTACTGTTACCGATTTCTTTTG
This sequence comes from Maratus speciosus, assembly GCA_963932465.1. Lineage (NCBI taxonomy): Eukaryota > Metazoa > Arthropoda > Arachnida > Araneae > Salticidae > Maratus > Maratus speciosus. The sequence continues at coordinate 576,395,133 of OZ010790.1, read as the reverse complement.
TGTGTCCCTGTAAATCCCCCATCGTGATCATCTTGTAATGAAATTCAGTGATTTATATCAGTTTAAATATATTAGAAATAACGTAATGTCATTAAAATACTCTGCAAACGATTTTTCCCCCATATACCATTATGTAATGGAATTATTTTGGGTAACCCTGTAAATGAACTGTTAATTCCACATATTTCATATGCCATCAAACATGGTTAGGTGACCCTAAATAAGGTTTATCAATTGCATGAAAATCCGAGTATATTTTCGGGAGTTCGAGCGTGCACAGACGGTCAGGCAAACCGAATGCATAAACACTTTTCAACTTTATTGGAAAGTGTTAAAAATAAAAATTATTTAATAATAATTAAAATGCTAGCAAGAAATATGTAAACAACGCTCCCATTTGGATTAACATTAGCTTGAGCGTTAAGAGCCTACACTAGTCACGCGAAGAAACGGGATCGCTAATGTTAAACCTAAGGGAGCTTTCTTTTAAAAATTTCTCACTTGCATATTAATAATTTTTAACGTTTTTTTTTCACGCTTAGAATAGCTGCGATTGAATTCTAACCGGGTTAGTGTTTACTTTTTCGATTTTGGTTGCAGATTTTTTAAAAAATAAAGTTACTTTCACTTTCAAATTTAAAAAGAACGCTCCCATAGGTTTAACATTAGCTTGCGAGTTTCTTTGTATTTCATATATATATATTCATTTTTGTTAGTATTTCTGCTTTCCTAAGTTTTCTTGGACTACAAGATAACAGTCAGAATATGAAATAGAGTCATATACAATAATTTTATGAAGCTCGGTGCAAATTTCAAGTCATTTCGTGAAGTGATTAAATAATAAAACCGTACACTGTAAAAAAAGGAAAAAATCTGTTAAATTATCAAAATTGTACTGGCAATCGAGACGTCAGTATTATTTCCGTATTTTAACGGAACTTTTGACCTTAAATTCCAGAAATTTTTCCGTTTTAAAGAAAATTTTTCCCCCTTTTTTTTGCATATTTTTCTATTTAAAATTTTCCGTTTAAAAGACAAAATATAATCTTTCAAGGACAAACTTACATCTATATGAATTTCAATCTTTACTTTTCAAAGACACGTTTACATAAAGGTCAGAATTTCTCTATTTAATTCAAACAACATTTACCTGTCATCGGATACGAACCAGGGAACTGACCGCTTCCTGAGTATTGCCCTGACCATTCAGCCATGATTACAAAAGCTGCGTTTTCAAATATCGTTACTTATTTCAGATGCTTTTTATGAAGCACGGGAAAAGTATAAAAAAAAAACGTATTTTCGGTAGAAAATTTACAGAAAACTTACTGTATTAATACGGATTTCTAATCTTAAAATGTCATTTACAGAAATTGTAATGTTTTCTTAGAAAATTAAAACTATTCCGTAACATTGTTCGAAACATTTGTGTATAGGGGGCATTCTCACAATCTTTTGACTTTTAAGTCCCTGAATAATAATTTTTATTTTAGTACATATTCATGCATTTTTTCTTTTAATTTCATATACTGGGGAACATCCCATTGCATGACTAAATAACAATATTAACGAGATAAATAAGTTTTGGACGATGTTGGGGGTCCAAATATCCAGAAAACTCCTGTACCGTCCCGTGTCCCGGATGCTGATTTTTAAACTTAGAGCTGTCTGTATAAAATTGTTTCAATAAAAGTAATTCGATGTATGTAATTTTTGTTTCCGAAACTTGTTGTTTTATATAAATATGTAGCAAAAAACTTCAGATGCAGCCGCAGAATTTTTTTCAAGTTTTTTCTCATGCAGAAGTGTGCTAGAGAAAGAATGTCTAAAATTCTTTGACAGGAAATTTACTACAGAATTTAAATCAGCATTTAAATATCAATTTCAAGCATCGTGGCTTCATTGGTAGTCTTAACGTCCCCGAGGTTTATTCCTGCAATTTTCGAGGTAAATTAAGATTTTTTTTAAAATTTAATCCATACCGTCCCATCCTTACCATCCCTTTTTTCCCCTTAACGTCCCTTTTTTCCTATACCTTCCCCCCCCTTTTTTACCTTACTGTCCCTTCTTTAACACCCCTTTAAGACAATGTTATACCAAAATTTTTTACTAAAAATACTATACTGTTATTATTTCTTACTTGAATGTCCTGTGGGTACTATGCAAATTCATTATAAGTAAACATTTAGAAGAAAATAGAAAGTTATAGAGGTGAAATGGTAAGGAAAATTAAACTCGCAAGTTTAACTTAAACTTCAGTTAAATAAAACAGTTTTCGCTGCTGACCATTTTTTCTTTATTTTGAAACATTAAGGCATTCGTCTATCAGATTAAAAAGTTATTTTAGCAAATTTAATTTCACCAGTTTTTTATTCCTGAAAGTCAAGAAATTGAGAATGCCCTATATTTACGGATATTTTCACAGTGTACTTTCCCCCTCAAAACAACAAAAAAGCGTAATATAGTGTTCATTCTGCGGTGGCTTTTTCAAAATTTTTAAAATACTTACAATCTCAACCTACTGATACATCTTTGTTGAAAGACAGCGCATGCCCGTCAAATAGCTCTAAAAAATATCGCCAGAAAAAAAAAAAGAATATTTTTTCTGGCACATATACAGATATGTAATATAATGATACAGAATATGTAATATAATGATAGAATATGTAATATAATGATACAGAAAAAAAAGAATATTTTTCTTAGTGTATCATTTTGAACACTGGAGATCATCAATTTTCAAAATATTCAACATTACGCTGCACTTGAAATTTTTGAATGAATTCAGTTTGTCTGTCGGTCTGCCTATCCAGACTCTAACTCGAGTAAATAGGCTCGGATTTTCATGCAATTCATATATGTTAATGATTGTTACCATGTCATGTTCGGTATTGAATAGGAAGTGTGTAGCATTCATAGTTCACTTACAAGGCATTCCAAAGAATTCCGTTACATTATGGTCAATGGCGAAAAATCGTATGTAATGTTTTTTGATGACATTACGCTTTTTCAAATGCATTGAAATTAATATAAATCGCTGAATTTCACTACAAGATAATTACTATAGAATAGGGCAGGGTTGGCGAACCTTTTTCTAGTCGCGTGCCAAATTTTTTTCAAAAAATATTTTACATGACCTTGACGTGCCAACTAAAAAACAAATTTAGTGGATTGAAAAATGATGAATCAAAACTACTTGAAAATTACTTAAGATTTTTTTTCTAATATGGGTAACATACATGTAAGTATTACACTGAAATAATTATAGAAACACTTATATTTTAGAAATTAATAAAAAAAATTAATGTGATTGTGTTGTATCTTGGATGAAAAATAATTAATATTAAAATATAATAAATATAAAATATAATAAATATAAAATAATAATAAATAATTAATATATAAATTATTAAATATTATAATAATTTAATGCTCAGTTAATTTTAGCAGAATGCAAACTAAAATGGATTTATCAGGCAATTGTTCTCTATTTGATTTTTTATATTATTCATTTGAGAAAATAATGACTCGCAGGTAAAAATAGTAGGAAAAAATGACAAAAGGCAGTTTATATTTAAATAATTCTCAAATTAATTTTCAAGTTGTCATAATTTACCGTCGGTATTTTTATTAATGCATCTAATAATTTTTCCCATTTGGTAGTTTTCAAATATTTTCTTTGTTTGTTAAATTTTTGGACTATATTGAATACTGTTAAAAATCTTCAATTTCCAATTAATCGAATTTAGAATTAAATCATGTCGTCTAAATTCGTGTATTTTGTGTAAAATCACTGTATCCTGGTGTAGAGACATAATCAATGCCGTGCCGTGCCAAAATTATTCTTTCGCGTGCCAAAAGTGGCACACGTGCCATAGGTTCGCCGACCCTGGAATAGGGCATTCATAGCGTTTATCGTTCATTTATAAGGACTCGCAAAATAAATCGGTTACGGCACTGTGTTTGAGCAAAAATTGCTGAAAGTGCGTTTTCAATTTCGGTTTGCTCTTTTAAATTTAACTCATTTTTTGCACGTTCCTTGTTGTGCATAAATTCTATACCTCGTATACAGGCAGGGTTCTCGCTGTCTTTTGATCAACATTAGCGATTTGGCGAATAAGAAATAAGAAATAGTAGCCAAATGAAAAGAAATGTCAGCAAAATAGATCCTGCATGAAACATTACAAAATCTATCTTTAACCTATTATTCTATACCTTTTTTTCAATATGTTCTAAAGTAACCGAATTTTATTCTAATTGCTTATAAAATAGAAATTCTGCTATATCCACTAAAAAAACTATTAAAGATAGTGTCAGGTTCTGAGGAACATATACTATTAGAACTATGGTTATACATTAGTTTCTTGCTTGTATATTGTCTGTGTACTGGAAATTTTAAAGTAACACTCTTTTCTTATCTGAAATTTAATCCGAGTTAGTGAGTTATGCCGCGTAGGTAAAGGAATGTAGTTTATGAATAGAGTGGGGTCCCTGCTATTCAAATGCATACCTGAGAGAAGACAGACAAAACGATTTCACCAGATAACGAAATAACGGACGTCACGGAAGGTGACAGTTGGAGGTTCGATGGATTGGAGGAAGGGAAGGGGACCCTGATGGCAGAAGGAGAACCCCGTTTATGTTTTTGGGAGAGGAGTGATATAGCTGAGGGAGATCAGTTAAGGCGTATAGCTGAAAATGGGTGGTCGCTTTCTCGCAGAGTACAGTGGATGCCTGGAACTCAAGGCGTGAGTAGTTCCAGAGTAGCTCGTGGATAGAGCGTGATTATGCGGTGAAGCTCTTGGAGTATAGAGCTAATGTGTTGGGAGATTAATAGTGATCTCCGATAAATCTAATTTAACTAGCGTAGTGTGAGAGGAATATAAAGTAGTTTAACAGTACACAGCAAGTACTTACTGTATTTAATTTAATGTTGGACCGGATCACCTATATCCGAGTTCTTAATTGTAAATAGTGTCTTGTTATCTGTAAATAAAGTGTAAATAAATTGTCAGTTCAGTTTAATTGAAAGAGTTGGTTTTCCTTTCAAAAATCCTCTCATAGCGTGGCCGATACCACGTAATCATATCGGTGGTGGCAGCATATAAAAAGTAAAGGATTTCTTCAAAGTTGTGTGGACTTAGAGGAAACCCGACAGACAGATACATTTTAAATGTCTTCTAAACGTGTAAATATTTCAGACATTCTTTTAGCAGCCTAAATAAAAGTTAAAAACAGCCATCTTTGATTTACCGTTGTGAAAATATACACTAAAAATTGCTGTGAGATTTCTACACTTAACCAATAGAAAAAAATTGATCGGCTAATGATACTTTGCAAACAATTAATAAATAGGATGGTAAATGGCTAATTTCAACTCAACACAAAATTCCAGCAAATCTTTTCTCTAATTGGAGATTGATGCGAGTAATTTTGTTTGTGTTTTTACCAGTGCGACGCCGGCGCATAGATAGCGATTAACTAACAATAGAGAAATACGCATCACAAAATCCTTTTTGTGTCTTTGGCTGTTGCTAAACTGAAATGGTGTTGAGTCAGTATCTCTATAAATATGGGCACGGTGCGATTGAACTTGTAAAGCGACACCAATCGTTCAGAAACGCGGATAAGAATCTCGACTGTATTGGAACACCACACACACAAAAAGAGCAGAAATTGAACACCCGCAATTTGAAGAATTTGATTCTTCGTTTACTCGCCAAATGAAGCATTTTGTCGCGATTTGGCGCAATGGCGAGTGGCAGCGAGAAACCTGTATACAGGGCTACACAAAATAATCCACGTTCCATTCTCCTTATAGAGGAAATTGCTGAAGGGGGATTTCCAACTGTGCTATGTATTTCCTAATTGAACTAAATTTTTGAATGCGCATAGTTTATAGATACAAATCTATATATCGTATACAGGGCTGCTCAAAGAATTCGGATAATTTTCCGACAGTAGAGGCGATCTGCTAAAATTGAGTATTCAAAGAGTTATGCGTTTCCAAATGGTTGAATTAGACATTTCAACTTATTAACAGTCTATTTACTCACGGTACTTATAAGTACCATTAAAATAACTTGTTATAAAATTCATTTAATAGATCGATTAGTTGTAATTACAGTTTAGAATGAGTTATAGATACGTTACTTTATTTTGCTCCAAAAGCATTATAGGTTACACAAAACAAAATTATTTTTAAAAAAATGATTTATTTTGCCTTTGCATCTTTTCAGTTTTCTTGGCGTTGGGGGGGGGGGGGGGGGGATTTTTCAATTCTGAAATATTTCTATATTTCTATTCTAAGAACATTATAGTCGTACATTTACTAATTCTACAAAATACTAAGAAAACTATTTAAAATAAAATATTTGAGTGGGGTTATAAATATTGCACAAAATCCCTATAAATTCCAATTTAATGAATTCTTCTAAATCGTTCAGTCCTTCTAAAATTTATTAAATGATTATGTAAGCCTTCTAATGCAGTTTAAAGAATTCACGAAAAATGCTTTAGAAGATAAAATTTTCATGAATTCATAATTCAGTACATAAAGGGTTATTCGGAATGTGTTGAAAAGTGTTTCATAATCTATGCTTGACGCATGATCTTTTTCTTTCTTGTTGAATTTTAAATTCGTAAACGTCACGGCGTTCCTTCCATAACTTAAAGTCGCATTTTCTTTTCATGGCATCCGTTTGATAAAGAAATATTTCCCCCCATTAAAATATGAAACAATATGAGTAGAACTCTAAAGTATAAAATTGACCATCCAAAATATAAAATTGAAACTGTGTCATCATTTATCTTTCTTATGTGTCATTTATACATAGTCTAAACGCGTCATTTTCGTAAACTGTTTTCCTTTATGATACATGCATCACTCATATTAAAATTTACGCTGTATATTTACATTTTTACCCGACTGCCCAGAAGGGTTATGTGTTTCACGCGTATCTGGGTATGTGGATGTCTTTATAACCTCGAAACATCCCAACGGCTGCATGGATTTTAATGAATGAGGTCTCTATCGATTTGTCTTAACCGTCCGATAGTTATAGATTAGATTTGGTTTTCATAAATTCAAAATGGCGGTAGACACGAAATTTTTTTTTTACTCACCCTATTGAGTGGCATATCATTGGATAGGTATCTCAAAATGAAGACGATGTTTCATTGAGTATTTTACAGTCAGAAGCTCCGTTTAGATGTTACACAACCTGGAAGTTGTGTAGGTAGGATCTCTAGCTTTGCTGCAACTCTAACCATCATAGACATATATAGGTCTCATCAAAACAGTGTTTATAGATAGGAACTAACAATTAAACACAACTTAAAAGTACCCAATACAAGTAAATTAAAAAATAGGTAAGTAATATAAAAAATAGTTTAACATTGATGAGAAATAATTAGTTCGCTATTTACGCAGTCGGGTTTTTTGATTTTTTAAATTTAATTCTTCTATTACTTTCTTCTGTCTTCAATAGAAGAAAGTATTGTAATCGAAATTTTTTTTGACTTCCGGTTTTCGACGGATTTTTGTTTTAGGGGTCAGAGATCCCCTCAAAACACGTTTATTCGTTGTTTACATAAAACATTAATAAACCTTAATTGACACTTCTAGATTAATTTTGTAGATAAGAAACAATATAGATATTAAATCTTTAAATGCGATTTCTGGAAAATCCATTTTTCCGTTTTTTCTACGTTCGACAAACTCCATTACATATAATGCTTTAAGGGTGTTATCAAATCCAAAACGGTAACCTTCTGACATAAGTTTTAATTTATTTTTGTTCGAAAATGCATGAAACTAGCTGGTGTTGTTGTTCAGAAACTATGTCATTGAGCTGTTTTTTTTTTCATTTTTTGCAAACGCAATAAATCTTTCAGAAAAGAGTGTCAAAGTGGGCGTTTTGAACCGAATTTTCGCGGGAAGGAAGAAAGAGCACCCAAGAGCGGGCGAAAAACGTGTTTGTCACGTGAACAAAATGACTTATAACTCAATAAGTAATTGATTGATCAAAAAATGGAAAAAACAGTTCAATTCCATATCGCTTCCATGGCCAGGCTTTCCAATTTTATACCTTTCCGTTAAAAAATGAATTTGTAAATGTGTCAAAACGTTTTGCGCTTGTTGAGCAGAGCAGTTAAGAACAGCCTTAAACAGATTTCAGTGAAATTTGGTCAGAACGCTTACTATATATTACTCATTATGTTCCGAACTAGAATCTAAGTTTTATGTAGTAACGTGCTTGTTTTATAGGTACTCGGATATAAAAAAAATGGCAATTTTTTTAAAAAATATGTATTTTTTGAAATATTTCAATTAATTTTGAAGTTATTGTAAAACTCCTAGTTTAGTGTAAATAAGTACAAAATGAATATATAGTACAAAATGAAATTGGACTATATTTAGTTCAATTGAGTGTACGCTGCCTGGCTTAAGCGTGAATTTTTGCTAAAAATACGGCAAAATCCCCCAAAATTTTAAAATGTTATGAAGTTATTGTTAGGACTTTATGTTTTTTCATCCTTATGTATTACAACTGAGCTGTAAATATGTGTATTTATTCAATACTGTACATTTTTTTAAGCGCTCCGAACGTAGGCAGATAGATACCACATTTTCCGCTGCGTAATTGGATTTATACATGCAAAAGTAATAAAATATTATTAATGTCAATGTTACTGTTATCGCTGTCAATTTTGTATGATTGTCTTTCAAACATGTTTGTTAAACATGGAAATATTTAATTGAGAATGGATATTATCCTAAAAACCTAAATTGCGGAATGCACTATAAAACTACTCGGAAACGTTTCTGAAAATCCGTAACAGCAAAAGTAACCTTGTTTTTAGGGTTTCGTTCATTTGACGAAACCCTATTCGTCTCACTCCTCTGTCTGTCTGTCACAGAGCCCGTTCTCAGAAACTATACATGTTGGAGACTTGAAATTTTGGATTCTTATAGCTGAACACCTCACATCAAACGATAAATCATAAAATTTTGAAAAAGTCTTATATTTAACCCTCTGGGCTCTAACTTGTGTATTTTAAACTTTTATTTCTAATTGAGCTCCTAATTAAGCTGAAGACTTGAAAGTTTAGATTCATATAGCTGAACACCTCACATCAAAAGCAAATCATAAAGTTTTGAAAAAGTCTTATATTTACCTTCTGGGCTCTAACTTGCACATTTTAAGCTTTTTTTTTTTTTTTTTTTTTTTTTAACTGAGCCCTAATTAAGTCGAAGAGTTGAAATTTTGGATACTTATAGCTGAACACTTCACATCAAACGACAAATCGGAAAAAGTCTTATATTTACCCCTTTGGGCTCTAACTTGTGTATTTTAAGCAACTTTTCTAACTCAGCCCCTAATTAAGTTGGAGATGTGAAATTTTGCATACTTGTAGCAGAACACTTGCGATCACACGAAAAATCATAAAATTTTCAAAAAGTCTTATATTATATACCCCTCTGGGCTCTAACTTCTGTATTTTTAGCAATTTTTCTAACCTCCACACTTTTCACCGGAGTGCACGTTTCTAATTTTTGCCGACACTCTTTTGACCACTCTTTCATATTATGCACCACAGCCATACATATTCTAGTTCCAATTTTTACTTCCAGGGGGCGTCTACCTACCTCGGGTGCTATGGGCCTGATCCCCTCGACTAGTATATCTACGAATAGTTTGTAAAACGGAATTTCGTTCGGATAGAGGTTTGTTTAGAATAGAGTGCGCCCCCTGGTTGCGAAATGTGGAATTAACAGACTTTGCAAAAGGATAAAGTGTTGTGAAAGGAATATTAAACGAAACCCTCTGTGCGATCTGTGATCAAACTTTCCCACTTGTTTATAAAACGTTACGAATTTATAACCGCTACTATGCCTAATGCATGACTCTTCATTCTTTTTGTTTTATTTGTTTCATCTCCTTTTTCTTACTGTACTTGTCTTGCCAATTTTGTCGTGTAGTTATTTGTGTCCTCCCTTACTATTTGCAGTTCCTTTCCATCTGTCTGTTTCTGTCTTTCTTTTTAGGGTTTCGTTCATCTGACAAAATCCTATTCGTCTCACTACTCTGTCCGTCTGTCTGTCACAGACCACAGAGTCCGGTCTCAGAAAATGTATAAGCTAGAGACTTGAAATTTTGCATACTTATAGCTGAGTACCTCCGATCACATGACAAATTATAAAATTTTGAAAAGGTCTTATATTATTTTAATTAAATGAATTAATTTAATGACGACGAACCATTTCTGCGATTTAGATTTTAATTAAAACAGAACCTTAATTTCATTCTTTTTTGCGCTCCTTGTGCTTTTGTGCTCCTTTTCGCTATGTAGCTCCGTGGTAACGAATTACCTGCTAATCAAAAGGTTTCTGCTTCAGAACTCGGCGTCGGTGTTTGATGTTTTTTTTTTTTCCAGAAATAGATTTCACTATCTAATAGTTTCAATTTTACAGAATTTTGTAATTTTATTTTTAAAAAGTTTTAAAATATTTTATCAATAATTTTTTAATTCGAAAATTGTTTTTTGAAAAGTTGCGAGAATTTAAATTTTGTTTAAACTTCCGTTGAATTTTTTAAATTTCGAAATTTTTAATTTCTTTTAAACAATTTGTTTTGTTTTGAGTAAATTCGAAATTTTTAATTTCTTTTAAACAATTTATTTTGTTTTGAGAAAATTCGAAAATTTCAATTTTGCTTGAACATCAACAAAATTCTTGAGAAATTTCAGCATTTTAAATTTTCCTTAAACATTTTTTTTTAGAAATTTAAAATTTATTTAAACTTAATCTAAATTTTTGAAATTTCGGAGTTTTGAATTTTATTTAAATAATTGATTTGAATATTTTTAATTTGATTAAAAAAAAAACCTTCCTTTATAATCATTTTAAAATTAAACTTAATGGTTTGTTAGGATTTAATAATTATAAATTAATGATTTGGATTTACTAATTAAATCATAAAGTGCTTTGTAAGGAATATTAAACGAAAACATTTGTGTGATCTTCGATTACACTTACCTACTTGTTTTTTAATGTTTCCATTCTATTTGTTGTTGATTGATGCAATATCGTTTGAAATTGGAGTATAGCGTTTTACTAAAACTATAAGATAAAGCCAGGAGAGATCGCGCGGTAGGAGAGATCGCGCACAAAGAGATTCCACGGGAAGGAGTAGAGTGTGCGTGAAGCGACTCCAGATAGTTGTGCTGCAGCATTAGTGCAGTGTCGACATGAATGTGCACATTGATTGTTCCAAGCATCTTGGATAAAGCATTGCTATTTTGTTTTGTGTTTTCAAAGTAAGTGCTTGAATTTTCATAACTGTTCGTCAAGATTTTTATAGAATGTCAGTAGTACAAAATATTTTGAACTTAAACGATTTCTTATAAGCGAATAACCTAGACTAAAGACGCGAACACCAACAATTCATTTTAGAAGTGGCCATGTTTAAATAAAAGGCCGCGTAATCTCTCTTACCAAAATAGGAGAGTTTACGCATCTGCTATTTAGGAGAGATGGCACATTTCCCCATAAGTTTCGATGCTGGGAGAGATTACGCAGCTTATTGGTAAATTTGCATGAATTGCAAATTACGTATAAAACATATGAATGTATCAATTTTGAAGTAATTTTGGAAAAACACATAATTATCGAAACTAAATTGGGCAATAAATTAATTTGAAAAAAAAAATACTTTTGCAGATACGAATTTTATTAATAAATTAATACTACAGTTGTTATTAAATTAATTTTATGTAACTATTTTTGTTAATAAATTAATTAAATGTTTACATTTTTTTTAATTTATGAACAATTAATTTGCTAATAAATTAATTTTGTTAACTAAAATAAATTTTCTAATAACACCTACAATGTTTTGGGAAAACTTTTACCCATTCCAAGTAGTTTAATGCCACCGAAATCAAACAGGAAACAGAGTGCAACTAATGTTACTGATCCACAAAATATACATGAAAAAAGACTTAAGAAGGATGCCGCTACAAAAAAATAACAGCTGAAGATAAGATGCTTCCAGAAAGAGTGGGATAAAAAAGCTGATGGAAAAAAATCGAAGGTCAATGAGGATGAGTGCATTGAATGTCTGGAACTGTACCAGGAGACAAATTCGACCACTGACTGGATTCCATATATTGCTTGTGGCAGGTGATTGTACGAAAGCTGCACGATTTACAACAATAAGTGCATCAATTGTGGACGACGACAACTTCGGTTTGCAAACAAAATACATTGAAACTGTGGAAATGAAAATGATGTAATTTTCAAGTTAAGCATGTTATCAAGTAGATTAACGTTATTTTGTAATCTTAGTAGGGCTTGCTTTTACTGATATTTCAATCTTCTTCTTAAATTAAAATTCTTCAACTCTTGTTAAAATTCTTTCTTTTTTTTATTATTTAAACATTTGGTTGAAAATTTCACTCCTAATACAATAATATTTACTCACAAAAACCTTACTACAATGTCATTTAAGTGTAATTATTATTGTTAACAATTTAATTGTAGTTATTATTAATAACAATCTCTTCTATTCATGTGTGTAATCTCCCCTATCCATGTGCGCAATCTTACCAATCCTGTAAGGAAAGATTGCGCAAAATAGTTTTCTTGGTTTAATTAGTACTGTTCTATTAAATTTAAGCATAAAAAATGATAATGGAAATGCATAAGAAACAAATTACGCGAAAATTATTCATGCATAGTTTCGCAAAAAATTAATATTTAGATTTTTTATTATTATTCTTTTGAAATGTGCGCAGACTCTCCTAGCTTTACCTTACGTGAAAGGAAAAAATACATATCTGATTGCCTATTTGAATTCAGCATAGCGGATTTACTTAAAGTAACTCGAATTGATTTAAAGGCAAAAACAATTGTGATTCAATAAAGAAAAACTTAACAATAGTTTCTGGTATCATTTTTACTTTCTTCTCTCTTTACAAGACGAAAGTATTGGATTCGCGAAAAATTTCGACCTGATTTTCGATGGATTTATACGTTTTAGAAGGTCCTGAACACGGTTTGGCGTTTTTAAAAATATGGCTGTCTGTGTGTGACAAAAATTTTGTGGGCGCTCTATCTCAAGAACTAATGCACGGAATTTCACAAAACTTTAAATTCAGTTAGACCTTGATATAAACTGGAGCTGATTAGTTTTTGGTGTATATCGACAAACAGGTGGCGCTGCTATACTGCATTTTTCACGATTTCCGCAATAGCGCTATCTCAAAAACTAATGAACGGATTTTCATCAAACTTCAGATTCAGTTAGTCCTTGATATGAATTGGTACTGATTATATTTTGGGGTAAATCACCAAACAGGTAGCGCTGCTATGCTGCATTTTACATGATTTACTCGACTTTAGCGATAGTCAACGGAATTTCATATCTTTAGTATCCTCATGATGGACATAGATTGTCATTTAATTTTGGCACTGAGCTAGCGAATTTTGAAGTATTAACAACATATATGAGATAGAAGAGAGTTTTGGGATTGGCACATCCGACTAGTTAAATCTTAAAAGTTGTTGAATCTAGAATCTTGTTGTCGAGTTTAATCATTTCCTAAGTCCACAATCCTCTTAACATCTTGCAATGGAAATTTTGATATTAACTTCCCAGGACATCAAAAGAAGGATTAAAATTGATTAACTGCAACTTATTTTATACGACAAATAATTTCCCCCCCACATTTTGAGTCTATCTTTTCAAAGTAATTCAAATCTGCTGATTCATTGAAATTTGCTTTAGAAGTTAAATCTTTGCTTTAAAAAAAAATCGAAATAAAAAGCTCGTTTTATGACTTATTTTTTCTGTCTACTAGAATCATCTTTTCAACTACGCTTAAACCGGAAATTACTTTTTTTTTCTGATACTTTGCTAACCTATGTTTTTCCTACTATGACTCAAGAACATTTTGAAATACCTGTAAAAAAAAAAAAAAAAAAATCCCAGAAAAACCAATATCACGCTGAAAATAAAGACGAAACAAACCACACCGGATGTTAATACGCCCCTGTGTTTATGCAGGATCACGTTTTCTGACAATCCTGTTTATTTTTGCCGAATATCTGCAGATATTTTTCCACGTTTTCCTACTTTTTCACGGGTATCAGCACTTTTGACGAATTTAATAAATCCTCCATTTCAAAAATCTCAGATTGAGATGAGATATATTTCAAAAATCGCACATTGATATGAAATATTAACTTTTCCATCAGTTCAGCTGTTTTATTTTTGAACAAGACTGAAAAATAATGCGTTAAGCACAGATTATGCAACACATTTAGAATACCGAAGAAAAAAATTCTCCGTTTAACCCTTTATGTATACTGAATTATGAATTCATGAAAATTTTATTTTCTAAAGCGTTTTTTGTGAAGTGTTGGAACTACATTAGAAGATTGCATAATCATTTAATAAATTTTAGAAGGATTAATTTAATTTGAATTTATAGGGATTTTATAACCCCACTGCAATCTTTTATTTTAAATATTTTTCTTAGTATTTTGTAGAATTAGGAAACGTACAAATATAATGTTCTTACAATAGAAATATTTCCGAATTGAAAGATCCCCCGCCCCTAACGCCAAGAAAGCTGAAAAGATGCAAAGGCAAAAGAAATCATCCTTTTAAAATTATTTTTTGATTTGTGTAACTAATAATGCTTTTGGAACAAGATAAAGTAATGTATCTATAACTCATTCTAAACTGTATTACTACTAATCGATGCATTAAATGAATTTTAAAACAAGTTATTTTAATGGTACTTATAAGTACCGCCAGTAGATAAAGGGTTAATAAGGTGATAAATGATATGATGATAAACAATTTGGAAAATGCATAAGACAATATGGAATCCCAATTTCGGAAATTGCCATCTATATTCGGAAAATAATTAAAATTCTTTTGTGAATCTCAGTATATGATCTATGGATTTGTATATACAGGGTGATTCATACATATCGAAACAATAGGCTATTTTCCTTAAATATTGCCCATACTTCCAATTGCAAAGTTTCATAAAAGAAGGTGCGAAATTTAATGACATAACCTGCAACTCCATAGGGTGTCTATTTGAAAAAATACGAAAATTAAATTTTTATACGGCCCCCGTACCGAAAAAATTCCAATCAATAAAACTTTCCTTATCCATTCCTGAATTAAGCACAAAAAATTGCATCTTCATATCTGAAAAACTCGCAGAGTTATGGCCGTTTAAATAATTCATCAGGTTTTAAGGGATTAGACACAAATTGAAATGCGTTGCAATCGAAGAAACAATGTTAGTTTAAGAGTTCTAGGAAACATGAAAAAAATATATTTGTTGAGCTAGAGTTTTGATTTTTTTTTCTTTTTTTGTGATGGTTAACCGTATAATTTTCAAACAAAATCACATCCTAATATTTCGCATAAAGTTTTTTAAAAATTTAAATGTTTAGTATTTTTAAGCGGATTTAATTTAAAATCTTTATAACTCGAAACATTATTCATCGGATTTCAAATTTTTTTCATTTAATTAAAGAGGAAAGTATAATTTTAGTTTTGTTTCAGGAATTTTTTTAATTTTAATTTTAAAAATATTAAAAATATTTGCTTAAAAAAATATGTAACTTATTTAAAAAAAAAAAAAAAAACCATATTTTCAAAAGTAATTTTTTTTTCAATTTGCCGAAACAAAATTAATGTAAAATAATCAAAAAAGACATGTTCCAAGTTTGCACCTTTTAAATTTACGATTAAAAAAAGCATCATTCAGAAAAACGCATTTAAAATTTTAAACATTGATTGGCTCCTAATGAAATATGTTGCATTTTAAAAAATTGCACGTGAAAAAGTCACTTCTTTCGGTAGCTTAAACTTCCGATCCAGTTTAACTTTTGCCGTTTCCACCACCTTTTTGTAGTACTTAAATGTCCATAAATAAATGTTTAATGTGGAATTTGAAACAATGCTTTTCCAAACATGCCGATTAAGAGTTTTTCATAAATTTAGCCCTTACAAATTTAGGCTTTTTATCGCCCCGGCGAGGCCGATAAAAAAGTTTGTATACAGGGGCCGGGCCAGAACCGGGATTGGCGACTTTTTTCTGAAGACTCGGCCAGGCCGGGCCGATCGTATTTTTTCATACCGAAGGCGGTGTTGGTGTGATTTATGATGGCCAATTATCTATACGAGGGATGTGGACCCGAAACGGGGGCTGCCTTCCGTGGAGGTCTTTCTAAGGGAACCTACCCGTATTTACGCAAGGATATCCAAGGTTCGAAGAAAACCACTGAAAACTCCGAATGATTGGGCCGAAGGACACGATTGGGTTCGAACCCAGCATGAGAGCAGAACCTCTCGGCCACTGGTTATACCGAACCGGGACTGGCTTCCTTATTCCTAGGTCTTCTCTGGGCGAAATTTTCAGTCCCGGTCTCGAGACAACCCATATTAAAATCATTATCTCTGACTGACCTAACCCGTGCAAAAATAACTAAAATTTGGCTCAGCCCAAAAACCTTTACAACAAATGCATATGTTTTTAAATGGCCATTGTTTTACAATAAAATTTTAAAATTCATATTTTTAAAGGATAGTAGATTTTAAGACAAAAAATTTAAAATACAGTAAAACTAGTGAAAAAAATCTGCCTATGACGGAATCCTTTCTTAAACGGAAAAATCTGTTGATCCATGGGAAATGAATATAATAATGCCTGAGAAAAAATAGACTACATTTGCAACTCCTAAGAAGGGAACTGGTCTATAACGCTTTTTTTTTTCTTTCCTATGTGATTTCATCTTAAAAGATTTTACTTTATAGCCTTTTTCATTGTCTCTAACACACGGAATATCGATTAGCGTTATTAAAGGAGAAGTGAATCATTTGCATATAAATAGAGATTCATTAATAAAACAAATAATCACAGCTTTTGGTACTTCTTTAAAAATAGTAATTGTAAACATGAAAAAAGAAAAGATATAATAAGTATTTTTGGTCAGAACTCATCCTTACGAAACAACTTTTAACCATATTGATGTGAAAAACTATGTAGAAATCCAGTCAGGTCGGGCCAGGCTACGATTTGAACTTTTTTCCAGGCAGGGCCGAAATTTTTTTTCCTATGGGTCGGTTCGGGACCGGACCTAGATATTTCGACCCGTGCAGACCTCTAGTGCAGACCACCAGCATACTTTGAAAACAACTTTAACGTAAAATTTATACGCTGCCTATTTTATGTCCAAAGGAGAGGCACTGTCTTATATCGACTTTTAATAATGTACAATTTGTGGCTGATCCCTATCTTGCATTCAAAATGAGTCAAAAACTCGTCGCTCAGAGGCATGGATAAATGGTGTAAGTCACGAATTTTGGATTTTGATATCTCTGCGAATTTTAAAGATATCGAGATGAATTTTTTTGTGTTTAATTCAGGAATAGATAGGGAAAAATTTCCTAATTGGGAAATTTACTCTACGGGGCCCGTATAAAAATGTAATTTTTGTATTTTCTCATATAGATACCCCATGGAGTTGAAACTTATCTCATGAAATTTTGCACCTTTTTTTATGAAACTTTTCAATTGGAAGTATGTGCCTAGGGGCAATATTTAAGAAGATAGCCTATTGTTTCGATATTTATGAATCACCATGTATACAGGATGATAAAAAAAAAAAAAAAGTTTAAAAATGACATGGCGAATCAGGCATACAACAAGGATGAAAAATCACATAGGAATATAGGGTCGCAAACCACTTATTTCGTCTTATAACAAAACACTTAACACTTTTGTTGTAAATGCGATAACACCAAATAAATGTGGTAGAAGTTTGCATTATGCGCGTCAGCAGTATGCACTTAACGCCCCACATTTTGGACTGCGATGATCCATTCATACGGTACCATCTCTTGCTTCAGCAACATGTTTTTACAGATCTTTTCGTGATGGTATCACATTTCACACAAAACAATGTACAGTCGTGGGAAAAAAAAAAAAAAGTAAACACCCCCTACTAACTCCTCAACAAATTAACGTAGAAGAAGGTTACTGGTACCGAACGATTGGAAATAAACTCTGCTTTTAAAAAATGTATATAAAATTTGCTTAGGGGGCCCTCTACATAATAAAACGAACCATAACTTCGTTTTATTCAATAGCAGTACACTATTCTGACAGCATAAATGAACTCTACGCCCTGCAATTAGCCTAAAAACAAATTTTTATGCAATCCGTACGATAAATTTCCGAGAAATTAATTACAGTCGAACCTCTATTTAACGAAGTCGCTAAATCCCGGAAAAAAGTTCGTTATATGGAAAATTCGTTAAATAGAGATTCACCTTTTAAAATACTTTAAACTACATAAAACAGATTTTAAATTCATAAACACTAAATATTTTTACTAAAATTAATTAATCACATTTTTTTAAAATAAATTATATCGGTTTGTTTTATTTATTTTACCTACCAATATCCATCATCAATTCATTTTTTCTATGTGTTTAAATCTTTGAAATTTGCAAGAAAAACTAAACATTGTCTGGGAATACACAGTGTTTTCTGTTTAAAGTAAATCAGTTTTACATTAAAATTAACGAATTTTAATGACCTTATCGTATTTATTGTTATTATAACAAATAATTTTAACCATACATTAACATATGTGTCCTTAAATTTAGTTTCTGAAAAACTCTGTTAATTTTGTCTGAGATTTTTCTTTTAAAAAGTGCTTTCTCTCCTAATACATCTCGCATCTTTGCAATGCACCAAAAACCCCTTCATGCGTATTTTCTTCTAACTATAATCCGCGTCGGATTGTTTCAAATGATTTTAGCATTTCATCATACGAAGTTTTATTAATTCCTGCATCATGATAATTTCCATCATCATCATATTCGTCTTCATCGCAATTCATTGCTGTATTGTTTTTATTTTTCACACTGTCGAAAATATCCAATTCGGATAGTGTTTCCAAGGTCTCAATTTCAGAATTAAGTGAAATATAATCATCAATCAGCACATCATGTCTAATTTCTTTTTTTTTTTCATTTGTATCCACATTTTTTTTTAAGTTACTGTAAGGGATTATCGTCTTCGTGCTCCGTACTTACCGAATTCTTCTCACTGCTGACAAAGAAGGTGCCTGGTAAAATCAATTCAAAACCACTGAACATCATAAAATGTGTTTAAAGAAAGAATAAGTTTGAAATGTCCAGAAATATTTTAAGAAATGGGGAGAAAAAGAAATTTAGATCACAAGAAAAAATTCGTTAAATAGAGAATGCACTTCGCTATTTGGAGGTTATTTTATGAAGAAATTCGCAAAATGTTCTTGGTTCCAAGGAAAAGTTCGCAAAATAGAGAAATTCGCAAAATAGAGGTTCGTTAAATAGAGGTCCGACTGTATTTTAAAACGAGCTTATTTCAGGGGTTGTATCCAAATTGAAGTTCGGTACTCGATTGTTGACCGAGAGAGCCTCCTTCTTGATCAAGGCATCTTAAGCACTACTCAAGCAGACATTGAAGACTGGGAGATTACAGGATAAGAAGAAATTTCAAAATGTCTAGTCACTTCTATCATAGATGGCCCCTTAATCCACCATTTTGCCTTTTTTTAAGCATAATTTGAAAACTACTTGGAAGAAAAATGTGAAATTTTGGATTTCCGTAGAGCAGGACTTAATAAATCTAAATCCATCAAAAAAATTGTAAGTTGCAATTCATAATTTTTTCGAATATTAATTTCATAATTCATATCATAAAATTATAAAAATTGCAAATTCAACGTATTTATGTTTGGGTGCTACACAAAGAATTAGCACATTAGGAATATAATTTCAGGAGATATAAATAAAAATATGAAAATGTAATTTAACATTAGAAGCACTAAATTTTGAATGTTTATAATTCAAACACTTTATCATTCAAATAACTTGAAATTCGGTATCTAGGCATAGTTTGAACCGAAGATTTGAAATATCTTGTTATAATTGGGTATTGCGATTGAAAAAAATGAAGTTTGGGTTCGTTTTAATATGTAGATGGCCCCCTAAGCAAATTTTATATACATCATTTTAAAGCAGACTTTATTTCCAATCGTTCGGTACCAGTAAATTTCTTCTACGGTAATTTGTTGAGGAGTTAGTAGGGGGTGTTTACTTTTTTTTCCACGATTGTACATATCGTTCCATTTTCATTACACTGTTTTTATATTTCTCCAAATTATGACCATCAACCCTGGTTCAGTTAGGATGAAACACCGTGTATTTGCGACTCAATAAGTGGCTTGCGACCCTATGTTCCTATGTGACTTTTTATCCTTGCTGTATGCCTGATTTGCCATGTCATTTTGTAAATTTTTTTTTTAATCACCCCGTAGAACATAGTCAGTTAGGAAAACGCTTAACATTGTAAAAAAATCCGTTTCATCAATTTCGGTCAAAAACGGAAATGTATAGGAATTTAAAATACAGTCGAACTTTCCTTTAAGGGTGTATTCGAAAAAATATTTTTTCACCCTCAACAGCTCGAAATTTTCTGAGACATTTTCAGACTCATTTTAAAAAGTAAAAACGTGAAACTTGCTGAGGTGATTTTTGAAGAGATGTATAAGAGGCCGTGTGATTTTATTTTTCGCTCAATTCATTAGAATTTGATTTTTAAAGAATTATTTTCTCAGTATGACTATTTTTTTCATTCCCAGATCGCCCGCTTCAGAAAATTCTGTTTAAAACGCCCACTTTAGCAGCATTTTTTACAATGTTTTCTGCATTTATCAAAAAATCGACAAGCACGGCACTTTATGTAGTTTCTAAATAAGAGAATTTGCCAGTTTGATGCGTTTGAGAGCAAAAATGAATTTCAAAATGAATCAGAAAATAAGCAGTTTGGATCGGAATACACTCTTAACGAAGTTTCCTACTTAACGAAGTTTTCTGCTGAACCTTGACATTAAACACCTTTAACATGTAAATTAATCTCCATATTACGAAAAATATATTCTAGATAACGACGTTTATTCCACTTTCGTACGTGTACAACATTCAAACGGAGAAATTGCTGGTGCGATGGATGTACGAATTTATTTCAGCGGATTGTACGAAAATGAAATTATTTATTTATTTAATCTTTTCCATACAAAGAAAAAAAATTATAAAAGCCTTCGATACTAAAAAAAGAGGATTCCAATTTCAAGAAAATGTTACAGATGAATTGTTCTGATATTTACAAAAGTTCGAAAAGTTTTATGAACAGTGTATTTACTATTTTTTATAACAAACCTGTACAAAGTAATATTACAGACTTCTTTAAAGTCAAGGATTTGGATTACTGAGAAAAAAGAGAAAAAGTTACACTATGCTTCAGTTTTTGTTTACCTCTCTTTATTCTGTTTTTTTTAGCCCCCGGTACGGTATGCTATTTCTTTCTCACAGCTTATTTTGTGTAGTCCAAAAAATAACGCTACCTTACAGAATCCAGCCGTAAAACAAAGCAGTACGATTAAACACTCTATAGCAATTTTTTTAACTTCCGAGCATCGCACATTTTCAATTTTTATACCTTCGTGTTGAAAAAAAAAGTTCTTTTAAATGTACTTTGTTTAAAAACTGTATCTCCATTTATTTTGAAAAAAATTTTTTTTGTAGTTTTTAGAGCCATTTGCTTATTATTGACAACGGAAGACTCCATTTCTGTAGAAAGTGAAAGAAAAATAGCAATTATATATTTTTGTTGCCATTTTCCCATGAAAACTGAAAAAAATATTTAATTAAAATACGTGCTATTTCGAAAAAATATAAATGTATGATTTCTGATAAAACAGGGAGCTATTATAAACTAAATTTAATTTTAAACATCTATATTAATAATACAAACAAATGAAGGCCTGTGAATCTTTAGGTAGCCGATTTTTTTGTCGAGATTTTTGAATGACAAAATCTTTCTTTCTTTTTTTTTTTTTTTGATTTGTGTATTATTCAGCGATAGCGACGTCCTAAGCGTACTTTACTGTAGATGTTGTTTAACACTGGATCGCAAATGATGAATTCTTCAGCGGATGTAGATGAAGTCACTTTATGTAAAATAAAATCGCGTGTTAAAAGTCTTAAAAATGAACTACAGTAGAGTCCCGATTATCGGAGTTTTCGCTTTCCCCGAGTTATTTTCTTCTGATGGGCTGATGGCTTCCCTTATTATGAAGCAGTCATTATAAATTAAGTGTTAGTTGAAGATGAAAGAGCAGTCGTAAAAAGTTAGAATTCTGATTTTTCTGGTCAGAATGGGAAAAAAAAATGGCCTTAATGTTTTTTTTTTTTTTTTAATCTGGTCAGAATGGGGAAAAAAATTTGCCATAGCCATTTTTTCTTCCCATTCTGACCAGAAAATCAGAGTTCTAATTTTTTACAACTGCTCTTTCATCTTCAACTAACACTTCATTTATAATGACTGTTTCATAATAATGGAAGCCATCAGTCCACCAGAAGAAAATAAAGTAATATAAATGCCGGGGGCAACACTAAATTCTGAAAAAGCAGAATTCCTGTTCTCTAGTATTTTATTTTAGACATTATTCTAATTAAATTTTCTAATATGTCTATATTGCATGAAACAAAAGTTACTGCCTGAATTAAAATACATTCTTCCAATATTTCCATTTTATGTGTATTTTTCATTTCATGCATGTGTATTTTATTATACAAATTTCATGAATTTGAGTTGATTTCTATTTAACGGAATTTCTTCATAACGAAGTGTTTAGGTGTAACGATGAGACTTCATTAAATGGAAGTTTCACTGTATATTATATGAACTTTAACAAGTTCAGTGTTTCACTTAAAAAGGGACTAAAATAATAAAAGATATGTTACAAGTTTAAAATATATATATTTTATTTAAAACTTCTCAGTACTTTCAAGTTTTCCCAAGCTCGTCATTAGGGAAAATTTTAATAACACAATTAAAAATTATTAAAATTAATTATTCTCATAAATTAATCATTCTCTCAAGTAAAGATTTTCACGTTCAACAAATATGTTCTACAGACAAACATGATAAATCAGGGGTCTTGTACCTTTTAAACGCGACGAAAATTAAAGAAAAAACTTCAAAGTTTTAATTAGTCTATCTTCAAAACCTTCTTATGTATAAACATGAAATTTTGGATATTGGTTAAACAGATTGTGCTTTGTAATATGCTACCATTAGAAATTTGTTAGCCTCTTACAGAATCTGCGTATTGTTGAAATCAAAATAGCTCTTTTTTTTATTTAAGAAGTCATTGCGCGCATATCTTGAGAAAGTATGTATGGATTGTCATGAAATTTGTTAAAGACTCTAAACAAATATGCGTGTTTAAAATGAACTACTTTTAAGTATTTACAATGGTATTATTTTTAGTTATGACTATTTTTATTCATTAAAAATATAATTTTTAACCATTTGGAAAAATGGTTATTGTCCTCGTTAGGGTAGGAAATCAAAAGCATATCTGAAGGTTTTTATTGGTTTAATAATCCTTTTATTCGTCTTCTGATTGGTCTATACAGTAATATGTATTTCTCATTACTTTCAACAGAGATAGACAACAAAGTGTTGCCACTATGACAAAAAAGTAATAAAAACTGCAAAAAAATTAATAACTCAGAAACAAATTGAGATACAGCTTTCAAACAAATTGCATTTAAAAGATAATTTTTAACCATTTGGAAAAATGGTTATTCTCCTCGTTAGGGTAGGAAATGAAGAGTATATCTGAAGGTTTTTATTGGTTTAATCATCCTTTTATTCGTCTTCCTATTGGTCTATACAGTAATATGTATTTCCCATTACTTTCAACAGAGATAGACAACAAAGTGTTGCCACTATGACAAAAAAGTAATAAAAACTGCAAAAAAAATGAATAACTCAGAAACAAATTGAGATACAGCTTTCAAACAAATTGCATTTAAAAGTACATTTTTTTCTCTATACGACGTTATAAAAAGTAATAGTGTGGGATGTTTAGAAGTTTAAGAAATGAATTTCATTTAAAATGGGCCGTCAGATTTCTTGGAAATCTGACGAAGGAAAAGCCTTTTCTCGAAGAGCCAATGAAAGGCTTGGATAATGCGTAAGTTTCAGGTGGATAATACGTACGAGTCGCAAGCAATTTCTGTCGGTTGCAATTTTTACGTGTAATAACACTATTAATGTTTAATTCATAACGTACGTAATGTAGGATCAACTCCGTGCTATTTTTTATGTCTTAAATTTTAGTCTTTGAAAAAATCATTTTCCAAATGGTCGTCGTAATTTGTTAAATTGCATTTTTTTTTTATATAGTTAATGAAATAATTT
This sequence comes from Maratus speciosus, assembly GCA_963932465.1. Lineage (NCBI taxonomy): Eukaryota > Metazoa > Arthropoda > Arachnida > Araneae > Salticidae > Maratus > Maratus speciosus. Next base: position 576,370,770 of record OZ010790.1, on the reverse strand, counting down.
TGGCATAAAAGTAGTTCATTTTAAACACACATATATGTTTAGTATCTATATCAAATTTCATAATAATCGATATATACTTTCTCAAGATGTCATGTGCGCAATGACTTATGGAGTAAAAGAAAGAGATGTTTTGATTTCAACAATACACAAACTCTGTAAAAAGCTAATAAATTTCTAATGACAGTTTATTACAAAGCACAATCTGTTTAATCAATATCCAAAATTTCATGTTTATACATAAAAAGGTTTTGAAGATTAACTAATTCAAACTTTGAAGTTTTTTCTTTAATTTTCGACGCGTTTAAAAGGTACAAGACCCCTGATTTATCATGTTTGTCTGTAGAACATGTTTGTTGAACATGAAAATCTTTACTTGAGAGAATGATTAATTTATGAGAATAATTAATTTTAATAATTTTTAATTGTGTTATTAAAATGTTTTCGATAAATTTCGTCCCGTTTAAAAAGTACAAGACCCCTTAACAACATTAGGCCAATGTCAGATGGGCGTCTTTTTGCCTGCTTTTTTGCTGACGTATTATCCATTCACAATGCTGCATTGTGAATGGATAATACGTCCGCAAAAACGCAGGCAAAAAGACGCCCGTCTGACATTGGCCTTAACATTAAAATTAATATTATTTTCTTATTTCTGTATCTATAAATTTAGTTAAGCCACTGAAAATGTCTCATTGAAATTTGATAGTATCCTATTAACCGATATAACGTTTTGGGAAAACGAATTAATACGCACTAAAAATTACACGGAAACGTTTCCGAAAATCAGTGGTAGCAAAAGAAACATTGTTTTTATTAACGGTTCTTTAAATCTCGAAAACAGATTGTGGTTTCTGAAGTTTCTAAAAGAAAAGAACGCTTTTCGGTTGCATGGATTACTCGGAATTAGATTATTTTTAAGGATCGACCGAAACTGAAACCGAAACCGATTTTCAGTAATCTTTCTGTTTTCGACCGAAAGCAAAAATGTCCAAAAAATTTTAAGTAACTAATATATACATAAATACTAGGGGCCTCTGCCCCCTACGAGCTACGCTCGACAACCCCCCGTTCAGACACCGTAGACTCTAAAAGCACGCTAATTTGATCGGCTTTAAAAAGATTTCGGAAGATTGAATTATAATTTAAAAAGCAGTCGCGATCTCCCTATAAACCGGTTTCTATTCATTTCTCTTTGATTGCGGAATTTTAAGGTCAAATCAGCTACTGTTAAAAGATACAATGGCTGTTTTCGTCTTTGATTAAATAAAATCAGTTAAACACAAAATAATCTCATATAAAATGAATTAAGTAAATAGAGTCTTTGTCTCCCGGTATTTTTTAACAAAGCGAAAAGAAAGTTCTTCTAAATAAGACATTTTAAATGTATCGTTTTTAATTTGACGTAATTTTCACCAAGCTTTTCTTTCACCAAGCAATTATTATTTGCGCTGTCCTAACAAAAATAGTTGAAAAGATCATCTCAAAATATCAAATAAATGTTTCGCGTAATTTTTAAATTTAAACTGTTTTACAATATTATTTTTTGTTCATTTTACGTAATAAGTGTGATGTGACGTAAATGTGACGTAATTTCTCCTATTTCAGACTTCTAACACATGTTAATGAATTTATTATTTTACGATATCCTTTCTCATTTAAAATTCACGTGTAAATATAGTTTTTATGACGTAATTTTCAATAAGTTCCTGCTTTTTATAAGTAATTATCTATTTCTGGTTTGAAAGTTTTTTTCTGTTTAAAATAGTCACGTGTAAATATTTTTTTTATTTGAGGCAAACATTATTGTTTGAGCTGTTTATACTGTTGGCAACAATTTAAATTAATACCATTTTCTAAAATATGTAAAACATATCTCTCAAAATGCTGAAAATTTGAATTTAAAATAGAAATAAAACCTCAAAAAATGAGTCAAATTAAAAAAATAAATGCAGTCTGCACACCGGGAAATTCCAACGTATAAAATGATCTAAAAATGATTAAATTCCGATGTACAGTTTTTGCTCCTATAAAACTTTTTTAATGGAAGAATTTTGACCCACTTTAACATTAAATATCTCTTATAATAATTCTTCGATTTGAAAACTGTCTGCATCAACCACCGATTTTCATATTTTTGTATGCAGTATTTTTCTTAATATTAACGAAGAAAGACCTCCGGTCACAAAAAATTCAAAACCTGCGGCGGCGGTGACGGCGTTAGTTACTTTTTTTTTAGAATAGAGAGATGCATAATTATTAATTAATTATACTTGTTTATTAAATATACATAATTATGTATATTTAATAAACAAGTATAATTAATTATAAAAAGTTTTGGTCAGAGGCCAACTTGGGTTACATGTATAATTAATTAATAATTATAATTATTAATTAATTATACATGTGGCCCAAGTTGGCCTCTGACCAAAACTTTTTATTTTCATATAAGATAAAATGTAATTAATTGATAACCAACATAGAATGATTTTCTAACAGAGGAAGGAGTTCAAAAACTATTTTAAAAGAAAGTTATTTTAAAATTAAAACTACTCTAGACGCTTAAATAAAATTTACTATAAAACATTTTTTCCCATTCTTTTTAACACTTTTCCAACAAAGTTGAAAAGTGTTTATGAATTCAGTTTGTCTGTCTGTCCGTGCTCTAACTCGCGTAAGTATTGCCATGATATTCATGTATGTTGTAGGGACTTAGATATCACTGGACAAGAGTCTATGGTAGCGTAAGTTATCAAAATCTAAGTCCTTTATTTAGTCTCGATTATATTTTGAATATTTACAAGTTAAACAATATTGGTTTGGGTTCTCGTCAATTTTACAGGATAAAAAAGTTCCATCAACGGGCTGCTTCCACAGATATAGTGCTTCAATCGGAGAAAAGACTGGTCGGATGACCATCTATCTCATCTCCTCGCTTCGCTCATTCACCACTAGCTCCAGCAAGACCTCCTCGCCAGCGTCCTCCCTCTCTCACTTCCTAACTGCTTCTCTCTTCCTCCCGCGTTGCCACCTCGCTTCTCTCCAAGGCTGAAACTCCCAGTCCTAGGGAAAACTAGCTTTTTCCCTCTTAGCCGATGCCACCGCCTATTTTTCGAAGGCTGAAGCTCGCCGTCCTAGGAGAAATCGTCTTTTCTCCCCCTCAGCCGTTGCCACCGCTCACTTACTAGACGGCTGAAACACCTGCTCTCTGTGCAATTCAATGGCATGTTAAGTTAGCGCCGGAACGAAAATGTACTGCCAGTTCCATTCATATTTGCAGACTCGACGGCACCATACCTTTGTTCAGAGATGAACTATGAGTTTAGGAGATTCCTCTTAGCGTGGGAAAGTCCGGAAGACCCTAGGGGGATCTTCTCCCGAATTAATAGTTCGTGAATAAATAGTCTTTAGGGGTAATTAGTAAAGTTCTTACAGCAATCCCCCTCCAAGAGAGATTTTTCACGTAGCTGGAAAATCTATAGTGAAGTCAGTGTTACACTCAAAATTCGTTCACCACAGAGGTTAACCATTCATTTTTTTGTACTAATCACACATAAATTTACACACTTTTCCAGGAACATTATTATGAGTATTACAACAATATATACAAAATGAAAATTATTTATACCTTATGATGCAAGCAATTTTTTTGAGAATTATATACAATTTTCCTAAATTTATTCAGCCCTACTTAAGCACTAGTGCACTCTTTCTTTTCCCGGGCGGTGCCTGATTGTATAATTATAAGGTTGCCTCATCAGTGACCAGTGGATCAATCTTGGACTATTCACGGCGTTGTCCCGGATCAACCTTATCCAATATTTATTGGTACTCTGCGCTGATTTTGTCTTATATAGTTTCACTTTCATTTTTACTCCTCTAATGCGGTTCAATACAATTCCTCTCTGTCCCATATGATTACTCCAATAATCGGAAACCCTTTTCACGTTGTTTAAATACAACAAACCAAATATCTTAGGAGAATCATAATTCGAATTGTATTGCCTTCTAGCGCCTAAATCTAAGTCGTGCGTACTCGAATAGTTTTCTCCCGGATCAATCTGGAAGACACTCCCCTTCTTCTTAACCTCACGAGTTTTAGTCCCCGTTTCCACTAATAATTCCCGAAATTGCCTGATGCGTCTAATTAAATCCAATTTAGGTATGAATTTTAACCCTTTCGAACGTTCATCTCTTTTCCACCTCTCGTATAACTTTTTAATTTCGTTTACGGTTTTTGGCCAACAATAACGATTCAAGAATTTATAACCTGACTTCTTCGTACTTAGAAGTTTGCCTGCACTCTCCTTACCTAAGGATAACATATCTCCTTTGACTTTCAACGGGATTACCATTTGTTCTTGGTCAGATTCCCTGGGATCTTTTATTTTCCTAATCCCCAACCCCTCGTTCATTTCAAAATGTGATTTCACCTCGTCCGCTCTCTGCTTAACACAATCGAATTTGATATTCTCTTGAGCGTCACTCACATTTTCTTTGTTTCCTAGGGTCAAGTTTTCATCCCGCGGTACGGTCTCGCTTAAGCGTAGGAAAGTCTCTTGCTTTTTCTCCGTTACTAAACTGGCTCCTATTTCTCCGACTGCGTCCGGGGGGTTGAATTTTAAAGTCTCGACTCTCCCCACCCTTCCAGCTAAATCGCCTCTCTCAGTCAAGTTCAAAACCTGTTCATTAACGGGATTCAAATTCGGTACGGACTGTGCGCTCCCAACTACAGGTAGAAAAATTCCCCTTTTCTCTTCGACAAAGATTCCCTCTTCTGGGTTCCCTCTTCTTCCCCCTGACCTCGGGGGGTCGCACTTAAAAATTCCTCTTTCTACCTCGGCGCGGAGAATTGGCTGGTCCATCGGTTTAGGTGAACCGGCTGGTTTTTCCTTTTCGCTCTCCGTTACGGTAGGGGGAATGGACGAGCTCTGCGATTTAGTTTCGCTTTTCGTATCCGCGTTTCCGGGGTGCGCTCGTGGCCCAGTGCGAACTGCGATGATTGAACGCGGGTATCGTCTCCGCCTGTCAATTAATTGCTGCGTTTTGTTCCCTAACAAATAATGAACCATGTCCGTTTCTTTATCTACTGCGGCCGCCTTTGTCCTTATAGTATCCCCGGTACCCAGATTAATTTCTATTTCTACAATAGGTAAACACCGAAGTTTATTATCCAATGCCTGTCTAACCCATACACTTTCACCCGTAAAATGGTCTTCATGTACATCGTGAGCCGATATTAAGTCCAAATTAGTTCCGCTATCGCGAAGAATAGTCATTTCTTTCCCATTAATTAACCCGCGACTGACGTAGGGTTCAAAGGCACTTTCTAAGTCTTGTAGGCCCGCGATATGGTAAACTGCTTCGGCCTTTTCAGTCTTTTTTGACTCGTTACAGGAGTAACTATAGTGCCCTGTTTTTTTGCACGTAAAACACGTAATTTCCTTTCTTTTATCGAAAATTGCATCTCGATTTTTCGAGTTGTCTTTATCCCTCCAATTAGTTCTACTCTCTTCCGATCTACTTTCCGTTTTTGATTGCCCCGCGAATTTATTTCGCTCTAGAGGTTGGGAAATGTTTTGAAGTTTCGAGGGCCCTAGCCGTTTCATAGTTTTCCTAGCCGAATCATACGCATCTAATTTCTTCGCCAAATCAAATGGAGTGATTATCGTACTCCAAACATCAATGAAATGATGCTTCGTTTCCGGATTAACCTTTCTTTTTAACTGATCTGTGATTATTAGCTCTCTCAGTTGGTCGAAATTTCCCACTTCTAAACCACTTAACCATTGATCAAAGTAATTGGAAGCCTCATATACGTAATCTTTCCACGTTTTGTTTTCGGGCTTTTGTGTCGTAACAAATTTTAGTCGAAAGTCTTCTGCCGAAAGCTGGAACCTTTCTAGTAACATCTTTTTTACATGATCAAAATCGTCGGAACACGCGGGTGGCTCTCTCAAGATAAGCTCCCCCAATTCCGTCGGTAACAATCCTAGTAAATGCGTAACCCATTGACTTTTCTCGATTTGGGCTTTCTGCGCTTGTCTTTCGAATAAACTGAGATAGATTGATATTTCGGACTTATCGGAGTCGAATTTGGGCAGGACTGATTTTAAAGATATTTTCGGCTCTCTCTCATTTTGGCTAGAAGCTAAACTAAACTCATCTGGTTCCCGTTCTAACCTAATTTTCGCCAATTCATGCTCCCTCTCCAAAGCCTTAGCCTTTTCTTCCCTCTCAAAGGCCTTATTCCGCTCTCGTTCTAACCTTTCTTCATTTTCTCTCTCAACTCTATCTTTCTCTAAGATTTTTAGCTGGGCTAGTGCTAAAGTTTCGTCATAGTCCTCTGCTTCTTCGAGTTTTTTAATAATTTTGGCTATATTATCCGACTCTTCTATGCTCGCGCCGAATTCAATAGCTAACTCTTTTAGATCGCACTTTTTCTTACCCGCAAACACTGACATGTTTCCTACTAATTAACAGTTATAAAAAATGCTATGCCAATCATGCAATTATCCACTTCGAAGTCTCTAAATATTTCCCTAGTTGTGGATAATCACAAACTCTCGCGACATAAAAATATCACAATTTCAATAATATTAATATGATAAACAGCCTTATCATTAACCAACCAAGTTTTCATATATAACTTTATATATTCTTTGGTATCATTTCTTTTAAGTCAATTGCTCAAAAAGTCTCTTAAATTTTGAAAACATACATTCTGAATAAAATTCACATACAAAACAGAATTTAAATTATTTTCATTCAGTGCATCCAACGATGCGCCACCTCTCATAAGCAATTTAAATTATCCTCACTGAATTATTAACCCTTAGTACAAGTAATACTTATTTAAAACAGTTTTAAGGAACTTTAGAAAATTAATATTTACTTAAATTTCTTAGAATCCAGTTGGAAAAATTTCACAAAATGTTATTATCAAATTCCTTACTTCCTAAACTCTATTAAATATATTATGATTAAAAAAACATGTTTGTTATTAACTATACTATTTCGATTAAACCTCTGTAATGAATCAAATAAAGAGTGCTAACCTGAGATATTGTTGACTGCTCTTCTGACATCGTCTTAGACTGGTACAGCTCCGGTCATCTGTAGGCTAAACCATCCGGCGGGCTCGACTTCCCTGCATTCGGGTGTCTCTCGTCTCTTGCACGGCGTCGGATTGCCTTGGGTCTGGAATCCTTGCTGGATTCGCCGAAGACTCTGCTCTGGGATCAAGGTCTCCTTTCTACCCTCCGTCTGTCGATTTCGGATCTCCGGAACGTCTTACGTCTCTTGCACGGCGTCGGAATGCCTTGGCTCTGGAATCCCTGCTGGATTTGCCGAAGACTCTTGTCTGGGGATCAAGGTCTCCTTTCTAATCTCCGTCTGTCGATTTCAGCTCTCCGGAACCTCTTGCACGGCGTCGGATTGCCTTGGCTCTGGAATCCCTGCTGGATTTGCCGAAGACTCTGGTCTGGTGATCACGAGTCCTTCTGTCTTGCGGCCTGGTTGCGGCCCTTCCTGTTTTTTGACGAACTGTGATAATTTATTTTCACCAGTTCTTAATCCTCTTTAGCTGCCACCACTGTAGGGACTTAGATATCACTGGACAAGAGTCTATGGTAGCGTAAGTTATCAAAATCTAAGTCCTTTATTTAGTCTCGATTATATTTTGAATATTTACAAGTTAAACAATATTGGTTTGGGTTCTCGTCAATTTTACAGGATAAAAAAGTTCCATCAACGGGCTGCTTCCACAGATATAGTGCTTCAATCGGAGAAAAGACTGGTCGGATGACCATCTATCTCATCTCCTCGCTTCGCTCATTCACCACTAGCTCCAGCAAGACCTCCTCGCCAGCGTCCTCCCTCTCTCACTTCCTAACTGCTTCTCTCTTCCTCCCGCGTTGCCACCTCGCTTCTCTCCAAGGCTGAAACTCCCGGTCCTAGGGAAAACTAGCTTTTTCCCTCTTAGCCGATGCCACCGCCTATTTTTCGAAGGCTGAAGCTCGCCGTCCTAGGAGAAATCGTCTTTTCTCCCCCTCAGCCGTTGCCACCGCTCACTTACTAGACGGCTGAAACACCTGCTCTCTGTGCAATTCAATGGCATGTTAAGTTAGCGCCGGAACGAAAATGTACTGCCAGTTCCATTCATATTTGCAGACTCGACGGCACCATACCTTTGTTCAGAGATGAACTATGAGTTTAGGAGATTCCTCTTAGCGTGGGAAAGTCCGGAAGACCCTAGGGGGATCTTCTCCCGAATTAATAGTTCGTGAATAAATAGTCTTTAGGGGTAATTAGTAAAGTTCTTACAATGTTATTGGGTATCACTATTGCCTGTTCGGTAGTGGATCGGTAGTCGGTTAGCAGTTAGGATTAATTTACAAGGACATTCAAAAGAATTCCGTTACATTACGGTCTATGGGAAAAAAATCTTTGGCGGTGTATTTTAATGATATTACACTATTTTAAACATATTGAAATTGATGTACAATAAAACCTCCCTAAAGCGACCACGTTCCGTTCCAATAAAAATGGGTCGCTGTGAGAGGTGGTCTCTTAATGGAGGTCATGTTTAAATCTAGATTTTAATTGTTGAAAAAGGTAACAATGTTACTAAAATTTATTTTTCAGATTAGGAAAAAAGATGAAAATTTATGTATCAAAACAAAAGTTAATTACATAAGTGAATTACTGCAGAGTTTAAAAAATCAATACATTGACGTTTGTTTCGATTTTACGGTTTTATTTTTTATGACTTTTATTCATGAAATCTCTCTATTCTAAAAAAAAGTAACTACCGCTGTCACCGCCGCCGACTGTTTTGAATTTTTTGTGACCGGAGGTCTTTCTTCGTTAATATTAAGAAAAATAATGCATACAAAAATATGAAAATCGGTAGTATTATACAGAAATGTTTGATAAACACGCTGATGCAGACAGTTTTTTAAATCGAAGAGTTATTTTAAGAGATATTTAATGCTAAAGTTGGACAAAATCGTTCCACTAAAAAAGTTTTATAGGAGCAAAAACTATACATCGGATTTTAATAATTTTTAGATCATTTTATACGTTATAATTTCCCGGTGTGCAGAATTCATTTCTTTTTTTAATTTGACTCATTTGTCGAGGTTTCATTTCTATTTTAAATTCAAATTTGCAGCATTTCGAGAGATATTTTTTACTTATTTTAGAAAATTGTACTAATTTAACCTGTTGCCAGGTTGTAATTTAACCTGTTGTTGTATAAACAACGGAAACAATAATGTTTGCTTCCAATTAAAAATTTATTTACACTTGACTATTATAAACAGAAAAAAACTATTTGGAATTAGAATTAAATAATTATGTACAAAAAGCAGGAACTTATTAAAAATTGCATCATAAAAAGTATACACGTGAATTTTAAAAGAGAAAGGATATTGTAAAATAATAAATTCATTAACATGCGTTAGAAGTCTTAAATAGGAGAAATTACGTCATATTTACGTCACATTATAGTTATTACATAAAATGAACACAAAATAATATTGCAAAACAGTTTAAATTTAGAAATTGCGCTAGACATTTATTTGATATTTTGAGAGGATCTTTTCAACTATTTTTGTTAGGAAAGGCGCAAATAATATTTCATTTCTAACAAAAGTATTTTCACGTGAATATTTAAAAGAGAAAGAATAGCTTGGTCAAAATTACGTCAGATTAAAAATGATTAATTTAAAACCGTCCAATGGTTATAGGCTATGTTTTGATTTTATAAATTCAAAATGGCGGCCGTAAAATACAAAATGGCGGTAGAGATGGAAAACAAATTGCGCACCCTATTGAGTGGAATATCATTGGATAGGTCTTTCAAAATGAAGACGATGTTTCATTGACTATTTTACAGTCAGAAGCTTCTTTTGAATATTACACGACCTGGAAGTTGTGTAGGTAGGATCTCTAGCTTTACTGCAACTCTAACCTTCATAGACATCTATAGGCCTCATCAAAAACAGTGTTTATAGATAGGAACTAAAAATTAAACACAACTTAAAAGTCATCAATACAAGTAAATAAAAAAAATATGTAAGTAATATAAAAAATAGTTTCACATGGATGAGAAATAATAAATTAGTTCGCATTTTACACAGTCGGGTTTTTTTGATTTTTTAAATTTAATTTTTACTTGTTTAGATATCATCTTTCACCTTAAAAAAATGTGAAGTTTTATTTCAGCATTCTGAATGCGTTGAAAAGTGTTTCATAATATATGCTGTGCGCATGATTTTTCGTTATAAATTCTTTTCTGTTATTTTTTGCCGAAAAGTAGTTTTCCCACCTTTTGGTAAGATGATTCAGGAGAAACTGAAACTATGTTCCTTTTTATCAGAGTTTTCCATTCTAAATAAGACATTTATCTATAATACCTATCTTATCCAAAGATTTTTACGCTGAGGAATGCCGTCTGATGTCGCGTAAACACAATTTCGTAAGTAACAAGGCACGAAAAACTAAAATACGCATACGAAAGGAAAATGGGAAATCACGCTCAAATTGACGTGGACAACAGAGCATATCAGAATACCTTTATCTGACAGGGAAAAAATTGTGCGATTGTAAAACAGTGAAAGACGAATGTTTGAACAGGATCATATGATGTTAAGGAAACAAGAAATAGTATTGTATTTTCCCATGCACTCAATTTTGAAAAGCAACGCAATTTTGATAAAAGTAAGATCTGATTGATCAAGCTGTTTTTTAAAAATATGTTTGTAACAAGAATCACGCGAACATTAAAGTATAAGACAAAGTTTTTGGTAGCTTTAGGGGAGACTAGGGAGGGTTGACCATACGGGAGGCTTGACCCACCCATCAGTTTTCATATTTAAAATAATTTCAGAGTTTTACCAATAAGTGTCAACCAAAGCTATTGGAATGCTCAAACAACAGTCTTTGTTTCATACAGCTAATCGAAATAGGTGTGGAAAAATCAAATGGGGAGCGTTTTCAACCTAAAAAGTGCGTTTTTCAGAAATAATTTGTAAGCTTTTTTCAGATAAAATATAGCATATAAATTTAAGTAAGTAGGTTTAAAGTAATGCAGAAATAACGAGCTTTCATTCCAGGCATAAAGACTGTACCGTAAGTTAGGCTTAACATAACAATATGCTATTATTTAGAAAAGTGGTATGTGGGGAGGTTTGACCCAGTCAATGTGAGGGTGGGTTGACCAGATGCTCAAGGCTCCCTTAATTAAGTGGTTTTGGCAATCTGTTTATTATACACTGTGCATAGTGAAAAGGGTTATATATAAAAAAGAATATATATTTATCCTGTAAAGCTACTGTAAAATGGGGTGATGGAAAAGAAAGTGTTTGAAACTGCTTAAAGAAAGATGTAAAAAATTGCTGTAGTATCCACTGCAAGAAAATACTTAATGAAATATAAATGGGAAAGTTGATAGGAACTTTTCTCCATCTAAATATTACTTAAAATAGGTAAATAGAAACAGTGGAAAAGAATAGAAAGTATGAAAACAGCAGTCTTAACCATTTCAGGGACAGTGGCATGTTTATGAAACCACTTAATTTTAATTCCCAAACGCCAGAATGACACCAGAATTTTACTAAAATGTTTTCCATTTAATATGTATGTGGAATATAGCCTTTTTCTTATTTCCAAATAAATTTGTTCGTAAATTCCGGTGCCAGTCATTTATTTCAACATTTTAGTACTGAAAGTACTTTGCTCCCGAAAGGCCTAAACGATGTTAATAATAAGTTAAGTGCCCAATGCGGCTGCAAAAGAAAATAGCATTGATCGAAAAACTTCAGGAAGGCATGTAGACAAATTTCACCAGGATGAATAAAGTTAGATGAAGCCAAACTATGTGACAACTAAGTTGTTAGGTCGAGTGTCACAAAAAGTAGGACAAGGAGACAAAAAAAAGGCGGGACAGTGTTTCCTAAATCCAGGCATATTCATACATGAAACCCTATGAAAACGGAACCTGTCTCTACCGGAATATTGTCTTAAATGTTAAAATTTCATTTTCCCTGCTGTACAATTATATATGCTCAGACAAAATCATGTTTAAAACAAATGTTTTCTCCTATGACTTGCGATTGCGTCAAAACAGGTTTTTTTAAGCGTCATGTTTTCAAAAATATTTTTTAATAATTAAAGGATGTAGCATAAAGTTATTCTGTTTTTTGTTTTTTTTTAAACTGATTTTATTCTCTTCTCAAATATTTCAATATAATACAAAGTGGGTCAAGCCTCCCATATAGTGGGTCAACCCTCCCGTATGTGGGGAGCCTTGACCCATTATTTTGTCATGAATAAAATCATTCAGTTTTCAAATTTCTTATATATTACACTTATGTAGCAATTTTATTTTGATAACTGATTGTATAACGAATAAAATGATATATAAAACTTTATTCTACGTTCAATATTTAAAAAATAAAAAATCATTTTGTAAAAAGTGGGTCAACCCTCCCTAGTCTCCCCTATATGCTTTCAAACAAAACTTATGCAGAATTGTATAAAATTCAACGGTTTTTGGAAGAACAAAGCTTTTTCTCGAAGCGCAAACAAACAACAACAACAACAAAAAAAAGCAATTTAACAAATTGCAACGACCATTTGGAAAATGATTTTTTTCAAAGACTAAAATTTAAGACATAAAAAATCGCACGGAGTTGATCATACGTTACGTACGCCATGGATTAAATATTAACATTCCTGGACCCATCATGAACAAATTTTAAAAGAAATTTCATGTTTTACAATTTTCGGTACCGTAAATTTTTAAACTTCTACGGAGCTGGTCATACATATCGTACGCCATGGCTTAAACATTAATATTCCTGGACCAATTTTAAATGAAATTTCATTTTTAAACTTCTAAACATCCCACAATATTACTTTTTATATCGTCGTACAGAGAAAAAATGCATTTTTAATTGCAATTTGTTTGAAAGCTGTATCTCAATTTGTTTCTGAGTTATTAATTTTCTTTTTGTAGTTTTTATTACTTTTTTATCATAGTGGCAACATAAGTATCCATCTCTGTTGAAAGTAAAGAGAAAATGCAGATTACTGTATAGGCCAATCAGAAAACGAATAAAATGTGGGATTCAACTAATAAAACGCTTCAGATATGTTTTTGATTTCCTACCCTGACCGAGGACAATAACCATTTTTCCAAATGGTTAAAAAAAAAAAAGATACTAGTTTGAGAGCAGAAAACAACTATTCAAAAAATTTTCAGCAATTAGAAGAATATTTATTATAAAAATATTTTAAAATGTCATTTTCTTGCTTATATATAGTACATACACTGTAAAAAAAAATCTGTAAAGTTACTAAAATTTTTCTAGGAAACTGGGATTCCAGGAACTTTTTATGTAACGGCAACAGCAAAAATTTCTGTAACAGCATCTGTTACAGGAATTTTTCTTGTTGCCGTTACATAAAATGTTCCTGGAATCCCAGTTTCCTAGAAAAATTTTAGTAACTTTACAAATTTTTTTTTACAGTGTACATGATCGTCATAATCATCAACCGTTTTCAATCCATTGCTAGATGTAGATCTCCCATAGATTTTTCCGTTGTTTCCTGCCTAATGCTTTAGTCATCTAATTAACATAGACCACTTTTCTGATTTCGTCACTCCATCTTACTTAGGGTTGTCTTCTTGGTGGTTTTACATCTGTGGAATACCACTGTAGAGTGTTTATATTCCACCTATTGTCTCGCAACCATCCATTCCTTGTTCTTCTACTGATTTCATTCATGATACTGTTGTCTGATGATATTTCTGTCCAAGGTACACATAACTGTGCACTTCCTTAATCTCAGTGTTGTTGTAGATGATTTTCTTTTTTGTTGAGAATGAATTGAACATCACCTTAGTGTTTCCAAATTTACTTTTAATGCCATGTAAATGCTAGCTTCTGCCAAATCTTTGAGCATATTTTCCAATTCTTCAGGGCTATGAGTGAAAATTAAAATGTCGTCAGTAAACCTAGATATGACTTAAATTTTCCCCATTTATTCACCTTACATCACCTTAGTGTTTTCCAAATTTATTTTTAATGCCACGTCAATGCTAGCTTCTGCCAAATCTTTTAGCATATTTTTCAATTCTTCAGGGCTATTAGAGAAAATTAAAATGTCATCAATAACCCGAGATATGAGTTAAAAGCTCCCTATTTATTCTAATCCCTTTGTTTTCCCAACCCAGCTTCTTGAAAATATTTCCTAAGACAGCAGAAAAAATTTAGGCGAAATGGTGTCTCCTTGTCTTCCAAGCTTGATATTCGTTTTTTCCCTGTCTAAACTGATGTTTGCTATTGCTTTCTTGTGGTTCTTCTTTATAATATTGACATAAGATTTATCTATACCGATGTCCTCCAGATATTCTATTACTGCTATTCTAGATCTATTCTGCAAGGTAGAGAGGTAAATTATGTTCTTTAGTGAACCCGCAACTCGACCCGAACCTAATTTTTTTTTAAAAAACCCGAAATATGCCCCGAACCAAATATGATAACCGACAAAAATATTTGCCTCACCTATTCCTCGCCGAAATTTTTAGACTTCTAGGTGCACTAGATTTTACTAGCCATGCATCGCAGAAACACACACACACACATACACACAGAGACAGAGCGACACTTTCTTTTATTAATTTAGGTCTATTTATAAATATTGCCAATGCTATAACTATCAGAGGACAAATTGTCTACATGATGTGTAGGTTTATAGTAGTTATAATTTTTAATTTAAGTTTAATGGAGGTATAAGGCTGTTTTTTTCATTTTCCGACACGACACCGATAAATCTTACACAATGGCGCACGAAATGCATTCATATACTAGGCGTATTTGCAGCGTAAAAATGAATATGTGAAACAACCGATAAAAGAAAAGCTAAAAGGTAAAAGAAATAAAAAAGATAAAACGTGGCATTTTAGTCTCGCTGCGTATCTTACTAGTGGATCAACTCAGAGAATATTTTTAGTGTCAGGGATTCGAAGGGTAAGTGTCGTTATTTTTCATCACACTTTGACAAATTAATCCCTCAACATCCCCGTAGTGATGTGATGCCTGCGTTGAAATAGAAAATCGTTATAGTAGATTTCTAATTTTGGATTCAGTAAGAGATGCAAAAGGAGCGTCGAAATATATAGCAGTAAGAAATGAGCAAAAGAAAAAGAAAAGAAAAGAAAAGAAAAAGAAAAGAAAAAAAGAAAGAAAAAAGAAAAATGCCCAGTCAAATTGATGGTATTCACAGGCTATTCACACTAATTGTATATTATACTCTTATTTCAAAGAATAATGCCCATCGAAAAATAAAAAAATCGACAAAAAAAACCCATTTAGCTAAATTAAGGAGGTGATTAGTTCACCCATTTCCCCCCTTTATATTTAACCAATGAACTTCCAAATCTAATCAGGAAATCTAATCAGGAAATCATCTAATCGTGTATCGTCGTACACGAACTTAACTTCCTTGAAGCATTTCATATTTATAAATATTTAAAAAATATTGTTAATTGTAAATTCGCTATTCCCCCATTATCAGATTGTTGGAAATATTACATAAAAACTTCTTTTTTTTAATTTTTTACCTCACTACTTCGGTTCCAATTCCCATCTATTTTCCTATTGGCTGTTACCTGCAATCCTCTGTTTTCCTATTGGTCAATTAACCTTTAACTTGAATCCCCATCTCTCCTATATATGTGAGCAAATTTCCGCCATCCTTAGCACTGAGGAAGGTATGCTATATGCTACCGAAACCGGTCTGCTTAAAATTTAAATTTTTTGGTGCTTTTAACGTTGTTATTTTTTACGCTTCTATTATATTGTACCAAGCTCCTTCTTTATAATTCTTTATAATCTGTCTTATTACATATGTATCTTTAATAATTAAATAAATAAATTCAGTCGTTCATTTATGTGTGCTTTAAACTAACTTTACCTGTAAAAAATAAAGTTAATACGCAGTTTTTATCATGAAGAAACATTTAAAAACAAATCTAAAGCAAAAATGTATAGAGGAAATGTTATTTCGAATTCTATGGAAAGACCCGGGACCCCTAACAAGACCCTAGTTGGCGCGGGGCAGCCGCCCCGTTTGCTGGATGTTTGCGCCGACCCTGTCTCAATACGTTATTCTTATCAAGATAGCCCAATTAAAAAACTATATGATTATTCTTCCGGCTTGTAAAATTTTCAGCTATCTTTAAAAATTATCTGTCTAAAGAATCATAATCATGCCCTCTAAATAGACTGCAGGAAAATCAATAAATCAAGGAACTGTTAAAATAAAAACGATGTCATAAATAGATGACGAAATAAAATGAAAATATATATCGCTACTAGACTCAGCGTTCAGGCACATTTTTCATCAGTCTATTTTTGAATTTATTTCCGAAGAAAAAATAATAAAAGCCGATAAATTTTTGCAGCTCGGCACGCTCAGTTTGATGAAATAGTAATCGATATATCGGCTCAGCGTCTTTTGATAGATGCTACTTCTCAAACTAGACAATCGTTCTCAAATTTTATTGAAAGTGCTTAAACGACTAGACGTCCCGATTTTAGGACAAGACGTCTATAGTAGTCAGCGTCTTAAGCTATAAATATCTCGTTTGACTAGCCGGACGTTATTTAACTTTTTCCTGAAGATTGAAATATTTTCTTTCCCTTTTAAAAGATATAATTTATAGTTTGACTGAGTTGAATGACCGCTGGCCGAAGGGAAATCAGGGAGGGGCAAGATTTTGGAACGGCATTATGCATGTAGTCCGCTGTTAAGGCCAATTTTTTAAAAATTGAGAACATAAACATGAAATAAACTAAATTAGAAATTTTTGTTCCCCCCTCCCCCCCCCCCCCCACATACACACACAGTGCAAAACAATTTTTAAATTTTTTGACATAGAAAATATTACATAAATGTAACAATTAAAAATTATTAAATATTCTAAAATAAGTTTCTATCGGGGGTTACAGGAATCGAATCAGTAACTTCTTTTTATGTCAGGGAGCTGCCAGGATAAATTTTAAATACGCGAACGTAAAAAGAGAAAAATAATTAAAAATTGATGACCTCTGGGAGTTCAAGAGAGGGAGGAGGCGGACTTCCCTTGATGAAAAATTCTTACTTCTTCTTTCCCTTGGTGTTAAGGGGGTACAATACCTTTAAACCACCAAAATGTTCGATTTTTTTTAAATACATATTTTGATTCCGTAATCATTTCTGAACAATATGCAAAAAACTGCATTAAAAAATTCCCACTAGTTTACTAATTATGGCAGTTTTATTATGACTACATATTAAGACTACAGGATAATTAAACTTTGCGTTGCGCTTATTCAAAACGATGAATTTTGATACTGCGCGCTGTGTTACTAAAAAACTATGCATGGCAATCAAAAGAAATTTTTACCACATATTCATTTCTGTATTATCTAAAACTTGAAACCAGAAAAATGTAAAATTTTATTTTTTTTCTGTTTTTGTACTTTGAAAATACTTTTTAAAATGTGAAAATTTTTAATTTTTCGTTAATTTTTTAATTTAGTCAATATGTTTTACAAATATTCTGGTTTTAGTATAAGGGTAACTCGATTATGCATTCATTTTCACCAAAATTTCCTCTTTATATGCATATTTTCAGATTTTATCATGCGCGCAAGATTTTTTTTCTCTTATTATCATATATTATTAAACTTATCATTTCAATATTAATTTATGAATTTACAAGTATATGTATATTTTTAAATATAAATTTAAATACGAGCTTTACATTTAAATGAAGTTTGATTTGTATTTTTGATTTATTACAGAAGTTTTGAAGCTTGGAACATAGTGATATTTTTTACTTTTTCGACGTGCTCAAAGGTATCCTACCCCCTTAAATTATTTTAAGTCACTTTTGAAGAATAAACTTTTGTTGTTTTTTCAAATCATTAATTAAAAAGAAACTTTAGTTAATTAAATTAAAAAATCCAGGGAGGGGCAATTGTAATCTAAGGCGCCTATCTCAGCTGTTCTCACAGTTTTAGAAAATTGCTATTCATAAAGAAAGAGAGTCAATATAGACCGGGAACCGGCAGCACAGAGAATCACCTCATGGAATTCACGGATGAAATTCTAGGATTAGTTAAATCTTGATTCGCATATTGAAACGCAATCGGTCTGCCAAGTCATATTTTGGTGGAAAACACCTGACAACCCGATTTTACCGATTGACTCGTCGATTTACCATTGTGTTTTCCTGCTCCCAATCCTCCATGTTTTCATAGGTATAAGAGAATAAATAGTTATAAGAGAGTTATACAAAAAAAGAAAAAAAAATACAGTAGAACCTTGATTATCCGAAGTAATTGGGACTTACGATCTTTCGGAAAACCGAAATTTTCGGATAATCCAGAATTGCTTCAATTTTAAGATTAAGGACAAATATATGCACTATTTCTTAGTATGGTAATAAGAGCTTAATAAAAATAAAGCAATAGCAAAATCGAAACAAGAATAAATTACCTGAATTTTAATTTTGAAATTAAGTATCTTTTACACATTTCATATTTGAAACAAAGTTTTGTTTGTCGCTTTGCTTTGCAGCTCAATCACGAAGTTTTTTAAAATATTCTTAGTTCACCAGTATCACAGTCTTTCTGCTGCTCCAGCCATGCCAAACCTTTTACAAAACATTCAAAAGCTTCAGAATTGCTAATTTGTTCGTTTTCTTCGCCTGCTAGATCACATTCACACATTCCGGTTGTCCCTCCTCTTACTGTGTTCTAGTTTACACCGCAGTTTACGGGAACTCAAGTTAAATTCAAAGGAATTCTAAGAAACGGGATCCGAAATATTTATCTGTACTCGTGGTTCGGAAAGGACCGCTTGCACACAAGGAATATGATAGTAAAAAAAATAAATAAAATAAATAAATAAAATAAAAAATGAAAACGGATTTCGGCTAACCGAGAGTTTCGAATAAATGAGGTTCTACTGTAGTTGCTTATTGCTTTTAAATTGCCGGAAAATATCATGTTATTTGTGGACAAAAGTTAACTAGAAAACAATGTTATACCGCTGTTGTAGGAGTATCTATTACTGATTCCTTTTTGTCCCTCCAATAAAAATCAGATGCAGCCAACTTTTATATAAGATTTCTCTTATCTTCATTTGAAAAATAGCCATTATATCCATTGCATGTACAGTAGAACCTCGATTATCCGAAGTAATTGGGACCAACCCTCTTTCGGAAAATCGAAATTATCGGATAATCGAGAATACTTTAATTTTGAGATTAAGGAGAAAAATGTGCAATATTTCTTATTATGGTAACAAGTGCTTAATAAGAATAAAGCGACAGCAAAATAGACACAAGAATAAATTACCTGAATTTTAATTTTGAAATTAAGTATCTTTTACATAGATCACAAGGATTTGAAAAAATGTTTTGCTTGTCACAGTTTCGATTGAATTTGCTTTGAAGCTCTATCACGGAGTTTTTTAATATTATTAGTTCATCAGTATCACAGTCTTTCTGCCGCTCCAGCCATGCCAAACCTTTTGCAAAATATTAAAAAACTTCAGAATTGCTAATTTGTTCGTTTTCTTCGTTCCATTCCGCAGGTTACTGGAGCTCAAGTTAAATTCAAAGGAACTGTAAGAAAGGGGATCGAAAATATGTATATCTACTCGTAGTTTGGAAAGGACCGCTTGCATACAATGAATATAATACACTGGTTATCCAAAATTAAGGAAAAGTCACAAAATGCTAATTTTCAAATACGCGAACACTCAAAAGGAAATAATATAATTCGAGTAATTACTATCTCTACAACTTAGCTAGCCCATATAACATCTTATTCATGTCACACATGGTCACAAGTGTCACAGTCACTACGGTGAAGCAAAAAAATAGGAAATTCCATACATCTCATTATGAGTCTCAAATGATCACTATATGTGACTCCACTGAGAAGTCAATGTGACTGCTGCTTTGTGACGAGTCGTCAGGTGACTTTACAATGTAGTTAAATTGTGACTCTCATGTGACTGTCATTTTGAGACTCAATTTCATAGTCATCATGAACGTTGCATTATGATAAGTCACCAAATAATATCATATTATAATCACATGGAGACTTTTCTTAAAAGAGCACAATGGTGACTTCACAGTTGTCTCTCTGTCACCTGAAAGTCATCATGTGACTTTAATGTGACATTATTTGGTAACTTATCACAATGCAGCGTTCACAATGACCTTGAAATTGAGTCTACAAATAACAGTCACATGAGAGTCACAATGTAACTACATTGTAAAGTCACATGCTGACTCGTCACAAAGCAGCAGTCACAGTGACGTCTCAGTGGAGTCACATATAGTGATCATTTGAGACTCATAATGAGATGTATGGAATTTCCTATTTTTTTTGCTTCACCGTAGTGACTGTGAGACTTGTGACCATGTGTGATATGAATGAGATGTTATATGGACTAGCTGTGTTGTAGAGATAGTAATTACTCGAATTATATTATTTCCTTTTGAATGTTCGCGTATTTGAAAATTAGCATTTTGTGACTTTTCCTTAATTTTTGATAACCAGTGTAGTTAAAAAAGCTTTCAAATTGAATTTTGTACACAAGGAATGTGATAGCAAAAAAGGTTTAAAAATGGATTTCGGTTAACCGAGAGTTTCGGTTAAAAGAGTTTCGGATGAAAGATGTTCTACTGTACTATTAACTGAACTTTTTAAGAAATATTCTTCAAAATACTTTATTTGTGTATACCTATGGTACCAAAAGGAATTTATCTTTTACATTTCATGATTTTACGACCGCCGTCGGTTGAGGCTAGTAATTATTACGTCCCTCCTTGTCGGCTGCTGATGCGTCAGTTTTATGATTGTTCTCTGACTTCTCTCACATTATCACCGTGAGTCTACGACCAAGTACCCTATACATCATAAAAAAGAAAGAAAAATCATCCGTCAAGCATAGATTATGAACCATTTTTCAACACAATCAGAATACTGTAACAAAACGTCACCGTTTAGTAAGGGGAAAAATTATATCTAAGTAGACAAATTTGGAAAACGCATAAAACATTTGAAAAATCAATTTCGACAATTATAATTTGCACTCGGAGAAGAATTCAAATTTGTTTCTGAATCCCGGTATATGATCTAACCATTTGTATAGGGGTCCCCCACTAAAAATAATCTTAAGATTATCTGAAGAAATCTTTACTTTCTCCAGAAATTCTACAGAAATCTGAAGAAATTTTGCAGATTTAGATTTACCTTTAAAATATCTGCAGAATTTTTTAAGATATTCTTAAAAATATCTGCAGAAATGGGTCAATTGCCTACAGATTTTCTACAGATTTTTTTTAGTGGGGGGAGACTAAGGAGGGTTGACCATAGGGGAGCCTTGACCCACCCTTCAGTTTTCATATTTAAAAGAATTTCAGAATTTTGCCAACGTGTAGCAAACAAAGCTATCGGAATGCTCAAACAGTGGTCTTTGTTTCATGCAGATAATTGAAATAAGTGTGGAAAAATCAATTGTGAAGAGTTTTTAACTTAAAAAATGTATTTTTTGGAAACATTTTGTAAGATTTTTAAAAATAAAATATATCATAGACATTTCAGTAAGTACATTTTAAGTAATGCAGAAATATTGAGCTTTCATTCCAGGCATAAAGATTGTATAATAAGTTAGGATTACCATAACCATGTGCGATTTTTTAATAAGTGGCTATGTGGGGAGGCTTGACTCAGTCACCAAAGGGAGGGATGACCAGATGTTCAAAGCTCCCTTAATTGTTTCGGAAATCTTTTTATTATACGCTGTACATAAAGAAGGATTAATAGTTGTATTTCTAAAATAATGTAAATTTATTCTGGAAAGTTATAGTAAAACGTAAAGATTGGAAAGAAAATTTTTAAATTGATTAAAGAAAGATGTGAAAAATTGCTATGGAATCAAGAAAAACTTTAATGGAATATAAATGGGAAAGCTGATAGCAACTTTTATTTCATTTAAATTGTACCCATAGTAGGTAAACATAAGGAATGGAAAAGACCAGAAAAGAAGAAAGCTGCAGCCTTGAAATGTTAAGGGTTCATGCCTCTTCAAAAGAACATTAGCATTGACAAAAACTTTAGGAAGGTATGTAGACAAATTTCACCAAGATGAACACAATGAGATGAAGCCAGACCATGTTACAGCTAGTGTTGCCAGGTCGAGTGTCATAAAAAGTGGGTGCTTAAAACGGAATTTTTCTCCTGTGCATTGTATTCCGCCTAAGCAGGTTTGTTCGCACATCACATTTTACGAAATAATTTTTAATAATAATTAAACCGTGGAGCATAAAGTTATTTTGCCTTTTTAAAACTCATTTTATTTCCCTTAACAAATACTTCAGTATAAAATGAAGTGGGACATGTCTCCCATATGTGGGCATATGTAGGAGCCTTGACCTATTATTTTCACATGATTAAAATCAATCATTTGTCAAGTTTGTTATATATTACACTGTAAAAAAATTTCCGCAACGTTCCTGGGAAAAAATGGGCAGCTGAGTTGCCCATTATTTCCAAGAAACATTTCTTGAAAATGACTGGAACTTTACTGTATATGTTAAAAACATTCTACAGAAATGCCAGTAAGTTTCCTGCGAAATACCAGGAATATTTCTGTTGACAGCGAAACATTACTGACATTTCACAGCATGCGGGATCCGCAGACGATTTGTACATTTCCAGTTGACAATTTTCGCTTTATTATCATTATTTGTTGGAATGAAAAAATATTTTGAAATTGACATCAAAATTATTATTTATAATTTACACGAAAAAATAAATTTTCAGTTAAAATTCAATAAAGTAAATATATATATATGATATATTGTTTCTGAACTTTGCTTAAAATATAAAAATATATAAATGTAAATAATAATTAGAAAAAAAAATCTAGACATAAAATATTTTGAATTTTCGTCATTAATTATGTTAGTTTACAAGTTAGATAAAATACATATAAATTTTCATGAAAAAAAAAATCCTAAACGTAATTGTATATTTTTTCCGAAAAAAAAATTTCAAATTTGCAGCAATTCAAAGTGTCAAATATATATCAAATTTAAATCAAATTGTAAAGTGTTAAAATATAAAATTAATTAAAAAAGAAAAAAAAAAGTCAAGAGGTAGCATCGAACTCGGGTCGTACGGGTAGCGTGCGAGCCTTCTGCGTCCACACCACGAAAGACACATTGAGAGCTGCAAACTAATGGGTATTTGAAACGTATGCTAAACCTCGGCATCTAATTTCTGAAAATCTAAGGCCCATTTGAAGAAATCCTTTCACAAGAATAATTAGAGATAAGAACTCTAAAACATACTTTAAATTAATCAAAATCGATGAGAATCATGTTTGATGGTCGCCTGGTTAATGGAGATCCAAATAATAGGTGTATTTTTTTTTACACGGTCTGCTCGTTAAACATTCCACAGACAAGTACGAGAGATAATCTCTTAGCGATGTCACAGATGTATTGTATTTTCATCTGAATGGTTGACAATAGAGACGTAAAGGATTATGTCGTCTATTGATTTATTTGCATTCCATATTGATTTTTTTACATTCATTTAAGGAATTCGTTTTCGACACTCGCGCGCGAGCAACGGATTAAACAAAAAAATAATAAATGGCGGCCGCAGCGTTTTGTTGTTTCGAACTTTTGTTCAGGAACGTCTCAGATAAGAAAACCAGAATTTCACAGGAAAGAGCTAAATTATTCTGAAAACCTGAGAAAAGGCGAAACGTTCCTGGATTTTACATGGAACGTTGCCATTTTTTTACAGTATACACTTATGTCTTGATTTTATTTTGATAACTGATTGTATAACGAATAAAATGATATATAAAACTTTATTCTAGTTTCAATATTTAAAAACTAAAAATCATTTTGTAAAAAAATGGGTCAACCCTTCCCAGTCTCCCCTATATATTACATGTTATATAGATATAATTTTGTAGCTATGAAATTCGCCCTAAATATTGAATTTTAATTGCATGTATTTTTACATTGCTGACAAGACGTAAAACCCTGTATATGCAATATGTATGTAATATACACCTTACACCCATGTCGTATATGAACGTCATATATATGTCATATATAGCTATATCTTGATCATCTTCGTCATGAAATGTCATATACGTCATATATGACAAAATGTTGTTTTCTGAAAAAATACATTTGTTCCATTAACCTGCAGTCAATTTGCGCGATCCATCTCGGTCACTTGGCGATTTATCCTTGAAAGCTGTTACAACAAAAAAGTGCCAAAAAAAATCAATAAACGTGCTTGTGTAATGCAGATACTGCTATCTACTGACAAAAACCTGAACATTTAACAGAATTGTTTAATGAGAAAATCCACTTGTCTAATTACCCCGGCTGTACCTTTAAACGCATTGTGGGACCTGAGATGAGGGTTTGTAGTGTGGTAGGTTCTCTTCAGAGGCGTATGACAAAATTCAGTTAAAGAACAAAGATTTTATTCATATAAAGCACCAAAATGTTTTCTTGACTAAATATATGCATACATACACAACAAATAATGAGTTGAAATAGGGGTTCGATGATAAACAAAGTTCGTTAGATGTAGCAGCTATATCAAATTCCTAATAAGGCGATTAGATAGTTCAGCATTTATAGAGTCTCCAATATTCTATTAGCTACTATTTCGAAATGTTATTTCTGAAAAGTAAGCGAACTCTCTCCACTGTTTGATAGTCTGTTTCTGAATTTGACCGTCCGGCTTTGTCCGCCGCGTGAATGAAGTCTTTTACCCTCGGATTCTACCTCCGAGAAAATGAGCGTACTTCCAAGAGGCTAATGCTCTCAACCCAGGTAAAGACCTGTAATCTACACTCACCAGAGTTCAAACTTCACTAACTTCAAATGTAATCAAAGATCTCTCAGATCCTGTGATTTCTCTCAGAAAAACAATAGTGAATTTCTGGCCACTAGTAATGCTTCGCTGTGAAATCATCTGCAAGCTGTCACCCGATAAGATGACCTTGTGCCTGCCTACTTTTTTTCACACGTTCCTCCTCTGTCAGCTGTGCGTGGGAAAAATGTGACCACTTTCGCTTTGGCAATGCATGAAATGGATACCAGATAGTCTCTGTATTATGCTCGCTGTCTGAAAAGTGCTACATCCGAAGATGAATTTAGATTGATCGATTTCTTCTGATCTTACCGTCCAAAGTTGGAACTTTGAAGGAATCTCAGGCCTTTTTTGGAAACACACGGGGTTTCCTATACCTAGTAATATCTGTATTTATTTCGAGGGTTTCTTATGTAGAATCGGTTCGATGTTCTACCAATTGTACTTCTGTTTAGAGGTCGACAGAAAATTCGGTTTCGTTTTCACCCCAAAATTCACCCCAGTTTCGCGAAAATGCTGCCAAAAATTCGGCCGGACCGAAACTGTTTGTATTCCAAAAATCTAGTTTCTTACTTCGGAAATTTTCCACACGACTCATTGATTTGAGCTGTATCGGCATTCTTTCGACATTCTTTATTGATTGCTATGAACTCCACTGCTTATAATTATCGGTCATGACTGACTCAAGACGAGAGTTCAAATTATAAAGCAAGCAATGCATATATCACTCAACTTTGAAGACGCCTTTCGTGTTTTCATCAAAAGCTGCAGACTTAACAGTAACAGAAAATATTTAGTTTGAAACAGCAGAAGTGTTTCGAATACTCTTTGAGAAAGTTCTAATATAACAGACGATCATTTACAAAAATCCTTATAAAAGGTAAATCGAGATATGCATACCTAAAACATTTTTTAATTAGCTGAAATTCGTATAATTAGAAAATCCTTCTGTGCCGTAGATAAATTAATTATATTTTATATGAAAATAAAAAGTTTTGGTCAGAGATACATACAGCCAACTGAGGCCAGATGTATAATTGCACGCATAATTAATTAATAACTATGTATATTTTTGTATGTATTAATTACTTAAAACATTTTTTTAGCATTTTCGTTTTAGTTTTCGGCCGAAAATAGGAATATTACCGAAACTCGGTGTCGGTCTTAAAAACTTGTTTCGGTCAATCTTTACTTCTGGCATTTCATACAGATAAAAATCACTCCCCTCTCCATCCTGCGAGAAAAAATATTTGCATATTTGAGAGAAAAGAAAGGCTTTGAAATATCAAAATGAAGGGCATAGTCTTCAGTGAATTAAATCTGAAAAGATTATGATAAACAAATGTGTGCTGATAGATTTAGTACTCTGTCTCACATATCATGCAAATGCTCCTGGGACTTCAAATAGAACGAGAAGGCTATCTAAAAAAAGTTGATATGACATGAAAGATTAAATTTCGCGTTTCAGTGAATTAGAAAATGCCGATTTGTGCGATTTTCATTTTTTTATGCTAACCTAAGAAATATAGGTTATGTTGTACGTATGTTATCTTATCATCAGCTCCATGATTTTGTTGACATTTGCACGTCTTCCCTTATTTTTAAACAGTTTTCGATCTTGAAAGTTGTTTTTTAGATTTATTTAAGAAGTTCTTGTTTTACAGTTCAAGGTCTTTTTTTTTACTTATTTATTTTTTTCCATATTTTTTCTCTTTTAAAATAAAATATTATCATTTTATCGGGATTTCATTCTTAATAGTAGAAAATCAAAATCAAACAAGTCGGGAATTGTCCGTCAAATGGGCCAGCTTCGTACTATAACTAGTTTTATAAATATTCTGATCTTGGTGCAATAGCTGTTGCATTCTTATGAAAAAATGCATTAATACAAAATTTATTACAATTCTATATATTAAATTCAGTAATACAGAAATGATAGGATTCCATCTTAAACATGACGTCATGACCATGGCAACGTAGAATCATGACCTATCATGGAATATCATTGAATTCATTACGTATGATAGGCTTTCAAAGAATGAAGAAAACTTTTATTAATACCTTTGTAAGTTTTGATTCGATTTTCATAAAATTTTAAATGACCCGACAAAATTTTGCACCGATTATACATATTAAATTTCACACCATTCGGTTTAGTAGTTTTTGTGCTGTTATATGCGGACAGACAGACGGACCCGGCGCCGGCT
Organism: Maratus speciosus; assembly: GCA_963932465.1. NCBI lineage: Eukaryota > Metazoa > Arthropoda > Arachnida > Araneae > Salticidae > Maratus > Maratus speciosus. Next base: position 576,343,574 of record OZ010790.1, on the reverse strand, counting down.
ATAAGAGCTATTTATATAATTACGAACTCACCTAAAAAAGTCTCAAGAACATTTCGTTTTAGTAATTGTGTTTAAGGAACAGTTTTAAACTTACTTCGCGTTATTAAACGATACCCCAACAATAAATTTTTTTTTAAAAATGTCCTGTACTGTAAATTCAATAAATATTTTTTTTTTTAAAGTCAATTTTCTTAAACTTAAATCAATGTTATAAAGGAAAACCATGTAAGTGAGCGATGTTGACGCCATATTCTGCTGGATTTATATTGCTGACGGCAACATTTGACCAATACATTTCGCTTTTACCGCAATTTTTTTAACTTCTAAATGTCGTACATTTTAAATTTTTACACCATCGAATAGGAAACAAAAATGTCTTTTAAATGCAATTTTTTGAAAACTATAGCTTATTTTAATGATTTTTTATGTTCTTTAAAATAACATTTAAGAATGATTAAAAAAAAAAAGCTATCTCTTATCGCGTGCAACCCGATTAGGAAACATTAACCCATTTATACTTAAAACAATAAAAATAGTTCAGTATTTGCTTCTGCCTAATATTCTACCTTACCCGTGGCCCTAATTTTTTGCGCATTAGTTTGTCGATACTTTTTTGACAATAAAAGTTCAAAATAATTCAAAAATTTTTATGTAAATTATTTTAATGAAAAATAATACATTTTACTATTACGTAGTGAAATTGAACAACAAGTAATAAACAACACATACTTTGTGACCAATGAAATCCATTTCCTTGCAAGTTTTTATATCCCTAATGTTTTACGCATGTTCGAATGAGGCGAAATTAGTGAGTCTTACCACTTCGTTGGCCCTCCTTTGGCAACGTATACATCTCTCACTCTTCTCGGCATAGTTGGAACTAATCATTGGCACTCATAAATTAGTTTTTTTTTGCCATTCTTCAAGAAGAATTCTTTTCAACTGCTGATTGTCACGTGGTTTTCTTTTCGAACTTCCTTGTTTAAGTACCGCCACAAATTCTCGATAGGATTGATGTCCGGTGAATTCGGAATCCAATCTAGCACAAAAATACCAATTTGTTGAAGCCAGGCTTTTGTTGTCCTAGCTGTATGCGGTTTGTCTAAGTCTTGTTGAAAAATATAGCCCGATTGAAGGCCAAGTTGTTGAACTGAAGGCAACGACTTATTCATCAAAATGTCCCGATAACGTTGTGCATTGATAGTCCCGTCATATGGCATCATTTGGCCGACATCAGAATAACCAAAACATCCCCGAATTTGAACATATGACGGAAACTTGCACTCTTGTTTGACGCATTTTGGGTTTACAGCTTCATTTGCTTGCCATATGACCCAAAGACCGATATTTCCATATAAAACTGGAAAAGGGGATTCATCCGACCATATAATACTTTGCCATTGCTGATCTGTCCATTTTAAGTGATCCACAGCTCTCAGAAAACGTTTCTTTTTTTGAGAAGGAGTTAACATTGGCTTACGTTTGCTTTTGTAAGATTGAAACCCATTTTATGCAATCTTTTTGTTGCCATTTCACGAGTCACTGGTCGCCCTATGCTGTCTTGCCATAGAGATGTGGTTTCTGTCATCGTTCCTGGTCTGCTGTTCATTACCACTCGACGCAGCATTCGATCTTCTCTGACCGTTGTTGTTGATGGGCGACCAGTACTGTTTCTAGGCTGTATATCTCCGGCTGCAACGAAAGTCTTCAAAACATAACGCACTGTTGATTCAGGAATCATCAAATCCCTGCCTACTTGCCTCATTAGACACCCACTATTTCGTTTTTCGATTATCTTTTTCGGTAGCTCTTCCGTCAATCTTTTACCACCCAATTTCTTCTAATGAATTGATTTGAAACCGCTCTTCTTTTAAACAACCCATTGACATCAGTCCCGGATGTGATAATTTGCATAGTTGGAAACAACCAGCCAATCGAAATTGTAGAAAATTTTCTTTAAATGCACATGCGCAAAACAATAGAGCTTTCTATTTTTTAAATGAAAAATGTTTTACATACGCAAATCTGATTGTGCGACTTTATTTATTTTTTTTATTCGGCGCAATTAATTTTAGACGACTGACATTTCAAGAATTTGGTTGTTTATTTAGAGAATATTAAGTTTGAGTTTTCTTTCTTTCAAAAACTTTACTTTTAAACTGGTGCGCAAAGAATTAGGGCCACGGGTAAGGTATAATGAAATAAACCTCCATAAATAAATAAATAAATAAAATAATATAAATGAACACAAATTCAACAGACATTCAACAAAGAATAGGAACTACGCTCTTAAATCACTGAAACCAGCAAAATTAGCAAGAAAAAACAATCATGCGTGAAGTATAGATTATGAAACACTTTATAACACATTCAGAGTACTGCACCAAAACTTCACCTTTTAATGCTGTGCAAGATGATGCCTAAATAAACAATTGGGAAAACACATAACGATATTTGAAAACCCGGTTTCAGCAATTACCATCTTGTTGGAAACCGAAAAATATCAGAGAGTTCTTTTGAGCAGTCATTTGAATATATTTCCATCTATTCGCGGAAATTACCGAAGGTGAATTTTCGGCTGTGTCACGTGTTTTTCAATTAACCCTTTGTATCACCGTGTTGCATATCTTCAACTTACCCAAAGGTCAATGTTACTTACACAGTAAGCTTTAAAAAACACTATTTTATTTATTGCTGCTATCTCCAAACTCAGTTGTTAATATAAATTGCGTTCATAGAATTTTCAAAGACGGCGATAGTGAGATAATTTTTCAAGCCAGAGTTTTTTTTGTTTTTTTAATCATTCGAGCAGTTTTACGTCGATATTGCTAAAATTAACTTCGTAAATTTTGCCAAATTAGAAAAAGTTGGAGACGCCCGAATATAGATTTTTTCTAAAAATAATTTTGTATACTTTACAATTTTGTATCAGAAAGTGGACACTATTTATACGCTGCAGATGTGAAAAAAAATACCTTTTAGTCAATAATATTTTCAATTTTATGTTCTAAATTTTGTTATTATTTTTTACATGCTTAAAATTATGTAATCTAACTTCCAAGTAAGTATTTTTCAAATCGGAGTTGTTAAGTTAATTTTAATCCATTAAGAAATGTATATGTGCAGATAATGTAAGGGTGCACAAAAGAATTCGAGTACCTTTCCGACTTTGTATAATTGCTGAAATCTGGTTTTCAAATGTCTTATGCGTTTTCTAAATTGTTTACTTAGATATTTTCTTTCCCTTTTTTAAAATATGAAGTTCCGTTATAGTATTCTGAAAGTGTTGGAAAGCGCTTCATAATCTATACTGACGCATGATTTTTCTTTCTTGCTGATTTCTTAGACATTTTTTTTATGACCTGCTATCTTCACGAAATCCACAATAAAATTTGAAAAGACAGAGCCGGTACAAACAAAAATCTTTCGATATTTACCGGTTACTAACGAAGTATAAACGATTGGTGTATGCAAAATTTCCATGTCGGGGGGTGGGGGGTGGAGGGGCCAGTTAAATGGCCTTTATTTAACTCGGTACCGGAACAGGTCAAATGAAAACCTCTGAGTACTTACTGCTACTGACGAAGTACAAACGATTCATACACTGTAAAAAAAATCCGACCAGTTTTCCTGTAAGAATCGGAAAAATAGTTGCCCTTATCGTACCGGAAAATTTTCCGACCCAGCTCGGAATAAAATCCGTAAAAAAAAAGGAAATAGTCAATAAAACGGTATTTTACGGATTTTATTCCGAGCTGCGTCGGAAATTTTTCCGGTACGATAAGGGCAACTATTTTTCCTATTCCTACAGGAAAACTGGTCGTATTTTTTTTTTTTTTACAGTGTATATGCGAAATTCCTAAGCAGCAGGGACCAGGTGCAGGGATCAGTCAAAGGCCTCTCCAGCTTAAAATTTTAAATAACTCGGTACCAGAGCCGGTACGAACGAAAATTTCTCGGTACTTATCGGTACTAACGTAGTACAGACAAATTTTTGCCCAAATTGGAAACTTTTTACTTTTTACTACACTGTAAAAAAATACCGCTAGTTTTCCGGTAGGAATCGGAAAAATAGTTGCCTTTATCGTACCGGAATAATTTCCGACCCAGCTCGGAATAAAATCCTTAAAAATAAGGAAATAGTCAGTAAAACGGTATTTTACGGATTTTATTCCGAGCTGGGTTGGAAATTATTCCGGTACGATAAGGGCAACTATTTTTCCGATTCCTACCGGAAAACTGGCATTATTTTTTTTACAGTGTACGGGAAATATCCATTTCGCTGATCCCTCGAATTTTAAATAACGATGTATTGGAGCTGGTACAAACGAAAATTTCTGGATACTTACCGGTACTAACATAGTACAAATGATTTGTGTATGCGAAATTTTCAGGTCCAGGAGTGGGGGAGGGGGCAGTGAAATGTACCTGAAATCGTTAACATTTTTCTTCGTGTTTTACTTTACACACCCGTTAACGCGTCTTTAATTTCCTAACCATTTTGTTAAGTTCCGAGACGAATTCTTTTATGACTTGCTATATTCACGAAATCATGCTAATTCTTTATTATGTTTAACTTTGGTACTCCCCCAGTGTTTGCCCAATATTCATAACATTTCTTAAATTCACATGGCAAATTTTTTATGACTTGCTGTCTTTTCGGAATCGTGATCATTCTCTCTCTCATTTCACTTATTTCCATGAATTTTTTTCATTTCTCAAACAAACTTTTTATCAGTTTTTTTTTCAGGACATGCTGATACTTGTTTCTCGTGCTTCATATTGCAACTTTCATTAGCGTTTCACTAATTTTCATACCACCTTGTTTTAGTTTTCAAGTTGAACTTATCAGGCTTGCTATATTCACGAAGTCTCAGTCATTCTGTCTCACGTTTGACTTCACTATTTCCTTCAACGTTTCACTGATTCGCATGCTAATTTTTGATTTCTAAGGCGATATTTTTAAGACTTGCTTTTTTCACAATCGTTTTCTCCCTCGTTTCACTCTTCTTCTGTTCTCAACATTTCATGAATTTCTGTACCATTTTTCGATTTCCATGACAAGATATAATGACTTGTTATTTTCACGAAATCAGGATAGTTCTCTCTCGCGTTTCACTTTACTACTCTCCTCAACGTTAGTTGAGGAGAGTAGTAAAGATCACGAATTTCTATACCATCTTTCGATTTCCATGACAAGATTTTATGACTGCTTAACTTCACGAAATCACGATCGTTCTCTCACGGATTTCACTTTATTTTTCTCTTCAACGTTTCACGAATTTCTGTACCATTTTTTTATTTCCATGACAAGGTTTTATGGCTTGTTATCTTTACGAAATTGCGATTATTCTCTCTCGCGTTTCCCTTTAATACTCTTCTCGATGTTTCACAAATTTCTAAACCATTTTTCGATTTCCATGGCAAGATTTTATGACTTGTTATCTTCACTAAATCACGATTGTTCTCCCTTGGCTGTAATTTTGCTTCTCTCCTTAACGTTTCATAATCATAATAGTCAATCATAATCATTCTTTCACACGTTTTACTTTGATGCTTTAGGTTTTCTCTAATTTTGATGCTATTCTTTGATTTACAAGATGAATTTTTTTATGACTTGCTAGACCTGAACAAGAATTTTTTTAACTTCAAAAATTAATTTGTACGATTTGTGATAATAAAGTCACAGACACAGCCAAAGGGTTATATATATATATATATATATATATATATATACAGTATATCAAAAACCCATAATTGAAAAACGATCTAGATAAACATTCCCGCGTTATTTTATCAAGTTCACCGAACAGATAAATCTATAAATAAATTTGTGTATAAAATCTTCGAACCTCTCGAAGGAACTTCATCGATTATTAATCCACATATTTGGTTATTTCTAGATAACAATATTTGATCATGTTATCAAAACAAATCAGGAGCAGAGTTAAGTGTTAAGTGTTCATTAGATAATAAATTATTCCCACCATTTCATTACGGGCATAATTTGTTTTATCTCTTGACAAAATACTGATAAAGTTTCATCACCAAACAGATGAAATTTGTATTCATAATAACGCATCTTGGAAATTATTATGTGTGTTCTGTACGAAATGCCATGTTGAAAATTATAATTGAAGAAAATTGTGGTCATTTCGTTATTGTTAAGGGATTAGGTTGCAGGTATCTTTCAAAGTGTCAAAAAATCATTTTTTTATTTAATAGCTTTTATTAAAATTTGATTCTTTAGGAACATTTTGAAAAAAAAAATGTAAAAATTTGTTATAGAAGGGAAATTATATCCAAAACACTTTGGGCTCTCACTATATGATCAAAGGGTAATTTTATATTTAAAGTCATTTTTTTTACAATTGTGATTTTGGCCATTGCGCGCACAATTTTTTAAAAAAATGGCTGGATCGATTTCATGAAATTTTTACTGAGCGTATAAATCTTATAGATGAACAAAATAGCCTATTATTATGTTCATCAAGCAAGATACTTAAGAAATTATGACTGTTTTTAATAAAAAAACATTCAAAAATTTGAGATTTTTTGTTTACATTTTTATTTTTTAAGAACTAATTATTATATATCTTCCACTATATGTCATTTTAAACACATATATCTCTACTCAATAAAAAAAAAGACTCATTGCGACAATTCAATTATGAGAAATCCTGCGCGAAAGTCATATAAGGGGAATTGATGTATTAAAAAAGAATTAAATAAAAAAAAAAAACTTTGTATGCATATAGAATCTTTTTTAGAGCATTAACCGTTAGCCTATATTTCTTTTAATGTGTGTTTGAAATTTCACACCCAAACTTAATCAAATGTGGAGTTATTGCAACCCATATTAGGGTCAGATTGTCACGTAATTTGTCAGATTCGAGCAGTCAGGACGCAAAATCCCCTCTCAAATGCTAAAGCTATGGGCTTGGAATGCATATGTATTTTTCAAATTTCTCCTCGAAAAATTAAAATTTTTACCTTCTGTTTTCTGTAATGCTCTTCTTGAAGAATGTTTCTTTCTCTTTTATTTTCCGAAATGCTTCTAAAATGTATATTTATTTTTATATTTTAACTGTTAAATTCTAAGTGAAGCACGCAAGTTGTAAGTAAGATTTTAACACTTGAAATAAAACTAACAATGTATTTAAAAATTTTTTTTTTTCAATAAGAAAGAAAAAATTCTTCAAGAAGAGCACACAGAAAACTGAAGAAAAAAATAATTAATAGGTTTAGCATTAGAGAAGGGAATTTCCATCCTGGCTGATGAGGAACCTTCAGGTCTCCATCAAGAACTAATCAAGTGATCACCTTCGATTGAAAATAAACAAGAGCATAACAACATTGTAGGTATTTCATAATAATCTGCATCAGTTCAGCACATAACAGTCAACTGTAGCTGTATGCTTACTAAAAAATCAAATTTAGAAATTAGGATGATAATTATAACCTATTTTTATTTAAAAAAATATTCAAAAATTTTAGATTTTTTGTTTACATTTTTATTTCTCAAGAACTAATTATCATATATTTTCCTGTATATGTCATTTTAAGCACATACATCTTCCCTCAATAAAAAAAAAAAAAAAAAAAAAAAAAAAAAAAAAAAAAAAAAATGGCTGGATTAGCAGGATCTTAGAAGCATCTATGAGTAAGAGTTGCATAAGTGAGAGGCCATTGTAACTTTAAGGATAAAAAATATATACAGAATTATATCAGGTAAATAAGATGATCATACATGAATACCATTTAATTTCTGAACAGATCAAAGAACCAATACCTCGTTCTCCTTTCCCCCTACTCCAAACACAAACTCACACGTACATAGAAAAGATCCATTCTCAAACGCAAACACGTAATTATTTCCTATTATTATTACTACTACTACTATAATAATAATTATTATTATTATTATTATTATTATTACTGCTATTATTATTATTATTATTTACGTCACCTTTCTTTTCTTAACCTTTTCGGGTCTGGTGTACTATTAATAGTACTTCTTTTCATCGAATATTATGTTGTCTTAAGGGTGTATTCGAAAAAATATTTTTCCACTTTCAACACCTCGAAATGTTCTGAGACATTTTCAGACTCATTTTTAAAAGTAAAAAACATGAAACTTGCTGAGGTGATTTTTGGAGAGATGTATAAGAGGCCGTGTGATTTCGGTTTTCGCTCAATTAATTAGAATTTGATTTTTAAACAATTATTTTCTCAGTATGACCATTTTTTTCATTCCCCAGGTCTCCCGTTTCAGAAAATTCGGTTCAAAACGCCAACTTTGACAGCATTTTTCGCAATATTTTCTGCATTTATCAAAAAATCGACAAGCACGGCACATTATGTAGTTTCTAAATAAGAGAATTTGCGAGTTTGATGCGTTTGAGAGCAAAAATGAATTTAAAAATAAATCAGAAAATAAGCATTTTGGTTTGGAATACACCCTTAAGAATTACAGTCGGACCTCTATTTAACGAACCTCTATTTTGCGAATTTCTCTATTTTGCGAACTTTTCTTGGAACCAAGAACATTTTACGAATTTCTTCGTAAAATAACCTCCAAATAGCGAAGTGCATTCTCTATTTAACGAACTTTTTCTTGTGATCTAAATTTTCTTTTCTCCCCATTTCTCAAAATATTTCTGGACATTTCAAACTTATTCTTTGTTTAAACATATTTTATGATGTTCAATGGCCTTGAACTGGTTTTACCAGGCGCTTTCTTTGTCAACAGTGAGAATTCGGTAAGTACGAAAGACGAAGACGATAATCCCTTAGAGTATCTTTAAAAAATGTGGATACAGATGAGAAAAAAAGAAAAAATTAACCGTGATGTGCTGATTGATGATTGTATTTCATTTAATTCTGAAATTGAGACCTCGGAAACACTATCCGAATTTGATATTTTCGATAGTGTGAAAAATAAAAACAATACAGCAATGAATTGCGATGAAGACGAATATGATGATGATGGAAATGAACATGATGCAGGGATTAACAAAACTTCGTATGATGAAATGCTAAAATCATTTGAAAGAATCCGACGCGGATAAATACGCATGAAGGGGTTTTTGGTGCATTGCAAAGATGTGAGACGTATTATGAGAGAAAGAACTTTTTAAAAGAAAAAACTCAGGCAAAATTAACAGTTTTTCAGAAATGAAATTTAAGGACGCATATGTTAATGTATGGTTAAAATTATTTGTTATAATAATAATAAATACGATAATGTCATTAAAATTCGTTAATTTTAATGTAAAACTATTTATTTTAAACAGAAAATACAGTGTATTCCCGGACAATGTTTTGTTTTCCTTGTAGATTTCAAAGATTTAAACACATAGAAAAAATGAATCGATGATGGATATTGGTGGGTAAAATAAATAAAATAAATCGATATAATTTATTAAAAAAAATGTGATTAATTACTTTTAGTAAAAATATTTAGGGTTTATGAATTTAAAATCTGATTTATGTAGTTTAAGTTATTTTAAAAGGTGAATCTCTATTTAACGAATTTTCCATATAACGAACTATTTTCTGGGATTTAGCGATTTCGTTAAATAGAGGTACGACTGTACTTATATTCTATCTACATATAGTAATGATAGTATATGGCTATGTCTTTCTTAGTATGACTTCATTTATGGTTTGACATTTAGTGATAATAATAATAATAAAAGCTTGCTTAATACTCTTTGCACCGTTGGCGATTCCTTTATTTTAAACATATGTTTCGCTTTTTACATTTAAAATATATGTTACTTTTCTGAACGTGTCATGTGTGATATAACGCAAAAAACTTTAGAAAGTTGTAATATCTGTTAAACCCTATTGTAATATGATATTTTCTAAACGTTTCCAAAAACTCTTCCTTAGCCTATTATCATATGAATATCAATTGAATAGTACACGAAATAAGTACATTCGTTTGAATTCAGACAATGAGATATTCTTTAAACTGCTATAGATCTATTTGGATATCTTTGATTAACATTATTAACATAAAAGTAATTTGGTTCTCAAAATTGAAAAAAAATTGGACACGAAAGGATTAAGGGGGTTGTTCAGCCAGATCCCAAATTCCTCTCGCTACTGTTAAATCTATCGGAGTGGATTGAATTTTTAATTTTGAAATATCTCATCCGAAAATCGACATTTTTGACTTCTTTTTTATGTGATGTCTTCGTAATGGATGTATCGTTTTTTTTTTTCTTAGTTCTCAAAATATTTCTAAATTATATGCTTAATTTATAATTTTACGTGCTAAATCTTAGCAAAATTGGGTAAAATTTTAACACGTCAGGTAAAATTAAACACATAAGAAATATTTTGACAACTTAAACAGAGAGAGAGAGAGAGGCATCGTTTAAGAAGAGTACACAGGAAAAAAAAGGGCAAAAACTTCGATTTCCTGAAGAGAAATTAAAAAATATAAGAAGGCATCACGCGTCTATAGGTTTAACATTAGAGAGAGAAATTTGCGATCTAACAGACCACTCTTTTAAGGCGGTTCTCAAATTCCCTGCTCAACAAAGCGAAACTTCCTGACACATTTTCTGACTGATTTTTAAACGTAAAGACATAAAATTAGCAGGCTATTGAAGCGATTTAGAATCGAAATGAGTTTACAATTTTTTGATAAATAAATTACTTATCGAGTTATAAGTGATTGCGGTCACGTGACAGCCGATTTTTTTACTCTCTTACTATGCTGTCGCGTGCGGAAATTCGGTTCAAAATGCCCACTTTGACAGCATTTTCTGAAAGATCTTTTGCGTTTACAAATAAATAAATAAAAATGGACTAGTTGGATGTGCCAATCCCAAAACTTTCTTCTATCTCATGTCACTATTTCATTATAATTAGTTTTATTAGTATTTTTATTAGAATTAAGCATAACTTCATACACTTTTCGATGGTACTATATTGAAAATTGCACAAAAATCGCTATTACAGCGCCCCCTACCGGCGAAGTTTTTCCAAATTCAGGGAGGACCTTCTTGGCATGGCCAAAAACGTACACAAAAAATTTGGTTCAATTCTATGCATAACTTCATACAATTTTTGATGGTACAATGGCGACACACGGACATACGGACACACGGACGGACAGACAGACATTTTGTATAAACATGTTTTTTGTGATCTCTGACCCCTAAAACGTGTAAATCCGACGAAAACCGGAAGTCGAAAAAAATGTCGATTACAATACTTTCGTCTATTGAAGATAGAAGAAAGTAAAAACGTCTTGCGATTACATAGTTTCGGAATAACAACACCTGCTCATATCACGCGTTTTCGAACAAAAATAAATTGAAAAATGTGTTAGAAGGTAGCCCCTTTACATTTTAGAGCAAAATATTTTCGGATCTTACTGAAATTATTGAGCCTGCGCCTTAACATCTTTTTTGGATTCATTCAAACTAGTTCCTTTATTAGTGTGAGATCAATGTGCTTCAGAAGTTAAGTGACACATTTCCTTGGAAATTTCACTTTCGAAACGGACATGATGAATGTCACTCATTCCAATAAAGCTCCTCTTGAAGATCGTACACTCTTTAATATACCTTTATAAATAGAGCTTCTTCCTGACTTTATTGCACTTTCGTTTTCTCAGATCTCCATTAAATAGGGAAATATGTGCCATATGTAACCATTCACTACATTGCTAAAGATGACCGGTCACTTGTGATTTTAGACGTTTTCTTAAATATCTAGAAAATTACATAAGGGATTATCCTGAAACTCCAGGTGTGTAAACAAAATAGTACAGGTGATATATTTCCGTGTAGATTTTCCCCTGAAACCCCATAGGGGACCATCAACAAATTGAAAAAGAACGAATATCTTTTGGATAACCCTGTAAAAACTAAAGTAGCAAAAGCGTTCAAACTGTAGAAATGATTAAATGGTTTGTCTTCATTTTTATGTGAATAGCGAGTATATTCATAGAGAAATTAAAGTTTTTATAAAAAGAGTCCCAAATTTTTCCAAGTCTTTTGCTTATAATTTGTAGAGTTCTTAATATAATAAAAAGTTCTTTTCAGAAAATATGACAAACAACATTGTACACAATACCGTGCAATCAAAATTAAAACATAGTAAAAAATTTATGAAAAATGAGCAGGTTTACTAAATAATGATTCACTGGGCATGCCCGAATGTAATCAAAATATAATTTCCCTAATGTGGTAGCTAAATGCATAGAGCAACTTTTGTGAAAGTCTTAAAAACATAGTTTGAAAAGTCTGAAAATTATCATTGATAGAATAAGCTCAAAATCCGTTATTCCCAAAAGGAAGCAAAAAAATAAGAGACTGTATCCAAATACAGTGCAATAATTGTATATGCTATATTGGCACTAATCAATGGATATATGGATACAGACCCGCATCTTTTTGCTTCATTTTGGGAACAACGGATTTTAAGCTTATTCTTCAACGATAATTTTCAGAATTTTCAAGCTATACTCTTTTTAGACTGTTACAAAAGTTTCTCTATACATTTAGCTAACACATTATGCACATTATGCACATTATATATTTTGATATCATTCGGGCATGCGCAGTGAATCAATATTTAGTAAATCTGCTCATTTTTCATACAATTTTTACTGTATTTTAATTCTGATTGCATGGTATTATGTACAATGTTGTTTGTCATATTTTCTGAAAAGAACTTTTTTTTATATTAAGAACTCTGCAAATTATAAGCAAAAAACTTGGCAAAATTTGAGACTGTTTTTATGAAAACCTGAATTTCTCTTTGAGTATACATGCTATCCTCATAAAAATGAACACAAATTATTACAATAAGCCACTTAATCCTAATCTACAGTTTGAACGCTGTTGCTACATTAGTTTTGACAGGGCTATCCAAAAGATATTCGTTCTTTTTCAATTTGTTGGCGGTCCCCTATGGGGTTTCCGGAAAAAATCTTCACAGAAATATATGACCTGTACTATTCTGTTTACACATCTGGAGTTTCAGGATAATTCCTCATGCATTTTACTAGATATTTAAGAAAACATCTAAAATCGCAAGTGACCGGTCATCTTTGGCCATATAGTGTATATTTAAGGACCGACCGATTCAGGTTTTTAAGACCGAAACCGAATCTCAATTGCGGTAATCTTCCTGTTTTCGTCCTAAAACGAAAATATCCAAAACTTTTTAAAAACGTAATTGATGCATACATAATAGAATTACTAATTGATTATACATGCAATTATACGTGTGGCCCAAGTTGGCGCTCTGTGCCTCTGGCCAAAACTTTTTATTTTCGTATAAAATAAAATGTAATTAATTCCTCAATGACACACAATGATTTTTAGGTGCGTTCGTAATTATATAAATACGTAGCACCTATAGTCGTCGTTCAGTCCGTCCGTCCGTCCGCATATAACAGAGCAAAAACTACCCGACCGAATGGCCTGAAAATTTAAATATATGATTATTGCAAAATTTTGTCGAGCCATTTCAAATTTTATGAAAATCTTATGTATAGTTTAATTACAGGAACAGTCAAAAGTTTTTCTTTACATTACGGCCAATGGGAAAAATTATTGCAAGTGCATTTTAATGATGTTACAGCCTTCCGAATGGTCTGAAATTTTAAAGATATAATTGTTGCAAAATTTTGTCGAGCCATTTCAAATTTTAGGAAAATCGGATGTATAGTTTAATTACAGGGACAGTCAAAAATGTTCGGGGAATGGGAAAAAAAATTATTGGGAGTGCATTTTAATGATGTTAAAGACATGTACTTTATGAAGTGCAAAAAATTATACATTCAGTACAATATGGGGTGCAAAAAATAATTATAAAACTTGTTATAGTACGAACGCACCTCATTTGCCACGTTTGACGAGCAATTTCCAACTTGTTTTAATTATACGGATTTCATCTCATTAAAAAATGTTTTAAGTGTACATACATCAATTTATCTTTTATAATGATTTTTGTAAATGATCATCTGTTATATTAGAACTCTCGCAAAGAGTACTCAAAACACTTTTGCGTTTTGAAACTAAAAATTTTCTATTACTGTTCAGTCTGCAGCTTTTAACCCTTTGAAGGGCGGTGATCACGCGGCGTGACAGCCAAATTTTAATTCCAAAACTGACAATCCGCACCAAGAATATTTTAATAAGATTTTGCTTTTACAATGAAAGTGTGAAAAAGTAGATTTGTATTTTCTAATAAATTCGCCCGTAAAATCTGGTGTCGGTCAATTATTTCATCATTTTATGAACAGAATTTCTCTTCCCCTTTAAGGGTTAATAAGCACTTGAAAAGCGTCTTTAAAATTTAGTCCTATACGCATTGCTTGCTTTATAATTTTCACTCCCGTCTTGAGTCAGTCATGACTCATGACTAATAATGATAAACAGTGAAGTTCTTAGCAATAAATAAAACGTGTCTCATTTGAACCGATATAGCTCGAATCAATCAATCACCGATACAGCTCAAATCTCACAAGGAAGGTCTACATCGGCATACTCCGAAAAATCTGAAAAAAATTATAGAATGTTCTTCTCATGAAGATAGATATACTTATAAAAAATTTCGGTGGAAACTCGACAGAGTGTCCGTAAAAAAATAATGAAAATTTCGTTATTTGGCGATTTATCTCCGGTTGGCGATGGAATAAAATTTCAAAAAATACTTTTTTATGTCAAATACTTTTTAACCCGTTCGGGACCATGGGTGCATATATGCACCCTCAAAAAGTGTTTAAAACGCTTGAGTTTGATACCAGTAAAAAGTAGAAGTAAAATTGATTTTATTTAATTTACGACATTTTCGGAATTTATAAAGTTAAATCAAATAATTAACAAAAATAACAAAAGGAATAAAATTCGTGTAAAAGATGCCAGTTCTGTACGGGTTAAGGTAAAAATGTTTTATGTTGAACTTGTTTAAATAAATTTAATTTAAATAACCTAGTTTTGTCCGTTTTAGTTTGTTTTAACTATAGTTTTGTCATATATACATTTATAATGAAAGTTAACTATGAAGTTTTATGAATTAAAACAAAATTTAAATTAATTAAAATTGTTTCAATCTCAAAATTAAATCCAATTGAGCACTGTCGATTCAATTTTGTTGCTATGGAAATAACAACTTCTCCGATATTGAAATGTATAACATAACTGCAGCATTCTTCATCAGGCCTTTATTTTGGAAAACGCTTAAATATATGAAAATACATTTTTCAATATTAAAATATCTTTTATGTGTGAAATTTTTTTAAACAGTGGTGAAATTAAATAACTGCAGCAACAAGCAACATAAATATGTAATTACAAAAAATATGTGCATTAAACTCTCTCATTGTTTGAGTTTAAATTCATTAAATACTATTTACACGCATTCTAAAAAGCAATTAACAATCCATTTTCAGATGCATTAAAAGCGTTTGCTTTTGGCGAGGAAAAGTGCTGCTCGGTAAAAAGCGTGCCGCTTTCGTTTTTTTGCTCCGAATACTCGAAAGTATTTTATTTTTTTTACAGATTTTTTACTATAATTCCTCCGCTAAATTTGACTGATCCTTTATTACATACATTAGTTGTTTAATTAGTATTTTTTTTTTTTCAAAATATTCTGAGTATGACCAGTAAGGAGATCTTCCATGTCAGTCATGTTGAAAATTTCCGAAAGAAGAAACGAGATTTTTAGAATACAGATAGTTTCGGTCCGGCTAAATTTTCGACAGCATTTCCGACGAAAACGAATTTTCGACAGAATTTTCGGCGAAATAAAAGTTTATTTTAGTATCCTATTAAAATACCTGGTAGTTATTTTAAGATTTATAATGCAACAATAGGTCAATTCAGCGAAAACAAAATTAGTCAAAAAACTTTCCACACAAAATTTATAAATTGTTTATGGTGAAGGGCTATTTTTAAACTAAGAATATAACAATAATTATAGGATGAAATGAATTTAAGGTGGTCCGGGACACATTTTCAAAATTTTTTTATTTATTGAGTTAAAATTTTGAATTTTTTTCTGATGGTTAACCATATCATTTGTAAACAAAATCAAATGATAAAACTTCTCATAGCTTTTTTTTTTTTTAAATTTTAATTTAAAATTTATGAAAAAAGTGGTATAACTTAAAATCGTTATAACTCGAAATATTATTTGTAGAATTTAAATTGTTTTTCATTTAAATAAACAGAAATATATATATATTTTAATTTAGAGCCAGCATTTTAAAAAATATTAATTTTTAAGAAAATTAAAAATATTTAACGAAAAAATTACAAAAAAAGTGGTGCAACTTTAAAAAAAAAAAAAAAAAAATCATATTTTCAAAAGTAAAAACTTTTTTCAAATATGCTGGCTCAAAAGTAAAGTAAAATAATTGAAAAAGATATGTTCCGAGTTTCAACCCTGTATCTTTAACGGTTCTCGAGTTATAAGAATTTAAATATGAGAAATGATGAAAAAACCTATCATGAAGAAAAACGCAATTTCACCAGAACTCGTTTCCTTGACAACCATAGCTTGAAAGGCAGATTTTGAAAACAAACCAAAACGAAAAAATTAATATTTCCTGTTCTAATTAAGATAGAAACATGATTTAAACATCATTTTAAACAGAAAACGGCAGAGAAATTTTTAATCCAATAAAATAAAAAATTGAAAATTTGAAGATTTTTGTGTTCCGGACCCCCTTAACAAAAATTCTTATAATTTAAAAACGAAAATAACTGAAACTAGTAGGAAATTGTACGTCTAACATTGTAAATGAGGTGAGTTCATGTGTAATAGCTGTTGCATTCTTATGCAAAAAATGCATGAATACAAAATTTATTACGATTCTATATACAGTGAAACTTCCATTTAATGTAGCCCCATCGTTACACTTAAACACTTCGTTATGAAGAACATTCGTTAAACAGAAATCAACTCAAATTCAGGAAATTTGTGTAATAAAATACACGTGCATAAAAAGAAAAATACACCTGAAATGGAAATATTGGGAAAATGTATTCGGGCAGTAACTTTTTTATGCAATGTCGACATGTAAGAAAAATTTAATTAGAATAATGTCTAAAAAATACACAATGAAGAGAGGTAAAAAACAAGTTGGAAATTGCTCGTCAAACGTGGCAAATGAGGTGCGTTCGTACTATAACTAGTTTTATAAATATTTTTTGCACCGCATAGTGTAGTGAATGTATATTATAGTACACTTCAATAACTGCATTTCCATTTCATTCTGTTCGAAAGGCTGTAACATTATTAAAATGCACCTGAAATAATTTTTCCCATTGGCCGTCATGTAACGGAAAACTTATGATTGTCCCTGTCATTAAACTATACATCTGATTTTCATAAAATTGGAAATGACTTGCAAAAATTTTGCAACAATTACATATTTAAAATTTCAGACCATTCGGAAGGCTGTAACATCATTAAAATGTACTTGCAATAATTTATTTCCATTGGCCGTCGTGTAACAGAAAAATTATGACTTGACAAAATTTTGCAACAATTCTATATTTAAAATTTCAGACCATTCGGTTGGGTAGTTTTTGCTCTGTTATATGCGGACAGACGGACAGACAGACGGATTAAACGACGACTATAGGTGCTACGTATTTATATAATTATGAACGCACCTAAAAACTGAAGCGTGGCTTACCTTTTCTCTTTTTTCTCAGTATACCAAATCCTTAACTTTAAACGAGTCTGTAATATTATTTTGTACACGTTTCTTATAAAAAAAAAGTACTGTTCATAAAAATTTTTGCTCTTTTGTAAGTATCCGAACATTCCATCTGTAACATTTTTGTAAAACTATAATCCCCTTTTTATTGTATAGAAGACTTTTAGCATTTCTTCTCTCTTGAAGGTTTTTCAATTTCTTCATTATATTCTTCATCGTTCGCTGTAGTTTCTTCATTACATTTTATTACACTTTGCAACATGTCATCGTCAGTTGGATACACTGATGTTGTCGTAAAAAAACAAACAAACAAAAAAAAAAAACAGAGAGTATACGCTCAAGGCAGAGCGTATACCCTAGAGCAGGGATGGCGAACCTTTTTGATCATGCGTGCCAAAAATTCCAAAATTGTTATGTACTAACATTTTAACTTATATAAAATCAATAATCAATTTTTATAGACTTTTTACTTAAATATTTTTACACTTATACTAAATTCAATTCCTAACTTATTTATTATGATGTGTGTACTCAATAATATAACCATGTCGCATCGAATTCCGCATTAATAATCTATAAAAGAGTTTTCTTTTACTGTATACTACCGAATCAGATCATTTTTAGTTCTTCAGGTAGAAGTAGTTTTAACAGGTAGTACATAATTATTTACACTAACAATTAAAATTAAAGTTTCAAAAATAAAACCTAAATATAATAATGCCTAAAATAACCTAAACCCCCCCAAAACCCAAATAAAATAAAACCTAAAGTAGAAGGGTGTCAATTAGGCATATTACTATACAAACTATCTCTTAAAATTCAAATTAAAAAAATAAAAAATTTGAATTTTTGATAGAAAAGCAAAATGATTTAGAAAACACTATATGTTGAATGGTTTGGCGAGAAAATGACGCTACAGGACACTTTCACAGAGATTTACAATACCTTAATCCATTCAAAAGTAACAGATTATTTTAAAGTAAATTATATATATGTTACACAAAATTATACTTTTTGTAATAAAACATAAAATAGATTGTTCTTCATAAACTGAATACAACCTAAAGGTTTTTTTTCGCATGCCAGAGAAGTTTTCTTACGTGCCAAGTTTGGCACGCGTGCCATAGGTTCGCCATCCCTGCCCTAGAATGTATATGCTATAGCTTTCTTGAGAAACAGAGGGTAGGGGAGAGTGTTGTATCTTGGGACGCTTGTACCTTGGGACATTGACAATTTCTAATAAACTATTGGCAACAGTTATCTTTTGTGTATTTCTAATAATGACCTATAACCAACAGATCTCATCATAATAACAGACAACATCAGAAGCATGAAATTTTAACAGCTAGGTGAAAAAAATAAATTTCATTAGTCCAAAGTAAATATTTTCCTCCATTCTATAACTTCATTTTTTCCCTATGTATTTCTACAACAAGTCAACTGCAATTAATTTTTTATAAAAGAGAAGATTTTTAAATGTTTTGGGTATGAGAAAATAATGATAGTTCTTCTAGATTTACCGCCATTTTGATTTTACTTAAACCGTGTGGTGATTGTACCTCGGGACAGTAAAATATGTTGTACCTTGGGACATGTCCAATGGTACAAGAAATACGTGGTTCGTAATAATTTGGATAAATAAAAGTATTTTTATTACTTATTTTACAGGAAATTTCACAAATCATGTGAAATGCAATAAATAAAACAACTCAGCTTTATTTTCATAAAAGTTGATTTTCAATTCATTTCCAAGGTACAACAGGATGTTGTACCTTGGGACAGTTTGCCATCCCTACTTTAAATGAATGGCATTTTCTTATTTTCAAACTGTCTGAATTTCTAAAATTATATTATAGAGAAATATGTTGGTGTATTGAAATGTTGCTTTTAAATTTTAAATTTGATTATAATCATCGAAGTAAAAAATTAAAATGTGAAAATTGTCCCAAGGTACAACACTCTCCCCTATACGGTGTTCCTCAAAAAAATCCTGAAAACGGCGTATGCCATGTATACCCTCCACTACATCCCTGGTAGGATATTCAGTTGTCTTAAGCGCTTCAGTCGTGATAAATGGAATAAACTTCGTTATATAGAATATATTTTTCGTAATAGGGAGATTAATTTGCATGTTAATGGTGTTCAAAGTCAAGGTTCAGCAGAAAATTTCGTTAAGTTGAAAACTCAGTTAAAGGGAAGTTCCACTGTATTCAATTCAGTCATACGGAAATAATAGGACTCCATCTTAAATAGGACGTCATCTCCATGGCAACCTACTAGCATGGAATATCATTGAATTAATGACGTATGATAGGATTTAATAGAATGAAGAAAACTTTTATTAATATCTTTTTAAGTTTTGATTCGATTTTCATAAAATTTGAAATGACTCGATACAATTCTGAAACGATTCTATGTTTTAAATTTCAAACCATTCGGTTGGGTAGTTTTTGCGCCGTTGTAGACGGACAGACAGGCAGACGGACCAGATGACGACTATAGATGCTATGTTATTTATATAATTACGAACGTATTAAAAAATCTAACCAAAAATACTGAATATATCTTTCTACACAGTTTGTATTTGACTAATTCTAATATTATTATTGTTATTATTATTATTATTATAAAAGTATTATTTTTATTTGCATCGTTTATGTTCTCTTAACTGAAATATTTTAGTTCTTATTGAAGTTATTGAAACTATACTTTAACATTTTCTTTGGCATTTATTCAAATTGGTTCCTTTATTAGCGCAAAATCGATATCCTTCTGAAATTAAGTGACACCGGATGAAAGTTCTTTCGCGACGGAGGGAAAATGCCAGCAAAAAATTACTTGAACATTTTTAGCGCAGTTTATATGCAATTAATTCTATAATATTATTAATATTAATATTAATATTAATAATATGAAATAATAAGAAGAAGAAGAAAAAGAAGAATAAAAATAAAAATAATAATAATAGTAGTAGTAGTAAAATAATAATAATAATGGTAGCTATAATAATAAACTAATAATATGAATTAATAATAATAACAATAATATATAATAGATAATAATATGAATTAACATTAATAAGAATAAGGATAATAAAAAATAATAATAATAATAAGAAAATAATTAGAAGAAGTAGAAGAAAAAAAAGTAATAATAGTAGTAGTAGTAAAATAATAATAATAATAATGATAACAATAATAATAAACTAATAATATGAATTAATAATAATAATAGATAATAGATAATAATATGAATTAACATTAATAATAATAATAATAAGAAGAAGAAGAAGAAGAAGAAAAAAATAATAATTAGAAGAAGAAGAATAATAAAAATAATAATAAAATAATAATAATAATAATAATAAATAACAATAATAATAAAATAATAATAATAGTAATATAAAAATAACAGTACGTTTGCATCTTTGTTCTTCTCTTAAGCAAAATATTTTTGAATCTTACCGAAGTTATTGAAACTCAAAAGTGGTGCCCAAAAATTCAAAGAAATATACGGGACGTTCGTTGCGAAAAGGACTTTTGACTTCTTAAGGCAGTAGGATATTTTTTATTCCTCTTAATTTTAATCAAGATTCATATCAGAATTTTTCAAAAAAATTTTACTTTTAAAATTTTGGTAAAATCAAAAAAAAAAAAAAAAAAAAAGTGTAAAGCTGCATTCCCTTAGTTTCAAATAAAATTTTTCGGAAATTGTGGTATTCCACATTGCAGAAACACAATTACTTGCCTGGTATTTACGTAGTACCCTGGCCAGGAGATAGATCACCAAAAATGGCTGCCAATGGCCATCTTGTTTATCTCTAGCAATCGCATTCAAAACAGTAATTTAACATTGTTAAAAAGGGTAAATAATATAAAATAAATAAACTAGAAAACAGGAATTCTGCTTTTTTAGAATTTAGTGTCGCCCCTGATGGAATATATATATATATATATATGCATATAAATATAGATAGTTCAGTTTTAAGATTCCAAACACACGCTTTTATTTCATATAAAATGACGTCATCCGCATCTGCTAAAGAATTCCTCATTTACGATCCAGTCTTAAACATCTACAGTAAAGTATGCATAGGACGTGACTATCGCTGAATAATACACAAATTCAAAAAAAGAGATTTGGTCATTCAAGAAACTGGACAAAAAAAATCGGCTATCTCATGATTCATAGGCCTTCATTTGTTTGTAATATTGATATAGATACTTAAAATTAAATTTAGTTTATAATAGCTCCATGTTTTACCGAAATCATTCATTGATATTTTTTCAAAATAGCACGTATTTTAATTCCATTTTTTTTTTTTCAGTTTTAATGAGAAAATGGCAACAGAAAGATATAATTGCTATTTTCCAACTATTTTCCCTTTACTTTCTACAGAAATGGAGTACTTGTGTTGCCAAAATTAAACAAATGGTGCTAAAAACTACTTATATATATATATATATATATGGAGATGCAGTTTTCAAACAAATTGCATTTAGAAGCGCACTTTTTTTCCCAATTTTGAAAATGTACGATGCTTAAAAGTTTAAAAAATTGCCGTAGAGATTATTCCGTACAATGATACATCTGCTTTGTTTTACGGCTGGCTTACTTTATTTTTTGGAGACGACACATTAATAGGTGGGAGAAAGAAATAGCATACCGAGGGCTAAAAAAAGTGTAAAGCCGCATTTCCTTTGTTTCAAATAAAAATTTTCGGAAGTTGTGGTGCGTATTTCACATTTCAGAAACACAAATACTTGCCTGGTACTTACGTAGTACTCTGGCCAGGAGATAGATCGCCAAAAATGGTTGCCAATGGTTAAAAAGGGTAAATAATATAAAATAAATAAAATATTACAAAGGAACTATAAAAATAAATAAAAAACTATAAACTATAATAATAAAAAATAAACTATAAACTGTAATAAACAAATAAGTTATATAGTTGCCAAAAAATGAGGGTTACTGCAATTAGTATAATTGGCGCCATTCTTGGCATAGTTGTCTGACCTAGCCCAGATAATACGTAAGCACCTGAAGGCTCCTGTCCCGTCAGGCGAACACACTCTCGAGCAAAGGCTAAACCTTTGTGTAGGTTATTTGCTAATATCAAGTTTGCATTTCTCCATTAATTTTTTTTTTTTTTTTTTTTTGCATTGAATAGCTGAGGTTGATCTCCATATCACCCCATTTTTACTTTTTCTATTTTGGTTACAGATATTTTTTATAAAGTTAGTTTCACGTTCGAAATCGGTTCCGAAAATGAAAGTGTCATCATAAAAAGTATCAGCAACCAAAATCGAAAAAGTAAAAAGGGAGCGATGTAGAGATCGACCTCAACTGTCCAATGTGAAAAAAAAAATAATAAAAATTTCAAAATGCAAACGAGATAATAGTAAATAACCTCACCATACGTTTATCATTAGCTTGTGAGTGCCTTCGCTTGACGGGATAGGAGTCTTAAGGCTCCTGTCCCTGCCGACGAAGACACTCACGTGCTAATGCTAATCCTATGGCGAGGGATTTTTCTGTCTCGTTTGCATTTCGACACTTTTAAATATTTATTTTTTATTTTATTTTATTTTATTTTTATTTATTTATTTTTTTGCATTGGATAACCGAGATCCGTTTCTGCATCGTACCTTTTTTACTTTTTCGATTTTGGTTGCAGATATTTTTTAGAATGACACTTTCATTTTCAGAATCGGTTTTGAAAGTTAAAGTAACTTTATAAAAAATATCTGCGACCAAAATCAAAAAAGTAAAAAAGGGCGATGTAGAGATCAACCTCAACTATCCAATGCAAAAAAAAAAAAAAAAAAAAAAAAAAAAAAATGTCGAAATACAAGCAAGATAGTAGAAAAATCTCTCCTCGTAGGATTACCATTAGCTCGTGAGTGTCTTCGCCGGCAGGGGCGGGAGTCTTAAGGCTTTTTCCGAGAGAATAAGAACTCCAGTTTTAAATAAAAATCGTATGTTTTAGGGGTAGTCATCACGATTTCTATTCTTCTTGTTTTTCAATAAAAAAAGGGGGGGCTTTCATTTATGTTCTGTAATCCAGGAAGCCCAAATTGGATAGCGTTAATAAGTTAAAAAAATAATAATTTGATGGTTTTTGTTGTTGTTGTTTAATTACTTGTGTTACCACTTTTCGGTCTAAATATACATTTTGTGATTTTTATGCATAATTGTCATGTCTCCCGAATTTTTTTTCTACCACTAACCCATAATGGAAATATTATAGCTTTAGCTTTATTTAATCGTGTGTTGCTGCTTGAATGACGTTGTATTTGCATAACCTTCATATTTGTTTGTTTAATATTTTTCTTCTTCTAAATATTAAATAAAATTTCAGCAGTTTATTTCGGGAAACTGTGCACAGTTTCTACATGCTATTTTAATAAATAAAATTTAGTTCTTTTTACTGTTTTACCATCCTAAATGATATCAAAATATCAAAGAATAAACCGCGTTTTGCATCTTTATTTTCAATTAACTCAGTTGCTATCATATTTCCCATTCATTAAGTAGATTGGTATCACTTCCTGGAATAAATGCGATAACCTTGTTTATTTGAAATCATTGGACATCTACTATTTTTTTCTTCTTTTTTATGAAATGCAAATTTTTAATCCGCATATTTTGTCGATGTTGAAATATGGTGACGATAATTTGAAATTAAAAAAAAAGTTTTGTAATTACATTTTTAAATTATCAAATTAACTAATTTTTTGCCCGATATAGGGTAAAGTGTCCATATTTCGTCCCCCCAGTCACTTTTAGGCCCTAAATTTTGTAATTTTCAGTGAAACCTACCAAATTTGGATTTTACATAGGCTAACTACCCACGCACATAGAATCATAGGCAAATATCGTACAATAAAATTTTAACAATGCGAATTTTTTTTTTTCAAAAGTATCTAAAAAATGCAAAAGAAAAAAATGGTCCCAATTTCGTCCCCCCCCCCCCCCGAAGAATCCAATACGCCGAAGCTTAACTTATAACTAAATCAAAATTTATTTCTAAATGAGTAAGTAATTTAATTTACATTAAAGTAAGGCACAAAGAAATGTACTAATGTAGATCACATAACGTGGATCAGTGCAAGAATAACATAACGAAACATTAGCCATCCAAACATGGGGAAAAAATTTAAAAAGTTGTCACGAAAAAGCATTCCTAATTTCGTCCCCGGGACAAAAATAAGAACTGCAAGGGGAACGAAGTTGGGACCACGCTACTTCCCAACATAACGGAGCTTGAATTTCCGTAAGATGAACTGAGCGTCCTAAAACTCACTTTATGCTACTGTCAGCATCTTACCTACGTAAAATACATGCAATGAATAGTAAATAAATATTTACAGTACAGTAAATAACGTTCTACAAACGACGTAATAAGAACTCAGGTTTTCTAAAAATAGGAAATTCGGCGTCTTTAATTTATGTATGCGTTTTGGCGAACGAAACTTTCAATACTGACCCCTTTTATCTTCCGTCTCCTGTACATTGCGTCATAAGTGGCGCCACTTTCGCAGAAGCGGAGAAGTTAAAGGGGACAAAATAGTGGCACTTTACCCTATGATTTGCCATTACTATTTTTGCAAGATTAAAGAAAGTGTTTAAGTGTGCCTTTTGCTTAACACTTTGACTACGAATTTATTTTGTATCAGAAATTGCCGCAACTGCCGACTATTCCTTCTTATACTAGGAAGCTCTGCTCACTACGCGCTACGCTCGTCAACCCCCGTTGAGATACCGCAGGATATATAAATATAATATACTATTTTCATTGATACATTATACTATACACATTTACATTACATAATATTTATGATATATTATATTCATTCTGAGGAGCATAAAAAACCAATGAAAATAAAACTACCATCGTTAATATCATTTATTGCTAAAAGCCATCAATTTGACATTACGTGTTTAATTGTATACCAAATTACTGTATTGTATTATTTTAGCTTGCTTTGATATTATTTAACATTTTTAACGATGTTATGCATTTATTAAATTACATTAAATTACCATTTTTAACATGTTTGGCAATTGACAAAGATAAACAAAATTGGCGATTAACCCACATTTTGGGCGATGTATCAACCTGGCACAGATACAACGTAAGTACCATAATAAGTTATATAAACATTTTCATTACACTTTTGAAATGCGCATAAATTTAATATACAAACAAATAATTAGACTTACAATTTATTTTAATTAAAAAAAATTAACATTAAAAGGGTGCTTGAAAAGGTTAAAGCTTTAACTTTTTATTTTATATTCATTAAAAAAAAAGCAAGAAAGCAACAACAACAAGCAAATAGAAACATTATTTTCTAGAAGAAAGATAGAGCTGTTGTATAAATAAAAATATGCTAGAAAAAATAATATTTTCCAGTTATTTTAAATTAAAACAAAATCATAATAAATACGAAACATTAATAAAATAAATACAAAGCAAATTTTCTAAATTTTTGTTTCCTGTATGTTAGTATTCTCTATTATAAGTATCTTTAAAGTTTTTGATTTCCCTAAAGTCAAAAAGGAATAATTTAAGAAATTAGCATAATAAACTCTTGTAAAGGACTAATAATTATTATTTTACAAATCTAAATATCTATTTATTACTACCCTCTGTATCCAGCGCCTCCCCTCCCCCCCCCTCCCCCCCCCCCCCCCAAAAAAAAAAGAAAAAAGTTTTTCATCTCAACCGTAGAAAGTGTTCAACGGTGATGATTGCGTAGAGAGAGACACCTAAATTGTTAGCGTAGAAAGTGTTTAACGATGCTGAAATTTGTAATACACCTGAAATGTTCTTATGGATAATACTCATTATGCAGAAAAACCTGTTTTAAAGGCAAAGTACTGTTTTTTTTTTTTTTAACTTTCTGAATAAAACGAACAACACCAACAACAACAAAAAGAAACAGAAGAAGAAATGTGTTGTATAGTAAGAGTGTTTATTCAGCTTGTTCTTCCTTTTTCTTTTTGACATATTTTTTTCTTTTGAGTAGAAAATACTAAAACAAGTTTTTAATCTCAAGGGTAGAAAGCGTTTAACGATGCTGAAATCTGTAAGACACCTGAAATGTCCTTTCTCATCGATAATACTCATTATGAGGAAAACCTTTCTTAAAGGCAAAGTACTTTTTTTAAAAACTTTCTGAAAAAACAGAACAACAACAACAACAAAAAAAAGAAACAGAAGAAGAAATGTGTTGTGTAGTAAGAGTGTTTATTCACCTGGCTCTTCTGTTTTCTTTTTGTCATTTGTTTTTCCCTTTTGAGTAGAAAATTCTAAAAAAGTTTTAATCTCAAGGATAGAAAGTGTTTAACGATGCTGAAATTTTTAAGATACCTGAAATATCCTTTCTCATCTATATTAAAATCATTATGCAGAAAAACCTGTTTTAAAGGCAAAGTACTTTTTTTTAACTTTCTGAAAAAAAAGAAAACAACAGTAACAGAAACAGAAGAAGAAATGTGTTGTGTAGTAAGAATGTTTATTTAGCTGCCCGTAAGGCATGGTGACGTCACGGCGACGTCGTTGTGAAGTCACACTGTGATTTTGTGACCGTCGATGTGACGTCATAATGACTAGAATGCAAAGGTCGTTATGGCCGTTTTAGAGGTCGTTTGTGACGTTACATTATGACCACTCTGTGAAGTCACGGTGTGACAAATTTGTGAAAAGTGTGTCATTTGTGACTACTTTGGCATTAATTTTGTGACGAACATGTGACGAAAGCGACAATGCTTTGAAGTCACATTATGACCAATTTCTGAAATATGTGTCATTTGTGACGAACTTGTCACAAACACTGTGATGATTTCAAATGAAACTCAAATTTCAAATTAATTGCTTAAAAGGCGCAAAGGACAATATAGTGAATAAGATTCCATGCCGGGACTCGATCCCGGGCCATCAGTATAGCGCACTGACATTCTACCGACTAAACCACATGGAACGATACCCAGTCTAGAAAATTTCTCACTATTACATGTTGGCAAGGCGACAAACGCAGCGCAAGATGGAATATTTATCGTGAGCCACCGACATGGGGCAAACACGAAACTTAATTAAATCCAGCAACGATTGAAACTATATTAATACTTGGAAATTTTTCTAGAGAGAACGCCTTGCATACAATATTTCAAATGAAAATCAAATTTCAAATTAATTGCTTAAAAGGCAATTTTAATTTGAAATTTGATTTTCATTTGAAATACTGTATGCAAGGCGAATGTTTCTTTCTGGAAAAATTTCCAAGTATTAATATAGTTTCAATAGATGCTGGATTTAATTAAGTTTCGTGTTTGCCCCATGTCGTTGGCTCAAAAAAATATTCCCTTTTGTGTGCGTTTGTAGCCTTGCCAACATGTAATAGGGAGAAATTTTCCAAGCTGGGTATCGTTCCATTTGGTTTAGTCGGTAGAATGTCAGTGCGCTATACTGATGGCTCGGGTTCGAGTCCTGGCATGGAATATTTTTCACTATGTTGTCCTTTGCGCCTGTTAAGCAATTAATTTGAAATTTGATTTTCATTTGAAATATTGTATGCAAGGCAAATGTTTCTCTCTGGAAAAATTTCCAAGTATTAATACGGTGATGATTCTTGTCACAAACACTGGGATGAATTTTAAAGTAAAGTTTTGTTTGAAATATAGAAACTTACCTTTTTACCGTACTTTTTAGCAAAATATCGCTATTTTGGAGTCCTATTCTGCTAAAATATTTTTAATTTTTCCATTTAAAAAACCATGCTTATCAACTGACATCTTTTTTTTTTTTATTAAATTCTAAGCTTGATCTTCAATTCAAGCTTGATATTAGGAATGTGTAAGTTTTTTAATGTATTGTGATTTGTCATTGCTTTATTAAATACGAACATGGAGTCTAACGGATATTAATACAACTCTTGTTTATAGAACGAC
Organism: Maratus speciosus; assembly: GCA_963932465.1. Lineage (NCBI taxonomy): Eukaryota > Metazoa > Arthropoda > Arachnida > Araneae > Salticidae > Maratus > Maratus speciosus. The sequence continues at coordinate 576,314,914 of OZ010790.1, read as the reverse complement.
ATGATAAGTCCTATTTATTTAAATTTTTTATTCCTGTGTATATTGTATTTTGTGAATATGAGCTAAATAGATTTGGTATGTTTTATAGGAAAAGACTGATCTGGGAAATAGAAAAAAAACAAATAAGAAAAATCATGTGTTAAGCATAGATTATAAAACACTTTCTAACACTTCCTGAATGCTTTAACAAGACATCGTAATTTAGAGATATAACGTAAATAAGATAACTAAGTAAACATGAAAACGCATAAAATATTTGAAAAGCTGATTTCAGCAGTTACCATCCATAGCCAAATATGTTTTCCAATTCTTTTGAACAGTCCTGTATTTGATCTGTAGATTGATATATATAGTATATAATCGAAAAATTTAGTTTATGAAGAAAGCGCATAACAGGCTGAAATTCTCTTTGAGCAATTTATACTAATATAGGGAAACATACTTAAATACTTTTGTACAACCCTGTAGTTTATCTAGAACCTTTATTACACGCCACTATTTAGTTAAAATTTAATTCAAACTAAAACACTCTTAAAACTGCTGAAATCACATTTCCAGAAATTATAATTTACAGACGGTAACGTATCCAATTCTTTGCGTAACGCTGTATAACATTTTATCTATATTCTACAAACGGTTCTTAGTAAATTAAATGCAGTTCAGCATAAAAATGCATAACTCATTTAAAATCCACCTTTAAGCAATTTACGGCCATACCCAGTAACCCTTACGAGTACTTTTGTGTAGTCCTGTATATGAATTATAGCATATATATACACCATATACTATGCACAAATATAGTGAATCATAAAAGCGCATATCATAATTAAAAATACATTTCCAGCAATCATCGCTAATGAACAGTACTTCGGATACAATATAGTATCTGAAATATTTTGTGTGTCGCTGTAAATGCTATATACACTTCGTATTATACATGAAATAATTCATAGTATGTAAACCTCAACGATGTATATGAATTTCATTATATATCAAATAGATTAACATTATTAAAGTACGCCACAAACAATTCCCTCCACCCCTATATCATTATGTATTGAAATTTCTTTTTTAGCCCTGTAAATGAACAATAAGTATTCTTTGCATCGCATATTCTACGGAATGCACATTTTAGTGCGCTTCATAAATGCATATCAATTTTATTCTGTTTGAAAGCGTGTAAAATCATTAAAAATCATTTGAAATGATTTTTTTTTTCCCACAGGCCGTAATGTAACGGAATACTTTTGACTGTCCCTGTAAATGAACTAAACATGCTACAAACTTCATTACAAATAAGGACCGTGGTATGGTAAACGTCAGTAACATCCAAAAATTACAGGGCAATCCGAGTGTATTTAGGCGAGTTAGAGCGCGGCCAGGCGGCCAGACAAACCGAAGTCATAAACACTTTTCAACTTTATCAGGCATGAAAAACACTTTATTTCAATGCTTAAATATTATATTTTATTTTTTAATGCCAATAATTACGTGTATCGAAAATGTAGAAAATGATTTTACAATCGAAGGAAATTTAATAACTGATTCTGAATGTCTACAATTAAATGTTTGATTAAAATAAAAAACAGCAAAAAAGAAAAAAAAATGCTTACAATCTTTCAATTTAAAAAGTAATATATCAATTTGAAAAACACTAAATAATTAGTATTTATAATTGTACTATTAAACAACAACAAACTAAAATAGATGAATTAAATGCATTATTAGATTTAACAATTTCTCAAAAATCTTTCCTTATGTTATAAGGAATTCCTATTATTTTATAAATTTGGCAAATGTTAAATCTGAAAACATTGGTATGAAGATTTAGGATTTTAAATACTAATTTAAAATATTATTAGCAATGAAAAAAAAATCGTTCAAAAGTTTCACTACTATAATATGTAAAAAGACATTTTCCTAGTATAATGTTAATTTCTAAATTGAAACAGTATCGTAATATCATTATAATCAAATATCATATTTAACTCCAAAATAATAATGACGATAAATACTATGTTAGAATCAGTCTCTGCATCAGCCCTTTTTTTCCCAGCGATGACAGATTAAGATATTTTACAGTATCGAATCGGAAAATATCGCTTCAGAAAAGAATTCCATATCAGTCTCATTGTATATAACGTAAAACTATTTAACTCGTGATAATAATGTATAAAACAGGAATAAAAAATTTAAATTAAATAAGACATACCTTTTTATCCTAAATACTGTAATAATATCCGTATTTTATCCTAAACTGTCAGACATCTTTCTGTTATTTTAAAAAAAGAGTTGAGCAAACTTCCCGCGTCAAAATTCTATGATTCTTATCTGCGGTCAAATTCGGGCAGATGATTTTGAGAAAGCAGGTGTGTTATTATAATTATTATTTTTTTATTTTTCGTATACAACAGATTTAAAGTTTAAATGCGCAATAATTTTATCTTTTTAAGAGTGTCTATAATTAAACTTTTCTATTTGAGTTCACACCTCCCTTTTTTTTCTTTTTTTTTAAGTAAAGTTTGTTTTACACGTAATAAATACAAAATACGTATCTTCTTAATAAATGAAAACGTAGAATAGAGGATAAAAACATTATCTTTGTCAATCTGTCATTCTTTTCACATTCATTTTCTATAGAATAAAACAATTTGTAAAATAACTTTTTTTTAAATCATAACTCTAAAACACAAATCTGAAAAACGAATAATTATATCATGAGTTTTGTATACATTTTGTATATATTTTTTTTCTGAAAATGCTAATTTTATTTAAAAAGTCTGAAAGAATTAGAATTTTTTTAAAAATATTTACTTAAAATAGTTAAACACTAACAGGAACAAATATGATTTGAATGCAAATTCTAAAGCAAGAAATGCATATATGACTAAACTCTGAAGATTCTTTCTACATGTTCATTAAAAGCTTCAGACTTAACTCTAATAGAAAATTTTTAGTTTGAAACCACGGAAGTGTTTCGAATACCACTGGTCGACAAAAAAAAAATAAATAAATAAATAAATAAAACATCTTCCTCCCTGCATACTCAATATGTAAAGTGTACAGATTTAATATTCCTAATTCTAAATATGTTATCCAAATTGCTCCAGCACGTACCATTTTTCCGAGAAACACTTTTATAATAATAACAATCAGTGAAGGATTATTATATTAAATTGCAATGGTAGATAAAATTTAAATTAATGAAAAAAGTATACTTTCACTGTCTTAGATAACAAATTGATAAAATATAGCATGAAAATCTAGTTTGTTGATACTTGTACCGTGCATTTTCCTTTTTATGCCCCCCCCCCCCCCTCTCCTCTTTTCGTGTCCGAATTTACTATTTGTTATCCACTAATATATTTTCATTTCTTAAGCCGCTGTAACTCGGGCCTGTTTAAAATATTTCAGTTCATTTTCAAAGATTTTTGTAGTTCATATTTTTGTCACACTGTGATTTACAATATGGTGGTTTTTTTCATCACATATGTGACGTGACGTACGTTACATGCAGTGACATAACAGTGACGTCACAATATTTTTTTTAATTGCCAGAAAATATAATTTTACATAAATAACATGTTTTGAATATTTTTTGTAATTTTTTTTAAGTTTTCTGAGAAGTTCACATCTCAGTCACAATGTGACATCACTGAGTGGTGACATTTTAGTCACAGGTGTGACGTGACCACAGTGACTTACAATGACGTCACAACGACGTCACTGTGACCATGCATGCTATGAGGGTGGTTCTTCCTTTTCTTTTTTGTCATTTGCTTTTCCCTTTTGAGTAGAAAATTCTATAAAAAGCTTCTAATCTCAAGGGCAGAAATTGTTTAACCATGCTGAAACTTGTAAGATACCTGAAATGTCCTTTCTCATCGATGATACTCATTATGCAAAAAAAACCTATTTTAAAGGCAAAGTACTTTTTTTTTTTTTTACTTTCTGAAAATAAAAAGGACAGAAACAGAAGAAGAATTGTGCAGTCAGTAAGGGTGTTTATTCAGCTGTTTCTCTTTTTTTCTTTTTGTAATTTTTCTTGATTTTGAGTCGAAAATTCTAAAAAAAGTTTTTAATCTCAAGGGTAGAAAGTGTTTAACAATGCTGAAATTGTAAAGCACCTGAAATGTCTTGTGAGACACCTGAAATGTCCTTTCTCTTCGATAATACTCTTTATGCTGAAAAACCTGTTTTAAAGGCCAAGTAGTTTTTTTTACTATAAAAGAAAATAGAAATAGAAACAGCAGAAGCACAAAAGAAGCAGCAGAAGCACAAAAGAAACAGAAGAAGAAATGTGTTGTGTAGTAAGAGTGTTTATTTAGTTGATTCTTCCTTTTTCTTTTTGTCATTTGTTTTTCCTTTTGAGTAGAAAATTCTATAAAAAGTTTTTAATCTCAAGGGTAGAAATTTATAACGATGCTGAAATTTGTAAGATACCTGAAATGTCCTTTCTCATCGATAATACTCATTATGCAGAAAAACCTGTTTTAAAGGCAAAGTACTTTTTTTCTGAAAGAAAGAAAAGAAAGAAAGAAACAGAAGAAGAAATGTGTTGTGTAGTAAGAGTGTTTCTTCAGCTGTTTCTTCTTTTTTCGTTTGAGTTCGCAAATTCTGAAGAAAGTTTTTAATCTCAAGGATAGAAAGTGTTTAACGATGCTCAAATTTGTAAGCCTCCTGAAATGTGCTTTCTCATCGATAGCAGAAAAACCTATTTTAAAGGCAAAGTACTGTTTTTTTTTTTTTTTTTCACTTTCTAAAAAAGAAAAAAAAACAGAAAAATAGAAACAGCAGAAGCAATGTATTTTGTAGTAAGAGTATTTATTCAGCTGCTTCTTCCTTTTTCTTTTTGTCATTTTTCTTTCTTTTCAGTCGAAAATTCTAAAAAAAAGTTTTTAATCTGAAGGGTGGAAAGTGTTTAACGATGCTGAAATTGTAAAACACCTGAAATGTACTTTCTCTCCAATAATACTCTTTATGCAGAAAAATCTGTTTTAAAGGCAAAGTAGTTTTTTTTACTATAAAAAAACAAAAAAACCCCATAGAAATAGAAACAGCAGAAGCACAATTTGTGTAATAAAAGTGTTTTTTTTTTATAGCTGTTTCTTCCCTTTTCTTTTTGTCATTTCTTTTTTCTTTTGAGCAGCAAATATTGATAAAAGTTTTTAATCCCAAGAGTAGAATGTGTTTAACGATGCTGAAATTTGTAAGATACCTGAAATTTCCTATCTTATCGATATTTTTCTTTACACAGAAAAACCTGTTTTAAAGGCAAAGTGCGTATTATTTTTTACTTTCTAAAGAAAAAAAAAATAGGAAAAAATAGAAATAGCAGAAGCAATGTGTTGTGTAGTAAGAGTATTTATTTAGCTGTTTCTTCCTTTTGCCTTTTGTCATTTCTTCCTTCGTTTGAGCCGCAAATTCTAAAAAAGTTTTTAATCTCAAGGGTAAAATGTGTTTAACGATACTGAAATTTGTAAGACACCTGAAATGTCCTTTCTCTTCGACAACACTCTTTATGCAGAAAAACTTGTTTTAAAGGCAAAGTACTTTTATTTACTTTCTAAAAAAATAGAAATAGAAACAGCAGAAGCACATGGTGTGTAGTAAGAGTGTTCTTCAAATGTTTCTTCCCTTTTCTTTTTATCATTTTTTTTCGTTTGAGCCGCAAATAATGAAAAACATTTTTAGTCTCAAGGATAGAATGTGTTTAACGATGCCGAAATTTTGTATATTGATTTGCATATTACCCCCTAAGCAAATTTTATATACATAATTTAAAAGTAGACTTTATTTTCAAGCGTTTGGTACCAGTAACTTTCTGATATTGTATTTAGTTGTCGAGTTAGTAAGTAGGGGCTGTTTACTTTTTTCCCCCACACTGTAAAAAAATGATAACGTTCCATGTAAAATCCAGGAACGTTTCGCCTTTTCTCAGGTTTTCAGAATAATTTAGCTCTTTCCTGTGAAATTCTGGTTTTCTTATCTGAAACGTTCCTGAACAAAAGTTGGAAACAGCAAAACGCTGCGGCCGCCATTTATTATTTTTTTGCTATAATCCGTTGCTCGCGCGCGAGTGTCGAAAACGAATTCCTTAAATGAATGTAAAAAAACCAATATGGAATGCAAATAAATCAATAGACGACATAATCCTTTACGTCTCTATTGTCAAGACAATTCAGATGAAAATACAATACCTCTGTGACATCGCTAAGAGATTATCTCTCGTACTTGTCTGTGGAATCCATAACGAGCAGACTGTGTAAAAAAAAATACACCTATTATTTGGATCTCCATTAACCAGGGGACCATCAAATATGATTCTCACCGATTTTGATTAATTTAAAGTATGTTTTAGAGTTTTTATCTCTAATTATTCTTGTGAAAGGATTTCTTCAAATGAGCCTTAAATTTTCAGAAATTAGATGCCGAGTTTTAGCATACGTTTCAAATACCCATTAGTTTGCAGCTCTCAACGTGTCTTTCGTGGTGTGGACGCAGAAAGCTCGCACGCCACCCGTATGGCCCGAGTTCGATGCTACCTCTTGACTTTTTTTTATTTTTCAATTAATTTTATATTTTAACACTTTATTACAATTTGATTTAAATTTGATATATATTTGACACTTTGAATTGATGCAAATTTGAATTTTTTTTTATTTTCGAAAAAAATATACAATTACGTTTAGGTTTCTTTTTTTCATGAAAATTTATATGTATTTTATCTAACTTGTAAGCTAACATAATTACTGACGAAAATCCAAAATATTTTATGTCTAGATTTTTTTTCTAATTATTATTTACATTTATATATTTTTATATTTTAAGCAAAGTTCAGAAACAATATATCACATATATATTTACTTTATTGAATTTTAACTGAAAATTTATTTTTTCGTTTAAATTATAAATAATAATTTTGATGTCAATTTCAAAATACTTTTTCCTTCTAACAAATAATGATAATAAAGCGAAAATTGTCAACTGGAAATGTAAAAATCGTCTGCGGATCCCGCATGCTGTGAAATGTCAGTAATGTTTTGCTGTCAACAGAAATATTCCTGGTATTTCGCAGGAAATTTACTGGCATTTCTGTAGAAAGTTTTTAACATATACAGTAAAGTTCCAGTCATTTTCAAGAAATGTTTCTTGGAAATAATGGGCAACTCAGCTGCCCATTTTTCCCCAGGAACGTTGCGGAATTTTTTTTACAGTGCACGACTGTACATCAGCTAAAAAATTCCTTAACGTTCTTGAAAGGGTACCGATTCCCCTTAATTTAGTTATCGCGTTAGCATGTGTAATTATTTTTAGCTAGACGTTCAAAAAGTAATTGTTCACAAAATTACACAAGGCAATTAATCATTATTATTATTATTATTTATTATTTTTACATTGGGAAATTTATGTAGATGCATCTTTATTATTAACAATTACCGGATATATTTTACGATCATTTTATTTAATGTCTTAATTACTAACTTGTACCAAAATGTACTTACAGGTCGTGTGATGGCTGGATTGGATGTAATTATACACAACCAATGTGCATAGGTATCCCCAACATCTCGTCACCAGATTTATAAAAAAGACCAAAAATTATCTTCCATCATAACTTGCATGCAGGATGGTTCAGAACTATATGTCAAAAATTTAAAGGCAGGTAGAGGGGACCTAAATAAGCAGATTTCGTATAAGAATGTGTGTGCGGAAATGCAAGTTTGAGACAGTAGAAGGCGCTGTTGAATGCGGCAGATGAATGCTCTTCGTTGACTTGAATCGTCATTTCTCGCACGGATTTCGATCAACATGGATTATTACAACAATGCGGAGCTTGCCGAAATGCATTTCATGTATGGGATTGCGTAAGGAAATGGATTGGCTGCTCAAAGGATTTAGATTGAAGAATTCCCGAGTAGGATTCTGCCGGATCCCCGAACATTTGAGTGTCTTCATTAGGAGTTGTGCGCGAGTGGATCGTTTTATGTTTCCAGGCGTGATAAGGGCAATGTAAGGTATCGCAGAATTCCTGCAGTAGAAGAAGCAGTATTACGCACAGTAGAAGATAGTCCTCAGACAAGCTCAAAAGCTGTCGAACGTGTGTTGAGTGTAAACCATTTCCTTGCGTAGCCCCCATACATAAAATGCATGTCGGCAAGCCCCACATTGGTGTAGCGATGCATGTTGCTCGAAATCCGTAAGGGAATGACGATTCAAGCTAGCGAAGCGCTTTCATCCACCGAACTTAACAGCGCCCTCTACTGCATCAACGCTGCATTTCTGCACCCACATTCCTATACGAAATCTGCTTATTTAGGCCTCCCCTACCTGCCTTTACATTTTTGACATATAGTTCTGTATACCACCCAGTATACTCTTTAACAGAACTGAATTTACAATAATATCCACAATCTTAAACAAAATTAATAATTTTACATTTTTTTTCACATCAAAATACTAACTATGAAATATTACTAATTTGATTGATAGTTCGGTTAAAATAGTAATTCTGAAAATCATTCAGCCATTTTTATGCTAAATAAAAATAATAAGGAATACTTCTATTTCACAATTTAATGATTTGTCTGAAATTATAAATTTATATTAAAAAAATAAATATGACAAACCTATTTCATATGAAAGGTCAAAGGCAGCATTTTTACGCAACTGAATTTACATTCTATGTCTAAAGCAAAAATAAATAGAAATAAACAAGAAAGAAAAATCATGCATCCACAATAGATTATGAAATACTTTCCAACAATTCCAGAATTCTTTAACGGAACTTCACTGTTTAAGAAGGTTAAAAAAAATGTCTAAACACTTTTGGAAAGACATAACACATTTGAAAACTAAATTTCAAAAATTACCATCTGGTAAGTAGTTTAATTCTTTTGTTCAGACCTGTATTTAATTTACAGATTTGTATGTATTCTACATAGTATGCTAATATACTTAGTTTGGTAGGAAAATGCATAATAGATTGAAAATTCACCTTCAGCGATTTCTAACAATATTAGGAAACGTACCTGAATTCTTTTCTACAGCCCTGTATATTACCAACAGATTTTTATATCTGCCACCATATTAAGTTAAAATTTATTTATTTCAGGCTGAAACAAATTTAAAACTACTGAAATCACACTTCCAGACATTATCATCCCTAGGAGACCATGTATCCAGTTCTTTGGGTGGCCCTGTATATGATGTTATTTATGTACTAAATATCGTTCAACTTGAAAGTGCATGACTCAATTAAAATTCGCCATTAACGCTGATACTCCGCAATGCTTTCAAATTCTTTTGTGTAGCTCTGTATTTATAGGATTTATACACACCATACACTAAGCAAAAATTTAATCAAACTTAAACACGCACACCATAAATGAATTCGCACTTCAGCAATTATCGCTAATAGAAAGTACTTCAGATGCAATACTCTATCCGAATGTTTTGTGTGTCCCTGTAAATAAACGATAAATAATATGAACATCATGTCATGTGATACAACTAGCCTCAGTAATGTATATCAATTTCATTATATTTGAAATAGTGTAACAGAGCTAAAATACATTGCAAACCGGTTTTCCTCGTAGACGATTATGTAACGGATCCTTTTGTGTGGCCCTGTAAATCAATAATAAATCCTTTGCACCCCACTTTCCACAGAATGCATGTTGTAGTGCACTTCATAAATACGTATCAATTTCATTATGTCTGAAATGGTCTAACACCATTAAAATGAACTTGAAACGATTTTTTCCCCATTGACCGTAATGTAACGGAATACTTTTGGCCGTCAGTGTAAATGCTACACAAATAATTTTCAATAGCGATTGTGATATAGTAAACGTTAATAACATACAAAGAAATCAGGGCGATCCGAATATATGTACGAGAGTTAGAGCTTGGACAGACGGACAGGCAAACCGAAGTCATAAAGACTTTGAGCTCTAACTACCGATTTATTAAATCAATTTGAAGTAAAAAAAAATCTGAAAATTGAAACATTATTGTACATGTTGTTCTGGGTATCTTTGACATTAACGTAAATAATTATTCAAGTGAAGCAATTTTTTTATTCAAAATTCAGGATATAAAGGGTTGAAGTTTGTTGCAACAGCTTTGCAGCGCTATGTATCATTGATTTTCGTACCATATACATAATTTATTTGATATGAAAAAAAAAATCCATTATCAAATATCCAAAAGAAATCAATACTTCTGTTGAAAGAATTTCAGTTCATAACTTATAATCATATTCGCTCAGAAAGGGAAAATAATCCGCTTTATTCTAAAGATAATATATCTATATACAATCGTTAACCACTTTTATTTAACTTGTCTAAGCGCATTGCCCTAATATATAAATAATTCGTAGACAAATATTTTTCGCCAATTCATTCCGGTAGAATTTATTAACTATATAAAAGTGGAAGAAATTGCTTCCATGTTTTCTTGAGTTGATGAAGTATAAGCAGACGATTTTTCTGACCTGTTTGGCAATATTTCATTAAAAAAAAATGGTAATTCTATTTCTTTTTTTATTTCAGTTAAATTAGATTAAAGGACCAGATTATATATTGGATTTAATTAAATTATGTTAAATTAAAGTTAGAGTTTCCCAGATCAGCTCAGCGTGATATTTTTCAGGCTTATTTTAAAAAGCCTATGCTATTTTAACCTAACTGGGATATGATCATTTGTTTCACAATCAGCCTGATATTTTTTTTTAGGTTTATTCCAAAGAGCCTATGCAGCGTTAGACTAACTGAAAAATGACCACTTTTTTCTTAATCAGCCTGTTTTTTTTTTCAGCCTTATTGCAATGAACCTATGTAGTTTTAAACTAAATAAAAAATGACTCATTTCGATAGGCTCGTTGTAATAAGCCTGAAAAATATCAGGCTGATTTAGAAACAAATGGTCATATTCCAATTAGCCCAAATAAAAGTTGTATAACAGGCTGATTGGAAAAAGAAAGATGATTTCCCAATTAGCCTTGCTCTTTTCAAAGACACAGATTTTTAAATTAGCCTATGACGCATACGTTATACGCCTTTGAAACAAAAAAATAACTTACAAGTTCACATAACAAAAATGACAGAATGTCTTATTTAAAGGTGCCATGTAATAATATTTAAATGTTTGTACACAACGTCGCCTCACAGCAGGACATGTAGTAATAATAAACAAGTGGGTAAGAGTGATCACAGATCGCACAGAGGGTTTCGTTTAATATTCCTATCAAAACACTTTATCCTTTTGAAAAATCTGTTAGTTCCACATTTCGCAACTAGGGGCGCACTCTATTCTAAACAAACCTCTATCCGAACGTAATTCCGTTTTACATACTATCCGTATATATATTAGTCGAAGGGATTGGGTCCATAGCACCCGAGATAAGTAGGCGCCCCTGGCGGTAAAAAGTGGAACTAAAATATGTAAGGCTATGGTGCATAATATGAAAGAATGATCAAAGTGGTGTCGGCAAAAGTTGGAAAAGTGCTTCCCGGGTGAAAAGGGCGAGGTTAGAAAAATTGCTTAAAATATACAAGTTAGAGCCCGGAGGAGTAAATAATATAAGACTTTTTGAAAATTTTATGATTTGTCGTGTGGTCTGAGGTATTCAGCTATACGTATGCAAAAATTCATGTCTCCAACTTAATTAGGGGCTCTCTTAGAAAGAATTGCTTAAAATACATATATGGTAGCTCAAAGGGTTAAACGTAAGACATTTTCAAGATTTTATGATTTGTCGCCTGGCTTCAGGTGTTCTGCTATAAGTATGCAAAATTTCAAATCTCCAGTTTAATAAGGGGCTTAGTTAGAAAGAATTGCTTAAAATACGCATGTTGGAGCCCAAAGGGTTAAATGTACGACTTTTTCAAATTTTTATGATTTGTCGCATGATGGTGTGCAGCTATAAGTATGCAAAATTTCACGCCTCCAACCTAAATAGGGTGTCACTTAGAAAGAATTGTTTAAAATACACATGTGGGAGCCCAAAAGGTTAAATGTACGACTTTTTCAAAATTTTATGGTTTGTCATTTGATGTGAGGTGTTCAGCTATAAGCATGCAAAATTTCACACCTCAAACCTAATTGGGGGCTCACTTAGAAAGAATTGTTTAAAATACATGTGTGGGAGCGCAAAGGGTTAAATGTACGACTTTTTCAAAATTTTATAGTTTGTCGTTTGATGTGAGGTGTTCAGCTATAAGTATGTAAAATTTCACGCCGCCAACCCAATTAGGGGTTCACAGAGAAATAATTGTTTAAAATACACATGTGGGAGCCCAAAGGTTTAAATGTACGACTTTTTCAAAATTTTATGATTTGTCATTTGATCTGAGGTGCCCATCTATAAGTACGTAAAATTTCACGCCTGCAACCTAATTAGGGACTCACTTAGAAAGAATTGTTTAAAATACACATGTGGGAGCCCAAAGGGTTAAATTTACGACTTTTTCAAAATTTTATGATTTGTTGTATGATGTGTGGTGTTCATCTATAAGTATGCAAAATTTCAAGTCTTCAACAGGTATAGTTTCTGAGAACGGGCTCTGTGACGGACAGACAGACAGACAGAAAACGAGACGAATAGGGTTTCGTTCATCTGACGAAACCCTAAAAATGAGATGTCTGACTTACTGTAATGAATAACTGTGTTTGCATCTAGTGGAACAACTTCTGAAACACAAAGTCATGTTTAATACTATATCTCAGATGTGTTTTATAAAAATTCCCTACTGTTCCACTAGAGGCAGACACAGTTTTTCATAGCAGTAAGTCAGACATCTAATTTTCGATTACTACTAGATGTCCTATACTGTTGCTCTGATCCGACGATATGTACTGTATTTAGGTATATATATATATATATATATATGTATATATATAATAGATAGAAAGTTATAGATAGTTATAGAAATATATATATATAATAGATAGAGAAAGTTATAGATAGTTATAGAAATAAATATATATATATATATATAATAGATAGAAAGTTATAGATAGTTATAGAAATATATATATGTATATAATAGATAGAAAGTTATAGATAGTTATCGAAGTCTTTAGCTAATATATGGCTAATATGAAGATGAAACACCACATTTTATTTGTTGAACTTTAGGCATTTGGGACCCGACGATTCTGTCTAACAAGGAAGGTCTCCATATGGGCATATTCAGAAAAATCTGAAAAAATTAGAGAATGTTCGTCTCATGTGGATATATATGCTTACAAAAAAATTTTGGCGAACCCCGATAGAACGTTCGTAAAAAAATAATGAAATTTTCGCTTATTTGGCGATTTATCATCGGTTGGCGATGAAATGAAATTTCTAAAAATACTTTTTCATGTCGAATACTCTTTAAGATAAAAAGTCCTTCCGGCCAGTGCCGGGAGGAAGAGGTAGCTTTCATAATCCTTATTTTAAAAAAGCCAACTTATATCATGCAAACACACGAAGCTCAATTTAGTGGAAACCGAATATAGGAGATTCAATACTAATTTTTATCAATATAATGAATGATAATTTCGCGAAATTAGTCAGCTTTATCCAAGCTGCTTTTCTTTAAAGTAACTTATATTTGGCTGCCAAATTCGGCAATTTCTTAAAGTGCCTGTCATTTTAAGACAACATGGTGGATGAGGCTAAGCAGTGAACTTGGTCGAGACCTTAGTAATTGCTGTGCACATGCTCACTCACATCGGAATCGGTTAATATATAGGAGTGCTGTCGCATGCAAAAAATCAGATTTTTCAAAATGTCACCCACAATAGAAATTAAAACTGCTATATCTGAGCCATTTTTTAAGGTAAAGACAAACAAAAAATGCTCCTGAATCCTTATATTAAAATCAAATACTTAAGAAAGAAACCTTTTTCAATTTCTAATTTATTTGCACCCCACTTTAAATATATATATATTTTTTTATTTAATGGCTGCCATTTTGAAACAAGATGGCTGATGAATCTGGCCAGCGAACTTGGTCGAGGTGTTGATGTATACTATCCACATGCCTTCTTACATCGAAATAGGCGAATACGTGTGTTATCGCGTGACAAATACAAGATCGTTTCAAAATGTTAGCCATGCTAGAAATTCAAAGTGCTATAAATCAACCATTTTTTAAGATATCAACAAAAGAACAAATTTTCAGAAACAAAAACTGCTCCGGAATCTTTGTATCAAGGCCAAACACATAAAAAAAATCTTTTTCATTTTCCAATTTTTTAATACCTCATTTTGAATTTTAAATTTAATTTTTTTTAATGGCAACCCTTTTGAAACAAGATGGCAAATGAAGCTGGCCAACGAACTCGGTCGAGACATTGGTATGTACTATGTACAGACCAAGTTACATCCAAATAGGTTCATAAATACGCCTGTTATCGCGTGACAAAAATCAGGTCGTTTTGAAATGTCAGCCACAAGATTAATTGAAAATGCTATTACTCAGCCATTTTTTTTAAGATATAGACGAAAGAAAAACTGTTCCGGAATCTTTGTATTAAGGTCAAACACATACAAAAAAAATCTTTTTCATTTTCCAATTTTTTGGTATCTCATTTAAATTTTTTATTTTTTAATTTTTTTAAATGGCCGCCATTTTGAAACAAGATGGCGGATGAAGCTGGCCAACGAACTCGGTCGAGATATTTGTATGTACTATGTACACACCAAGGTACATCCAAGTCGGTTCATAAATACGCCTGTTATTACGTGAGAAAAATCAGGACGTTTCAAAATGTCAGCCACGCTAGAAATTCAAAGTGCTATAACTCAGCCATTTCTTAAGATATAGACGAAACAAAAACTGCTCCCGAATCTTTTTATCAAGGTCAAACACATAAGAAGAAAATATTTTTTCAATTTTCAATTTTTGGTACCACATTTCAAATTTAAATTTTTCTTAAAAATTTAAATGGCCGCCATTTTTAAACAAGATGGCGGGTGAAGCTGGCCAACGAACCCGGTCGAGACATTGGTATGTACTATGTATAAGCGAAGTTACATCCAAATCGGTTCATAAATACGCCTTTTATCGCGTGACAAAATTCAGGACGTTTCACAATATCAGCCACGCTAGAAATTCAAAATGCTATAACTCAGCCATTTTTTAAGATATAGACGAAACAAAAACTGCTCCGAAATCTTTGTTTAAAGGTCAAATACATAAGAAAAAAAATATTTCCATTTTCAATTTTTTGGTACCACATTTCAAATTTTAAATTTTTAAAAAATTTTTAAATGGCCGCCATTTTGAAACAAAATGGCGGATGAAGCTGGCCAACGAACTCGGTCGAGAGATTGGTATGTACTATGTACACACCGAATTACATCCAAATCGGTTCATAAATACGCCTTTTATCGCGTGACAAAATTCAGGACGTTTCAAAATGTCAGCCACGCTAGAAATTCAAAATGCTATAACTCAGCCATTTTTTAAGATATAGACGAAACAAAAACTGCTCCAGAATCTTTGTATAAAGGTCAAATACATAAGAAAAAAATATTTTTCCATTTTTAATTTTTTGGTACCACATTGCAAGTTTTAAATTTTTTTAAAAATTTTAAATGGCCGCCATTTTGAAACAAAATGGCGGATGAAGCTGCCCAACGAACTCGGTCGAGACATTGGTATGTACTATGTACACACCGAATTACATCGAAATCGGTTCATAATTACGGGAGTTACAGTGTGACATAGGTCAGATATATATATATATATCAATTTTGAACGGAGGGTGGTTTCGGGGCCTGGGGGTCATGATCGATGAAAATATACCAAAATTTTTTGAAATCGCTTTCCTCCGAACGGCTGCAATAGGTAGCTTTTTTGTAAAGAAAGCTACCTAAAATATTTCATATTGAACTTGTTTAAATAAATTTAACTTAAATAACTCTAGTTTTGTCAGTTTTAGTTTGATTTAGCTATAGTTTTGTCATATATGTATTTATAATATTAAATATCAAATTTTATGAATTAAAACAAAATTAAAATTGTTTCATTATCTCAAAATTAAGTCGAATTGAGCGATGTCGGTTCAATTTTGTTGCTATGGAAACGACGAATTCCTTGGTTTGAAATGAATAACTGCTAAATGAATCTTGCCTTTATTTTGGAATACGCTTAAATATATGAAAGTATTTTTTATAGATGAAATTGTTTTTAAAGTAATAAAATTAAGTAACAAGCAACATAAATATGTAATACGAAAAAATGTAGTTATTAAACTCTCTCATTGTTTATGTTTAAATTCATTAAATACTTTTTCACGCATTCTAAAAATCAATTTATTTACAAACAATTTTCAGGTGCATTAAAATCGCTTGCTTTTGGCAAGGAAAAGTACCGCTCGCCCAATCGCGTGACGCTTTCGTCTTTTCGCGCCAAATACTCGAAAGTATTTTATTTTTTTACAGACTTTCTACTGTAATTCCGCCGCTAAATTTGACTGATTCTTTATTAAATACATAAATAGTTTAATTGGTATTTTTTTCAAAATATTCTGAGTATGCCCAGTATAGAGACCTTCCTTGTAAGTTCTACAAATTTCCATTATTCCATTTTTGTTATTCATTTTCTGCTGTGTTTTTGGAATCAATGTTAAATGTGTTGGGGGGGGAACTGTATTTTTCTCAATTTGTTAATACCATTTTATTCATGATATCACAGTTTTTGTTGGTAGTCGTTAATGTTTATTTAATGGTTATATATATATATATATATCAGTGGCGTGGCGTGAAAATTTTCGGTGGTCATCGCAATTATTTAAGTTTGTGGTGAAAAATTATTAACTCTAAAATTCAATGGTTGAATGTTCAAAAAAGAAACTTTAAATCTTACCTTCACTTATACATGAACTCCAAATGTTCTGCTAAAACTGGATCGTAGAGTTTTAAAAGCTTATTAAGTGTTTTAAAATATTGCATGGTCATCGCCGCATCCAGCGATGACCGGACGCCACGCCACTGATATATATATATATATATATATATATATATATATATATAATAGATATATATATGCATACATATTCTCAGTTGTCAAGTCTCGCGATTTTTTTACTACCACTAATTCATAATAGAAATATTTGCTTTATTTAATCGCAGAAGTGTGCAATTATGTAATGAGAATATCTCTATACGGGAAAAGTGGTATCAAAAATTGGAAGACAATTTGAAGAATTCGAAACTGTGTGTATTTGAAATATTTATTTTACATTAAAACGCTACACATCAAATACTCAAATGAAATATATATTCCTGTTTCAGGGTTCGTACGCATAAAGGGATTCATGGGATTTATGTGTTTTCGTACCAGAAATTTCGTAAAGTACTGGTCACTATATCTAAAAATAGAATATTTTTCATAAATAAAGTAAATATTACTTTACGAAAATTCTGGTAAAAAGTCCTTGAAAATCCTTGAAGCGTACGAACCCTGTGTTTGGAGAATCTTAATTCATAAATAATATCTACATCCGCTGGTGAAGGGAAAAAAGTGTTTCTTTCCCCGAAAATATAGAAAATCGTTAACTATTTTTAACATGAATAAACCCATTGTACTAACATATAAGTAATCTGCAGACAAATGTAGTTTTTCTCCATTTTATTCCGGTGCATTTACTAACAATATATAAATGCGGAAGAAAATACTACAACATTTGTTTGAGATGAAAAGAAGAGATCAAAAAGAAGCTTTCTGACCCATTTTAGGAATTTATCGCATCATGCCAAAGATATGCTTCGTTAAAATTATAAGTTCCTATTCTTTGTTTTTATATTGTATACAAATTGTTCTTGGAGATTTTTAAATGTGCAATTTTTCTTTTTACAAATAAATAGTTGGATTTCTTCGTTTGTGTCTATCTATACTTCTATACTAATATTATAAAGGAGTAAAGTTTGTTTGTTTGTAGGATGTGATTTCTGGAACTGGCTGCCGAACCGATTTCAAAAGTAATGGTATCAAAATGACTGTGTTAGTCCCTGTTCAAACATAGGCTATATCTTATGTCCATGCCAGTAACCTAAAAGGGGTGCACGAGCAAAAAATGTTCTGAAAATGCGATTTTTGTATTATTTAAGGTCTTAGAAACAGGAAATTTGGCATGGTAGTGACTTATAAGATATAAATGACCTCTAAGAACATTTCTTAAAACATTCGAAATTTAAAAGGGGTGAAAATGCGCGAAAAGCGTTATAAAAAACGTTCTAAATGGCAATTGCTACGCATTCTTAGGAAGTACCGAATCGAATTAAAAAATACTGGCGTCAAAATAATAGTGACAGCCCTTGCTCCAACATAGGCTATATTCGGTGCCACTACCCTAAGCTAAAGGGGGTGCAGAAAACGTTCTAAAAATGCTATTTTTGTGTTACTGAAGCGGCTAGAGACATGAAATTTGGCATGGTAGTTAATAATTACATATAAATGATCTCTAAGAACATTCTTAAAAAATTCGAAATTTAAAAGGGGTGATAATTCGCGAAAAGCATTCTAAAAAACGTTCTAAATGACGATTTCTACGCAATCTCAGAAAGTATCAAACCTATTTAAAAAGTAATCGTTGAAAATTGATGGTGATAGCCCTTGCTCTAACATAGGCTCTATTTTAGGTCGGTGTTGCTACCACCTTGTGGTTACAGGAGCAAAAACGTTCTAAATTTCGCTTGTTATAATATTAAAGGGCCTAGAAACATGGAATTTGGCATGCTCCAAAATGGCCCAAGATGCCTCCCTTGCTCCAAGATAGGCTATATTTTATGTCGGTGTCACTACCCCAAAGGAAGTGCGGGAAAAAAAAACACCTAAAAATATGATTTTCGTGTTACTGAAGGGCCTAGATACATTAAATTTGGCATGGTAGTTACTTATTAGATATAAACTATCTCTAAGAATATTTCCTTTAAAAAAATAAAAAACGTTCTATAGATATAAGAAGTAAATTCGCTAGAAGAAGTAAATCTACATCCGCTGTGGTGAAAGAAAAAAAGTATTTCTTTCCCCGAAAATATAGAAAATCGTTAACTATTTTTAACATGAATAAACCCATTGTACTAACGTATAAATAATTTGCAGACAAATATAGTTTTTCTCCATTTCATTCCGGTGCATTTACTAACAATACATAAATGCGGAAGAAACTACTACAACATTCTTTTGAGATGAGAAATCAAAAAGAAGTTTTTCTGACCCATTTTAGGAATTTATCGCATCATGCCATAAAGATATGCCTCGTTAAAATTATAACTTCCTATTATTTGTTTTTATATTGTATACAAATTGTTCTAGGAGATTTTTAAATGTGCAATTTTTATTTTTACAAATAAATATTTGAATTTCTTCGCTTGTGTCTATCTAAAAATAATCCATCAAATTAAAATGGTCAATAAAGTAAAAACTATGAAACGATAAATTAAAACTAAATTTTTGTCATAGTTTTGTGTATAAACTGGTCATGTTACTCATATTTCTTAAACCAACAGACCTTTATAAAAAAACTAGGGGGCTCTGCACCCTGCAAGCTACGCTCGCCAACCCCCTTTCAGACACCGCAGAATCTAAAATCACGCTAATTTGATCGGTTTTTAAAAGATTAGAGAAGATTGAATTAAAATGAAAAAACCTATAGCGCTCTCCTAGTAAACGGGTTTCCATTCACTTTCCTTTGATTGCGAAAATTTAAGGCCAAATCAGTTGCTGTTAAGACATCCAATGGTTGTTTTCGTGTTTGATTAAAGAATATCAGTTAAACATTTGAAAAGAAGCTAAAATAAAATGAATTAAGTAAACAGAGTCTTTGCCGACCGGTAATTTTTAACAGTGTTATAAAACGATTGACATAATACAATTTACTGCTTTAACCCCTTCAAGGGCGGTGGTTCATTTTTGGACCACTTAATTTTAATTTTAAATGCCACATTGGCACCAGAATATTGGAATGAAAATTTTCCTGTTATTAAGTAAGTGAACAAAAGCATTTTCGTATTTCGAAATTTGTTTGTACATTCCGGTGCCATTCACTGATTTCAACATTTTACGAATAGAAGTACCTTGCCCCTGAAAGGGTTAAACGCATATTAATATATTTATTATTTTAAAGTTTCCTTTCTATTTTAATATTCTTGTGTAAATACAATTTTCTAGACATAATTTTCAATATTTTCCTGCTTTTAACTCGTACTCATTTAATAGTAATTTTAAAGTTTTTTTTCCGTTTTTAATAGGCATGTGTAAGTAAATTTATAATCTTTAGAAATATTATTCTTTGCACTGTTTTTAGAAATGAAAACAATCTCTATTATAATAGCCTAAGTCATGCGACTATCATCAACAGTTCATCAGCAGTAAGAAAGGTTTCCATTTTGATTAAAGAATCAAAGTTGTTTTTTCGAAAAAAAACTACATAAAAGTTGCCATGATCGCAAAGAATTCTTGGTACTTTTATGTTAGCCGGGCTCAAATCTCGCCAATAGCTTTTTTTGGTATTTTTCCGTTATACGGACACCATGCCAAAAAGTATGCTAATCCGCCAATTATTTCAACCCTGATAGCGAAAAGGATTTTTATAGTAAAACATGCGAAACATTGTGATTTGCTATTATTTGCTATACTTTATTGTATAACAGTTATTTGTTCATTTATTTTAAGTATATATTTGTGATTTAGTAAAATAGTTCATAAAAGTCTGTAGTTTCTAAATGTTATATTTTTAAAAGACTCACTTTACTATCGACAGTGTTTTTTCTTTTATTTTTCAAATGTTTCAATTCACATGATTTTCATTTTGCGCCAACTATTACGCTTGGCGACAATGGTGTCCGTAAACGGAAAAGTACCCTTTTTTTTAACTCGCAAGTTAGCATTTTTAACCATTTGGAAAAATGGTTATTGTTCTCGTCAGGATGGGAAATCAAAAGCATATCTGAAGGTTTTTATTGGTTTAATACGCATTTTATTCGTTTTCTGATTGGTCTTACAGTAATCTGTATTTCCCTTTACTTTCAACAGAGATGGATATCTTAATTGCCACAATGACAAAAAAGTAATAAAAACTACAAAAAAAATTAATAACTCAGAAACAAATTGAGATACAGCTTTCAAAAAATTGCATTTAAAAGTACATTTTTTTCTCTATACGACGGTGTAAAACAGGGGTGTCAAACTGTGGCCCGCCGGATACCACTAAAATTTTACAGTTATCTTTGCCTTATCTAATCGTCGAATTGCTGCGATTCAACTTGTCGACTATTTCTTTAAAATTTTAGTGGTATCTGGCTGGCCACAGTTTGACACCCCTGGTGTAAAAAGTAATATTGTGGGATATTTAGAAGTTTAAGAATGAAATTTCATTTAAAATGTTTCGTCACTCGTCAGATTTCTTGGAAATCTGACGATGGAAAAGCCTTTTCCCGAACAGCCAATGAAATGCTTGGATAATACATAAGTTTCAGATGGATAATACGTACGAGTCGCAGGCGATTTTTGTCGCTTAGAATTTTTACGTGTAATAACACAATTAATGTTTAATTCATGGGGTACGTAATGTATGATCAACTCCGTGCGATTTTTTGTCTTAAATTTTAATCTTCGAAAAAATCATTTTCCAAATGGTCGTTGTAATTTGATAAATTGCTTTTTTTTTTTTTTTTTTTTTTTTTTTTTTTATTTGAGTGGTAAATTAAAACGGTATTACTTGGTTATCCCATTGACAAAAAATAAATCGCCAGACAATAAGATTAAACGATAATAATGGTTGATCGAAAATGTAACATTCACTTGACTGTAAGGAAGTTACACGTGTATACGCCATCAAGTGATTTTTATTTCGACGCTTTATTTGTATTTGAATTTTTGTACTAATTTATTTGTTTTTTCATTATTTAAAAAAAAAAAATTACGTCAACTTGTATAATTTGGCGAATGGTTTGGCGATTTATATAATTTGGCGATATTGGTCATTTGCTTTGAATTTGAAATTAAATGTTATGATTTGTTGCTTAATATTTAACACATATGTCATATAAGCACCTGGTTTGGCGTGATTTTTTTTTACGACAATTTGGCGAAAACCTCGTTTTCGAATACCAGTTATATATGTATTTTTAAATTATTTTTCTATTATTTTTAAAATGAAATAACGATAAATTTAAAAAAAAATTAATAACTATAGAACAAAGCAATTTATAACATTTTTTTCTTAAATAAAAAGAAAATAAATGTAAATAAACATTTATTGATGAATAAGCAACAATAGCCGGGTTACTATGTCAGGCAAAATAATGCCATTGTGGCGTCAATTAGGTACGCCGGTGCGTATATAACATCTGAGCCTAATATTTTTCTTTTCGTTTCGTTATAAAAAAAGAAAGCAGTGTAAGCCATTAATTTTAAATGTTTTTTTTTTCTTAATGAAAATTTTGTGTTAAATAACATGATAACGAAATAAAAAAAAGCATTGTTCTTAGCATAGATTTAAGGGAGGCCAAACTTGGTCGCCAAATTAGTTTAAAATTATAACCTTTTTTGAAATGCAAAAAAAAAAAAAATATCTGTTATGATTGAAATTTGAGTTGCCATCATTAGTAAAATGTATATAAAATTAGAAAAAAATTAATATTTCAAAAACTAATCCAAATTTAAAAATTATAATACCAGTTTTGAGATCTGCGTATCAATATTGATTTTTGGTGTTAAGGGTGTATTCGAAAAAATGTTTTTCCACCCTCAACAGCTCGAAATTTTCTGAGACATTTTCAGACTCATATTTAAAAGTAAAAAGTCCTTCCGGCCAGTGCCGGGAGGAAGAGGTAGCTTTCATAATCCTTATTTAAAAAAAGCCAACTTATATCATTCAAACACACGAAGCTCAATTTAGTGGAAACCGAATATAGGAGATTCAATACAAATTTTTATCAATAGAATGAATGAGAATTTCGCGAAATTAGTCAGCTTTATCCAAGCTGCTTTTCTTTAAAGTAACTTATATTTGGCTGCCGAATTCGGCAATTTCTGAAAGTGCCTGTCATTTTAAGACAACATGGTGGATGAGGCTAAGCAGTGAACTTGGTCGAGACCTTAGTAAACATCGGAATCGGTTAATATATAGGAGTGCTGTCGCATGCAAAAAATGAGATTTTTCAAAATGTCACCCACAATAGAAATTGAAACTGCTATATCTGAGCCATTTTTTAAGGTATATAAAGACAAACAAAAAATGCTCCTGAATCCTTATATCAAGGTCAAATACTTAAGAAAGAAACCTTTTTCAATTTCTAATTTTTTTGTACCTCACTTTAAATATATATATATATATTTTAATTTAATGGCCGCTATTTTGAAACAAGATGGCTGATGAATCTGGCCAGCGAACTTGGTCGAGGTGTTGATGTATACTATCCACATGCCTTCTTACATCGAAATAGGCGAATGCGTGTGTTATCGCGTGACAAATACAAGGTCGTTTCAAAATGTTAGCCATGCTAGAAATTCGAAGTGCTATAAATCAACCATTTTTTAAGATATAAACAAAACAACAAATTTCCAGAAACAAAAACTGCTCCGGAATCTTTGTATCAAGGCCAAACACATAAAAAAAATCTTTTTCTTTTTCCAATTTTTTAATACCTCATTTTGAATTTTAAATTTAATTTTTTTTAAATGGCAACCCTTTTGAAACAAGATGGCGAATGAAGCTGGCCAACGAACTCGGTCGAGACATTGGTATGTACTATGTACAGACCAAGTTACATCCAAATAGGTTCATAAATACGCCTGTTATCGCGTGACAAAAATCAGGTCGTTTTAAAATGTCAGCCACAAGAGAAATTCAAAATGCTATTACTCAGCCATTTTTTTTAGATATAGACGAAAGAAAAACTGTTCCGGAATCTTTGTATTAAGGTCAAACACATACAAAAAAAAATCTTTTTCATTTTACAATTTTTTGGTATCTCATTTAAATTTTTTTATTTTTTAATTTTTTTAAATGGCCGCCATTTTGAAACAAGATGGCGGATGAAGCTGGCCAACGAACTCGGTCGAGATATTTGTATGTACTATGTACACACCAAGGTACATCCAAGTCGGTTCATAAATACGCCTGTTATTACGTGAGAAAAATCAGGACGTTTCAAAATGTCAGCCACGCTAGAAATTCAAAATGCTATAACTCAGCCATTTCTTAAGATATAGACGAAACTAACAAGGTCAAACACATAAGAAGAAAATATTTTTTCAATTTTCAATTTTTTTTGGTACCACATTTCAAATTTAAATTTTTCTTAAAAATTTAAATGGCCGCCATTTTTAAACAAGATGGCGAATGAAGCTGGCCAACGAACCCGGTCGAGACATTGGTATGTACTATGTATAAACGAAGTTACATCCAAATCGGTTCATAAATACGCCTTTTATCGCGTGACAAAATTCAGGACGTTTCAAAATGTCAGCCACGCTAGAAATTCAAAATGCTATAACTCAGCCATTTTTTAAGATAGAGACGAAACAAAAACTGCTCCGAAATCTTTGTATAAAGGTCAAATACATAAGAAAAAAATATTTTTCCATTTTCAATTTTTTGGTACCACATTTCAAATTTTAAATTTTTAAAAAAATTTTAAATGGCCGCCATTTTGAAACAAAATGGCGGATGATGCTGGCCAACGAACTCGGTCGAGAGATTGGTATGTACTATGTACACACCGAATTACATCCAAATGGGTTCATAAATACGCCTTTTATCGCGTGACAAAATTCAGGACGTTTCAAGATGTCAGCCACGCTAGAAATTCAAAATGCTATAACTCAGCCATTTTTTAAGATATAGACAAAACAAAAACTGCTCCGGAATCTTTGTATAAAGGTCAAATACATAAGAAAAAAATATTTTTCCATTTTTAATTTTTTGGTACCACATTTCAAGTTTTAATTTTTTTTTAAATTTTAAATGGCCGCCATTTTGAAACAAAACGGCGGATGAAGCTGGCCAACGAACTCGGTCGAGACATTGGTATGTACTATGTACACACCGAATTACATCGAAATCGGTTCATAATTACGGGAGTTACAGTGTGACATATGTCATATATATATATATATATATATATATATATATATATATATATATATCAATTTTGAACGGAGGGTGGTTTCGGGGTCTGGGGGTCATGATCGATGAAAATATACCAAAATTTTTTGAAATCGCTTTCCTCCGAACGGCTGCAATAGGTAGCTTTTTTGTAAAGAAAGCTACCTAAAAGATGAAACTTGCTGGGGGTGATTTTTGAAGACATGTTTAACATGCCGTGTGATTTCATTTTCAGCTCAATTAATTAGAATTTGATTTTTAAACAATTATTTTCTCAGTATGACCATTTTTTTCATTCCCAGATCGCCCGCTTCTAAAAATTCGGCTCAAAACGTCAACTTTGACAGCGTTTAATACAGTATTTTCTGCATTTATAAAAAAATCGAGAAACACGGCACATTATGTAGTTTCTAAATAAGAGAATTTCCCAGTTTGATGCGTTTGAGAGCAAAAACGAATTTTAAAATGAATCAGAAAATGAGCAGTTTGGATCGGAATACACCCTTAATTTCATTGCAAAGTATTCCGTATTTTAGGAGAAATCGCCGTGAAACTTAATCAGTTGATTCATACTTCCGTTTCATAAATTCGTTTCATTAGGATTTTATATATATAGGGTAGATTATCACCTGCTACTAGTGATGGGTGATTCTGGAAAAATCGAGTATCGTAAATAGCGACATCGCATAAAACTATATCGATCACAATAAGAATCGATTCTCAAATTCTAGTATAGGATGTTCTAGAATCGATTTCCAAATTATACTACAGGATGTTCTGGAATCGGTATTTCGATACTCACACAGATAAGCTTAAAAACAGAAATTCAATTAATTCAAAACACTATTCAAGGCATTCAAATAAAGTGTCAAAAGTGTGTATTACCCTTTGAGAAATGGAAGTTAGTGAAATTTTTAATATGTCGACAGTTAATTAAATAGTAGATGTTATTCGCAGTTGGTTAATAATTGGGTCATTCTGGGAAAATCGAGTATCGATAAACATCGACATTGTATAAAACTACATCGATAACAATATGAATCGATTCCCAAATTCTAGTATCGAATGTTCTAGAAGCGATTTCCAAATTATACTACAGGATGTTCTAGAATCGGTATTTCGATACTCACGCAGATAAGCTTAAAAACAGCAATTCAATTAATTAAAAACACTATTCAAAAGGCATTCAAATAAAGTTTTAAATCCCCATGACAAACTTTAATTTAAATCTTCACAAAACATTATCGAATGTATAAGTTTCTCCCTTTTTAAGGAGATACAATAAATGGATAAAAACATAATTTAGACTTTTTAGGTAGATTTCGTATGAAATACTACCTATTGGGATCGTTCCTATGTTGGAATTTCTGAAAACTTTTTGCAGATCTACACCGATCATGACCCCTAGAACCCAAAACCACCCTCAGTAAAAAACTTTATCTATCTATCTATCTATCTATCTATCTATCTATATATATCACTTTTTTCTGGACACGATAACTTTTGTAATTCTGCACAAATCTCTTCCAAACTGATAACATAAAATCAATGGGCATAAAATCTCGGTCAAGTTCGTTAATGGGCAAAATCGGACCAAGGGGATGGAAATAGGGAGGGGTTTTGTGAAAACCGAAAAACCCCCATAACTTGTTCATTTTTGTACATATCAAATCAGTTTAAAGTTTTTATTACTTCTAAAAATAGGGCAAAATTTTTATGTATCACAGATTTTTGATAAAGTTAAAAATGGGCTCAAGGGGCGCAAAAAATAGGGTTTTTGGGAGAAAAAAATTCATAACTTCGTCAATTCTTAAGATATCAATTCCAATTAATTTTATGATAAATCTCCTTAATATTATCTACAACTTTTATATTCACAAGTTTTTGATAGGACCAATTCGTACCGCAAAAAAAAATTAAAAACGAAAACAAAAAGGGGGTTTGAAGAAGTAAAAAATCCATAACTCCGTCAATTCAAAAGATATAAACTCCCCATGAATTTATCATATATCTTCTTAATATTGTCTACAATATCTATATAGACAAGTTTTGAATAGGACCATTTCTTACGACAAACAAAAAATTAAAAATACATAGCGGTTGAAGAAAAAAATCATCTTATTAAGAGCGCATTCAAATCCAAACTGCTTATTTTCTTACTCATTTTTAAATTCATTTTTGCTCTCAAACGCATCCAATTGCTAGATTCTCTTATTCAGAAACTATATAATGTACAGTAATGATCGATTTGTTTATAGAGGCAGAATATATTTCAAAAAATGATCTCAAAGTGGGCATTTTGAACCGAATTTCCCGAAGCAGATTGTGTTGGAAAAATCATTGCATTAAGAATGCACTCAAATCCAAACTGCTTATTTTCTGACTCATTTTTAAATTCATTTTTGCTCTCAAAGTCATTTAATTGGTAGATTCACTTATTCAGAAACTATATAATGTACCGCAATGATCTATTTTTTGATAAAGGCAGAATACATTTCAAAAAATGATGCCAAAGTGGGCATTTTGAACGGAATTTCCCGAAGCAATTGTGTTATCACTTTCTTCTGGACACGATAACTTCCGCAATTCTGCACAAATCTCTTCCAAACTGATACATAAAATCAAGGGACATAAAATCTCGGTCAAGTTCATTAATGGGCAAAAGCGGACAAAGGGGACGGAAATAGGGAGGGGTTTTGTGAAAACCGAAAAAACCCCATAACTTCTTAATTTTTGTACATATCAAATCAGTTTAAAGTTTTTATTACTTCTAAAAATAGCGCCAAAAATTCTTGTATCACAGATTTTTGATAAAATTAAAAATAGGCTCAAGGGGCGCAAAAAATAGGGTTTTGGGGAGAAAACAATTCCTTATTTCGTCAATTCTCAAGATATCAAATCCAATTAATTTTATTATACATCTCCTTAATATTATCTACAACTTTTATATTCACAAGTTTTTGATAGGACCAATTTGTACAGCAAAAAAAAATAATAATAATAATAATAATAACGAGAACAGAAAAGGGTGTTGAAGAAGAAAAAGTTTCTTAACTCCGTCAATTCACAAGATATAAAATCTCCATGAATTTATCATACATCTTCTTAATATTGTCTTCAACATTTATATAGACAAGTTTTTGATAGGGCCAATTCTTACAGGAAAAACGAATTAAAAATACATAGCGGTTAAAGAAAAAAAATATCTTATTAAGGGTGCATTCAAATCCAAACTGCTTATTTTCTTACTCATTTTTAAATTCATTTTTGATCTCAAACGCATCAAATTGCTAGATTCTCTTATTCAGAAACTATATAATGTACAGTAATGATCGATTTTTTTATAGAGGCAGAATATATTTCAAAAAATGATGTCAAAGTGGGCATTTTGAACAGAATTTCCTGAAGCGGATTGTGTTGGAAAAATCATTGCATTAAGGGTGCATTCAAATCCAAACTGCTTCTTTTCTTACTCATTTTTAAATTCATTTTTGCTCTCAAACGCCCAATTGCTAGATTCTCTAATTCAGAAACTATATAATGTATAGTAATGATCGATTTTTTGATAGAGGCAGAATATATTTCAAAAAATGATGTCAAAGTGGGCATTTTGAACAGAATTTCCCGAAGCGATTGTGTTAGAAACGAAAAATATTGCCCTACTTGAGAAAATAATTGTTTATTTATCAAGTTTTAATTAATTGAAAGAAAAATAAAAACACAGGTCGCTTATAAATATTTTCAAAAATCACGTCAGTATTTTTCATATTTTTTTTTTATTAAAAATTAATCTGAAAATGTGCCAGAAATTTTCAAGTTGTTGAGCATGGAAAAATATTTTTTTTTAATATCCCCTTAACATGATTCTGATAAAACCAGCTATTTTATAAAAAGGAAATAAAAACTCGTCAAAAGCAGACAGATAAAACTGTTAAAGTGGATTTATATCTAATAATGATTTAGTTTTTGTTGGTGAAATTAGTATACTTAATTTCGAAATCTACCTCTGCCTGTAGGCCGGGCCGGCAGGGATTTTTTTTTAATTAAAAGCATGTTTTTAATGATGAAAATTGTTAATAAATTCATATTAAAATTTTTTAAGAATTATAATGCGACAATAAATACAATAATAAATTAACATACATTAATTTTTACATAGAAAGAATAAACACCATCTTAAACATGGGTGTGTAACTTAAAAGATCATTCCTATCATTAGTAGAAAAATTTTACTTTTCGACACTCTAATGGGGCCGTCCCCTTTATCGTTTACATTCGCAGAAAACCTTCAAAAACAACCAGAAAGTCTACATTTTTTTTTTCATAAATATAAATTATTTCTCTTTATATTTTATATAGGAAAAACGGTTTCTAATGGAATAATCCTGGTTTTAATGCTTTTCTTTGTACGGTTTAAATTATAAAAAAAATTACTTTCTTATATCTTTACAAGAAGAAATTATTCGTGAAAAATTTGACTTCCGGTTTTCGACGGATTTGTACACTTTAGAAGGTGTTGAGCACGATTTGACTGATTTTAAAAAATGTCTGTCTGTGAGTCTGTTTATGAGTCTGTCTGTATGTGACACAAATTTTGTGGGCGCTGCACGGAATTTAACAAAACTTTAGATTCAGTTATACCTTGATATAGATTAGTGCGGATGCTGAATAGTTTTTGGTCCAAATTGCCCAACAGGTGGCCCTGCTATGATGCATTTTTCACGATTTCCACAATAGCGCTATATTAAGAACTAATGCATGGAGTTTCATCAAACTTCAGATTCAGTTAAACGTTGACATAAGTTATTGCTGATTAGGTTTTGGTGTTAATCACACAATAGGTGGCCCTGATAATGCTGCATTTTTTAAAAATGCACACAATTCAACGACTTATACCTTTAGAATCCTCATGATGGGCGTAGATTGTCATCTAATTTTGGAATCGTGATAGCTAATTTTGAAGTACATGTATTAACATGAATGAGATAGAAGAAAGTTTTAATATTGGCACATCCGACTGGTTTAATTTAGTCATCGGATAAATCCCTACACACATTTTCTTTTACAAAGATTTAAAGAGAAGTGCTTAAACGATATACACTCCAGGCTGATCCACCAAGCTCCCTCCATGTTTAGTGATATTCACATCCAAAATTCAACAGGCTCTCAAAAAATAGAGAGCGTGTTTAGAGAAAACAGGCACTCTAAACTGCCTGTTTTCTTTGAATATTATAGGCCATTCCATGAAAAAAGGACAAAATGTCCTGCACGTGACACTCACCGGGTGATGTCCCAAAAATGACCGATGATTTTAAAATTCAATAACTTGCAAACGGTGACAGATATTAAAAGAATTCTTGCAGGAGGGTTATGTATGATGTCAGGAGCTTTTTACTGTGTTTCTTTATTTTAGTTCCAATTTCAACTAATAGATGGCGCTGAGAGAAATAGGTACTTAGTCCAAACCCGATTTTTGGTACGTCGGGATCCATTCAATACATTTTAATCACCTTTTTTCGCATGGAAGAAGAGAGAGGGCAAAAAATCGAGCCTGGATTTAGTGGTTATTGCTTGCAGCACCATCTATCGATGCTATTTGTAACTAAAACTGAGAATCGCAGCATACCAACTCCTGACATCTTACATAACACTCCTGCAAGAATTTTTTTAATATCTGTCACCGTTTGCAAGTTATGGAATTTTAAAATCATCGGTCATGTTTGTGGGACACCCGGTACATAAATACCTATATCTATTAACTTATAAGTTGTTAGAATATAAACTATGCATAAAAAATATAAAAGAAAACCTAGATTTTCATATTAGCATAGTAGTTTTAATTTGAGCAAACAACAGAATTGTTAAAATAGCAGTAATATGTGGAATTGCTGCCCCACACGGGATATGGAATGATCCTTTAATAGGTTTAATAATCTCCACATTTTAAACCCTAGACCTAAGTAAGCTGCACGTTTTTAATAGGTTTTAAAATCTCCACACACAGGTATAGTTTATTATGTTTTTTTTTTTGTTTTTTTTTTAATCGAATGATTACCATTTGCAAATTGATACGATCATTTGTTACATAGTTACGACACGTTTTATGGATACGAAGTCGAAAACTATAATTTGGTGCAGGTATCGTAGGTTTTTACAGCAGCATCTGATAGCCACTCAAGAAAATTTTTCTGGTAAGAACTTTATTTTGGCACTAGAAATGAAGATACGATGAGTCCCCCCAAAATAAAGTTGTTTCATCGTGTTTTTTTTTTTTTTTTTTTTTTTTTTTTTTTTTTTTGAGGAGGAGGTGGGGGTGGGACTTTAACACGGCATGAGCGAACAGGACTTATTTTTAAAATGTCAAATGGGGTATCGTTTGTTATGAATTTTTTTATTCTGAATCAAATGATATCGTACGCAAGCCGATACGATCATTGTTTACAAAGTTAGGCCAGGTTATAAGTAGTGGATTTTGGTAAATTTCATGGACTTTGAAATAAATTCAAAATTATCCTGCTTTTGATTATTGCTATTTTGAAGACATTTAATAGTTTTGAGATGACTTAATATGATATAAAAAACTCTTTTAAACGTAAAATAAATGCGACAAAACTATGCTAAAAAATGAAATATAATTTTCCACTTTGCATTGATAAAATCTTTTCTGTAACTTTCTTATAAATGTTCGTATCGACTTCCGTATGTTATTCAAATACATACGAAACGATATCCCACTTGACCTATTTAAAAAAAGTTGAATTTTGCCCCCTCGAGCTAAAATGCCCAACTCCCCCCCCCCCCCCCCCCAAAAAAAAAACAAAAAAAAAAAACACGATAAAACAACTTTACATTTTGGAGACTCATCACATCTTAATTTGTAATGCCAAAACGAGGTTTGTCTCAAGCTTTCCTGAATAGCAATCACTTGTTACTGTAAAAACCTATTTTACCTGCAAAAGACTTTGTATTAATAAAACCTGCCGTAACTTTGTAAGAAATGATCGTATTGATTTCACCTGATTCGGAATTATAAAAAATATAATAAACAATATCCCATTTCACCTACTTATTTATTTATTTTTAATTACCCCCCTCCCTGAGCTAACAATGCCCCCTTTTGCGCACAAAACATGATAAAACAACTTTATTTTTTTAGTACTCATTGGATCTTCATTTTTAGTATCAAAACGAAGTTCTTTCCAAATTTGGGTGAATGGCCATCTGTTGTCTCAAAAAATCCTATTTTACCTGTGTACTACACGCAAAATTCAGAGAATTGACAACATTTCAATGAAATTACTACATATTTGCAGCTATACTTGTCATGGCAAGATTCCGAGTTTGTAATTCATTTGCAGATGTTCTGACATGACAATATTGAAAATTTACAATGCGTTTGCAAATAGTATGACATCACAATATTACTAGTTTGCTATGAGTTTACAGTAAGATTGATGCAACAAGATTGCAACTTGCACGACAACTTAGCTGCAAGTTCAATGTATGGTTACTTCGGAGTTTGCATAATCTTGTTGCAGCTTGTTATGAACTTTCAGACTTGTCATGCTGAGCTTGCTGCAACATTGCAAGTCTGCAAAGTAAGATTGCTGAAAATTTTCTGCAAACTAAAATTGCTATCTGGGATGCTGCTGAAATATACAGATCGCAGTGACATCTGTAGGATATTTTCTACAACTGCAAGATATTGCTCGTCTATACAATGTAATACGAATATCCCTAGCAGTATCGTCGCACATTTAAGGGATACGAATTTTTAGAGTTGTTTGGATAGCATATTTCCACGCTAGGTATTCTAGACGCTGTATCCAAACAGTGCTAAAAATTTGAATCCCTTAAATGTGGAATAATGCTGAAATCCGAAGAGCAGATCGCAGCGACATCTGTAGGATATTTTCAAATTTCAATATAAACAACGTATTATTACAGCGTCTAGATCAGCGTCTAGTCGTCTTGCAGTATGAAAAAAATATCCAGGAGATGTCGCTGCGATTGACTCTTCGGATTTCAGCATCGTTGCACATTTAAGGGATTCAATATTTTATTACTATATATTTAGTATTACTGGGATAGCCGATTTCCGCACTTTTTATTCTAAACGTTATATTAAACTTTTAGAAAAGAAAATTCGGCCCGGCCCAATAGAAAAATTAAAAGTTCGGCCCAAGTCCGGCCCGGAAAAAAGTTAAAATCTCGGCCCGACCCGAGTGAATTTCTACAAAACATTGATTTTTACGTCGATTTGGTTAAAAATTTGTCTTGTATGAGGAGTTCTGATCAAAAATATTTATCTTAACTTCTTTTTTCATGTTTATAATCTTCACTTTTATAGAAGTGCCGCAGGTTGCGATATTTATTTTTTTAATGAATCTCTATTTCTTCTATGTAAATGTTTCAGTTATCATTAATATCGTTAATCCATATTCCATGTATAGTAGTGTTAAAAATCTGAAAAATGCTATACAGTAAAATCTTCTAAGAAGGAATTGCATAGAAAAGAAAAAAATGCGTTATAGACAAGTTCTCTTCTTAGCAAGAGTAAATGTATTATATATTCTTTTCTTACGTATTAGTATATTCATTTTGCATGGATCAACACGTTTTTCAGTTTAAAATAGCATTCCGTCATAGGCAGGTTCTTTTTCACATGTTTTACTGTATTTTAATTTAGCTATATTTTAATAAGCATAAAAATCTACTATTCTTTAAAATGAATAAATTTTAATGTGTAAGTGTAGAATAATATCTATTTAAAAATGTATGTATTTTTTTTCAAAAATTTTTGGCCGAGGCCAAATTTTACTGATTTTTGAAATAAACCAGGCCACATTGAGACAATGATTTTCATACGGGCTGGGTCAAAACTAGGACTGAAGATTTTGGGCCGTGAAGACCAGGAATGAAACCAGTCTCGGCTCTGTACAGAAAGAATAAGTTAGGCCCGCCCCGACCCGAACCGTCAGAAAAAGTATGGCCCGGAACCGGGCCAACCCGACCCGAGTGCCGTGAATAAAAATCAGCTCGAGCCCAGCCCGCGCACCGGTCCGTGCAGATCTCTAGCTCAGATTTTCCGATTTACAGAAGTTCATAAATTAATTCGAAATGCCAAATACAGTGAAAATTTATCATTATTGTAACTTTATGCTAACGTGTTAATAAATTCTAGACCGTACAAAAATTGACAGTATACTGTAAGTGAGTTTAATATTATATTTGAAGTATTAATCAGTTATCTAGAACACTGATTTTCCAGATATTATCATTCCTTGAATAATAATGCACACGTTCTACTGTAATTATAGAAAATGGAAACCACTTATTCTGGGACTTCTCAGTATTTCTAGTCTTGGCGTGGGTGTAACCTATTAGAGTAGCAGTCTAGGTAATTGAAAATCCACCCACCTGACTTCCAATTTTAGAGAAGGGGATGAGGAATTGTTACTCCTTTAACAACAGTGAATGCAGAAAATTTCTATTTGATTAATCAACTTCATAAGAATATTTTAGGAAATTAAGATTAGGTATTATTTCAGACAATTAAAAAAATTTTAATTAAATTAAGATAAAATTCTAAAAGACAGTTTATCTGAAAGATCGTGAAATTTTGTGACATTAAAAAATGAAAAAAGTCATATTAAAGAAATAAATAAATAAAAACTTTTCCCCCCTTTTCAATAACAATTAATGTTAATAAAAGAAGATTTTGTGCGCAAGATTTCATGAAAATTTAACATCTAGTATAGATAAAGAATGCACACGAAATGATCCAAAATTTTGTTCATTTACTTAATATTATTGAAACTTGCTTTTTAGCCCCTTGAAAGGCACCGGTATGTTATATAAACCACTTAATTTTATTTTCCAAATGCCATATTGCCACCAGAATTTAGAAAGTAAGTTGTGATTTGTATAATGTACGCGAATAAAAGCTTTTACTTACTTTCATATAAATTTGTTCATAAATCCCGGTGTAACTCAATCATTTTAACATTTTAGAAACAAAAGTACTTTACTCCTGAAAGGGTTAACACTTTCCAACATAGTTGAAAAGTGTTTATGAATTCGGTTTGTATGTCTGTCTATCATCTGTCTCTTCGTTCTCTAACTCTCGTAAATATTATCGGATAGAATTGATATATACAACCCTTTGGCATAAAGTTTTCGATCACCACACCAACATTACCATTTTATGTAAGAAATTATTATTTATTCTCATTAGAGAAAAGTCATAGAAATTGAACAATTGTTAGCAATAACATTTATATATATAATGAACGACAATATGCAATAAAGAATAAACGGTCAAGTGCGAGTATTACTCGCGCTCAGAGGGTTCCGTACAATAAATATACGAATTATTAACTGTATTAGTAAAAGAAAATCGTTGCTACAAGAATAATAAGACTTTGTTAAAAACTATACAACGTAGGGTTGGGTATAGCTGTATATATTAGAAAAGTATGAATGGGTATACCATAAAAGTTCAAAGAGATATGAAGCCTAAATAATATCAAATATTGCTATTCTGTATAATTCTTTTTTGGCGCGTTCATCTATACTAATATTATAAAGAGGTAAAAATTGTTTATTTGTAGGAGGTAAGCTCTGGAACCACCGAACCGATTCCAAAAGTAATGGTATCAAAATGATGGTGTTAGTCCAAATTAGAACATAGGCTATATCTTAAGTCCG
This sequence comes from Maratus speciosus, assembly GCA_963932465.1. Lineage (NCBI taxonomy): Eukaryota > Metazoa > Arthropoda > Arachnida > Araneae > Salticidae > Maratus > Maratus speciosus. The sequence goes on along the minus strand of OZ010790.1, from coordinate 576,279,088 downwards.
TACCACAGGCCAAAAGGGGGTGCAGGAGCAAAAAACGTTCTAAAAATACGATTTTTGTGTTACTGAAGGGCCTTGAAACATGAAATTTGGAATGGTAGTTACTTATAAGATACTAATGATCTCTAAGGACATTTCTTAAAAAATTCGAAATAAAAAAGGGGTGGAAATGCGCGAAAAGCGTTCTAAAAAACGTTCTAAACGACGATTTTTACGCAATTTCAGGAAGTACCAAACCTATTTAAAAAATAATGGTGTCAAAATGATGGTGACAACCATTGCTCCAACATAGGTTTTACATTTTATGTCGGTGCCACTACCCGTAAATGGGGTGCAGGAGCAATAAAACGTTCGAAATTGCGATTTTTGTGTTACTGAAGAATCCAGATACATGGAATTTGACATGGTAGTTACTTATTAGATATACATGATCTCTAAGAACATTTCTTAAAAAATTCGAAATTTAAAAGGGGTGAAAATGCGCAAAAAGCGTTCTAAAAAACGTTCTAAATGACGATTTTTATGCAATCTCAAGAAGTACCAAACCGATTTAAAAAATAATGGTGTCAAAATGATGGTGACAACTCTTGCTCGAATATAGGCTACATTTTATGTCGGTGCCACAGCCCCTAAATGGGGTGCAGGAGCAGAAAAACGTTCGAAATTTCGATTTTTGTGTTACTGAAGAGCTCAGATACATAGAATTTGGAATGGTAGTTACTTATCTATCTATTCTATTATATATATATAATCCAAACGGAAATTTTGTTCCGAACGCCGAGATTTCGAGTTCTACCGCATGGATTTTTACGGAACTTATACCGTTAGATAGGTACCGTTCCAGGGAAGGTTTTAAGATATAACACATCATTCTACCTAGATTATTTATAGAATTATTACGGAAAATTCTATTATTTTGGACTTTGTTACTTCATATTTCCTTAAATATCTGGGCTCCTATTGGTCGTAGAGCTTAGATCTCGCGCCAAAAGTAGCTCCACAGCACCCAAGCAAACTTTTCCCCGCGATTATTTTGCCGTCTTCCGATTTCCTCTAACTCTATTAGGGGACCGCGTAGAGCCCCTTTAAAATATTTTTCGTAGTAATTTCAGCAATTATCTTAAATTATTGGTTAAGACCGCCACCCTCCCGATTCATGTATCTACGGAAAGGTTGCATGAAGAAGTTTCGTTCAGATACGCTTTCGTTAAGAATAGAGTGCGCTCCCTGGTGGTGGAATGTGGAACTAACATAACGCGATATTGTTAAAATTAGGAAATCTAACAATGCGATCTGTTTTAAACTTTGAGATAGTTCATAACACATAATCTATTATCTATTCTATTATATATATATATAATCTATTATCTATTCTATTATCTATTCTATTATATATATAAAATCCAAACGGAAATTTCGTTCCGAACGCCTAGATTTCGAGTTCTACTGCATGGATTTTTACGGAACCTATACCGATAGATAGCTATTGTTTCAGGGAAGGTTTTAATCTATAACACATTATTCTACCTATATTAGTTTTAGAATTATGACGGAAAATTCTGTTATTTTGGGCGATAAGGTTACCATTTTATTTCTTGGCGAAATTCATCGTTGATAAAAAAAATTGAAACGGCTATTAAACCTCGAAAAATAAAAGAAAAAATTTAATAATTTTATTTAAATGAAAAAAAAAGAAAAAAAGAAGAAGAAAATCCTTTTTAATGAGTGATAATATTAAAAAACGGAAACATTTAATCAAAACCTGAAAGAAATATTTGTAATGCTTAAAAATTAATTTAATAAGAAATATTACACTTGATACGCAATATTTGGCTCTTTATCGCTTGCGTTAGATATGGAAACGAATCTGAAAATTTGATTAGATGAAATTTTAACGATATTTTCTTTCTGTTCTGTTCTTTTCTTTTTTTTTTATATCTAATTGTCCCATCACGTGACTTATAGAAGAAACAAGCAGATGTAATTGTGAGTCACATGTGTAATTACTATTTGTTTCTTTACATTTTTTTATTTTTCTTTTGTCGCCAAACAATGTGATTTTAAGCCAAAAATGCATAAGCGTGACATTAGCTTGAGGATGTTCTCACAAATGGTGTTTTTTTAGGTGAAAGAGATCATTTTTTGAGTACATTTTCATATTCAATTGTAACTTATATAGATATCAGTTAATATTTTAAAAATGGAATCGAATACTTAAATTTCAGTGTGAATTTCTGTCACACATACATATTGTAAAATAATTTCATACTTTTTAAAATTTTTTTCGCCGTAATTCCGAAAGCATGTGATATTTATAAACTCGAACTCAGATCAACGAATATTACCCATTTTATTTAAGCAAATATTATCTATTTTCTCAAGTGATATCGCCAATTTCATTTATAGGAAAATTCACAGATTCGAAATTTAGGAAATAAAGATAATTTTTAAGGAAATTTATATTTTAATACGTTATTACTATGGAAAATTTCAACATTTGGAAAAAGAAAAAAATACAAGTCTTTTGTAATTCGTCATTTCTTCTTCGTCTTTCTTCGTACTTTATCTTCTGTTATGTAATATTTCAAATGATATTGGACTAATTTTCGATCATCGATTCATCGCAAAATCGCATATCTAATATAGCATATAAAATAAAGTCTGGATTAGGGGACTAATTAACGCACACCGCAAACTACTGAACCTAAAATCTTGAAAATCGTGGTAAAAATACTTCTTATGACATAAACTTCTGCTAAGAAAGGATTTTCTAAAGTGTCACCCCTAATGGTTTTTGCACGGGGAGGGGACAAAAATCGAATATCAAAATTATGCGTCAAATGATAGCATATTTTAATGTAGTTTTGTATGCTGAATCGAATGCTACCAAATAATTTTTTATAAGTCCAACAGTTCATGACACATTTCATATTTTTCTAATTTGGCGGTGTCTTTGGCATCTAAACCTCAAAATATCTATCATTACATCCGTTACTCTAGCAACGGAAAAAAATTCAAATCAACCCTTTTGGCTAAAAAATAAAAACGGCTCTATGAGTTTGAAATAAAAATGCAAGCATCTTAATTTAAAAAAAAAAAATAGTGATTTTATGTAAAATAGAAGGGAAAAAATTACTGAGAATTTAGCGTTATAAAACAAAAATGGAAAAGGTACTACTTAGATATTCCGTCGACCAAAAATCTATCGTCAAACTATAAGATTAAATGCCAATAATGGTTGATCGTAAATATCAAATTCACTTGAATTTAAACAAACTACACGTGTTTACGTCATCAAGTGATTTTAATTTCGACGTTTTATTTGTATTTTTATTAATGATATACTAATTTATTTGTTATTTCGTTATTTAAAATAAAGATTATGTCAATTTATACAATTTGGCGAATGGTTTGGCGATTTACATAATTTGGCGAAATTGGTCGACGGGATAACAAGTAGTACCAATGAAAATATTTAAGTATGAAAGCAATCTTTGTAACGACTTAAAAATTATTTTCATATATATAAACTCGGTTTATGGCGTCAGATGCCGTCATCCGAAGAATCTACAAGAGTCTTTTTCCATTTCTTCCGGTCATAGGTTCCTCAATGAAAGAAATTGGAATTGAATAATATTGTGCGATTTATAAATTGCTCCTCGATAAGAAGAAAAATGGGTACATTTATAACAACCGTGCGCACATCTCGCTGATAGCATTTTAAAAATTCCCAGTAGCAGTAGTTACATTTTGCGTATGTAAATTAAAAATATTGTTTTCCTTTTAATTATGGCATTATTTCCTGTTATTGTTTATCTTTTCAGTTTTTAAATGAAATTAGTATAAGGCATGCATTTTAAATTAAATGAGTGAAAGGTTTGTGTTTTAAAGGAAAATAATAAAATAAGAATATGCTATGAAAACAATCTTTATTGATTTATTACCTGCGCCCGGCTGACATAAAAGTATCACAAAAGCCACATATTCACTTTTTTTTGAGTAGTTGCTCATGAGAATTCAAGTTAACCTTCCGTAATCGGATACTTCACATATTGGTGTATTAGCTTTAATGTTGAAAGCATCGTTTTTGTTTGAAGCGAAAACTTTAATATGAATTCTATTATACAAAATCGCATCATCATCATCTACTATATATTTACAACGGAAATTTGTATTTCATTCCGATTGTTTATAATACTTTCGTAGGATATACCACAATTAGTTAGGTAATAATTTTGGAAAGGTTTTAGTGTATACATATTGTTCAAGGGTACTTAGTTATAGAGCAACAGTAAAAGTTCAAAAATTAAGTGAACCTGATTATGAAAGTTTAGCCTTTTTAAAAAAATCTACAGAACATATTTTGTTGCAAGTGACCCTGTTGCATGACATTTAGGAATGGTGTTAGTATATACGATTTCATTATATGTTGATTAGTTCCAGAGGTATTAATTCCTGTTGTCATAACGATCTCCTTACCCGATTATAAGTGCGCTGTTTATAATCAACTAAAACAATTACTTCTTAATTGCTAAATTTTGTCCAACGCTTAAGATAACATTATATCGCAATGGCGTTCGCATCATTTTCAGTAATGTGCAAGGTCAAGCTGAAGATCCATATTGTTTAAAATACAAGTTCAAATTCACGATTTAGTTTAATCCAAGGTTCATTTGGAAATATTGACCAGCGCAGCGGGCATAGCCTGCTAGTATATATATAAAATCCAAACGGAAATTTCGTTCCGAACACCTAGATTTCGAGTTCTACCGCATGGATTTTTACGGAACTTATACCGTTAGATAAGTATCGTTTCAGGTAAGGTTTTAAGCTATAACACATCATTCTACCTAGATTAGTTATAGAATTAGTACAGAAAATTCTGTTATATTGGACTTTGTTACTTCATATTTCCTTAAATATCTGGGCTCCTATTGGTCGTAGAGCTTAGATCTCGCGCCAAAAGTAGCTCCGGGGCACCCAAGGAAACTTTTCCCCGCGATTATTTTGCCGTCTTCCGATTTCCTCTAACTCTATTAGGGGCCCGCGTAGGGCCCCTTTAAAATATTTTTCGTAGTAATTTCAGCAATTATCTTAAATTATTGGTTAAGACCGCCACCCTTCCGATTCATGTATCTACGGAAAGGTTGCATGAAGGAGTTTCGTTCAGATACGATTTCGTTAAGAATAGAGTGCGCTCCCTGGTGGTGGAATGTGGAACTAACATAACGCGATATTGTTAAAATTAGGAAATCTAACAATGCGATCTGTTTTAAACTTTGAGATAGTTCATAACTCATAATCTATTATCTATTCTATTATATATATATAAAATCTATTATCTATTCTATTATATATATATAAAATCTATTATCTATTCTATTATCTATTCTATTATCTATTCTATTATCTATTATATATATAAAATCCAAACGGAAATTTCGTTCCGAACGCCTAGATTTCGAGTTGTACTGCATGGATTTTTACGGAACTTATACGGTTAGATAGGTATTGTTTCAGGGAAGGTTTTAAGCTATAACACATTATTCTACCTATATTAGTTTTAGAATTATGACGGAAAATTCTGTTATTTTGGGCGATAAGGTTACCATTTTATTTCTTGGCGAAATTCATCGTTGATAAAAAAAAATTGAAACGGCTATTAAACCGTGAAAAATAAAAGAAAAACTGTTACTAATTTTATTTAAATGAAAAAAAAACAGAAAAAAAGAAGAAGAAAATCCGTTTTAATGAGTGATAATATTAAAAAACGGAAACATTTAATCAAAACCTGAAAGAAATATTTCTAATGCTTAAAAATTAATTTAATAAGAAATATTACACTTGATACGCAATATTTGGCTCTTTATCGCTTGCGTTAGATATGGAAACGAATCTGAAAATTTGATTAGATGAAGTTTTAACGACATTTTCTTTCTGTTCTGCTCTTTTCTTTTTTTTTAATATCTAATTGTCCCATCACGTGACTTATAGAAGAAACAAGCAGATGTAATTGTGAGTCACATGTGTAATTACTATTTGTTTCTTTACCATTTTTTATTTTTCTTTTGTCGCCAAACAATGTGATTTTAAGCCAAAAATGCATAAGCGTGACATTAGCTTGAGGATGTTCTCACAAATGATATTTTTTTAGGTGAAAGAGATCATTTTTGAGTACATTTTCATATTCAATTGTAACTTATATAGATATCAGTTAATATTTTAAAAATGGGATCGAATACTTAAATTTCAGTGTGAATTTCTGCCACATATACATATTGTAAAATAATTTCATACTTTTTAAAATGTTTTTCGCCGTAATTCCGAAAGCATGTGATATTTATAAACTCGAACTCAGATCAACGAATATTACCCATTTTATATAAGCAAATATTATCTATTGTTTATTTCATTTTTTCTCAAGTCATATCGCCAATATCATTTATAGGAAAATTCACAGATTCGAAATCTAGGAAATAAAGATAATTTTTAAGGAAATTTATGTTTTAATACGTTATTACTATCGAAAAATTCAACATTTTGAAAAAAAAAATACAAGTCTTTTGTAATTCGTCATTTCTTCTTCGTCTTTCTTCGTACTTTCTCCTCTGTTATGTAATATTTCAAATGATATTGGACTAATTTTCGATCATCGATTCACCGCAAAATGGAATATCTAATATAGTATATAAAATAAAGTCTGGATTAGGTGACTAATTAACGCACAGCGCAAACTACTGAACCTAAAATCTTGAAAATCGTGTTAAAAATACTTCTTATGACATAGACTTCTGCTAAGAAAGGATTTTCTAAAGTGTCACCCCCAATGGTTTTTGCGTCAAATTATGCGTCAAATGATAGCATATTTTTATGTAGTTTTGTATGCTGAATCGAATGCTACCAAATAAATTTTTATAAGTCCAACAGTTCATGACACATTTCATATTTTTCTAATTTGGCGGTGTCTTTGGCATCTAAACCTCAAAATATCTATCATTACATCCGTTACTCTAGCAACGGAAAAAATTCAAATCAACCCTTTTGGCGAAAAAATAAAAACGGCTCTATGAGTTTGAAATAAAAATGCAAGCATCTTAATTTTTTACAAAATAATAGTGATTTTATGTAAAATAAAAGGAAAAAAATTACTGAGAATTTAGCGTTATAAAACAAAAATGGAAAATGTACTACTTAGATATTCCGTCGACCAAAAATCTATCGTCAAACTATAAGATTAAATGCCAATAATGGTTGATCGTAAATATCAAATTCACTTGAATTTAAACAAGCTACACGTGTTTACGTCATCAAGTGATTTTAATTTCGATGTTTTATTTGTATTTTTATTAATGTTATACTAATTTATTTGTTATTTCGTTATTTAAAATAAAGATTATGTCAATTTATATAATTTGGCGAATGGTTTGGCGATTTATATAATTTGGCGAAATTGGTCGACGGGATAACAAGTAGTACCAATGAAAATATTTAAGTATGAAATCAATGTTTGTAACGACTTAAAAATTATTTTCATATATATAAACTCGGTTTATTGCATCAGATGCCGTCATCCGAAGAATCTACAAGAGTCTTCTTCCATTTTTTCCTGTCATAGGTTCCTCAATGAAAGAAATTGGAATTGGAATAATATTGTGCGATTTATAAATTGCTCCTCGATAAGAAGAGAAAATGGTTACATTTATAACAACCGTGCGCACATCTCGCTGATAGCATTTTTAAAATTCCCAGTAGCAGTAGTTACATTTTGCGTATGTAAATTAAAAATATTTTTTTGTTTTTAATTATGGCATTATTTCCTGTTATTGTTTATCTTTTCAGTTTTTTAAATGAAATTAGTATAAGGCATGCATTTTAAATGAAATGAGTGAAAGGTTTGTGTTTTAAATGAAAATAATAAAATAAGAATATGCTATGAAAACAATCTTTATTGATTTATTGCCTGCGCCCGGCTAACATAAAAGTATCACAAAAGCCACATATTCAATTTTCTTTGAGTAGTTGCTCATGAGAATTCAAGTTAACCTTCCGTAATCGGATACTTAACATATTGGTGTGTTAGCTTTAATGTTGAAAGCATCGTTTATGTTTGAAGCGAAAACTTTACTATGAATTCTATTACACAAAATCGCATCATCATCATCTACTATATATTTACAACGGAAATTTGTATTTCATTCCGATTGTTTATAATACTTTCGTAGGATATACCACAATTAGTTAGGTAATAATTTTGGAAAGGTTTTAGTGTATACATATTTCAATGGTACTTAGTTATAGAGCAACAGTAAAAGTTCAAAAATTACGTGAACCTGATTATGAAAGTTTAGCCTTTAAAAAAAAATCTACAGAACATATTTTGTTAAAAGTGGCCCTGTTGCATGACTTTTAGGAATGGTGTTAGTATATATGATTTGATTATATGTTGATTAGTTACAGAGGTATTAATTCCTGTTGTCATAACGGTCTCATTACCCGACCATAAGTGCGCTGTTTATAATCAACTAAAACAATTACTTCTTAATTGCTAAATTTTGTCCAACGCTTAAGATAACATTATATCGCAATGGCGTTCGCATCGTTTTCAGTAATGAGCAAGGTCAAGCTGAAGATCCATATTGTTTAAAATACAAGTTCAAATTCATCATTTAGTTTAATCCAAAGTTCATTTGGAAATATTGACCAGCGCAGCGGGCATAGCCTGCTAGTAATTATATAAATACGTAGCACCAACAGTTGTTGTTCGGTCCGTCTGTCCGCATATAACAGAGCAAAACTACCAAAACGAATGGTCTGAAATTTTAAATATATACTTGTAGCAAATTTTTTCGAGTCATTTCAAATTTTATGAAAATCGGATGTATAGTTTAATGACAGGGACAGTCAAAAGTTTTCCGTTACATTATACGACCAATGGGGAAAACTTATTTCAAGTGCATTTTAATGATGTTACAGCCTTTCGAACAGAATGAAATCTATATGCACTGAAATATACATTCAGTACAATATGGCGTGCAAAAAATACTTTTAAAAGTAGTTTTAGTACGAACGCACCTCATTTGCCACGTTTTACGTGCAATTTTCAATTTGTTTTTTTACCTTATCCTAATATGTTTATGATGCACTTAATTCGGTACTGACAATAAAAGTAGCTCATATTTAACCCCTTGCGCTCTGGCGCTGTTACCGGATGTATGTCACTAGCCACCAGTGTGGCCGCATTTGGCAGATTTTTTGCTTTTTTTTTTTTTTTTAATTTTGAATTCACACCACAAAAACTTAATGGAAAATTTTGTTTTACTTTATTTATGGAAAATCAATCATCTTGTAAAGCAAAAATAATAGTTAAAAATTTCTCGTGAGAAGTCGGAAGGTCTAATTAAAAAATCAGCCATATATCATGACGTACGCAGCGTACGTCCTTGTCGGAAATGACCAAAATAGCATGACGTACGCTGTGTACGTCATAGAGCGCAAGAGGTTAAACTTCATTTTGCATTTCATAAAACTAAATGCAGCGCAGTAATAATCTTTTCTTTTTACAGTGTAGCTAAAACAAAACCCTTATTCAAAGTTTAAATTTGGCATTGTACTAAGCGCGTTTCGAAAGGAGGTCGCAAAGTTGCAATGCCGACTTAGTCCGTGTAGCGTTTTTCCAGATAGATTTTTAATTGACTTTTAAAGACACGGGAGGATTGGGAGATCCACTCAATGCAAACTAGTCGCAAATCCCATAGTATTTATAAGATTAATGCTAATTAAATGACTCTGTTTTTAACAATTTGGTGTTTATTGCTTTTATACTGTTACTGGGAATTACATTACACAGATATATCATTAAAAGTTGTTATCTGGGCTTTAAAAGCCGATGGTACACAGAGTACGCCGCCCCTGTCATTATGTATGTCCAAACCGCCCGTGTCTTTAAATGTTAATATCTCGGCTAATTACCAACGATTTTTTTCGAAAATCATTATCAGCAATGCTTTCATACTTCTACTACCATAGGTACCTCCAGCGGTCCTCAACATCTTTGCTGAATGCGCGCAAATCGACATTTGTGTGTAACGGAAAAATGCGCTTTTCTCAAAAACTATGTGACCTTGTGTAATCGCTATAATTTTCCTGCAAGATTTAAGTTAATGTCTACTACCACTAATTTTTTCATAATTTTAGTTTCAGTAGATTCGGAAATAGATGGGGGGAAACATATTTTTGCACTATATTTTCGACGATATCTCTGAAAATATAAACCTAAAATTAAAAGAAATGTATTTAGGAGTTCAGCGTTACGAAAGCTTTCACACGTTACCCCAAACGATATACAAAGAAAAGTTTTTTTTTTTTTTTCAAGTAACTTAATTCGCCCCTGTACATTTTCCTAAATATATTTGGGGATTTAATAATCTGTAAATACGTGGGTCAATAGTCATTATTATTTCCCCCCAGTTTGAACTTTCCACGTTCCATAGTTTACGAGTTAAATGGCTGTGACAGACAGACAGACACAGAAGTGATCTTATAATGGTTCCGTTTTTACTTTTTAAGTACGGAACTCTAAAAAGCATTACACATATTTATAAACAGAAAATAGGTGGTTGAAGTTTAACCCTTTATCTACTGACGGTACTTATAAGTACCACTCACTTTAAACTTCCATCCCATAGTGAATATTACTAATATTCTAATGGTACTTTGTAAAAACACTCTTTCAAGGCTGCTGGCTTTTAAGGCTCAACTGCTCCGCTCAACATTCGCAAAACGTTTTGACACATTTACAAATTCATTTTTTAACGGAAAGGTATAAAATTGGAAAGCCTGGCCATGGAAGGGATTTGGAATTGAATTGTTTTTTTTCATTTTTTTGATCAACCAATTACCTATTGAGTTAGAAGCCATTTTGATCACGTGAAAAACCCGTTCTTGGGTGCTCTTTCTTCCTTCGCACGGAAATTTGGTTCAAAACATCCACTTTGACATTCTTTTCTGAAAGATCTATTGCGTTTTTAAAAAAATGGAAAAGACAGCTCAATTTCTGAACAACAACGCCAGCTAGTTTCATGCATTTTCGAACAAAAATAAATTAAAACTTATGTTAGAAAGTTGCCCTTTTGGATTTGAAAACACCCTTTACTCCACTTTAGCCGGATACATGGCAGAAGTACCGGGTGTCCCAAAAAGGACTGACTGATTTTAAAATTCAATAACTTCCAAACGGTGGCAGATATTAAAAAAATTCTTGCAGGAGGGTTATGCATAAAGTCAAAAGTTTTATTACAGTGATTTTCGATTTTAGTTCGAATTACAAACAATAGATGGCGCTGTAAGCAATAGTTGCTAAATACAGGCTCGATTTTTGGTCCTTTCTGTTGTTCCATGCAGAAAAAGGAGATGGAAATGTATTATCCGGGCCACGAAGTACCAAAAATCGAGCCTGAATTTAGCCTCTATTGATCGCAGCGCCATCTATTGTTTGTAATTCGAACTAAAATCAAAAATAACTGTAAAAAAACTTTTGACTTTATGCATAACCCTCCTGCAAGAATTTTTTTAATATCTGTCACCGTTTGGAAGTTATTGAATTTTAAAATCAGTCAGTCCTTTTTGGGACACCCGGTAGTTCTAAGTTTGTTATTTTAGCGAGGAAGGAGGCTATCTTTGAAACAGTCGATGTGTTTTGCGCGGACACTTTGTACAGATTGTCACGCTTGTCTTTTTATTGCTGCAAACACAGTAAAGGATATAAGATAACTGTTGGATTTTTTTTATGTGTTCATTATGATCTTACAGCACAGCGTGAACAGTGTATGTATTCGATTTAACAGTTGAATTACTCGGTGCTACTTATAAGTACCGTCAGTACACTGGGTGTTGGAGAAAAACTTCTTGTTTGTTTTTCGTATGTGTAGTTATTCATCGTTTTCATCAGATTTATAATGTAATTACTAAAATGTAGTGTAGTAATAATTTTCCTAGTATTTCTTTTCTGTTTCATTATTATTTTTTATAGGAAATCGAAAAAGTTGTGGCACCGGCTCTTTTTGGCTATGCTAGAAATGGCTTAGGTAAATTCATATATTGCATATGTGGAGATGCGAGAGAACGTGTTGTCCCTGGAATATAAACGTCGCATAACTAAAGGACTGCTATCAAGATCGAAACCTAAGAAAAGATAGTTTTTTTTTAACCCTTTCAGGGTCAAAGCATTTTCAATGCTAAAGTGTTGAAATAAATGACTGGCACAGGAATTTGCCAAAAAAATTATTTGTAAATAAGAAAAAAATCTATATTTCACATACTTATCAAATTGAAAATATTTTACCACAATTCTGGTGTCATTTAAAATACTTTGTGGGTTTTCTGTTACGATATTTTAGTCATAGTGTACTGACGATATTTTAAAGTACCACTTTAATTAATTACCTGTAAAGAATTAAATTTCTCACCGGTGAGGTTTTTTTTTATATTTATCCTTTAATTTTCATTGTAGTAACTGAAAAAAAAAATATTATATGAGAAAAATTGCAGTAGATAAAGGGTTAAACAGCAAAGAAAACTAGTATGTTCTGGCCATCACAAAACTTTTTCTATATAAATCACGTCAATTAAATCAATTAAATAGTACAAGAAATTACATCAATTTAGCACCAATTCATATCAAAGTATATCTGAATCTGAAGTTTGATGAAAATTCGTGGATTAGTTATTGAGATAGAGCTATAGTGGAAATTCTGAAAGATTCTGCATAGCGACGCCACCGGTTTAGCGATTTACACCAAAAACTAAACAGCACTAATTTATATCCAGGTATACATGAAACTGAAGTTTGTTGAAAATCCAAGCATTAGTTCTTGAGATAGAGCTATTGCAGAAATCTCAAAAGAAAAAAAAAAAAAAAATGCAGCATAGCAGCACCACCTGTAGAGCGATTTGCACAGAAATGTATAAAACATCAATTCCTGTCAAGGACTAACTGAATCTGAAGTTTGATAAAAATCTGAGCATTAGTTCTGGAGATTGAGCTATTGTGGAAATCATGAAAGATTCTGCATAGCAGCGCCACCTGTTGAGCGATTTATACCAAAAACTAATCAGCGGCAATTTATATCAGGGACTAACTGAATATAATTTTTTATTAAATTCCGTGCATTAGTTCTTGAGATAGAGCGCCCACAAAATTTATGTCACATACATACAAACAGAGTCACAGACTCACAGACATACATTTTGTAAAAACATGTTTTTTTTATCTCTGACCCCTAAAACGTCTAAATCCGTCGAAAACCGAAAGTCGAAAAATTTCACGAATCCAATACTTTCTTCTTGTAAAGATAGAAGAAAGTAAAAATATCCACCCGCCCTTGATTTGGAAAAAAATAATCGATCACTGCGATCAGTATTTAGTAAATCTACATTTAACCCGGATGACAGCTGAAATTCTTCGTTGCATGGACCCAATAAGCTTTCCACACTCATTAGGAGAAATTTCACACCAGCCTTCCCTGATAGCTTTGCGTAATTCCTTGGCGTTTGCGACCCTTCGAAAATCAATGTTTCTTTTTAATACATTCCGCACATTTTCGATGGGATTAAGATCCGGACTATCGGGCGGCCAAGTCATGGCTTTAATTGGATTAACACCTACATTTTGTAGCTACATCTTCACTTCTTTGGTGCGATGTGGAGTCGCGTTGTCATCTTGCAATATGAAGTCATTTGAATCCCCGGACCATTGATCGATGCGGGGAATAAAAGAATTCTCCAAAATGTCTATGTAAACTTCAGAGTTTACTGAACGTAATACAATACACAATTTACCGACGCCTTGTGACGTCATACAATTCCAAACTGTAAATGCAGGTGAAAATTTAGTCTTCGTATTGACACACTTATCATTGAACTTTTCACCAACAATCCTCCATAGAAATGTTCCGCAGTCATCACCTGTTCCTAGAGGCCATTGCAAGCACGCCTTTGTATGTTGCTTTGTCAAGTAAGGTTTCGTTTTGACTTTACAGAACGTAATACAATACACAATTTAAAGACGCCTTGTGACGTCATACAATTCCAAACTGTAAATGCAGGTGAAAATTTAGTCTTCGTATTGGCACACTTATCACTGAACTTTTCACCAACAATCCTCCATACAAATGTTCCGCAGTCATCACCTGTTCCTAGAGGCCATTGCAAGCTCGCCTTTGTATGTTGCTTTGTCAAGTAAGGTTTCGTTTTGACTTTACAGAATTTAAATCAAGCTGTATTCAGACGATTACGTACGATGCGGTCACTTGCCTTTATGTTACAGTACAGTCGTGGGAAAAAAAAAAGTAAACACCCCCTACTAACTTCTCAACAAATTATCGTAGAAGAAAGTTATTGGTACCGAACGATTGGAAATAACGTCTACTTTTAAATGATGTATATAAAATTTGCTTAGGAGACCATCTACATATTAAAACGAACCATAACTTTGTTTTTTTCAATAGCAGTACACAATTCTGACAGCATAAATGAACTCTACACCTTTCAATTAGCATATAAACAAATTTTTATGCAATTCGTGGCATAAGTTTCCGAGAAATTAATTATTTTAAAACGAACGTATTTTAAGGGCTGTATCCAAATTGAAGTTCCCAACTCGATTGTTAACCGAGAGAGCCGCCTTCTTGATCAAGGCACGTTTAAGCGTCAATGAAACCTGTTTGGTTACAGGATAGCAAAATAAATATAAAAAATTTACTCACTTCTATCATAGACGGCCCTTTAATCCATCATTTTGCCGTTTTTTAAGCATAATTTGAAAACTACTTGGGAGAAAAATGTGAAATTTTGGATTTCCATAAAGCAGGACTTAATAAATCTAAATCCACCAAAAAAATTGTATGTTGCAATTCATAATTTTTCCGAATATTATTTTCATAATTCATAATTCCTATCATAAAATTATAAAAATTGCAAATTCAACGTATTTATGTTTGGGTATATTAGTATTATTGCTACACAAAAAATTAGCTCATTAGGAGCATAATTTCAGGAGATATAAATAAAAATATGAAAATGTAATTTAACATTAGAAGCACTAAATTTTGAATGTCTATAATTCAAAAACTTCTAGGCATATTTTGAACCGAAGATTTGAAATATCGCGTTAAATTTGGGTACTGCCATTGAAAAAAATGAAGTTTGGATTCGTTTTAATATGTATATGGCCCCCTAAGCAAATTTTATACACACCATTTAAAACTAGACTTTGTTTCCAATCGTCAGGTACCAGTAACTTTCGTCTACAGTAATTTGTTGAGGAGTTAGTAGGGGGCGTTTACTTTTTTTTCCACGACTGTACTTAGAACAGTGGACCCAATATGGGGCGTCATTTGACTTTTTATTTTGTGTGCGTGTGAAGGGGGGGGGGGGGGATTCCAAATTTGTTACTAAACCATTCGCTGTCAGTTTTTTTTTGGGGGGGGGGGGAATTATATGCTTTAAAAAATAAAATAAAAAATAAAATAAAATAAATCAAAAAACCCGACTGTGCAAGAAGCGAACTACACAGAGGGAAACAAGATGGCATGGCAAAATAGCAGAGTGTGTAATGGAAATCCTTTTTTTACTTAAGGCTGTTCTTAACTGCTCTGCTCAACAAGCGCAAAACGGTTTGATACATTTACAAATTCATTTTTTAACGGAAAGATATAAAATTAGAAAGCCTGGTCATGGAAGCGATTTGGAATTGAACTGTTTTTTCCAATTTTTGATCCATCAATTACCTATTGAGTTATAAGCGTTTTTGATCACGTGACAAACACGTTTTTCGCCCACTCTCGAGTGCTTATTCTCCATTCGCGCGGAAACTCGGTTCAAAACGACTTTGACCCTATTTTCTGAGAGATCTATTGCGTTTGCAAAAAAATGGATAAAACAGCTCGATGACATAGTTTCTGAACAACAACACCAGCTAGTTTCATGTATTTTCGAATAAAAATAAATTAAAACTTATGTCAGAAAGTTACCCTTTTGGATTTGAGAACACCCATTGCAGTCGGAGGCATCAGATTCATGTTCCGGTATGTACTGCGGCTCCTGCTACCTTACATGTTTCACTCCGACTGCAATTACTTAAGTAAAGAAAGATTTCCATTACACACTCCTACGTCATCTTGTTTCCCTCTTTTTAGTCCAGTTTTTGCGCAGGCGGGTTTTTTGATTTCTTTAATTTTTTTTATTGACGAATTTTCAGTTATGTTTAATTATTTTGGATCAAAATAATATCTTAAGAGTTCGCGGCAGATTAGAAAATTCAGATTTAAACTTTGATAACAAGCATCAAATCATTTTACCTAAAGGCCATAAGATTACAAAACTCATATTTGAGTATTTTCACAGGAAATATTTCCTATTTGGTCGGCCTACCAATGTCATTGCCTCAATTGGTTTATATTACTGAATCGAGATTATCTATGTGGCAGAGAACCACTAAATTTGTCCAATTAATTTGGAGAAATTGGCGATTAAATTACTTAAGTCATCACCAAAATCGTTCAAAACGGCAGGTAAAAGGGGAAACATCAAACCAGGGCGATGGTAATAATAAGGAAGGACAATTTACCTCCCTGTAAGTAGGTGCTATGGCGAATCTTAGAGGTTATACCAGGAAAGGATGGTAATGTTAGGGTAGCAAGGGCCTCGAATATCTTTCTCAGATCCATATCTAGATTGTATGTATTATTCCTTGATAAAATATCATGTATATACTTATTTCTGCTTGTTTACTTGTTTTAAAGTGCATCTAAGATTTACATATTAATTTAGATTCAACTTCTCTTAACCCTTAAATGCCTGATTTTTCAAAAATCATTGAAATAATGTTTTTCGGCTTTCATTTTTTAAATAAATCATGGAAAAAATACTTAAAAAAAATCATATTTTGTTTTAAGTATAGTTTACGGCTAAAAAAACAGTTTGTTACTAATCGGCAATACTGGTGTTTAATTGAAAAAATAATTTCCCTTCATAAAATTCTATAATATTAAACACACAAGAATGTTAGGAGCTATAATAAGAAATAAATTTTACTTGCTCACTGCAGGTCAAAATAGGGTATTTCGCAAGCTTCCAAACAAAACAAAAACAACAAGTAGCAACAATTGAAAAAATAAATTTATCGTTATTCATAAACAGTACAAGTGTTGCCATCTACATATTGAAAATCGATTTTATAATATCTTCAGAATGTATTTTATTGGCAACATTAGGCATTATAGCTTTAATATTATTCTAATGGTATTTTAGAGCATAAATTGGGTATGTTGCCGAAAAGCAACACCAGGCATTTAAGGGTTAAATACAATATAGAACTATTTTTCGAAAATAGCTTAACTTTTGTTTAACCTAGAATTTTTTTTATTGTATTGTATAGTCCTTGTTATTGCGACTTATCCTTATTGTATTTGTATTGCAATATTGTTATTGTATTGGTATTTTACTTAGTTCTTGTATTTATAGTGTATTTTAAATTGTTTAATGTGCTAGGCACATTGCAACGTGGGGCGGCATGTTCGGACCTCGTACACATGCCGAACGGCAGTTTCGCGGTCATGTGACCTAGTGTTGTTGTTCTCTAGCTGTCATTGCGACATGTTAGTTTTTAGCGGGTCTTATCCCCAATTATTCTGTTTGTGTTATAGCAGGAATATTCCCCACATTATGTTTTAGGAATGTCAATTAATCTAATAGTAGGTTATTACCCAAATTCATCAAATATCTTCATGTCTTTATCAGTGCTTTGTGATTGTTACAATTGTGTGCTTTGTGATTGTTACAATTGTGTGCTGTGTGATATAAAATATGTGAAAAAGGAAACAATGATTCGTCTTCAATCTTGACGTTCCACACAGTAGTTACAACAGCGGCTGTATCGAATTCTTTGCATTGCACTGTATACGATTTTATCTATTTTCCAAAAACATATCTTAGTATACTAAATACAGTTCAGCTTAAAAATGCATAGCTCAATTAAAAACCACCTTTCAACAATTTACACTCATACTCAGTAATCCTTAAAGAATTCTCTTGTGTAGCCCTGTAAATGATCTATAGCATTTATAAATATCACACAGTATGCAAAAATTTAGTTAAACTGAAAAAAGCGTTCCATAACTGAAAATACACTTCCAGCAATTATCGCTAATAGACAGTACTTCGGATACAGTACTATGGTAGAAGTCTTTTGAATGCCACAGAAAATGAATGATAAATGTTATGCATTTCCCATTCTACAAGAAATAATTTGTAGTAAACCTCAGTAATGTTTATCAATGTCATTATATTTGAAATAGTGTAACATAATTAAAATACGCTGCAAGAAGTTTTTTCCCCTATACCATTACCGAACAGAGTTTTTTTTGTTTAACACTGTAAATTAATAATACCGAATTTTCGCCGAAAATGCTGCCGCAAATTCGGCTGGACTAGAATTCGACCGAAACTATCTGTATTCCAAAAATCTCGTTTCTTCCTTGTAAATTTCTACATGACTCATTGACTTGAGCTGTATCGGCTCAAATGAGACTACTTTTTGCTATGAGCTTCACTGTTTACAATTATCAGTCATGACTGACGCAAGATGTAAGTGCAAATTATAAAGTAAGAAATGCCTACATGACTAAACTTTGAAGACGCTTTTCACGTGCTCATTAAAAGCTGTAGACTTAACGGAAAGAGATTTTTTTTTTTTTTTTGAAATCGCAGAAGTGTTTCGAATACTCTTTGAGTATAGTATAACATGGTTCGTACGGATACCGTTATTTCTCCAGGAAAACTACCAGTATCTTTTTATACAAAAAGAAATCTAGGTTAAACTCGCAAAATTTCGCCCTCTTTTAAGAAGATATTTTCTATAAGATAATACTGGTGCCGAAAAATTTTCTGGTCTGCAAAATTCAAAGAGGCGTACGAACCATGTATAACAGAGTAGTATAACAGATGATCATTTACAAACATAATTATAAAAGATAAATCGAGGTATGTTGTATGTATACCTAAAACATTTTCGAATTAGATAAAATTCGTATAATTAGTAAATCATTTTGTGTGATGACTTTATTTTATTTTATATGAAAATAAAAAGTTTTGGTCCGAGGCAAAGAGCGCCAACTTGGACCACACGTACCATTATACGTAAAATTAATTAATAATTCTGTATATTTATGTATGCATTAATTATTTAAAAAAGGATGGACATTTTTGTTTTCATTTTCGGCCGAAAATAGGAAGTTTACCGAAATTCGGTTTCGTTCTTAAAAATCTGTTTCGGTCGATCCTTAATTAAAATATAGTATTTGAAAAATGTTATGTGAATTGGTATTTACTAAGTTTTTCTATGCATATATATATTTTCTATAACAATTAATGTAAATTACAATTACATGCCATCTTTAAATAAGAAGTTCTGTTATTTTTGTTATACAAACTTGTAAGTTATTTCTTGATCTCAAACGTATATCAACGGTATTTCCCTCGTCTACAGTTTTAAATACGAACGTCTAAAAAATTTCAAAAACGTATCCCTATACAGCAGGGAAGGCGAACCTACGGTACGCGTGCCGAACTTGGTACAGAAGAAAAGTTCTCTGGCACGAGAAAAAACTTATAGGTTATATTCAGTTTACGGAGAATAATCCGTTTTATGTTTTTTTGCAACATGTATAATTTTTTGTAACAGGTATAATTTACTTTAAAATAATCTGTTACTTTTAAATGAGTTAAGGTATTATAAATTTCGATGATAGCGCCCTATAGCACTATTTTCTCGCCAAATCATTCAACATAGAGTGTTTTTCAAATCACTTTGCTTCTCTATCAAATTTCAAAGATTTAATTTTTGAAAATTGAATAAGAGATAGTTTGCATTGTAATATACCTAATTGACACGCTTCTACTTCAGATTAAGCTTTATTTTATTTAGGTTTAGGGTTTAAATTTATTTTATGTTTTAAAATATTTAGGTTTTAATTTTGAAAAAGGTGAATGTTAACTGTTAGTGTAAATAATTTTGTATGTATTGAATCTGCTTCTACCTTACGAACTAAAAATGATATCATTTAGAAATATGCAATAAAAGAAAAAAACTCATTTACAGATTAATAAAACGAAATTCGATGCGACGTTCGATTATTGAGTAAATGCAGCATACTAAATAAGTTAGGAATCGAATTTAGTTAAAGTGTAAAAATATTTAAGTAAAAGTTCTATAAAAATTAGTTATTGGATTTCATCTAAGGTTATAATGTTCCTGGTACGTTAGAATGTCGGTACATAATAATTTTGAAATTTTTGGCCCGCACACTCAATAAGGTTCGCCATCCCCTGCAACAGAGTGATAAGAATCACTCCGATCACAACTTTCCGAAATCGAACGAAAAACGGAATCCCCGTCAATCCCCAGCCAGGAGAGAAGACGAAGAGCAAAGAATTCTGGGTGCTTGAACCCGATCATCAGACAAGGTCACGGTAACAACACATGCGCCAACACACATCCCGCGCGTGCTTTCTCTTCCACACTGTGCTAGATGCAACGCTTGAAAAAAAGAAAAATTCTCTTTCTTTTTTGCTCTCTTTCTTTCAAAGAACGAATTGTGTCTGGGGGTACTCTTTACTAATGTACAAAAGTGCAGAGGAAATAAGAAAATAAAAAGCGTTACTTTAAACCTCTTTTTTTATACATAACAAGTGAGATGTGAAAGCAGTTTATTGTTTTTAAGCATGAAAAGCAGGCATTTCCTCACGCACTTAAATTCCTAACATAATCTTTTAACGGTTAGTTCCTGTATTTTATAAAAAAAAAAAATTCTGTCAATTTTTGTGAGTAATAAATCTTGATTTAAATAAGCTAGAAATATAAAGAACTATAGCCTCAGAAAGATTACTACATTAGACTACGTATACACTTAAGGCTGCTAGTCACTCAGTTTCTGAATTCCCCTGACTTGTGTTGAGTCTATGGGCATTCGTATATTTAAAATATCTCCTCGGGAAATTAACCCATTTATGTCTGAATTTTTGTTTTCTCAAATCTATTGGTAAAATCACTTTAAAATGTTGCAAAATGAACTGGAAAAATATTTTTTAAAAAATCACGCTAAAATACTTTTGTATTTATTTGATAAAATGTAAACGTACTAAATATGAAAATATCCATATGTGGAAAAATGCATAATTATATGTTTTGTCTAAATTTATATAAATTAAGCTTTTAAATTGTATATTATATACTATAAGTAGTATTTTTATGAACTATTACAAAAATATATTTATTTCTTTACAGAGACTAACAACATTATAAGTATTATTAATAATAAATTAAGAATAATCGTATTTGAAGCTAAAAAATAATTTATTTCAAAATCATCTTGAAAAGGACTTTACATAAATAACTGCCCCTTAAATGTCTAATAGAAATATGTACCCATTTGCGCCTTGCGCCCTATATTTTGTACGTCACAAACATGCATAAAAAATAGGCTTGAACACATAATTTAGCAGTTTAAAAAAATACGTATTTCAAAGAAGTCTGCAAGGTAAAATTATCACTATCACTTATTTATTTGGATTCTTGATACAAAAAATACAAATAAACTTACTTTTTACATTTTGCTATCTTGAAAAATGAAAAATCTATAAACACAGAAGAAAGACCTTCATTTAAGCAAATAAATATCCATCTTATGCTATCATCACCCGGTAATAGATAAAGACATTTATAGACAATTACTTCATACAATATTCATGTTGTAAAGGAGAAGAAAATTATAAAAATTTATTAAAATTTGAAACGTCCCAAAAATGGGACGCTAGACATAAATGGGTTAATATTTTTAACTCTTTTTTTTTTTTCTGCGTAGTTTTCTTAAAGAATGTCTCTTTTTTCTTAGTTCTAAAATTCTTTTCTAAAATCTATGCTTAATTTTATAGGAAGTGTTAAAATCTTACTCAGAGTTCGCCCGCTTTTAACACATAAAATATTAAATTAAGCATAGACTTTAGAAATATTTTGAAAACTAAGAAAAAAAAGAGACATACTTTAAGAAGAGTACCACAGAAAAAAAGGAGTTAAAAATATTAATTTCCTGAGGAGATATTTTATATATACGAATACATTCTTGGTCCATAGACTTAGCGAGAGGAATTCGGAAGCTAAGTGACTAGCAGCCTTAACCCATTTAAAAAAAAAAATAGAATTTTGAGCTCCGGACCCACTTTGTAAGATGAAAGATGATATTTAAGTAAACAATTTTAAAAACGCATAACGCATTTAAAAACTCAGCTTTAGCGATTACCATCTATAGTTAATGAAAAGTATTCAGATTCTTTTGTGAAGCCCTGTATATGATCTGTGATTTGTATTTACATAATGGTAAAATTTAGTCCAATTTGGGAACGCATAAAACAGTTGAAAATTCCTCTTCACCGATTTCCGTCAATAAACGGAAATAAATTCTTTTATACAAACTTGTTTATAGAATTTATACACAACAAGTATTATGCAAAATATTAATTATATTTAAAACGTATTCCATAACTTAAAGCGCACGTCCAGCAACTATCGTTCATAGAGAGTGTTAAAAAGCAGAAAAACCAACGTTTAAAATGCACAAATAATATATGAAAAGCAGCAAACAGCTGTTTCGAATCTACTAGCGAGATTCTTCTTCAGTGCAAAAGGAACAGCGTGCTAGAAAAAGCAAGGCTGAGCTTTGCTTTTTCTAGCACAAGGCTGAGCTTTGCTTGGCTCAGCCTTGCTTTTTCTAGCACGCTGTTCCTTTTGCACTGAAGAAGAATCTCGCTAGTAGATTCGAAACAGCTGTTTGCTGCTTTTCATATATTATTTGTGCATTTTAAACGTTGGTTTTTCTGCTTTTTAATATTGTTGCACAAAGGCTTTATTTGCTATTTTTATAGAGAGTGTGTCTTTCTTTTGTGTGTCCCTGTAAATGAACGATATATGCTATGTACACCCTATTCTACAGAAATCATGCTTTAGTGCACCTCAGAAATACATATCAATTTCATTATGTTTGAAATGGTGTAACATTATTAAAATACCGTCAACCGGGCTACTTTGGTCCTTGCTGGGTTACTTCGATCCATTACATAAAAAATGTGTTTATTCTTTATACTGAACAAACAATCTAAGATAATTTGGAGTTTTTGCCCTTGAAAAATATTTTATACCCTACTATAGGAAATTTGAGTAATTTGGGGTAATTTAAAATTTTTTTAGCGGCAACACTGGATGTCTTTGTAAACAACTGTTTTTGTGCGTAGATTTTAACTCTCCAAACTCTGCAAATTCCCAGCACACATTGAGAACACACTTTGAACACTTTGATTAAAAAAAGTGCTACAGTCACCTTAATGTGTACTGAAATGCTTGCTGAATATGCTCCACTACAAAGAAAGTGTTCCGAAAGTGTACCGAAAATGTCCCGAAAGTGTTCTGCTCTGGATATTTCTTAATTCTAAATTTAGGAACATATTTGAGAACAGATTGAGAATATATTTGGGCACACTTGTGAAATCATGCGCTTCCGAAAGCGTTCAAAAAGTGCTCTAGAAAGCTCTAGAAAGTGTGCTGAAAAAAATGTGTGCTCTCAGAAGTATTTTAAAAACTGTTCCAAAAGATGCGCTTCAAAGTGTTCTAAAAAAGGTGACAAAATAAGTGTTCTGAAAAGTGTAAAAGATTTGCAGTGTAGCGAAACAATCTGGATAAGAGGTACAAATAAGGTAAGTGTCAAAATATCACCTTTAGTAACCTGTAACCCATGTGTGACCAGGAGGTCTGCACGGGCCAACATTTCCAGGCCCGGGCCCGGCCCGACTCATAGAGAAAAAAAATCGGCCCGGCCCGATAAAAAAAATTAAAAGCTCGGCCCGTAGAAAAAATAATATTGGCCCGGCCGGCCCGATAAAAAGTTAAAATCTCGGCCCGGTGCCGGCCCGGTGCCGGCCCGGCCCGAGTGAACTTCTACAAAACATTGATTTTTACGTCGAATTGGTTAAAAATTTGTCTCGTACTAGGAGTTCTGACCAAAAATATTTATCTTAACTTTCTTTTCATGTTTATAATCTTTATTTTTATAGAAGTGCAGCAGGCTGCGTTATTTATTTTTTTAATGAATCTCTATTTCTTGTATGTATTTGTTTCAGTTATCATTAATATTGTTAATCCATATTCCATGTATAGAAGTGTTAAAAATCGGAAAAATGCTATACAGTAAAATCTTCTAAGTTTGAATTGCATAGAAAAGAAAAAAAAAATGCGTTATAGACAAGTTCCCTCCTTAGCAAGTGTAAATGCATTATATATTCTTTGCTTACTTATTAGTATATTAATTTTGCATGGATCAACACGTTTTTGAGTTTAAAACAGGGTTCCGTCATAGGCAGGTTCCTTTTCACACATTTTACTGTATTTTAGTTTAGTTATATTTTAATATGCGTAGAAATCTACTATTCTTTAAAAATATTAAATTTTAATGTTTAAGTGTAGAATAATGGCGATTCAAAAATGTATGCATTTTTTGCAAAAACTTTCGGGCCAGGCTTAATTTAATTGACCTTTAAATGGACCAGGCCACGCTGAGACAATGATTTTCATACGGGCTGGCTCAAATCTAGGACTGAAAATTTTGGGCCGTGAAGACTAGGAATAAAACCAGGCCCGGCTCTGTACAGAAAAATTAAGTTAGGCCCGGCCCGAGCCTTCAGAAAAAAGTATGGTCCGCGCCTGGCCCGGTCCGAGTGCCATGAATGAAAATCGGCCCGAGCCCGACCCGCGGGCCGGGCCAAGCTCGGGCTTCGGGCCACGGGCCGGCCCGTTAGTGTGACCATCGTTTTTCCTTTAACTTTTTATTTTGAGCGGAAACGTTTACGTTTTCATAAAGCTAACATGAAAACTAGTATTTCGGGGTTACTTTGTGCCAGACCTGATTTGGTCCGAAGTAGCCCCAGTTACTTAGAAATGCCTTTTATACAACCAAATCTCTTTAAAAAAATATATAAGTAAAATTTTTTTCAAATGTTACTGTAGCAAATGTTACATTAATTGTTTTTGTTCCAGTTGCTGACGATAACATGACGAAAACTGTTTGTCGTGTCTTTAACATTTAAGATTGATTTATTGTGTTTAAATATTAAAATAAAACATTTGTTTATCGAGTTTGAAGTGTTAATTCATTAGCAGATCCTGTTGCAAGAGGTTTCAATAGTCCAACATATGATATGTATTCAATTTATATGAAACTAAGTGAATGGACCAAAATGGAAGCCCCTAGCAGGGGCTACTTTGCTCCAAAACTTTAAAGATAGTTAAAAAAAAAAAAAATTGCCTCTTTAAAACCATATAGTTTGCTTCATTGTTTCATGTTAACTGTTTACAACTCAATTTCGACGTTGAAAAATCATATATAATATTTTTTAATAATGGAAATGTTTTGGAACCAGGAAAAAGTGGTCCAAAGTACGGTACATTGTAAACGATAGTTCTCCATAAACTATAATGCAACGGAATTCGTTTGAGTGTCCCTGTAAACGTATTATGAATGTTCGCAATTCATTTCGAATACTGAACACGCCGTGGTAATCTTCAACAACATATGTCAATTGCATGGTAGTCTGAGAATATTTACGCATGTTAGAGCATGGACAGACAGACGGCCAAACAAGCCGAATTCATAAACACTTCTCAACTATATTGGAAAGTGTCAAAAATGAAGAAGAAGAAAAAAAGAACAGAAAAAGTGCAAGGATTTTTTTCATATAACATCAGAGAAGAGAAAATAATTTAGGAATAAAACTAGGCATTTCTGCACCATTTAAGGCTGGTCTCAAATCCAAAATAGCTACATTTCTGATACATTTCTGTATTTATTTTTGTTCGGAAACGCATAAAATTGGCAAGTATTCCTATTCAGAAACGATGTAATCGAATAAAGTTTTCCATTTTTTAGTAAAGGCAAGAGATCTTTCAGAAAATACAATCAAAGTGTACGTTTTGAACCGGACACGACAGAGAGAGAAAGAAGAAAATCCTATCGTCACGTGACAAAAATCGCTTATAACTCGATAAGTTATTCATTTATCCAAAAATGGAAAATGA
Source organism: Maratus speciosus (assembly GCA_963932465.1). Lineage (NCBI taxonomy): Eukaryota > Metazoa > Arthropoda > Arachnida > Araneae > Salticidae > Maratus > Maratus speciosus. The sequence continues at coordinate 576,252,918 of OZ010790.1, read as the reverse complement.
CATTCGATTCCAAAACCCTTTTAACAGTCAGACCTGCTACTCTTATGATTTTAGGTTTTAAAATATGTCAGAACGTTTTACGTTTGTTAAGCAGGGAATTTGCGAACCTCCTTAAATGTTTAATTAATATCATCTTTTAAATAATAGTTTTTGTGTTTAATGAAATATATATATATATATATAGTTTTTATTTCATTTTTTTCTTTACGGGCAATAAATCTTGATTTAAACAAGCTTGCACGGGGAAAGATTAGAAATTCATTTGCATATTTATGAGATTATTATAAATGGCGAAAAGCGTTCTTGAAAATTTTCTTTCTTTTTATGTTCTTTTTTTTTTTCTCGCTCAGGTCAAGGAAAATGGAATATTTTTCAGCATTAAATAGCACAGAGTATGTTATATAATTTAATACCAATGAAAAAAATGGTGCAGTTAGTTTCAATTTTTTCTTTTCTTCGCAATTTTCAAAAACAGTGTCTTGCTGTTGAAAATTATTATTATTAAAGAGCATTATAATCAAGTATATTTAATATTATAAAGAAGAAACGTTTGTGTGTTTGTTCGTAGCGGGTAATCTCTGGAACTATCGAACCGATTTCAAAAGTAATGATGGTTGGCAAATTGATGGGGATAATCCCTGCTCCAACATAGGCTATATTTTATGTGGGGTGCCGCTAGTCCCAGGAGGATGCAGGATGAAAAACGTTCTAAAAGTACAATTTTTGCGACATTGTAGGAGTTAGAAACATGAAATTTGGCATGGTAGTGACATAAGATGTAAATGCTCTCTAAGAATGGTTTCTAAAAAATTCGAAATTTAAAAGGGTGAAAGGACCGAGAAACGTTTTAAATTACGATTTGTTTGGAACTGCTAGGGCTAGAAACTTGAAATTTGTCATCGTTGCTATACTTTAGAGACGTAAATACTCGCCCGAAACAGTTTTAAAAAATCCAGATTTAAAAAGGTGTAGGAGCAAAAAACGTTCTAAAATTCTGGTTTATGTGATACAGTTGGTATAAAAACTTGGAATTTGGCATGATGGTTTCTCAACGGTTTAAAAAAAATTCGAAATTTAAAAGGGTGAAATGATCGGAAGGCGGTCTAAAAACGTTCTCAATTACGATTTAGATGGATTTGTTAAGGTTAGAAATTTGAAATTTAGTATAGTGGTTAATTTTACGATGCAGATACACGGTATAAACGGGTGATTGAAAAATTAAAATTTAAAGGTGTGAAATGAACAGAAAACTTTCTAAATTACGGGTCATTCACAATTGTTAGGAATATAAACTTAAAATTTGACATGCCTGTTATTTTTAAGACGAAAATGCTAGCACAGAACAAGTTTTTACAAGATTCGAAATTCAAAAGGGTGCAGAAGCAAAAAAAAAAAGTTCTAAAATTGCGAATTTTGTGATGCTGCTGGGCTAACAACTTGAATTTGACATGGTGATTATTTTTAAGATTCAAATGCTCACTAAGATCGTTTGTAAAAAACGAGTGGGTAAGTGTGATCCCATATCGCACAGAAGGTTTCGTTTAATATTCCTTTCAAAACACTTTATCCTTTCGCAAATTCTATTAGTTCCACATTTCGCAACCAGAAGGCGCACTCTATTCTAAACAAACCTCTATCCGAACGAAACTCCGTTTTACAACCTATCCGTAGATATATTAGTCGAGGGGATCGGGCCCATAGCACCTGAGATAGTTAGGCGCCTCCTTTTGGTAAAAAGTGAAACTGAAATATGTAAGGCTATGGTGCATACTATGAAAGCGTGGTCAAAGGGCTGTGCAAAGATATATCACGTGAGGGGTGTCGGCAAAAGTTAGGAAACTACCCCCGGGTGAAGAGAAGGGTGGATAGAAAAATTGCCTAAAATACACAAGTTAGAGTCCGGAGGGGTAAATAATATAAAACTTTTTGAAAATTTTATGATTTGTCGTGTTATCGCAAGTTTTCAGCTATAATTATGCAATATTTCAAATCACCGACTTAATTAGGGGCTCAGTTAGAAAAAAAAATGCTTAAAATACACAAGCTAGAGCCCAGAGGGGTAAATGAAAGACTTTTTCAAAATTTTATGATTTATCGTTTGATGCGAGGTGTTCAGCTATAAGTATGCAAAATTTCAAGTCTCCAAAATATATATAGTTTCTGAGAACGGGTCCCGTGACAAACGGGCAGACAGACAGAGGAGTGAGATGAATAGGATTTCGTCAGATGAACGAAACCCTAAAAATTCGAAATTTAAAAGGGTGAAATGAGCGAGAAATGTTCTAAGAACCTTCTAAACAATGATTTATCTGGAATTGTTAGAGATAGAATCTTAAAATTTGACATGGCTGTCACTTTAGAGGCGAAAGTGCATTCACAGAACAGTTTTTATTTTTTTTTACATTTTAAAGTGTGCAGGAACAAAAAACATTCTAACATTGCAATTTCTGTAATATGGTAGTTATAGAAGCTTGGATAACTAGAAGCTTTGAATTTGGCAAGGTGATTACTTTTAAGATGTAAATTAAGAAAGAAAGGGGTCTAAAAAAATTCAAAATTTCAAATGAAAAATGAAATGAGCGGAAAACCTTCAAAATACGTTCTAATAATATTCCGGCAGAATTTGCTCGATTTTCTAAGTGTAAACTGTCTCCTGGCTGAGTGTCTGACGCTATGAATTTTCTAAAAGATTTACCTCCTCCAGTTGATTGAAGCTAGTATTTGTTCGAGAGTAATGATCGATGATGATGAGAATATAAAGTGATAACTCATTGAGTTTATCTGTGGCATTGCCCAGTATGCTATTGAGAACTGCTTTTCGATGTTGTTTAATAAAAATCTGTGACCGTAAAATGCTTCGTTCCTTGTCTCTCGAAGAAATTACTAGTGAAAACCTCCATTGCTCTGACCATCTGCCACTCGACTGCAATAATCTTGAGTGTGGAACGTATGATAATGACTGCTAAGATTCGTGTACTTACTTGCATCAATCTACAATAAATAATCAAATGCCACTCTTTATCGATTGCCAAGGTGCTATTGCTGCTCTTATTTTTATCGGCATAACGATCATCTACTACAACCAGTGGGAGAAGCCTAGGATTAATTGAAATATTACTTACTACACTAGTCTTTTTCACCCATATAACGTTTATCGTTATATATATATATATATATATATATATGTTGCATTATGGCGACATTGGATTATTTTTCTAGTTGAAATGAAGTAACTGGCCGTCACGATAACAGTAGCGGATCACGTCCAGCAGTAATAGAGTAGTATAAGTTGTCAGAACAGGTAAATTCGATCCTGTTGTACTAGTATAACGAAGACTGGAATCCTATCGTGTTAAAGACTACGACATTGACGTTATATGATGATTTGGAAATTGTTTCAGTCGATGTGTGAAGGCCATGGAATACATTTTTCCCTGAAAGTTTCCTCAGAAATAAGTGAGACAAAACTTAAAGTTAGTTCATTTTATTTAAACATCTTTCGGCGGCGCAGTTTCCACCAAGAATATTAGCCATCGCTTCATAGTAGTAATTTAGGGATGAACAAAGTTGTAGATAATCGAATACGTGGACGGTGACCAGGAGGTGGTATGAAAAATGGAAATACGATTAAAATCTACTGAAACACAACGATCATCGGCTTTTTGTACGTCAAGTGTAGGAATACAAATATGACGTAGGTCGCGCTCTCAACCAATTAATAATTAAGAATACCACACCATGGAAAGAGTGCGGACAGAGCGAGTGGATGAATTTGAAGGTAAAAAGGATAACCCCGGAATATGCGCGGGAAATAAAATGGTTGCTAAAAGAACATTCTAAAAGAAAAAAGAGCTGAAATGGAACATTTAATTTAAGAATACTAAAAGCTTAATATTTAAGTAATTTAGACAAGTGAGACATTACATTAAAGGGAATTTAACAGAATTAACGTTAGAGATTATTTAAGAATAAGGATTTAGTGAATATAAAGTAGTAATTTAGAATAAGATAAGGAAATCGAGGAATTAGATCTAATAATGTAACACACACACACACACACATATATATATATTACTATACGGACTTTTAAGGCACGTATATAATCCAATTTTTGCTTCTAAACCTAAAACAAAGACGTACACTGGCGGAGTGACGCTTTAAATTGGGTAGCAATCTGTCCTTCAATTTCAGGATAGATGGCCACATCAAATCGAGGAGAGATGACCACCTTTAATTAATATTTCAAAATTAGAAGGAGTGAGGATTTTAAATATAATTATATTTAAAACAATTATATAACTTTTATGTTTATAATTGTATTAATTGATATAATTGTTTAAATTTGTACTAATATAAATATTTCAATAATAATAATATAGGGCCTATAATGACGTATTTCTTTTCAGAAGATATTGAAAAAAGTCGGAAACTTTCATCCCAGAAACAGATAAAGTTGATAATTAAACTTAAAACTGCGAAAAAGTGTAAAATAAATGAGAGAAAAAAACAAAAACACGACACTTTCAGCAGCGAAAAAGATGAAATACATTTGAAATTATCAGATTCTACAAATTCCGTGGAAATAGAATTAGATGAGTATCAGTGTATTGGTTGTGGATAAGAATATAACACCACAACCAAAAAGGATGACTGGATACAATGCATAAGGTGCCTGCCTGAAGTGGTTCCATGAAACGTGTACAAACTGTCATGACCTTTGTCAAAAATGTGGTAAAATTTTACGAAAAGTGAATGATTGAAATTATACTTCAAATTTTATTTATTCGAATTTTATTCCCTCATTTTCCGTGATATAACTGCATCTTCTACCAATTTTTACATGTTTTTCATGATTAGCTATACGAAATCTGTTATTTTTTGCTGTTTTAACTTCACTTTTTACCCGACTGCCAAGAAGGGTTATGTGTCTCACGCGTATCTGTGTATGTGGATTTCTTTATACCCTCGAAACATCCCAACGGCTGGGTGGATTTTAGTGAATGAGGTCTCTATCGATTCGTTTTAACCGTCCGATGGTTATAGGCTAGGCTTTTTTTATAAGTTCAAAAAAGGCGGCAGAGACGAAAAAAATTTTTTACGCACCTATTGAGTGGATAGGTCTTTCGAAATGAAGACGATGCTTTCTTGACTATTTTACAGTCAGAAGCTCCGTTTAAATATTACACAACCTGAAAGTTGTGTAGGTAGGATCTCTAGCTTTACCGCAACTCTAACCATCATAGACATCTATAGGCCTCAACAAAACAGTATTTATAGACAGAAACTAACAATTAAACACAACTTAAAAGTCATCAATAGAAGTAAGTAAAAAAAAAAAAAAAAAGGTATGTAATATAAAAAATTGTTTCAGATTGGTGAGAAATAATTAATTAGTTCGCTTTTTACGCAGTCGGGTTTTTTGATTTTTTAAATTTAATTTTTTATTCTTTCTTGTATTGGATAGCCATCTCTCCTCGGCATGAAGGAGGTATGGCCATCCGCCATTTTAATTTCAATCTTATTTCCCACTTTTTGTTCTGAATGTTTAATTATTTTTTACCCAAAATATGATGAGTATATGTATAATTTTAAATATGCATAAATATTTTTTGTATTTTCATTCTAAGAATTTTTATTTAAATCTATAAAACCTATGCCTATCTATCCTTGAGTTGCCCTAAATGAAATTATACTGCTACGGATAATGCAAAATTTACTAACTAATCCAAATTTTGAGTATACTCATTCCTTTAATGCATTAGCCGAACATCAGACTTAAATTGATGAGAAAATTAAAGTTAATTTGAAATAAATCGTATTTAGAATGTTTTTTGAAGGTTTTCCGATCATTTCATTTTCATTTGAAATTTCGATTTTTTTTTAGAAACCGTTTTTAGCGAGCATTTACATCTTAAAAGTTAATCACCATGTCAAATTCCAAACTTCTATATCAACTATATCGCAAAAATCGCAATTTCAGGACGTTTTCTGCCCCTGTATCCTTATAACACTAGAACCGCTGTAGCGATCATTTTGACCGGTACCAAATGAAAATATTTCGATTCGAACCAGAAATTTCTTTCTAAAATGTGTTAAATATGTACAACAGAGAAATAAGTTAAATAAATTAGTTAAATCGCTTTAAATAAAAAATTCTGGTGTAAAATATTTTTATAAAAGTTGAGTAAAATTTCCGGCGGTTCTAGTGTTAAATTTCGAATTTTTTAAGAAACTGTTCTGGGCAACCATTTACGTCTCTAAAGTAACAGCCATGCCAAATTTTAAGTTTCTGAGTCGTAAACAAAAATCGTAATTTCGAACGTTTTCCGCTCATTTCAGCCTTTTAACATTCGAATTTTTTAGAAACCGTTCTTAGCGAGCATTTACATCTTAAAAGTAAAAACCATGCCAAATTCCAAGCTTCTATACCAACCGTTTTACGTAAATCGCAATTTTCGAATTATTTTGCTCCTGCACCCTTTTAAATTTAATTTTTTTTAACTGTTCTGGGCGACCATTTACGTGTCTAAGGTAGCATCCATGCCAAATTTCAAGTTTCTAGTCCAAGCAGTTCCAACCAAATCCTAATTTAGAAGGTTTTTAGAACGTTTTCCGCTGTTTTCACTTTTTTTAATTTCGAACTTTTTAGAAAATATTCAATCTAAGTTACTTGTAAAAAGTAACCACTATACCAAATTTTAAATTTCTAGGTCCAACAACATCACAGAACTTAAGAACGTGTTTTACTCCTCTAACCCCTTGGGGGTTGTTGTACCGACATAAAATAGCCTATGTTGGAGCCAGTTGCGTATCTAGACTTATCATTTCGGAGGGGGCTGAGATATAGTAAAGGTTTCTAAGTGGGAATAACAAGAAACGGGAAAAATTCCACTTTAAACAGGTTGTTACCATGGCAGGTAGCGCATCTATTATACAATCGAACTGTTAAGATGGAATCTCTTAAAAAAGAAGCTTATAAAAAGCCTATTTCTAATCAAAAAGTTACACAATCGTAGAACAACCTTTTTTGTAAATATTTTGTAGTGCTATGGAAATAACACATCACAGTGCTGTAACGAGCTGAATAGCAAGTCTTATAACGTAACAAGTATTTAAGCAATTTAAAAAAAAAAAAAATGGTTCAAAGCTTTGCAGTTCATACTGAAAAGATGTCTCAAACTATGCATTGCCTGAAATCTCATATTTTCAACTGATAAATAGCAAGTGTAAACATTTTATTAATGTTTTTTAAAATAACTAAAATTAATAATGCACTTTTAATCACCATATATCACCTTTTACACAATAAATGGCGCGTAAATAGCACCTGTGTATAACGAAAACTTGGCTGAAATGGTTATTTCGTATAGTCTCTTTCTAATAACACGCTTTCTAAGATGAAAACCTGTCTAAAACGGAATACTTTTCTTGTTCCTTTTGAATTTCTCTTAGCAGGTTTCATTATATTTTGCGAAACTTTCGTAATTAAACTTGATATTTTCTACAAATTTCGGAGAGGGCTGCAGCCCCATCAGCTCACCCTCTGAATACGCCACAGGCTTGGAGCAGAGATGGTCACCAGCATTTTGCTACCAATATTTCAGAAAACGGCTCTGTAGTTCCAGAGATAACCCCCTAGAAACAAACAAACAAACGTTACTTCTTTATAATCTCTATAATAATAGCCTAAGTCATGTGACTGTCATCAACAGTTCCGGGTTGAACGCTTCGCTTTTTATATGCCAGGCGTCAAATTTGGTAATTTAATGTTAGCCAGCCGCAGATGATAAATCGCCAAATATTGTATCGCCATTTTTTTTTTTTTTTTTTTTTTTTTTTTTTTTTTAAGAAATAATTGAGAGTCATGAAATTTAAGTATTTCAGTTTTAAATTAAAGCTATGTATTTTACATAATATGGGTGAAAGTATTATATTTTAAATGAAGTTAATGAAATACGAAAAAAAATACGACGAGAACAATGTTTGAAGATTTATCACCTGCGCCCAGCTAACATAAAAACACCGAGTTCACGATTTCTGTATCAGAATCTTCCGATTTGGTGAAGGATTGAGCAAGTAAATTAAATTATGTATAAAAGTAACGTGATACAATGCTTAGCATATGTTTAAGGGAGACCAAACTGGTCGCCAAGGGCGGCTAGTATTAGTATAGATCAGTGGTTCCCAAACTTTTTGACGCGCGGAGCCCTTTTCGGAATGAATTTCTATGACGGAGCCCCTGAAGCCTACCGTTCCGTATGTTACAAGGTAATGTGTTTTAGGTGCCTTGCTACTGAAAAGAGGGAAAGGGAATGGATAGAAATCTAAACAGAAATAAAATTATATTTTGAAACTTTTACCGTAATACTGAATTTATTTTCAATTACCAACAATACAGATGAAATTGTCAAAAGATTACGTACTTAAAATAACTTCAAAACTGAATAAATCGTATCACTTGCCTTATATTAAATTTTACATTATTAGAGTGACACAAACGCATAAACGTTTAATGAGATTGAGTTGTTTCGCACAAATACTTGAATTCGGGTCCAGTTGATACTAAATCCAGTGAATGTTTGGTTCTGCATTTAAAAGACTTCTGTATTTCGTTTTGGTCAACGCGTTAGTCGAAAATTTTGCTTCACAGTTCCATGTCGTTGAGAAAGGAAGCAAAACTAATTCTGCTATCTTAGACAAAGTTTTAAATTCATCTGACAAATAAAATAAAAAATCTGATAGGATTTGTTTTAAAGTAATATTCTGAACACTAAATATACCAGAAATTTTATACAACTTTTATAAAAATATTTCGGACTAGAATTTTTATTCAAAACTATTTAACATTAAATTTAACTTATTTCTGCTTGATTTTATATATTTTTTATTTTATGGACAATCTTTGGTTGAAAACGAAATATTTCATTTGGTACCACCAAGTAACGGGTTGTGTGTATATTCAGTGTTAACTTGCTATGAGATGTCAAATAAACGAGAACCTCATGTTTCAAAGATTTTAAGCTGGGTGTATTTTATATATATATATATACATATACATATATATATATATATATATATATATATATATATATATATATATATATATATATATAAAACGCTGAACATATTCAGTACACATTTAAAATCGTCCGAAGCCTTTTCTATTCAGCAGTTCAAAAATATTGTTTAAACAAGTGTTTCAAAGAAGTGGGATACCCTGAATATTTAATTGTATATTTTTTTAATCTGGTGTTGTTTGCATTATTTTTTAACAAGAGTGGCGTAATCGATACTATCGTTTCCTTCAGACTCCGATCAATGTACGTTTCACCTTTAAAGAAGACACGTTTGGTAAATGCATCGGAAATTGAGAAAATTTTCATTGCAATGATAAATACATTTATTTCATTTTGCTGCACATATCGACCAAATGTGAAATTAGCATTCACAATCTTCATTACTTAAAAGTTTTGCCTGTTTAGAGTTATGGCTCTTCTAGTATCACCTCTGCAGTTCCAACAATCGTGTAAACGCTCTTCCTCGAAATGATCATCTTAATTCGGTATGCAGTAGGAGGACAGGATGCTGCCTTCCAATAACTTCACGCATAAGTTTTAAAAGTTTCCTTTTAAGAGTTCGTGATTTTATATAGTTAATTATTTTAATGACATATTCAATCTTATCATAAGCTCAGAAGACACATTATCGAGGATAGCGTGCATCTATAAAGAGCGCGATAGATGGTGCTACAGTACTTTGGTATCTTTTTAATTTTTGCAATGGCTCCAGCGTTGGATTGTGACCCGTCATTGCTTTCGCTTCATCAGTGCATTCATGTTCACATGCGTTTCCCTATGCATTCATCCCAAAACATTTCGTCCCTTAGTGTGTTGGTTTGCAGTGATCTACAAACAATATGATCCTGATAGTTTTGTGAAATCGCTTTCAGATTAGCGTTGGTAAAGCACTTAATTTTAATCACGTTAATGTTCTCAAACACCGTAGTAATAGAGAAGTCAAGTCTAGTTCCGGGTGTTCTTTCAAAAAAGTAAGTTAATACATTTAACTGTCCTAGTCTGAAAGGGATATTACTATATGTAACTGAAAAATACAAACAAAACTGCTAATCCAGTTAAGTCAGTAGATTTATGCATTTGTATTGCAAACTTTGTATATCTGAAGAGGTTGTAACTTGTTCTTTTACGTCAAAAGTCATAGTTAATTTTTTATGGAGTTATTTGGCAAGGGAATATTTAACACTAAATTAAAAACCTTTTTCATAAAGGAAATTCCTGACAATGTGATTTTTACACGGTTTATCAAGGATCTCTGCAATTATATGATTTTCACGAACTCAAGCGACTCGTTGAACTATGAGGAAGAAGCCAAGGGGTCATAGGCGCCGACTTTAACGGGGGCGATGGGGTCGAACCAGGTAAACTTCCATCACTAATTTTAGAACATTATTTTTGTCCTAAGTAATCACAGTGATTAAATAAGACAAAAGGAAAATTTTTAATTAGTGGTAGAAGTATATCTTATTGCCTATTTCACCCTCATGAAGTCTGCGCCTGAGCATTTCATATTTGTTTTAAGGCTGTTCTGAACAAGCGCAAAATGTTTTGATACATTTACAAATTCACTTTATAAAGGAAATATAAAAAATTGGAAGGCCTAACTATGAAGCGATTTGGAATCGAACTGTGTTTTCCATCTTTTGATAAATAAATTACCTATTGAGTTATAAGGGATTTTGTTCACCTAGCAAAGACTTTTTCACCCTTCCTTAAGTGGTTATCCTTCTTTCGCGAGGGAAATTCGGTTCAAAATGCCCACTTTGACAATATTTTCTAAAAGATCTATTGAGTTTGCAAAAAAAATGGAAAACACAGTTCTGTTACATAGTTTCTGAACAACACCTGTTAGTATCATGCATTTCCGAACAAAAATAAATTAAAGCTTATGTCCTAAAGTTGCCCTTTTGGATTTGAGAATAGCCTTAACAATTGTTGTGATAGTTTCTTTTGAAGCATGCATACATTACTTTGCATTGATTACTTTTCATAGTGAAAAAAAATCAGGGGTTTTACCTTTAGAAACAGAATGCTTTCTTTCAAATGATGACGCAGTTGAGCATGAAACGTGGAGTTACTTGATAATACTTCACCTCAGGTAACACTGAGAGGAGTTGAGAAATTCAAATATCCAAATTATCCTTCAGAATACAATATCTCGTTTTCTTCCATTAAATCTACGTTTGTGTCTCATTTATCGCATTTTTTGAAAAACTTAAAAATAAGTGCAAATAGAAATTAATTTTGACACCGGTAACTTTTAGAGAAAATAAAATTTAATATATTAAATATGTTCTAATAGTTGTGGATGGTTTTTTATGTAGAAATATTATTGTAACAAGAAAATCTATCCACGTTTTAGGAAAAAAATAAAAACTTCCTTGTGTTGGTTTTGTTATTTTTCTAAAGTGCGGCGGAGCCCCTGGAAAGTTCATGAGGAGCCCCAAGTGCTCCGCGGAGCACACTTTGGGAACCTCTGGTATAGATATTAAAATTTCAAAATCATTTTAACGTTTCACGTAATTCTTCGCGATATACCCTAGGCACAGACTTGTACCGCGACATATACTGGGTGAGGAATTCTAGGTTAAAACATAAATAAACTGATTTTTTTTTTTCCTCCAGACATGAAACAAATAAGAAACGAAACACTTTAAACTCGAACAGCTCGCTGAAATAATGGTATTCCGAAATGGATCAAGATGCAGATTCTTTTTCTCGACCTTTTAACCATCTCATAAAGAACCGCTAATTTTCTATTTTATTTTTTCCCAAGTAACAGACCTTGAACATTTTTTAGCTTAAGAAGTTTTGAAATACTTTCTTTAATTGCCAGATGAGATTTATCTTTTAGCAACGACAATTCGCTTTCAATAGATTAAGTTAATTTCTTCATTTTTTTTTCCGTCTATTTAAGTGTTGGTCTTCTAAATGATTATACTGCATTCTTCATTCCGTGGAAGGTTAAAGATGCTCAATAAAGCTTAACAGGGATTTCCCTATTGTCTGTTTCTCTAACTGCGAATATAATTTGTTTTTATTCGTTTAAAAGCCTTTTAAAAATTCCATGTGATAATTTTGGATACTTTGAAAAACTGCTTTAAACAAGTAAAAATTAAATTTAAAAAATCAAAAAACCCGGCTGCGTAAAAAGCGAACTAATTAATTACTTCTCATCAATGTGAAACTATTTTTTACCTATTTTTTTATTTACTTGTATTGATGACTTTTAAGTTGTGTTTAATTTTTAGTTCCTATCTATAAACACTGTTTTTGATGTCTATGAAGGTTAGAGTTGCAGTAAAGCTAGAGATCCTACCTACACAACTTCCAGGTCGTGTAATATTTAAAAGAAGCTTCTGACTGTAACATAGTCAATGAAACATCGTCTTCATTTTGAAAGACCTGTCCAATGATATGCCACTCAGTAGGGTGCGTAAAAAAAATTTTTCGTCTCTACCACCATTTTGTATTTTACGACCGCCAATTTGAATTAAAACAAAACCTTGCCTATAACCATCGGACGGTTAAGACGAATCGATAGAGACCTCATTCATTAAAATTTATCTCGCCGTTGGGATGTTTTGAGGGTATATAGAAATCCAAATGCCCAGATACGCGTGAAACACATAACCGTTCTTGGCAGTCGGGTAAAAAATGAATGCAGAAGGTAGAAAATACAGCGAGACAAAGTTGTAATGAATAATTTGAATTCAATTGCTTCTGAAATGGTTTATATTGATTATTGAATTCGCTAAATTGAATGACTTATGTTAACTTCTTCAAATGTTTTATTTTTGAGCGAATAACTAGAACAGTGAGTAAAATACAATTCTACGTTGATCTTCCAAGTGATTATACAGGATGTCCAAAATAGAATGCCGCAGTTTTCAATGAGACTATTTACAACAAAACATACATGAAATGGAATGTAAACTAACCTACTTTCTCTTACAAATGACCAATAGGGGCACCTTTAGTTATACGGTACCGTCAACCGGGGCTACTTTGATCCTTGCGTTTGGTCCATCCCATACAAAAAGTTTTTATTCTTTGTATTGAACAAACAATACAAGATAATTAGGAGTTTTTGCCCTTGAAAAATATTTTATACCCTACTATAGTGTAATTGAATAGTTTGGAGGTAATTAAAAATTTTTTAGTGGCAACACTGGATGTGTTTGTAAACAACTGTTTTCGTGTGTAAATTTTAACTCTTCAAACTTTCTATAGTGCAACAATCTGGATAAGAGTTACAAATAAGGTAAGTGTCAAAATATTACCTTTAGTAACCTATAACTCATATGTGATCATAGTTTTTCCTTTAACTTTTTATTTTCACAAGAAATGCTTATGTTTTCATAAAGATAACATGAAAACTAGTATTTCGGGGCTACTTTGTGCCAGGACTTTTCGGGTCCAAAAATAGCCCCAATTACTTAGAAATGCATTTTATACAATCAAATCTCCTAAAACATGTTTTAAGTAACATTTTTTTCAATTGTTATTGTAGTAAACTGTTACATTAATTGTTTTTGTTCCAGTTGCTGAGGATAACATGACGAAAACTGCTTCTCGCGTTTCTTTAACCTTTAACTGATGTTACCGGTCTCACCGACCGGTGCTTTTTTCAATTTTCATAGTTTAACTTGCAAATTTCAGTTTATCTACAAACACTACTGAAATTTTGTTTCGTTTGGAACTTTAGTATTAACACAAGAGACTTTTGAATAGGTGAATTTTAATTATAACACACCTGTACGAAAAGTTTAGTACAAAAACAACATCCTATGAGTTAATAGCGCCTTTTACCTTTTATTCATCTTTCGATGGAACGGTCTCACAGACCGCTTCACACTAGTTATGTGGAAATTTCTGTGACATCAGTTAAAGGTTAATATTAACAATTGGTTTATTGTGTTTAAATGTTATAAAAAAAAAAAAAAATTGTTTATCGAGTTTGCAGTGTTAATTTATTAGCAAATGTTATTGCAAGGGGGGTTTCAATAAAAATGTATTCATTTACATAGGAAATGTATTCATTTTATATGAAACTAAGTGGATGGACTAAAGAAGCCCCCAGCGGTGGTTACTTTGTTCCAAAACTTTAAAAACAGTTAAAAAATTATAAAATTAAAAATTTCCTCTTGAAAACCACGCAGTTTGCTTCATTGTTTCATGTTAATTGTTTACAACTCCATTTCGATGTTGAAAAATCATATATAATATTTTTTAATGATGCAAATGTGAGTGAAACCAGGAAAAAGTGGCCCAAAGTAGCCACGGTTGACGGTACACATCCAACCTGAAGTCCAGTTCTTCCCACACTTCGGTTAACAAGACCGGAGTAATAAGCAATAGCCTTTTCAATTCTGTGTTTCAATTCAACTCTGGCAAATCATTAGGCAGCGGCGGAACGTAGACACGATTCAGGCAACTGAAGCTCAAGACTTGCTTTCCGAACAGTTTTTTCAGGACTCCGCAGGTAAGCTGCTCTGACACGGTCAACGTCCTGTACCGATGCTTTTGGTCGTTCCGTGGACGAGTGCCGTATAACTAAAGGTGCACCTACTGAACATTTGTAAGGAAAACTAGGCTAGTTTACCTTCCATTGGATGTATGATTCGTTGTAAATATAGTCAGGAGGGGTAATTATGACCACTTTTTACATTTTCAACATTGTTTATTTATTTATTTATTTTTTGGGTTTTTTTGTTTATTTCTATTTGGAAAAGTGCTGTTTTTAGTACATAGGAAGTAACTTTGATCCTTTAAGAACACCTTTTAAAAGTTTTAATTATCATAGCTGTTTTTTTAAGTTAAAATGATGGTTATAATTACCCCCACCAAAAACTCACAATCACATAAGTTTAGGGTAATTATGACCACTATATCTTCTCTTCATTCTTGCCAATACACAATTGTTTGGGGTAATTATAACCACTTTGAACTCCAAAGTGACAAATCTGTTTATCAAAAATTTTATCGACTTAGTTTCAAATTGCTATTCGAATCTTAAAAAGGCTTCAGACTAGTAATAAAGAATATCTAAGATGAAATATACATTATGAGGTTAATATCTAAGTTTGAAACAAAATTTTACCATACACAGTTTTCTCCAATATGACGGCGGTCATAATTACCCCACCTGACCCTAGTCTAAATTAAACTGTTAGGATATATCATTGAAAACTGCAACATTCTTTAATGGACAAGCTATACTGCATTCTCCATTCCGTGGAAGGTCAAAGATGCGCAATAAAGCTTAATAGGATTTTAATTATAGTCTGTTTCTCTAACTGCGAATATAATTTGTTTTTATTCTTTTAAAAGGCTTTTAAAAATTCCAGAGAAGATATGATAATTTTGTATGCCTTGAAAAACTGTTTTAAAAATAACTTAATAATGAATTTTGAAGCCTAATGTTATTAAAAATAACTGTAACTAAAAAAATGTTTTAAAGACAAGCTTTTATTACAATGTACTAAAAAGAAATAAAATGTTAAAAGAGAATTGATAGGAAAAATAACTTTTTTAAAAGAAATAAACTGCAAGCGATTTTTTATCAGTTTTTTTTTTTTTTAAATCCAGCTTCGTGCAAGAGACAAATCGACCAACGTTCGATTGAAGAGCGAACCCAAATCCATTTACCCTTGCTCAGAACTAAAAGATGGCGCATTTACCAACCAAGTCACAGTTCAATCAAAGAACATCAGCTTATTTCTGAAGCAATCAATGATATTTCCGTGATCACATACGTCATGAAAGTTACTTACCCTTTTTGAACAAATGTTTTTGGCCCGTAAAAGGTGGCAGAGATAAATTTTAAATATTTTTTACAGAATATTTTACTGTCACAGGAAATACACCACACTACCAAAAATTAAGTGAATTGTAGAACAGAAAGTGTATTAAAATTAAATTGCAAGATTTGAGCAGAACGGACAGACAAGGCAAGCTAAATAAAAGCTTATAATAATGAAAGAGGAAGGATAGAAAAGATGCCGAAAGAATATTGTAATTAATAAATTGAATTCAATTGCTATTGGACAAGATTAATATTGATTATTAAATTCGCTAAATTCAACAGCTTATGTTAACTTCTTCAATTATTATTATTATTATTTATTTATTTATTTATTTATTTATTTTTATTATTATTATTATTATTATTTTTTTTTTGAGGAATAACTAGAACGATAAAATAACGTTTCAGGTTGATCTTCCAAATGATTGGACATAATTTGCAATTGCGTAAAAAAATAAGGATGATGAGTAAAGCAAAATAAGATTTTATTCAATTCTAATTGTGACTATTTTTTTTTTTTTAAGTCTTTTAAAATTTCAGAAAGGATGTGATCATTTTGAATGCACCAAAAAACTGTTTTAACAAGTTAGAAATTGTATGTCGAACGTGGCAAATGAGGTGCGTTCGAACTATAACTAGTTTTATAAATATTCAAGTCTTGGTGCCATAGATGTTGCACTCTTATGTAAAAATGCATGAATACAAACTTTATTACGTTTCTATGTATTCAATTCAGTAATACGGAAACAATAAGACTCCATCTTAAATAGACGTCACAACCATGGCGGCCTAGAACCATTACGTATCACGGGATATCAATGGATTAATGATGTATGATAGGATTTAATAGAATGAAGAAAACCTTTATCAATATCTTTTTTAGTTTTGATCCGATTTTTATAAAATTTGGAATGACTCGACAAAATTCTGCAACGGTTCTGAATATAAAATTTCAAATCGTTTGGTTGGGTAGTTTTTGCGCCGTTGTAGGCGGACAGACAGACGGACGGCCCAGATGACGACTATAGATGCTACGTACACTGTAAAAAAAGGACTGAAAACCGGAGATTCTACTGTCAATCGAGACGCCAGTACTATTTCCGTATTTTAACGGAAATTTTCCTCCATAAATTCCAGAAAAACTGAAATTTTTCTGCAACTTATGGGGAAATTTTTCCGTAAAAATACGGATTTCTGGAATTTATGGGGGGAAATTTTCCGTTAAAATACGGAAATAGTACTGGCGTCTCGATTGCCAGTAGAATCTCCGTTTTTTAGTCCGTTTTTGTTTACAGTGTATTTAGATAATTACGAAAGTACCTAATAAAACAGACACGGAAAATTTAATTTATTGCAAATAATATTCTTTATTCAATAGCTATTGAATATGATTGATATTGAAAAGAATATTGAATTTATTGAATTCAATAGTTTGCATTACTTCTTCGGATTCTTTTTTTTTAGTGAAATAGTATCATTGTAAAGAAAAAAAAAATCCGCTAAAATACGGAAATTATACAGGCAGTCGATACGCCAGTAGTATTTCCGTATTTTAACGGAAATTTATCGCCGTAAATTCCAGAAAAATAGAATAGTAACATACTATTCCATGTTAGTCTTCCAAGTAATTAAACTTTATTTGGAAGATTAATGATGCTCAATAAATAGGTTTTCATTCTCTAACTGCGAATATAATTTATTTTCTGTTTCTTTTGAAAAACTTTTAAAGTTTAAAAAATTGTGTGCTAATTTTGAATGCCTTGAAAAATATATGGAAAAAAAGAGAGAGATGGAAGATAGAAATTACGAATAAAGAATATTGTAATTAATATTAGGAATTCAATAGATAACTGAATATGATTAAATTGGTGGAATAAAATAGCCTACTTTTTTTTTCTTTGAGAAAATCCGTAGGAGTGTAAAATACTGTTTCATATTGATCTTTTTAGTGATAAAACGTCATTTGTTGATGCGGAAACGTCATTTGCTGATTGTAGAAGATTAAGGATGTCCCATAAAGCATAATAAGGTTTTCATTCACTAACTGCAAACATATTTTATTTTATTACGTTAAAAGAATTTTTAAATTCTAAAAAAGGATATTTTGGAACACATAATGCCAGTAGACTTCAGCCTAGTCCACTATTTTAAAATTTTGTATATAAGCAAGAAATAAAATTAAATTAAAAAGAATTTCTCAGAACTTCCCGTGAAAAACAATTTTTTAAACATATCAACATACGAGTAAAAAGCGATACAAAGAATTAACTATTAAGAAAGATGAAATATTCAAAAATAAGTTTCTACCAACATTTTACAAAATGTAGAATTAAACAGTTCATTCGCTGAACTTCTCATGAAAAACAATTTTTAAACATATCAGCATAAAAAGCGATACAAAGAATTTTAAGAAAGATGAAATATTCAAAAATAAGTATCTACCAACATTTTACAAAATGTAGAATTAAACAGTTCAGTCATTCTCAGTACTTCCCGTGAAAAACAATTTTTAAACATATCGATATCAGCATAAAAAGCAATACAAAGAATTAACTATTAAGAAAGATGAAATATTCAAAAATAAGTTTCTACCAACATTTTACAAAATGTAGAATTAAACAGTTCATTCTCGGAACTTCCCGTGAAAAACAATTTTTAAACATATCAATATATAAAGCGATACAAAGAATTAACTATTCAGAAAGATGAAATATTCAAAAATAAGTTTCTACCAACATTTTACAAAATGTAGAATTAAACAGTTCATTCGCTGAACTTCTCATGAAAAACAATTTTTAAACATACCAGCATAAAAAGCGATACAAAGAATTTTAAGAAAGATGAAATATTCAAAAATAAGTTTCTACCAACATTTTACAAAATGTAGAATTAAACAGTTCATTCGCTGAACTTCTCATGAAAAACAATTTTTAAACATACCAGCATAAAAAGCGATACAAAGAATTTTAAGAAAGATGAAATATTCAAAAATAAGTTTCTACCAACATTTTACAAAATAAAGAATTAAACAGTGCGTTCTCATTTCTCATGGGGGGGTGGGGGGCTCTGCCACTCTGAACCCCCTGTTTCAGATAAATTTGAAACACATGAACGTAAAAAGAAAAACATAACTAAAAATCGTTTTCCACGTGGATTCAGGGTGACAGAGCCTCCGGAAGCCGTTCTTTTAGCTTATCTTTCTCATAGTGTTCAGTTATTTTAAAGGCACTTTGGAGAATGATTTTTATCATATTTTTTTAAACAATCGGAAATAAAGGATTTTTGTCAATTTTGGACCCCTCTCCCCCCCTTACGATAGCATACATTATGATTCCTTGACCTCGCCCTCTCCCTGATGATATCGCTATCAGTGTCTAAATTTTTTTTAATCTTTCTACATGTTTGCAATGATATACAGATATGGTTATACATTTATTATACGCATACTTCACTGATTTAAATGAAAATAATAAGTTAATAAAATATCACTATTAGGGGAGACTAGGGAATGTTGACCCACTTTATTAAAAATTATGTTTTATGTTTTAAATATTGAATCTGGAATAAAATTTCATAAATCATTTTATTCATTATACAAACCAGAATATCAGAATAAAACTGCGACATAAGTGTACTATATAAGAAACTTGAAATTCTTTAATATGGTTATTTTTTACTTTTTCAATTTCGGTTGAAGATTTTTTTACCCGACTGCTAAGAAAGGTTATGTGTTTCACGCGTATCTGGGTAATGTGGATTTCCTTATACCCTGGAAACATCCCAACGGCTGGATGGATTTTAATGAAGGAGGTCTCTATCGATTCGTCTTAACCTTCCGATGGTTATAGGCTAGGTTTTGTTTTTATAAATTCAAAATGGCGGCCGTAAAATGCAAAATGGCGGTAGAGACGAAAAAAAAAATTTACCTACCCTATTGAGTGGCATATCATTGGATAGGTCTTTCAAAATGAAGACGATGTTTCATTGACTATTTTACAGTCAGAAGCTCCGTTTAAATATTACACAACCTGCAAGTTGTGTAGGTAGGATCTCTAGCTTTACTGCAACTTTAACCTTCATAATCATCTATAGGCCTTATCAAAACAGTGTTTATAGATAGAAACTAACTTAAAAGTCATCAATACAAGTAAATAAAAAAAGGTAAGTAATATAAAAAATAGTTTAACAATGATGGGAAATAATTAATTAGTTCGCTTTTTACGCAGTCGGGTTTTTTGATTTTTTAAATTTAATTACTTTTTCAATTTCGGTTGGGGATTTTTTTTAATAAAGGTGCTTTCACTTTCCGAACCGGTTTCGAAACTAAAAGTACCTTTCTTAAAAAAAAATTGCAACCAAAATGGAAAAAGTAAAAAATAGCCATATTAAAGATCGACCCCAGCTACCCTATCAAAAAAAAAAAATAATAATAAAATAAAATCGTTTAAGAATATTCCAATTTAAACGAGAAATTCGAAAACAATCTGCTCATAGATTTAACATTACTGAGTGGCTGATTTCAAGTGAGTAAAAGACACCCGCTTTTTAATGTAAATCCTATGGAAGAAATTTTTAAGATGTCTCGTTTGCATTTCAATATTTTTAAGTGACTTTTTTTTTGCATTGGCTAGCTGAGATCGATTGATTGGCTAGCTGAGATCGATTGATTTGCTAGCTGAGCTCTCTACAAAGGGCCATTTTTTTACTTTTTCGATTTTGTTTACTTTTTTTTCTTAGGATACTTTTACTTTCGGAACCGGTTTCGGAAGTGAAAGTATCATCATTAAAAAATTCGCCAAAGAAAATCGAAAAAGTAGAAAAGGGCCTTTGTAGAGATCGACATCAGCTATTCAATGCGAGAAAATCATTTAAAAATATTGAAATCCAAACGAGATATCTTAAAAAATTTCTTCCATAGGATTAACACCAGAGAGTTTTGCATCAGAGCGGGTGTTTTCTCGTGAGTAAAGTAGCCGTTTTAAATATTATTTCAAGTAAGATTCAGAGGATTTAACATTTAAGAATTTTAACAGAAAATAGGGTACATGCACTGATATTCTAAAAATGTTTTTTTGCGAAATATGCTTATTATGTGAAGGGTACTGCCCCCTCACTCTTCTCATTGTCTTATTCATTTATAATCTTAACCCTTTGGAATTTGTTATCTTAAATCTATTTAAAATAATATGAAGTCAGAAATTGTACTTCAAGTACGAGTGGTAAATGAGGTGCGTTCGTGTACTATAACTAGTTTTATAAATATTCCGATCTTGGTGCAATAGCTGTTGCATTCTTATGCAAAAATGCATGAATACAAAGTTTATTACGCTTTTCTATATATTCAATTTCAGTAATACGGAAATAATAGAAATCCATCTTAAATAGGACGTAAAACCAACATGGCAAAGTAGAATCATGATCTATCACGGGATATCATTGAATTCATTACGTATGATAGGATTTAATAGAATGAAGAAAGCTTTTATTAAGATCCTTTTAAGTTTTGATTCGATTTTCATAAAATTTCAAATGACTCGACAAAATCCTGCGACAATTATGTATATTAGATTTCAAACCATTCGGTTGGGTAGTTTTTGTACCGTTATATGCGGACAGACGGACATACCAGACGGCGACTATAGGTGCTACTTATTTATATAATTACGAACGCACCAAAAAAAATGCGGATTTCGGACAATAGCTTTAATAATTAGCTTGAAAAATTAACTATTCTGGGAAATAATTTATTAATTAATGTTAATCGACACAGTTCAGTTTATTTGAAAATGAGTACTTAAACGCCTCCCTTAATTTTAAAACTCCTACGCCGCTGTGCCGCTCCGACAATTTTGATTAGATTAAACGATACGAGGAAAATCCCGTCTTTCTGTCAACTGAATCCAAGATCCTGGAATTTCCCGCTCTTAGAGAGAGGGAGGGAAGAGCCTTTCCTGGGAATCCTATTTATAGAAAGGCGAGAGACGCATCTCCTTGTTAATAACAGCTCTAATGAAAGCAGCTTTATGACAGGGGACTCAACACGTTTTCAAAGATACTCGAGCGTGGATGTGGAATTTGGAATAATATGATAAGTAAAAAAAAAAAAAAAAAAAAAAAAATGTTTGTTGCCAAATAAATGTTTTTATTTATGGTAAAATGCAAATAATGTCTCTATTTACAGAATATTAAAATGAATAGGAAGATTACAGGGCCGAAACTAGGGGGGTGCAGAGGGGGCATGTGCCCCGGGCGCCAGAACGAAAGGCGAAGGGGGGCGCCAAATGAATATTTTGTTTGTCGTTTCATGCAAAAATGTATATACAGTAAAACCTCCCTAAAGCGACCACGTTCCGTTCCAATAACATTTGGCCATTCCGACAGGTGGTCTCTTAATAGAGGTCATGTTTAAATCTAGATTTTAATTGCTGAAAATAGTGTGGAATTAATGTTACTAAAATTTATTTACCAAATTAGGAAAAAATATGAAAATCTAAGTATCAAAACAAAAGTTAATTACATAAGTGAATGACTGCAGAGATTAAAAAAAGAATGCATGACGTTTGCTTTGATTTTACGGTTTATCTTTTATAACTTTTATTTCCAAGTCCTATCGAAGTTCAGTAAATAAATGTATTTTTTTTTTTTTTTTTTTTTTTTTTTTTTTTTTTTGCGACGGGAACAAATAATGACGGTTTCATTAATTTATCTGTTTCTTTGAGAGCTTCCTGACAGAATAGTGCAGGGGAGTTTATTGACCGTCATTTTTAATTTGTCATCAGAGTTAAATTCATTGCCTAAAAAGGCACAAAGGGATTTAAACACTTAAAAGTTACCGGAATAAATAAAAAATCTAAACTTAGTTTAGAAGTTTGATGAATAATGCGCTCTCCGGAATTATTTTTCCAATAAAACCTTCTTCAAGCGACCCGGAAAAAACGGAATTTGTTTCATTTTCTTCAAATAAATGGGTCGCTCATGGAGGGAATTCAACTGGGATGGTCTCTGAATGGAGGTAAAATTAGTATTGAGCCTATGGGAATAAATTTCGTTCCATGAAAAAATGGCCGTTCATTGAGGTGGGCAAGCGAGAAATTTTAAAAAGAACGCTCCCTATGGTTTAATATTAGCGATCCAGTTACTTAGCGTGACTAGAGTAGACTCTTAACGCTCAAGCTAATGTTAATCCTATAGGAGCGTTGTTTACGTATTTCTTGCAAGCATTTTAATTATTATTGAAAGATTTTTATTTTTTAAAGATTTTTTTTCTTTTTTGCATAGGGTACCTGCGGTCGATAACTTATATTGTATCTGAAGAGGGGAAGGGGGTTGGCGTCGTCAAAATTCATGTTTGCCCAGGGCGCAAAAAGACTTGTTTCGACCCTGAGGAAGAAAGTTATTAAAGAAAATCCTCGTTAATCCGGCAACGTATGATCGTGAAGCTTTAAAGGAGCAGTTTACTTCCAAATTGACCAAAAAATCGATTTAAAAAATATAATAAAAAATAAAAGCAATTTAACAAATTACAACGACCATTTGGAAAATGATTTTTTCGAAGATTAAAATTTAAGACATAAAAAATCGCACGGAGTTGGTCATACATTACGTACGCCATGAATTAAACATTAACATTCCTGGACCCATCATGAACAAATTTTAAAAGAAATTTCAGTTTTACAATTTTCGGTACTGTAGTTTTTTAAACTTCTACGGAGCTGGTCATACATTACATACGCCATGGATTAAACATTAATATTCCTGGACCCATTTTAAATGAAATTTCATACATTACGTACGCCATGGATTACATTTTTCGGTACTGTACATTTTTAACTTCTACGGAGCTGGTCATATATTACGTACGCCATGCATTAAACATTAATATTCCTGGACCCATTTTAAATGAAATTTCATTCTTAAACTTCTAAACATCCCACACTATTACTTTTTACACCGTCGTATAGAGAAAAAAATGTACTTTTAAATGCAATTTGTTTGAAAGCTCTATCTCAGTTTGTTTCTGAGTTATTAATTTTTTTTTTGTAGTTTTTATTACTTTTTTGTCATAGTGGCAACAGAAGTATCCATCTCTGTTGAAAGTAAAGGGAAAATACAGATTACTGTATAGACCCATCAGAAAACGAATAAAATGCGGATTCAACCAATAAAACGTTTCAGATATGTTTTTGATTTCCTACCCTGACAGAGGACAATAACCATTTTTCCAAATGGTTAAAAAAATATTAAATGAAAGCGTGTTTAGTTGTGAATATTTTGACACTTCATTTTGTACCCATACGTCAATTATATCGCGAGATATTGTAAATTTTGTTAATACACTGAGCACAATGACCCATACAAATTTAAACTTTAAATGGCTTCTTCTCTATGTTCACATTTTCTTCACTTTCGTCTTTTAAAAATGCCAAGGCCTTGTTTTGTATCTGAGATAGAGATTTAAAATTTTTGTACATGTTCTTTATTATATATGTGATAAATCTGCGCGTGGAATTAGCCTTCAGGTTTTTTGTTATTTAAAAAAAAATAAAAGTACCGTGAAATACGTTTAACTCGAAACTGAGAGGACCGACATTTTTTTTCGTGTTAAAAGATTTGTAAAAAAAAAAAGAACAAAACACCCCAATATTTTCGATGTCGTCAAATTTTATTTCGATTTCTAGTAGGTTGCATTCATTAGGATAAAAAGCAAGTTAAAAAAAATATTTTTTTTTTTTTTTGGGGGGGGGGGAATAAGACACCTTTTTTTTAGTGTATTTTCAGCCCCATATTGTCCACAAATTGTCCCTTTCGAATGCGTATACTTTTAATCATTTTCTGCATTTCTGAAGTAGAGGGGACAGGAACTGCAACGTTGATTCCGTTGCCATATTCATCGTCGGAATCTACATAGGTGGAATCATTTGGATTATGAACGATCTCCAAAATATTTTTGTCTGTCAGAATCGGTGTGGTAGACACATCATCATCGACTGCAACATATTCATTTAATGATATTGTAGGACAGTCTAGTAATGTTGAGACTTTCTCAAAAATTGCATTAAATGAGTCTCAATAGTCAGCCACTGAAATTCGAAAGCAAATGTTTTTCGTGTTAAACGATTTTTGTTTCGTGTTAAAAGAAAAAAAAAATGTATTAAATTGCATAGTGTACTGCCCGGACCGCTATATCATTTTGTGTTAACGGATTTTTCATGTTAAGCGTTTTCGTGTTAAACGTATTTCACTGTATATGAAGATGCGTTAGATTTCATCCTTTTACGCTATATACATCAGTAAAAAATAATTATATTACATCTAATATTAGATGTATCTAAAAATCTATGCGCAGTCTTGTGCATATCTTTCTATCTATATCTTTTATCTATATATCTTTCTATCACATTTCAAAATCTAAAAAAAAAAAAAATTAGTCAAAAATATCAATATTTAAAAAAGTAGTAGGGGGTTTTAAAAAATTCAAATTTTTGTTAACTTTTTAAAAATTTTAATTAAATATGCAGTTTAAAAAAATTCTTTCAAAATGTACTTTAAACATTGAAATGTGCAGCGAGTTCACCATTTGAACCATATTTTTTAAAAATAAGCAAAATTGTTGAAAAGGTAAGATGTCGCCTTAAACAGTAGAGCTGCAAGCGAAATATTTTACTTATTGTTGGGAAATTAATTTGATACATTTTTTAATGAACATCACATTGCAATTTATTTATTAGCTTTAAGGGGGGGGGGGGGATTCTCAAGACTCTTAAAATTGGGGAAAAAAAGAAAAAAAAAGACGATTTTCAACATTGAATATCTTAAAACGAATGTGATTTAAAAAAAACAATTTTTATTGGTATGAAAGATATAAAGTATGTTCTTTCATTTCATATATTTAAAAAATCGCAAGATGCCGAATTGGTATTTATAGGGCGCTCTAAACTGTCAGACATTTGTCGAGCAGAAAGTTGGTAACAGCTTAAAGATCTGCACGGGCCGATTTTAATTCACGGCACTCGGGCCGGGCCGGGATTAACTTATTTTTTCTGTACAGATCCGGGACTAATTCCATTCCTAGTCTTCACGGCGCAAAATTTTCAGTCCTAGTTTTGACCAAGCCCGTATGAAAATCATTGTCTCAGCATGGCCTGGTTCATTCGAAGATCAGTTAAATTAGGCCTGGCCCCAAAAATTTTTGCAAAAAATTTTTCAATCGCCATTATTCTATACTTAAACATTAAAATTTATTACATTAAAATTTACTAAAATTTACATTAAAATTTATTACATTAAAATATACTAAAATTTACATTAAAATTTATTATTTTTAAAGAATAGTAGATTTCTACGCTTATTAAAATATAGCTAAATTAAAATATAGTAAAAAGTGTGAAAAGGAACCTGCTTATGACGGAACACTGTTTTAAACTGAAAAACGTGTTGGTCAATGCAAAATTAATATAATAATACGTAAGAAAAAATATATATAACATTTACACTTGCTAGGAAGGGAACTTGTCTATAACGCATTTTTTTTTTCTTTTCTATGGAATTTCGTCTTAGAAGATTTTAATGTATAGCTTTTTTCAGATTTTTAACACTTCAATACATGGAATATGGATTAACAATATTAATGATAACTGAAACATTTACATACAAGAAATAGAGATTCATTAAAAAAATACGTATCGCAGCCTGCGGCGCTTGTATAAAAATGAAGATTATAAACATGAAAACAAAAGTTAAAATAAATATTTTTGGTCAGAACTCCTCGTACGAGACAAAGTTTTAACCAAATCGAAGTAAAAATCAATGTTTTGTAGAAATTCACTCGGGACGAGATTTTAACTTTTTTCCGGGCCAGACTCGGACCGAACTTTTAAGTTTTTTTACCGGGACAGGCCGGACTCGGACCGAACTCTTAAATTTGTACTGGGCCGGGCCGAATTTTTTTCTATAAGTCGGGCCGGGCCCGGGCCTGAAAATTTCGTTCCGTGCAGACCACTGTAACAGCTTTACGCGCAGGATTACAAAAATAAATTTTGCAGCTAGAATAAAAATTTTTATGCCTAATTAATTATACTTCTGACTATGCTAATTAACCTGAACCTAAATAAATTGCTATTTAAAACATTTTTGTATTTCTAATACAAAGTTGTATTTAGCTAATACAAAAATTTCAATAGTATAATCACCTAAAAAATATATTTCTTTCAAAAATAAAACTGAAAATTTAGTTTCTGTTTATACAGACTAACATGAAACATATGTTTTGAAAATTTCATGAAAAAATATTCTGAAGTTTTTGAGATATCCTGCGCGTTATGCCCAAAAACGTCATTTGGGAAAAAATGACTTCAAAGTTTCGGTAACGCAGCTTCCGCTTCAGCTATTGAGCGAGTATAATTCCAAAAGCCATAACTTCTGCTCTAATCGGAATTACATAGAAACAAATATATCAAAATGTTCAGAAAAGGTAGGAGTTTAACATCTAAAAAAATTAAAGTTTCGAAAATTTTGAAGCTTTAAGAATCTTGAGACCCCCCTTAACAGTAGTTTATGATACATATTAGGGATAATTTCTTTTACAATACGCTAAATGAGAAAAAAATACATTAAAAGGAGAAAAAATCATCTAGAAATCTCCATTACAAAATATTTGTTTCTCAACTGTTATTAACCCTTTGGGAGCTACGGGTGCATATACCTTCAAAGATTGTTTCTGGTACCAGTAACAAAGAATAGTAATATTTGCCTTATTTAATTAGAACATTTTTGTGTTTTATAAGTAAAAAGTAAGAAAAAAAAGTGGTTCGGACCGAATAAAATTCGTTTATGGGATGATGGTGTCCCAAAGTAGTTAAATATACATATGTTTTTCAAAATACAAGATCAGAAAATTTAGCAAAAATTATCTAAAAAATTTTCAAATTTGAAAAATAAGGCGTTAGTAACATCAGTTGTTGTATTTTGCCCCTGAGGATGACTATGTATATACAGTAAAACCTCCTTAAAGCGACCACGTTCCGTTCCAATAAAAATGGGTTGCTCCGAGAGGTGGTCTCTTAATGGAGGTCATGCTTAAATCTAGATTTTAGTTGTTCAAAAAAGGTAACATTAATGCTACTAAAATTTATTTTTCACATTAGGGGAAAATATGAATATTTAAGTATCAAAACAAAAGTTAATTACATAAGTTAATTACTGCGGAGTTTAAAAAATAAATATATTGACGTTTGCTTTGATTTTACGATTTTATCTTTCATAACTTTTATTTCCAAGTCCTTTCGAAGTTCAGTAAGTAAATGCAATTTTTCTTTTTCTGGACGGGAACAAATAATGACAATTTCTTTAATTTATCTATTTCTTTGAGAGTTTCCTGACAGAATGGGGCAGGAGAGTTTATGGACCGTCATTCTTAATTCGTCATCTGAGTTAAATTCATTACCTAAAAAGGCACAAAGGGGTTTAAACACTTAAATGTTACTGGAATGAAAAAAAATTCTAAACTTAGTTCAGAATTTTGATGAATAATCCGGAATTATTTTTCTAATAAAACCTTCTTCAAGAGTCCAGGAAAAAACGGAATTTGTTTCATTTTCTTCAAAGAAATGGATCGCTCATGGAGGGAGTTCAACTGGTTTGGTCTCTGAATAGAGGTAAAATTAGTATTGAGCCTATGGGAATAAATTTCCTTCCATGAAAAAATGGTCGTTCAGGGAGGTGTCGCTTAATGGAGGTGGTCGCTCAGGGAGGTTTCTCTGTATTTGAAAGTGCTAGGAATTGGATAATGTAGTATAACATCTTTTAGAGTTTTTTTATCATCGATTAAATAATAAAGCACATTATAATGGTAATTTTAATTTTTCCTTAGTATAGTTTTTTTTTTTTTCTTTTTGAAAAAAAATTGTGTAAGGTATATAATATAGCTACAAAATCTTGGAATTTGGAGATGTTGGTTTGTCTTAATTCCTTATCACAAATTTGTGTTTCTGCTTTAATTTCACAGCTACCAATTGCGGAAAACAAAGGATAGGCGTAAATCGAAAATGGCGGTATATCGTGTTTGATATTTTTCGAGTGACGGTTTATGAGGAATTTTCTATTTCTTTATCTCTTTGGCCGCGACTTTAGGAAACTGGTGTTATATGCATAATGACAGTTTGACATGGTCTTGCTACAGTATGAAAAAAAAAAAGAAATGCCTTCTTCGCGGATTTCATTTACACACCAGAGTGATTATTGGCAAATAACTTTTTATTTAACTCAACATAGTTATAAAAAATGTTTATGAATTCCATTTGTCTGTCCGTCTGTCTTCCCGCGCTCTGACTCGCGTATATATAATCGGATTCCGATGAAATTGATGTATTTTATTGAGATTGATAAATCACCATCTAAATATAAAAACAAACGTGTCCTCTGTTTTTTTTATATTCAGATGGTGATTTATACAAAGTTTTATTAATTAATTGTGTTTTATCGCCAGTTTTGTGATGGTGTTTCATCTAGTATTTATAGTTCATTTACAGGGGCACACAAGACTTTCGTCACATTATGGTCTATGCGAGAAAATCGTTTGCAGTGAATTTTATGGATGTTACACTATTTCAGACACATTGAAATTGGTATACAGCCCTGATAGAAATCACTGAATAATGCCAACTGATATAAATCACTGAATTTCACTACGATCTGCTTACTATAGAATAGGGTAGGGTGTGCATAGCATTTATCGTTCATTTACAGGGGCACACAAAAGAATTCGGTTACCCAGTACTGTCTAAGAGGAATAAATGCTGGAATTGCATTTTCAGTTGTGATATGCATTTTTAAATTAAATTAATTCTTTGCATGTTATTTGGTGTGCATTAATTCTATAAATCATATAAAGGGCCGCACAGAAGAATTGAGTACATTTCCGTTGATTGACGGAAAATGCTAAAGTAGAATTTTCAAGTGTGTTTTGCGTTTTCTAGCTGAATTAAATTTTTGCGTACACTATGTAGTATATATACAAATCTGTAGATCATATACAAGGCTATACAAAAGAATTGAGTTTGGAACAAGTAAAATTGGTTTTGAAAATGTGTTATGTGCTTCTCAAATTGCTTAGGGGAGAGGGGGGCACCTTTGAACAATTTTTAAAAAAATCCACATATTTCCTTCTTGAATTATATTTATTGAATTTTAAAGAGAGAAAGAATGTAATTCTGCATCATAAGAAATAAAAAATTACAGTTTTAAATATAAATTAATTGTGAGGCTTTAAAAAGCTGAAAGTTTTCTGTTCAAACCTGCCCCATGTAGGGGTACCTTTGAACAAGCTAGGGGCACCTTTGAACAAATAAACAAAATATAGAAATATTGACAGTTTTTATTAAAAACTGCACATGTTTCCAAAATATAAAATAATAAGAATAAAATTACACAATTACATTTACCTGAAATTACTAAATTTGTATTATTTAACCAAATTTGTATCCATCAAAGTTGAGACAACAGAGGATCCCTCCAATTATGTTTAATTGTAGCAATTTTTTATATAATATCCTTTAAATCCAAGAAATTGATATCTGATGCCTCTGGAAAATATATCGTATGTTCCTTTTTACAAAGAAACCTGATATTAAGCAATTTAATCTGACCAACGTAATGAAGAGTTCTTCCTGCATGAAATTGAACTAAAATGAAATCATTTTCATTCAAATTGTTATAGAAAATGGATAAAACACTGTTTTATGAAATCCAGGAACAATGTTTACCATTGTAAATGAAACAGCATAGGGTTTGTTAGACAAATCTGCTAAATCATGAATTATTGAAGTTGTGTGTCCTGAATTTGCCTGTAGTTGAAGCTCTGCACCAGTACAACTTTCATATTAAGTATAATAACACTTAATTAATCTCTTAATTTTCATGTTAAAAAAAAATTTCAACAATAATAATATTTAGATACATCTATAACTCTTTATCCCATAGTTTTAATTGTTCAATGGTGCCCCAACTTTTCCGTTCAATGGTGCCCCATCACATGGAGTTTAGCATTACAGCTATTTACTCAATTAGGTTTGAGAATTTGAATAAAACAAACCTTATAAGTTAAAGCTAACACCTTTATTTACGTATTAAATAGTAAATTATAATTTTAGGGATACAAGATTATCAACAAAAAGCTTACAACATTTTTTTGTTAAGTATAGATTCAAGAAAGCAAAATATACATATCTTGCTTAGACAGTAGTGTGCATGCAAAAGAGTAAAGCTTTGTATTCTTGTTACATTGAAGCAGTAGTACTGTGCTGCCATATATATTTAAAAAATATAATTTATTTAAAGGAAAATATTTACAGTGTTCAAAGCTGCCTTCAGTTCAAAGGTACCCCCCTCCCCCCTACTTAGACATCTTCTTTCACCTTATTAAGCGGTGAAGTTTTGTTACGGAGTTCTGAATGCGTAGGAAAGTGATTTATATTCTATGCTTAACGCATGAGTTTTCTTTCTTGTTTCAATAAATGGAAGTAGTAGGGACCGATAAGAAAACTTCTTTAATCCTAATTCAATTAAAACTTAATAAATCAGGTTGGTGCAAATGTTGATAGCGTTTTTTAGGGGCGTTTGTAATTATATAAATGCGTAGCATCCATAGTCGTCGTCTGGTTCGTCCGTCTGTCCGCATATAACAGCGCAAAAACTACCCAACCGAATGGTTTGAAATATATTATACATAGAATCGTTGCAGAATTTTGTTGAGTCATTTCAAATTTTATGAAAATCGAATCAAAACTTAACAAGTTGGAAATTGCTCGTCAAACGTGGCAAATGAGGTGCGTTCGCGTTATAACTAGTTTTATAAATATTTTTTGCACACCATATTGTAGTGAATGTATATTTTAGTGCACTTCATAAGTGCATATTCATTTCATTCTGTTTGAAAGGCTGTAACATGATTAAAATGCACTGGAAATATTTTTTTCCCATTGGCCGTTTAATATAAACTGAAAACATTTGACTGTCCCTGTCATTAAACTATACATCCGATTTTCATAAGACTTGAAATGTCTCGATAAAATTTTGCAACAATTATATATTTTAAATTTCAGACCATTCGGTTGGGTAGTTTTTGCTCTGTTATATGCGGACGGACAGACAGACAGACGGACGGACTGAACGACGACTATAGGTGCTACGTATTTATATAATTACGAACGCACCTAAAAAAGATATTAATAAAAGATTTCTTCATTCTATTAAACAATAACCTACGTCCTTAATTCAATGATATTCCATGATAGGTAATGATTCTAGGTTGCCATGATGATTAGGTCCTATTTAAGATGGAGTCCGATTATTTCCGTATGACTGAATTTGATATGTATAATCTTAATAAATTTTGCATTCATGCATTTTAGCATAATTAGTGCAACATCTATTGCACCAAGATCTGAATATTTATAAAACTAATTACAGTACGAACGCTCCTCGTTGCCACGTTTGATGTACAATTTCCGACTTGTTTTTTCTTTATATGAATGGGATATGTTAAGGATTCGAAATAGCAGATAGCTCTCCATAATATGCATCAATAGTTCCACGATGGTTTCTTTTCAGGATCGAGATACTTTTATCATAAATGACACGCTTTTCCGGTGATTTTAAACAATTATAAACTCTATCTATTGAAAAACTAAAACCTCATTGCAGTAAAATGCTTTCAAAATGTATAATGTTCCTTTTTATCAGTTGAAAAGACACCCAGATTTAATTGGCAAAAATTGAAAAATTATATAAAAAACTAGTTGGATGTGCCTGTCCCAAAACTTTCCTCTATCTCATACATCTTAATATTTCAAAAAGTAGTTACGTGTGTTAATACTTTAATATTATTAGTTCAAAACTATACCAACTTTGATTTTCATCTTAAATTTCTGCTTTGGCCAATTAATCGGACTGAAAACGAGTTAATCTATATTTATTAAAATCAATAGTTTTTCCTTATTCTGTTGTCATTGGCTGTTTGGGAATAGCCGGCTTAGCAGGACGCAAGTTCCCGTTGCTGCGCGAGCAGCCAATGGATGATAGAACTACGAAAAATCAAGAAAATTATACAAAAATTGCTATCACAGAGTCCCTTTACAGCGGAATGTTTCCAAATTCAAGAAGGACCTGCTGGCCATAGCCAAAAACATGCACAAAAAATTTGGTTCAAATCTATGCATAACTTTATACAGTTTTGAATGGTACAATAATGAAAATGGCACAGACATCTCTATTACAGCGCTCCCTTCCGGCGGACTATTTCTAAATTGAAGGAGGACCTGCTGACCATAGCTTAAAACATACACAACAAATTTGGTTCAATTCTATGCATAACTAACATACACACTGTAAAAAAAATTCCGCAACGTTCCTGGGAAAAAATGGGCAGCTGAGTTGCCCATTATTTCCAAGAAACATTTCTTGAAAATGACTGGTACTTTACTGTATATGTTAAAAACTTTCTACAGAAATGCCAGTAAGTTTCCTGCGAAATACCAGGAATATTTCTGTTGACAGCAAAACATTACTGACATATTCAAGGCTGGAGTAGCACAAGAGCGAAAAATGTCCAGACCAGGGATCGAACCTGGATACTTGGCGTGCCGTGCCAATGCCTTACCTGTTAGGCTATCCGGACCGATACCTGGCTGACATAATTCACTCTGGATGTTCGTTCCCTTCATTATGACATTACTGACATTTCACAGCATGCGGGATCCGCAGACGATTTTTACATTTCCAGTTGACAATTTTCGCTTTATTATCATTATTTGTTAGAATGAAAAAATATTTTGAAAGTGACATCAAAATTATTATTTATAATTTACACGAAAAAATAAATTTTCAGTTAAAATTCAATAAAGTAAATATATATGTGATATATTGTTTCTGAACTTTGCTTAAAATATAAAAATATATAAACGTAAATAATAATTAGAAAAAAAAATCTAGACATAAAATATTTTGGATTTTCGTCAGTGATTATGTTAGTTTACAAGTTAGATAAAATACATATAAATTTTCATGAAAAAAAAAACCTAAACGTAATTGTATATTTTTTCCGAAAATAAAAAAAAAAATTCAAATTTGCAGCAATTCAAAGTGTCAAATATATGTCAAATTTAAATCAAATTGTAATAAAGTGTTAAAATATAAAATTAATTAAAAAAGAAAAAAAAAGTCAAGAGGTAGCATCGAACCCGGGCCGTACGGGTGGCGTGCAAGCTTTCTGCGTCCACACCACGAAAGACACGTTGAGAGCTGCAAACTAATGGGTATTTGAAACGTATGCTAAAACTCGGCATCTAATTTCTGAAAATCTAAGGCCCATTTGAAGAAATCCTTTCACAAGAATAATTAGAGATAAGAACTCTAAAACATACTTTAAATTAATCAAAATAGGTGAGAATCATATTTGATTGTCCCCTGGTTAATGCAGATCCAAATAATAGGTGTATTTTTTTTTTTTTACACAGTCTGCTCGTTAAAGATTTCACAGACAAGTACGAGAGATAATCTCTTAGTGATGTCACAGAATGATTGTATTTTCATCTGAATTATCTTGACAATAGAGACGTAAAGGATTATGTCGTCTATTGATTTATTTGCATTCCATATTGATTTTTTTACATTCATTTAAGGAATTCATTTTCGACACTCGCGCGCGAGCAACGGATTATAGGAAAAAAAATAATAAATGGCGGCCGCAGCGTTTTGCTGTTTCCAACTTTTGTTCAGGAACGTTTCAGATAAGAAAACCAGAATTTCACAGGAAAGAGCTAAATTATTCTGAAAACCTGATAAAAGGCGAAACGTTCCTGGATTTTACATGGAAAGTTACCATTTTTTTTTACAGTGCACGTTTCGATGGTACAATAATCAAAATGGCACAGACATCGCAATTACAGCGCCCCCTTCCGGAGGAATTTTTTCAAATTCAGGGAGGACCGGCTGGCCATAGCCTGAAACATACACAAAAAATTTGGTTCAATTCTATGCATAGCTTCATACATTTTTTGATGGTACAATATTGAAAATGGCACAAAAATCGCTATTACAGAGCCCCCTTTCAGCGGAATATTTCAAAATTGAAGGAGGATCGGCCTACCACAGCCAAATCATACACAGCCAAATCAAATTGATTCAATTCTATGCCTAACTTCATACACTTTTCGATGGTACATACGGACATACGGACTGACAGACAGACATTTGTAAAAACCTGTTTTTGGGGATCTCTGACCCCTAAAACTCATAAATCCGTCGAAAAAAAATCCGATTACAACACTTTCTTCTATTGAAGATAGAAGAAAGTAAATATTTGGTTAAATTCTATGCATAACTTCATACACTTTTCGATGGTACAATATTGAAAATGGCACAAACATCGCTATTATAGCGCCCCCTTCCGGCGGATTTTTTCCAAATGAAGGAAAAACCTGCTTGCCATAGCCAAAAACTTAAAAAAAAAATGGTTCAATTCTATGCATAACTTCATACACTTTTCGACAGTACATACGGACACACGGACTGACAGACAGACATTTTGTAAAAACCTGTTTCGGGGGATCTCTGACCCCTAAAACTAATAAATCCGTCGAAAAAAATTTCGATTACAACACTTTCTTCTATTG
Organism: Maratus speciosus; assembly: GCA_963932465.1. Taxonomy (NCBI): domain Eukaryota; kingdom Metazoa; phylum Arthropoda; class Arachnida; order Araneae; family Salticidae; genus Maratus; species Maratus speciosus. The sequence continues at coordinate 576,217,369 of OZ010790.1, read as the reverse complement.
AAGATAGAAGAAAGTAAAAATTTGGTTAAATTCTATGCATAACTTCATACACTTTTCGATGGTACAATATTGAAAATGGCACAAACATCGCTATTATAGCGCCCCCTTCCGGCGAATTTTTTCCAAATGAAAGAAGGACCTGCTTGCCATAACCAAAAACTTTTAAAAAAATTTGGTTTAATTCTATGCATAACTTCATACACTTTTTGATGGTACAATGGCAACAGACACACGGACAGACATTTTCTATAAACATGTTTTTTGGGATCGCTGACCGCTAAAACGTGAAAATCCGTCGAAAACTGGAAGTCGAAAAAAATTTTGATTACGATACTTTCTTCTATTGAAGATAGAAGAAAGTAACAAGTTAAAAACTTGTTGGACCTGCCAATCCCAAAACTTTCTTCTATCTCATGTACATTCATATTTCAAAATGTTGTTACAAATACCAATAATTCATTTTTATTAGTTTTATTAATATTTTTATTAGAATTATGCATAACTTCATACACTTTTCGATGGTACAAATGCTCAAAAATCGCTATTACAGCGCCCCCTACCGGCGGAAAATTTCCAAATTCAGGGAGGATCTTCTTGCTATGGCCAAAACCACACACAAAAAATTTGGTTCAGTTCTATGCATAACTTCATACACTTTTCGATGGTACAATATTGAAAATTGCACAAGAATTACTATTACAGCGCCCCCTATCGACGAATTTTTTCCAAATTCAGGGAGGACCTTCTTGCCATGGCCAAAAACTTAAAAAAAAAAATTGGTTTACTTCTATGCATAACTTCATACAATTTTTGATGGTATAACGCGACATACGGACATACAAACACACGGACATATACGGACACACGGACAGACAGACATTCTCTATAAACATGTTTTTGGGGATCTCTGACCCCTAAAACGTGTAAATCAGTTGAAAACCGGAAGTTGAAAAAAATTTCAATACTTTCTTCTATTGAATATAGAAGAAAGTAATAATATGAATGACTATTTATTTCATTAACACTATTTCTACTGGTGTGGAAATGAGAATGCATGGGGTTATTATAACGGAAAAGTACCACGTCTTTAAAACTGATTAAAACACAGCAAAAAAAAAAAAAAAAAAAAAAGATTAAGATAAACTGTAGTTTACTTCATATATATGTATATCAATGTGATGAAAACAGATTGGATTAGAAGTATTTTAATTATTACTAAAAAACATACCCGCTGTCTTACCAAACAAGAGTACATCCAAAAAATATACTTTTGGAAAGATTTCTATTTATGTTGTTTTATTTGTAATTTTTAGATTAAAACAAACAGTAATCATCTTTAATCATTTTTTTTAGTTATTAAATTTATTATTATTTTTTTTCAATAATTCATCTTTTTCAGAAAAAGAAAACACTTCTTTTTCCTATTAAATGATATTATTACCTTCATGGAAATTTTGAGACAGGTGTGTGTAATTATTTTTTAGACTTGACTGATTTATGCATAGTCAGAGAGATAGAGATAAGTCAAAATTAAACACAGACGCAAAATAAAATCATCTATGCAACAAGTACCTTTTATGTTATTTATGATAAATGACTTTACATGAGAATATATATATATATATATATATTTATAAACAAAATAGATTATTATAAACATTTTTCTAAATCTGCTTTATTCACACTGCCCAGATGTGCCTTAAGAAAAAATGATTATTTTAAAATGAAGAGCCTTTAAATAAAATTACTGCAGGCAGACAAGATAATATTTCAACCCTAATTATCAAGGTCATCTTATGAAATGGGTGCGCCGACATCTGGCGAAAAAACACAAACATTTACGGGTACCCGGAAACCCAACGGTATCATACAACGATAACACCACACAACACAACTACTAAAGAAGGTCTCACAAATACAGTACGCTGTTTCCAACGTAAGTTCTTGAAACTGTGTCACATTTTTTCTCTATTCGTTGGTGTCAAGATTGAAATTATGCAATGTTTAGAAGTGATGTAAAAGTGATAAAAGCGAAAGTGATAGTGCAGGTCATTTCTATTTCCTCCATCGTTATACTTTTCTAAAAATAGCAAACGGGTTTTGACAGACGTCCTAAACTGAGCTAAGATTTTTTTTACGACGCACAGTGGTCCCAGATCGCGATTATGTGGCCAAAAATCAGAAAAACGAAGTTTCACATTTCGAAACGAAATAAATTCCACAGTATTTAAAAATATCTGAAGATTTACATTCTTCAATATTTTGGTTTTAAAAGCTCACATGAATTCGCATTGCTTGTGTGAAGTTAGGAGTTTTGAGCGTTTTCTGCTGTTGCGTGAATTTCAGGCAAATTCACTGCATTCACATGATAATTAAGACCTTTTCAGATAGTTTGTCATTTTTTTTCTTTGCACTTCTCTGAAACAACATTAAATTACATATGTAATTTGATATTTCGATTGCAAAAATTTCAAAAATTAAAAACGGGGGAATTTTTTTAAAAATACATAGTTTTAAGGAATTTTTCAACATAAAAAGTGATGTATAAAAAAAGTCCTTCCGAGTTCCTCGGACTTTTATAGTACAAAATGTAGAATGAACCTTCTAAAATCATATCCCAAGAGATTTATTGCGACTTTTTGCGACTTTGAGAGAACCAGTAGTTTGAAGTTGGACATTGGATATTGCCAGTATTAGTCCAAAATAAGTAATCTGGTTTAAAGTCAATCTAATTTTCGCACTGACCCAAAATTATCAGCGTTTATATAATGCAACATTCTAATTAACATAACACTGTCAGTTTCATTTTTTTAATTCTCGGGAGAGGGGGGGGAGGGGGGCTAACAGTTGGAATTTTTTTTTTTTTATATATATATTTTTTTATTTGTTTTTACAATTTTTCCCTTGCTTTTTTCCGAAAATTTTGGAAGTAATCTAATTAATGAATTGAATGATTTTATTAGTAATTCACAGTAAAGAGATGTCGAAAATTTAAAAAGTAGTAATTATATTTTTAGATTTTCCTTGATATAGGGCCAAATGGGAAAAGGTGAGATTTCACGCGTGTATGTGTGGGCAGCGGAATGAAGGCGAATTTTCAAACGGGCCGGGCCGGCAGAATTAGGGCAATTTTTTCAACGGACCGGGCCGACAGAAAAAATAAACGGGCCGGATCGGAAAGAAAATTGAACGGGCCTGCAGGGCCGGGCCGGGCCGGGCCGATAAAAAATTAATGGGGGCCTATCGGCTCGATATAAGAATTCGAGCGAAGCAGATAAAATACGAGCCATTTTCAATGAATATGATTTTCTCGAGAAGTATAACTGTGCGTCACGAGCCGATGCGAGTTTAACAACATCAATACAGAAATGTAACATGTCCATCGTAGAGATCGGCATCGTACAGTTGCAAGATGTCTGATTCCGAGTTTAATTTTTTTTAGCAGACTCGTGCCTGGGCGGAACTGGTCTTAATCGATCTCAGGATGTGTAGGACAGTCATTGTGTTTTGTAGTATTAATAGTGATAATGAATTTCTGTTAACAGTATCTTTGGAAATATACTTAAGGTGGTTCTCATATTCACTGCTCAACAATGCGAAACTTTCAGACACATTTTCTGGCTCATTTTTAACTATAAACGCATAAAATTGACAGGCCTGACTATTGGAGGCATTTGGAAACGAATAGCTTTCTCCATATTTGATAAATTACTTACAGAGATAACAGGGATTCTTGTCACGTGACTGTACGTTTTTCTCCTTTCTTGTGCTATCGCTTCCGGAAATTCGATTCAAAACGCTAAATTTGGCATTATTTTCAGAAAGATATATTACTTTTATCTATGGAAAAAAAACGACATTTACATAGCTTCTGAATAAGAATACCTGACAATCTTACGCGTTTCCGAAAAGAAATGAATTCATAAATGTGTCGAAATGTAGCCCCTTTGGATTTGAGAAAAGCCTTAAAAAGGAGAGAAATATTTTTTCACAAATCTACTTTTTATTATACAGCTTCAAAAGTTATCATGTTTTTAATCCTTTATTCTGAACTACATTAATCTTTTAATGAATCCTTATTTGAATTTTGAAATGTCTGTAGACACGATGACTAAAACACTGTAAGTAATCGTTAATGCTTACTATTGTGTGTTTTCTGTTTTGCGAACATCATAGTAATTTAAAATATAACTGTAAAATGTTCCCATAAATATGTATGTAGTATTCATTAAAAGAATCTTAATTGTATGTCGAGAAAAAAGGTTTTTTTTTTCTTTTTTTATAGAAATTGTGTCGGGCCGGGCCTGTTTTCACTGATTTTTGTACGGGCCGGGCCGAGAACTGTAAAAATGCAAATGGGCCGGGCGAATATAGCTTTCGTTCGGTCTGGGCCGCGCCCGGGCCTGTAAATTCCGGCACGTGCTGACCTCTGGAGTGTGTTGCAAAATTTAGCTGATTGATTATTTATGCACTAATTTCAAATGCTAAAATGTGTAAATTAAAACTTTAAAACCAGTAAAAATACGTTTATTTCGACTGTTGACATGTTTCGACTTACCCCGAGTCATTTTCAAAAACAAATAAATAAAGCTATTCTAAACTGGCACGGTCTATGACATGCCATCATTCAGTTTTCCACGTATTCTTTCATATTATGTACGTTACATTTTTATTTTATATGGATGTTTATTTTATTTTATTTTATTTTCATACTCATTGAGCTCGAGCTATATTTTTGGTAAGTGAAATGCAGCGGCATCGTTACATATTGAGTTTTTGCGCGTTACAATCTCTATGGTTTCTCTTATAATGAATGGATAGTATAGACTGAACGGGAAAGTTATTTTTCTTTTATTGAAATTTACTTGGATGGTTTCTTCTTGATAAAATATTGCTAGGGCTGTGGTTTTTCTATTCTATTTAATATCAGTTATAGGCTCCTTTTTTCTATACTTAAATTTCCTGCTAGTCATACCAATATAGTAATTCTTTGATTCGTCTCCCTGATAATGGTATTTCATACACCCCAGAGTAATTTTCAAAACTAATTGGGCCAATTTCAGCGCAAATGATATCGTTCAATTTCGGAGGTGGTTTTGCTACAAAGCAGATATTGAAACGTTTAAGGCTATACAGTAAAACCTCCCTAAAACGACCACGTACTGTTCCAATGAAAATTGGTCTCTCCGAGAGGTGGTCTCTTAATGGAGGTCATGTTTAAATCTAGATTTTAATTGTTGAAAAATGGTAACAATGTTACTTAAATTTATTTTTCACTCTAGGAAAAAATATAAAAATTTAAGTATCAAAATAAAAGTTAAGTACATAAGTTAATTACTGCAGAATTTAAAAAATGAACACATTGAGCTTTGCTTTAATTTTACAGTTTTATATTTTATAATTTTTATTTCCAAGTCCTTTCGAAGTTCAGTAATTAAATGCATTTTTTTGTGGACGGGAACAAATAATGACGATTTCATTACTTTATCTATTTCTTTGAGAGTTTTCCGACACAACAGGGCAGAGGAGTTTATTAACCGTCAGTCTTAATTTGTAATCAGGGTTAAATTCATTGCCTAAAAGGGCACAAAGGGGTTTAAACACTTAAAAGTTACCGGGATAAAAAAAAAAAAAAAATCTAAACTTAGTTTAGAAGTTTGATGAATAATGCACTCTCCAGAATTATTTTTTTTAATAAAACCTTCTTCAAGCGACCAGGAAAAAACGGAATTTATTTCATTTTCTTCAAAGAAATCGGTCTCTCATGGAGGGGGTTCAACTGGGATGGTCTCTGAATGGAGGTCAAATTAGTATTGAGCCTATGGGAATAAATTTCGTTCCATGAAGAAATGGTCGTTGAGGGAGGTGGTCGCCTAAAAGAGTTGGTCGCACAGGGAGGTTTCACTGTATTTTAATTTCTCAAAAAAGCTTAGAATATACTGAATAATACAAAGTTTGTATTTTTTCGAATCAAATTTACGTTCAGCTTTTTTATTATTGGCAATCATATTTATCCATATCATATCATATTCATATAACATCATATCATATTATTTATGTATTTTATTGGTTGCTTATACTCTTTATTATTACTTTTCAATAACAGTAAAAAGAGAAAAATATAAGATTTTAACCTGTATATTTTCAGGGACGGAGGGAGAGAGTGGGGGTTAAAATTTCAGGGGAGACTGAATTAGATGATTTGTCTTGAAAAAAAAAATGAAAATATTCACCATCATCAAATGTGTAAAATTCTCATTCATGTAAAAAAAGAAAATTTAAATTTAATAAAAACTTGCCCCCTCTATTGCGCCTCCCCCAATCTCCTCCCCCGGAACCCCAATTACATTTAGCACAAATTCACAATGTAATATCATTTAGAATGTTATAAAATTAAAAATGAATCATATACAACCACTAGGAAAGCCAGAAATGATTTTTGGCCACTTGATCGCGATTTGGGATCACTGTGCGACGGCAGAAGAGTGCATACTGAAATAGTATATAGGAGTTTGCCTTTATTAAATCCAACATTACACTCTAAAAAAAGACAAATGTTTCTTAATGTACGCATGCCTCAAACTGGGTCGCTAATCTAGCTATTTTTTGCTTTTCATCTATATTTTTCAGATTTAGTCTTTTTCACACTATTTTTCGATCATCCATTACCCATAGATCGCCCCTAATTGTTTCTCGGTCACAAAAAAAAAAAATCGTAAATTTCGTCTTTCGATCGCAGGAAAAACATCGAGAAATTCGTCAATTGTCACTGTAAAATATCCCAAAATTTGTCGATCAATCTCTTAAATAAATTCGAAATTCATCACTCAGTCTGAGTTAAAAATCGCCAATTATTTTAGTCAGAAACAGTCGGAAAAATCGATCGAGAATTAAGTCAATCTGTCGCAGGATGAAACCACGAACTTTGCCAGTTTGCCGCGGAAACTATCGCGAAACTTGATAATCAGTTGCGGGGAAAAAAAAAAAAAATCCAAGAAATTTGTCTCTCGATCGCGGAAAAAAATCCTAAATTTTGTCATTCGGTCGCGGGAAAAATATCACGAAATTCATCAATAGGTAGCAGGAAAAATATCGCAAAATTTGTCAATCGGTCGCATGAAAAAAATCTCGAAATTCGTTACTCGGTCGCGGTCGCGGGCAAAACTCGCAATACTTTTCAGCCAGACACTGAAAAATACGAGAATTTTGTCAATCTGTCGCAAGATAAAAACCCGAAATTCGCCAATCGATAGAAATGCCGCGAAATTTGATGATCAACCACGACGAAAAAATCGTAAATTTCGTCATTCGGTCGTGGGAAAAATATCACTAATTTCGTCATTTTGTCGCGGGTAAAATAAGGCGTAATCCGTCAATCGGCGATGGAAACATATCGTGAAATTTGTCAATCGATCGCGTGAAAAAAAATCGAGAAATTGGTCGGTGGGTTTCGAGAAAAATCGGTAGTCGAACAGAGGAGGATATTTGTTGAGAACTACACTGTTAAAAATTTTGCAGCATTCTGGCAGGTCATTCGACCGTTTTTTGAAAAAACGGTTTCATAACCATAATTTAACTGTATTCTGACCATAAAATGGCCAATAATATGGTCAGAATAGTGTTAAAATTACGGTTGTGTAACTGTTTTCGGAAAAAACGGTCAAATGACCGTTTCTTCATGAGCACACGGCGAAACATGAGACACAAACAAACCCAGCATCGGTGAACATACATATATATTTTTTAAATTAATTTTTCAATTAATTTTCAGCAGTGAAAATTTCAGTGCTGCAGTTGCAGCCTTACCAACATATGTGGGAAATGCTAAGCTGTGCATCGTCCTCATAGCTTAAATGGTAGAACACTTGGAGCGCTATTCCAAAGGTTCCGGGTTCGATTCCCGGTTTGGACATTTTTCACATTGTTGGTTCTACGCTTCGTTAGCAATGTGAAAATTCACGTATTATATATTCAATTATATATATATATATATTATATACAATTTACTTCTGTTTGTACATGAAATTAGATAAAAGGCTTGTACATATGTAATAAACTGTATAAATGTCGATAAAGTTGCTTGTGTATATGAAACAGTAAATAAGTTGCCAGAAAATATGCATAATTTTCTTTTCTCTTGCCAAGGCCATTTTTAGGTGCGTTCATAATTGTATAAATACATAGCACCTATAATCGTCGTTCAGTCCGTCCGTCTGTCCGTCCGCATATGACAGAGCAAAAACTACCCAACCGAATGGTCTGAAATCTTAAATATACAATTGTTGCAAAATTTTGTCGAGTCATTTCAAATTTCATCAAAATCGGATGTGTAGTTTAATTACAAGGGACAGTCAAAAGTTTTCCGTTACATTACGGCCAATGGGGAAAAAATTATTGCAAGTGCATTTAAATGATGTTACAGCCTTCCGAATGGTCTGAAATTTTAAATATATAATTGTTGTAATATTTTGCCGACTCATTTCAAATTTTATGCAAATGGGATGTACAGTTTAATTACAGGGACAGTCAAAAGTTTTCCGTTACATTACGGCCAGTAGGAAACAATTATTGCAAGTGCATTTTAATGATGTTACAGCCTTCCGAATGGTCTGAAATTTTAAATATATAATTGTTGCAATATTTTGCCGACTCATTTCAAATTTTATACAAATGGGATGTACAGTTTAATAACAGGGACAGTCAAAAGTTTTCCGTTACATGACGGCCAATGGGAAAAAATGATTTCAAGTACATTTTAACGATGTTACAGCCTTTAAATTGATAGGCACTTATGAAGTGCACTAAAATATACATTCAGTACAATATGCGGTGCAAAAAATATTTATAAAACTAGTTATAGTACGAACGCACCTCATTTGCCACGTTTGACGAGCAATTTCCAACTTGTTTGTATCTCACCAACAGTGTTGAATTCAGACACTTTTCTCCGGTGGGGACATTATAAAGTTCCGGGGGGGGGGGTTGCACTTTTTGACCATTGAAAACACAAAATTTCAAATCTTCCGGGGGGGGGTGTCCCCCCCGGGTCAACCCTGAAATCAACACTGCTCGCCAAGTTTCCTATACTGGAAAAATATTAATTTAAATCCATCTCATATGCTGCAAATATTCTCATTATTATTCACCTATCGATTTCATCAAGTCTTACTACGACCTTTATTTAATAAATTTAAATGTGATTCAATAAATTCCTTCACACGTGAACCCAAACCACAGCCTCTATAGAGATTTAAAATGTTATATAACAATACAACCTCCACTTCCTTAGATAGTGGAACTTTGTTCTAAATAATTCACCTAGTTGTGTGAAAATCAAATTTATTATTAATATATTTTATTTTATTCGAATGTTTATCTCTTTTTTAAATACATCGATGAGCTTAGTTTAAAGTTTTTTTTTCCGCCTTCAGGTGGTTCATGTCACTGAATCTGGCAATGACAGCAAAACATTCCAATGACGTAATTCCTAAAAGGTCGTCTGTTTGTGACGTAAGCCTTTAGCGATGTTCTCGCGGCCGTGTTTTGTCAACGAATTATCAACGAACTTGAATAAAATGTTCGGTTAATGAATATGAATTCTCTCGCAAAATAAGTTGCACTCGTGATCATCTGAATCGCTTGTATTTTAGTCATTTGTAAGTCATATTTAGTGGTTTTGGGGGTCGAAAAATCTTAAAATATTGGTGTATATCATATCCTATATCTAAAGTTATTCTGTCTAATTAGAAAGAGATTTTTTTCACGGATTTAACGAGGAGTATTTTCCGAATACGGCTTGTTGACCTTTTTTAACACTTTCCAATGAATTTGAAATGTGTTTATTAATTGGGTTTGTCTGTCCGTCTATCTGCCCATATTCTATCCAAGAAATTGATGTAGCTTAATGTGGTTTACTATGGCATGTTCGGTATTGAAAATGAAGTGTGTAGCACTTACGATTCATTTACAGGGTTACACAAAATAATTCCATTATATTATGGCCTATGGGTAAAAGTCGTTTGCGGTGTATTTTAAAGATATTACACTATTTTAAATGTATTGAAATTTGTATGTATCACTGAGGTGTAGTACAAGCGCTTACTGCAGAATCTGGTGTACGTATAATTTATTATTCATTTACAGGGACACCCAGTGGCGTAGCTACATATTCAACGCCCTGGAGCAAGCAAAGTTTATGCGCCCTCTTGTCTCTCAAAAAAGTCCTGCGTAATTTTGTTTGGAAGTTACACACACACACACACATACATATATATATATATGCGTGTGTGTGTGTGTGTAACTAGCTGACCCGCCCGGCGTTGCCCGGGCCCGTTATAATAACGTAAACAAAAATCAAGTTTGTATGATTTTATATATTCATAAGTAATTCAAATGAACATGGTTTTAGGGGTGGCCCACTGACTTCGGCAGCGTCTAGTGTGTTCCCGACAAACCTCTTTCAGAACGAAACTGTGGCCTGGGTCCCCGCTACCAAAGACAGTGTATGCCAGGAGTATTCCGTACGTGACGGAAACAATCGAAAATTGAATGAGTAAACCCTGTAGTAATCGAGCCTATAGAACCCGAGATAAGAATGCGAATCCTGGCGGTGGAACTATAATCTTTAAAACAATCGTAAGCTAAGTTGAATGAACCAATTTCCGTTGAAATAGAGCCCATAACAGCCGAGAAAAGAATGCGCCGTTAATGTTCGAAAATGGTGGTAACAGAAGTCTAAGATAAACTTTCACAATGCAGAAAGTAGCTGAATAGTAAGCTAAGCTTAATTATCCATTTACCGTTGAAATCAAACATATTGAACCCGAGAAAAGAATGCACCATTAATGCTCCAAAACGTTAGTAAATGAAGTCTAAGACAAATTTTCATAATACAGAGCTGAATCGTAATCTAGGTTGAATTAACCAATTCTCGTTGAAATCGGCCCCCTAGAATTCGAGGAAAGAATGCACCCCGAAGCAGTGGAAGGTGCTTGTTGCCCCCACCCCCTGTAAATTTAACGAATTACCTTTAGCATTAACATGATATTTAATTTACGGAGAAAATCCCATCCCCCTAAAGTTAACCACTTACCTTTAACAGTAGCGCGAATTTTAATTCACGGCTGTAGTGAGTAAACGTAAGTTGATGCCGTAAAATAAGATTAATATTCGAAAAAAGTATCAGTTGGAGTAAAAGAAATTTTTTAGTGGTTTCCAAAGTAGCCAGAGGACCCTAGAACTATGCTAAAGAAAATTGCAGTACTATCAGATAATTTTTAATGAAACTGCACCAAGGACCCTAAGAAGGCGATTAATATTCAAAATTGGTGGTAGCTGAAGTGTGAGTAATTTTTTTGTTATTCATGTAGTAGCTGGGGCACCTAAGAAATAGTTAGGGAAAAAAATCCTAGTGAATCGGACCATTTTTATAGGGGACCAAAAGGAGCTTATTGATAATTGAGAGCAAGGCCTAAGATGAAAACACGATAAAAGGTCCTAGTACTTAGCGCTTTGGATTTTCAATTAGTCGAAATTAAGTATAGGGTATGCAGTGATGGGATTAAAATAATTTAACAACCGGTTCGCTGCTCGAATGATTTTTGCTGTACAAAAATGAAAGAAAAATGAAGCATCACACATAGATTATGAAACACTTTCCAATAGTATAAGAACATTGTTAAAAAAAAACTTTGATCCTTTGGTATGGTGAAAAAAATCCTGCAACATGTTGCCCTATAAAAGGACGTTAATAAATATTCGGCAATCATGAAACCATGATCATAATTTCTATAAGAAAATGCATCAAAACAATCTCTCTATTCTAAAAAAAAGTAACTACCGCTGTCACCGCCGCCGCCGCCGCCGGTTTTGAATTTTTTGTGACCGGAGGTCTTTCTTCGTTAATATCTCTCTATTCTAAAAAAAAGTAACTCCCGCTGTCACCGCCGCCGCCGCCGGTTTTGAATTTTTTGTGACCGGAGGTCTTTCTTCGTTAATATTAAGAAAAATAATGCATACAAAAATATGAAAATTGGTAGTATTATACAGAAATGTTTGATAAACACGCTGATGTAGACAGTTTTCAAATCGAAGAGTTATTTTAAGAGATATTTAATGCTAAAGTTGGACAAAATCGTTCCATTAAAAAAGTTTTATAGGAGCAAAAACTATACATCGGAATTTAATACTTTTTAGATCATTTTATACTTTATAATTTCCCGGTGTGCAGAATTAATTTATTTTTTTAATTTGACTCATTTTTCGAGGTTTCATTTCTATTTTAAATTCAAATTTTCAGCATTTCGAGAGATATTTTTTTACTTATTTCAGAAAATTGTACTAATTTAACCTGTTGCCAAACTGTATAAACAACGGAAACAATAATGTTTGCTTCAAATTAAAAATTTATTTACACGTGACTATTATAAACAGAAAAGAAAAACTTTCAAATTAGAATTAAATAATTACGTATAAAAAGCAAGAACTTATTGAAAATTACTTCATCTATAATTACACGTGAATTTTAACAGAGAAAGGATATTGTAAAGTAATAAATTCATTAACATGCGTTAGAAGTCTTAAATAGGAGAAATTACATCACATTTACGTCACATTACACTTATTACGTAAAATGAACAAAAAATAATATTGCAAAATAGTAGTTTAAATTTAAAAATAGCGTGAGACATTTACTTGATATTTTGAGATGAACTTTTCAACTATTTTTTTTTTTTTTTTTTTTTGGACAGCGCAAATAATATTTCATTTCTAATAAAAGCATTTTCACGTGAATATTAAAAAGGGAAAGAAAAGTTTGGTGAAAATTACGTCAGATTAAAAACGATATATTTAAAATGTTTTATTTAAAAGGACTTTCTTTTCGCTTTGTTAAAAAATACCGGGAGACAAAGACTCTGTTTACTTAATTCATTTTATATTAGATGATTTTGAAATGCCATTGTAACTTTTAAGAGCAACTGATTTTTCCGTAAAATTCCCCAATCAAAGAGAAATGAATAGAAACCCGTTTATAGGGAGATCGCCTTTGTTTTTTTAATTATACTTCAATCTTCCAAAAAAATTCAATTAAAGCCGATCAAATTAGCGTGCTTTTAGAGACTGCAGTGTCTGAACGGGGGGTTGGCGAGCGTAGCTCGTAGGGGGCCGAGCCCCCTAGTATTTTTAAAAATAAACTAATTTCTTGAAAAGGTAAAATGTCCCCTTAATATAACTTTAAAAAAAAGTCTATAAATTAATTATTTTATTTAATTTAGTCAGTATGATGCAAGAAATTAATTCTTAAATGTAGTATATATATATATAGTTTCATTTCATATCGATAGATGGCAGAAGCAGCAACCCATCTTCCTCTTATTAGAAAGAAGGCCTTCACTGATATTGCACTCTTTCAGTAAACACACTTGTATTAATATCTTACATACAGTTTAAATTAATTAGAATTTTTTAAAAGAACAATTATTCAATAAAAGTAATGAATTCCGTCATGCTAACATGCTTTTCCCTGCTATAAAGGAAGGGGCGGAGATTTTTAATATATCAGACTACAGTTTAGCCAATAGCAAAGCTCTAATTTTCTCTGTACATGAATTCGTGTATGGTATGCTAATATGCCAACGGACTTTACTCATGCCACGTCAGCTGCGAGTATCTCTCTATTCTAAAAAAAAGTAACTACCGCTGTCACCGCCGACGCCGCCGCCGGTTTTGATTTTTTTTGTGACCGGAGGCCTTTCTTCGTTAATATTAACAAAAATAATGCATACAAAAATATGAAAATCGGTGGTTTTATACAGAAATGTTTGATAAACACGCTGATGCAGACAGTTTTCAAATCGAAGAATTATTTTAAGAGTTATTTAATGCTAAAGTTGGACAAAATCGTTCCACTAAAAAAGTTTTATAGCAGCAAAAACTATACATGGCAGTGTAATCATTTTTAGATCATTTTATGCGTTAGAATTTGCCGGAGAGCAGATTGCATTAATTTTTTTTATTTTGACTCATTTTTGCAGGTTTTATTTCTATTTTAAATTCAAATTTTCAGCATTTCTAGAGATATTTTTTTACAGATTTCAGAAAATTGTACTAATTTAAACTGTTGCCAACTGTATAAAAAGCGCAAGCAATAATGTTTGCTTCAAATTAAAAATTTATTTACACGTGACTATTATAAACAGGAAAAAAACTTTCAAATTAGAATTAAATAATTACGTATAAAAAGCAGGAACTTATTAAAAATTACGTCATAAAAAGTATACACGTGAATTTTAAAAGAGAAAGGATATTGTAAAATAATAAATTCATTAACATGCGTTAGAAGTCTTAGGAGAAATTACGTCATATTTACGTCACATTATAGTTATTACACAAAATGAACACAAAATAATAGTGCAAAAAAGTTTAAATTTAGAAATTGCGCTAGACATTTATTTGATATTTTGAGAATTAATTTAAAATGTCTCATTTAAAAGAACTTTCTTTTCGCTTTGTTAAAAAATACCAGGAGACAAAGACTCTCTTTACTTAATTCCTTTTATATTAGCTTACTTTGAAATGTTGTTACACGTGTATACGTCATCAAGTTATTTTTATTTCGACGTTTTATTTGTGTTTTTACTAATGTTGTACGAATTTATTTGTTCTTTCGTTATTTAAAATAAAAATTATATCAATTTGTATAATTTGGCGAGTGGTTTGGCGATTTATATAATTTGGCGAAATTGGTCGACAGGATAATCAAGTAGTACCGCAGCGGATTTGGCGTTAAAATTCCCCAATCAAAGAGAAATGAATAAAAATTCGTTTATAGGGAGATCGCCACTGTTTTTTTAAATTATAATTCAATCTTTCGAAATCTTTTTAAAGTCGATCAAATTAGCATGCATTTAGAGTCTGCGGTGTCTGGACAGGGGTTGGCGAGCGTAGCTCGTAGGGGGCCGAGCCCCCTAGTTAAGAAAAACAATGCATACAAAAATATGAAAATCGGTAGTATTATACAGAAATGTTTGATAAACACGCTGATGCAGACAGGTTTCAGATCGAAGAATTATTTTAAGAGATATTTAATGCTAAAGTTGGACAAAATCGCTCCACTAAAAAAGTTTTATAGGAGCAAAAACTGTTCATAGGAATTTAATCATTTTTAGATCATTTTATGCGTTAGAATTTGCCGGAGTGCAGATTGCATTAATTTTTTTATTTTGACTAATTTTTTGAGGTTTTATTTCTATTTTAAATTCAGATTTTCAGCATTTCTAGAGATATTTTTAACAGATTTTAGAAAGTGATATTAATTTAAACTGTTGCCAACTGTATAAACAGCGGAAGCAATAATGTTTGCTTAAAAAAATAAATATTTATACGTGTAAATAAATTAAAAATTTATTTACACGTGACTATTATAAACAGAGAAAAACATTTGGAATTAGAATTAAATAATTATGTACAAAAAGCAGGAACTTATTAAAAATTATGTCATAAAAACTATAATTACACGTGAATTTTAAGAGAGAAAGGAATTTGTAAACCAATAAATTTATTAACATGCGTTAGAAGTCTTAAATAGGAGAAATTACGTCATATTTACGTCACATTACAGTTATTACATAAAATGAACACAAAATAATATTGCAAAACGGTTTAAATTTAGAAATTGCGCTAGATTTGATATTTTAAGAGGATACTTTTCAACTATTTTTGTTAGGAAAGTGCAAATAATATTTAATTTCTAACACAAGTATTTTCACGTGAATATTAAAAAGAGAAAGAATAGTTTGGTCAAAATTACGTCAGATTAAAAACGATTAATTTAAAATGTCTCATTTAAAAGAACTTTCTTTTCACTTTGTTAAAAATACCAGGAGACAAAGACTCTGTTTACTTAATTCCTTTTATATTAGCTTATTTTAAAATGTTGTTACACGTGTCTACGTCATCAAGTTATTTTTATTTCGACGTTTTATTTGTATTTTTATTAATGTTGTACTAATTTATTTGTTTTTTCGTTATTTAAAATAAAAATTATGTCAATTTGTATAATTTGGCGAGTGGTTTGGCGATTTATATAATTTGGCGAAATTGGTCGACGGGATAATCAAGTAGTACCGCAACGGATTTGGCGTTAAAATTCCCCAATCAAAGAGAAATGAATAGAAATCCGTTTATAGAGAGATCGCCACTGTTTTTTAAATTGTAATTCAATCTTTCGAAATCTTTTTAACGCCGATCAAATTAGCGTGCATTTAGAGTCTACGGTGTCTGGACGGGGTTGGCGAGCGTAGCTCGTAGGGGCCGAGCCCCCTAGTATAATATAAAAATGGCAGAAATTTAAGTTTAAGAATTAACCCATGTTCATGACCTAAAGTTGTATATAACATATTTAGAAAAATATTATCTATGCTATAGCTAGTGAGACAAATTTTTGCAAGACCAAAACTTCTCGAGTTATGACATTTAGAAATTTTAGGAATTTTTACCATTTCTTAGTAAAAAAAAAAAAAAAAAAAAAAAAAAAAACGGTCAGACAACGTTGGAAATTCGTAAAATACAAAGTATCATGATTCGGCAAGTTTAGATCATACAATGTCTTTTCAATTGTTAGAGCTGGAAAAATATTTTTCTAAATATAAATTATAAGACTAGAGGAACTTATCAAAATTTTGGATTTGTTGCATTTATGAAAATAACTACTTTCATTTAAAAAACTGCTAAGATATGAAGAACAATATAAAAAAATGTCCACTTGGAAGTATATATCTAAATCTGACGATTTAAGTATTAGCTATAGATCAGGGATAACAGGGAACATTCCGTGCCAAAGCAAAGTGCCGTTTATTCGAATAACAGCGTTGCCTGGGCCCGTGATGAAACCGAAAGCGAGCGAAGAAACACCCTGGTTTTCATTGATTTCGTCGAAATTTCACACATTTTATTTTGTAAAAAAACATTTCTAGCCGTCCGAATGTTTCAAAATTTTTGTAGATGATGTAAATCTGATCTATTGAGAATCTCAATACCATCTGAATTTGAGATACTCAAGATTGTGTTCAAATGCGGTCGTTTAATTACTTTTAGCGTAGAAAAATATCGTCTCCTTGAAGCATAATATGACCTGCATTTGCCGGTGTATTTGTAAGGGTTAAAATTCCTATTTTTTAAAACCGATTGTCCCATCGATAAGAAGATGGTTTCAGATTTACGAATATATTATTGGTTTGTCAGTACCTCTAAAATTTTGCCCTGAAGGAGCGAAACCCCAACGAAACACTCAGATTTTTGCTAATTTCGTCGAAAATTTCACACATTTTATTTGGTAAGAAATATTTCTACCCGGTCGAACGTTTCAAAATTTTTGTAGGTGATGTAAATCTGGTCTATTTATTAAAGCGCTAAAAAAAGAATACGGTCGTTTAGTTATTTTTAGCATAGAAAAAAAAATATCGTGACGCGCGAAGTGACCTGCGTTTACCGGTGTATTTGAAAGGGTTAAAATTCATATTTGTTACCAATTGCACCACCGATTAGAAAAGGGTTTCACTTTACGAACATATTTTTGGTTTGTCGGTACCTCCAAAATTGCGCCCTGGAGGGGCATTGCAATAAGGGAGAAAAAGTTATTCGGAAAAACGACCTTTTTTGAAAATTGTTTTTCAAGCGGTTGACTGCGATATTTTTTTTAATTGATTGCGGCATTTGAGACGTAGATCTTTCAGCATATGTCTTTTTTTAACTTTACTAAGCAGTTTGCCCGATGTAAGTTAATAAATAATGACAAAATACCCCCGAAATTTCTTCTTTTCGTTATTCATTTTCAACTGATGCATAAATAAGGCTTCTGTGTGTACGCCAGAGTTTTTTCTTTCTCGCTAGGACCGAGTTGAGTTTTTAATGAGAGTGAGTTGCAATTTTTAATTAATAACTCAACAAATTATTAGAATTTTAAAATTCTGTGTGTCAGGTGCATCAGGAGACATTTTGAGCTAGCCTCACAAAAAATTTCAGTCTCGTACGTGCCGTAGATTTTGCTAGCCATCGCACACACACAGACAGAGCAAAACTTTCTTTTATTAGTATAGATAAGTAGTTAGTGTAATTTTCAATAACCTTACCATATAACTGGGATTAGCCTAGGACTGCCAATTTAGTTACCAAAATTCTTTAAAATTTCGTTTAAGCTGAATTTTCTCTTACAGGAGTGACGAAGAAAAAATATATTATTGTTCCAAATGAAATATTATTTTATTAAATGAAATTAATCAGGCTTATCACAAAGTTATGCCTACAAAACAATGTTGTGCAGATAAACATTTAAAGAAAGCAAATTAATGCAAATGCGATTTTCGCATTTAAAGTATCATTTTAACAACCGGTTCTACCGAACCGGTGCGAACCGGTTGAATCCCACCACTAGGTATAAGTATTAATCATTAGAAAAAAATTTCAGAGAAATGCTCTGAAAAAGAGCTCTAGAACCTCAATAAAAATATGAAGGTTATATGAAGGCTCGGGGAGAGAAGACCAAGACTCAATTTTGAAGTTATGCAATGAGAATGTAACAGAATTAGTGGGTGAAAAATGCACGGCGCACAAAAAGTTACCCCAGGGGGCTAGTGTCTGAACTGAAATGTAGAAACGAAAAAAAAAAGACAAATGGAAAAAGATCCCCAAAAACGAAGGACGGATTAAAAGGGGCGATTTATTAACAATTTAGGGCACAAGAACTTAAAGTGGCTTTGTACCAAGCCCCAAGAGTCCAGGGTCTCAACTGGAATGTAGCTGGGCAAGGGCCCCAAGAAGGCGATTAATTTTAAAATTTGGTGGTAGCTGAAGTCTGAAAAATTTGTATGTTGTTCGCATAGTAGCTGGATTTCCTATCATGTTGTTACAAAAAAAAAAAAGTTATTGAATCAGACCATTTTTAAGGGAGATATAATAGGAGGTCCAAAAGGGGCCAACTGATAGTTGAGAGCAGGGCCCTAAGATGGAAACATGTTAAAAGGTTCTAGTACTTAGCGCTTTAGATCTCAATAAGTCGAAATTAAGCATAGGGTATTTATTATTCATTCGAATAAAATCTTAAAGAAGCGCGAAAAAAAATGGGGGAAATTCTTAAAAAAGGGCACTAAGTGCCCAATAAAAATATGAGGGTGCTGGCCCAGGGAGAGGAGTCCAAGTCTCAATTTTAAATTTATGCCTTGATTGGTTGACAATATTAGGGTGTGGAAAATGCATGGCGCAAAAAACTTTCAAGGGGTCCAGTGTCTTAACTGGAATGTAGAAACGGAGAATAATTAAATGGGAAAAGGGCCCCCAAAACGAAGAAGATCGGATAAAAAGGGGCAAGTTCTGAGCAATTCAGGGCTTACAAACTGAAAGGTGCTAGGGGGGCGCCGGTCATAAAAAATTAAAAATCTGAGCTCCAGGTGTATCAGGACCTGTCTTTATGGACTACCCTCATCCAAATTTTCAGACTTCTACGTGTAATATATTTCACTAGCCACCACACATAGAGCGAAACTTCCTTTTATTAGTATAGACTAGCTGACCTACCTGGTGTTGCCTGGGCCCGTGATAATATTCTTAAATGAACCTGAAATTTTTATGATTTTATTTCTTAAGGCTGTTCTTAAATCCAAAGGGGCAATTTTATGACATGCATTTTAATTAATTTTTGCTCGAGAACTGGCATGTGTTGTTATTCAGAAACTTTGTAATCGAAAGACGTTTTCCGGAATTTTTGTAAACACAATAGATCTTACTGAAAACATTGTCAAAGATGGCGTTTTCAACGGAATTTCCCGACGAAAGTAGAAAAAATAGTCAACGAAGGGAAAAATCTTGTCATATATCTTTAACACGATTTTGTCTGAAATACGAGCACGATGACTGCGTGAAAAATCGATTTAAAAATTAAAAAAAAAAAACAGTCCTGTTCTAACGTATATACAAAATAGCTGACCGCCGTTCTGATTATCACATTTATAGACAATATTGAAATAGTCCCGTTTTCATATTAAAATGTAATTTTTAACAAAAAAGAATGTTTGAATTACGTTTTCTTCGCCGAAAATATTCTTTATAAATACTTTTGCACATCAAGCGCAAAAATCAATATAATACACATATATATAGGGGGAATTACAATCACAGCATTGTACGAATACACGAAGCCTACACATTTCAAACAAATACTTGATAAATGATTTTACAAAAAGCTAAATAAAATAAAATACGTATATATATACATATACACTGCTCAAAACAATTAAAGGATATTTGAAGTTTTATATAAAATAAAGATATAAACGAAATTTTTTTTTGCCGAAAATAGAAGAAGAGAATCAGAAATGCAAATTTTTCTAGTTTTCAAACTGTGGAGTATGCAAATTTTGAGTTCGACGTCAAAAACGTCGCTTCAGCGGCAGCGAATGAAATTTGACTTTCAACTGGATAAAAGAGAATGAAGACAAGGATGATCGGCATTCAGTGATTGCTTTGTTTCAATGAGTACGATGTCTCAGCGAAGTCATTTGACAGATTCAGGAGCTTTGAGAATTGTTGGTAGGTTACAAGAGGGCCAAACTCAAGCCGAAGTAGCGCAAGCCATTGGAGTGTCACAAAGTGTCATTTCCAGGATCTGGAACCGTTTTTTGGAGAGTGGATGTGCAGGCCGAAGACCAGGACAAGGTCGTAGACGGGCAACAACGCCCAATGAAGATCGGTATTTAGCGTTAACAGCTCGGAGACACCGAACCATGAATGCTACTCTTCTCCAACAACACCTTCGCTCGGCTACAGGCACCACGATTTCAACTCAGACTGTCCGAAACCGGCTCCATGCTGTAGGTCTGTATGCTCGCCGACCGATGGTATGTGTTAGATTAACATCAAGGCATCGTCGCGACTGCAGGGAGTGGGCAACCGAGCATGTCAACTGGAGGAGAAATGAATGGAGCAATATTCTGTTTTCTGACAAGTCCTGTTTTTCTGTGCATCCGGATAATAGGCGTATTTTCATCTGGAGGGACCGTGGCAGTAGGAATAATCCCTTACGCTGCAGCAATCGGAGATAACTTCATTTTAAGGGGCGATAACTGCAGGCCACATCGTGCAAACCTGGTGGAGGATTTCCTTTTCGAGGAAGGAATCGTTCGAATGGAATGGCCAGCGTGTTCTCCAGACATGAATCCAATCGAGCACGTTTGGGACGCTCTAGGAAGACGAGTTTCTGGCCGCCAACAACCCCCACAAACTCTCCAAGAACTGGAAAGAGCTCTTCTGGAAGAGTGGGGCAGAATACCCCAACTCGTCATTAATAGCCTCATTGAGTCCATGCCTCAAAGGTGTTCAACGTTGCTGGCCGCCCGTGGAAACCATACCCCCTACTGAAAATGATTTTCTTTGAAGAAAACACCTTTTCTTATTCTTTTTTTCTCATATGCACAAATTGTGTTTTTTTTCCTTTAGTAAACAAATGCGCAATAAAATGCATTTTTTTCTGCCAAACATGTGTAATTTATTCTCATATAACCTACTATGTCTGTCGACCATGTATCAATCAGCTAAACAGTTTACCAGATACAAAATCCACCTAAAACTGCGATATCCTTTAATTGTTTTGAGCAGTGTATTTAAAGAGAGGCCGCGCTGTTTGGTACCAGACAGGCTGAGAATTCTTGGAACAGACCATGTCGCTATTGGTCACAAAGAAAATTACAGAACATACACATTAGGTTTTAAAAGATTTAAATGGTCCTCTGAAGCAAAGAAACTTTCAAGAAAAAAAATCAATTATTTTGCCTTGCAAAGAAAAATAAAAATCATTAATAAAAATTATTCAAAAAAGTGATTTTTTTTTAAAAAATTATTAAATGATTTAAGACTTTTCATATGTAATGCGTATAGCAAATTTTAAAACTATTAGCTTCACCTAAGGGAGGGAGCAGCTTTACCTGGTTTAGGGCGCACAGACCTGCAGGTCGGTTGCCCGGCGGGCCAGTCAGCCTTATTTAATCCTAAAATTATGCGATTAAATAAGGTTTAATGCGGAAAAATACTGTTACCAAAAAGTGGTGAAATTTTGCTTAGGGTATAATCAGGCCCTAAGGAACACTGAATTGGGTACTTAACTTTTTCTCTCTTTTTGAAGCTTATCGATTCTGCAGCATTTGCAATATTTTCAAAATCTCAAAAACAACACTCACAAAATTTAAGTTGCTGCTTCCCCTTACCCGCATCCCCCCTCCCGTCTAAATTTTGTCGCCGTGAGATGATGTAATCTGTATTAATGCATGTTTAGTTTCCACAAAACAAACAAACAACAAAAAAAACCCCTTCAAAATTTTCGTTTTCTTGGATTTCGTCTGTAAAATGGTCAATAATTTTCTTCAACTTGTCAGACTATTTTTTCGAAATCATAAAATAATTATCGTAAATCACTACTGTTACATCGTACATATAGGTTTCTCAGCGGTGAATTCTTTGGCTACCATTATTTCCGCACAGTAATCATCATGATAAATTTCTAAAACATTTTTAATAGAAATGTACCAGAAAGATTATTTTTTGGAAATAGTGGTAGCCAGTAAAGTGACCGATGAGAGCCCTGTTAAATAAGTTTTGATTACTTTAAGATCTGAAAATCTTCAACGGTCGTCTCCAGAAAAGTTCCCTGTTAAATAAGTTTTGATTACTTTAAGATCTGAAAATCTTCAACGGTCGTCTCCAGAAAAGTTCCCTGTTAAATAAGTTTTGATTACTTTAAGATCTGAAAATCTTCAACGGTCGTCTCCAGAAAAGTTACAGAAAATAATCAGGCATGCTGAAACGCTGTTGGAGAAGTTACTTGAGGCTGCAATATGGTGGTATGAATTAAAATTAAAACTTCCTGAATAGAAGTCATTTCTTTCAACTGTGTATGAAAACATATTTTAAATCGAAATAGTTGAGATTAAACACAAGGTAAAATATCACGGGAATACGCTGATTGTAACAAGATTCATCTATTTCTATAATGTCTGATTAATAATGAAAAAAAAAATACAAATATTTTAAGACATCTTTATTTCGCCTTTTCTAATTTTGCGCCCTTAGGATTCGTGCGCCTGGAGCAGTCTGCTCCAACTGCTCCACGGTAGCTACGCCCCAGGGGACACACAAAAGTATTTGTCTACGATACAGGAAAAATAATTGCTGCAGGTGCTTTTCAGTTGCGGTACACTTTTTAAAATTTAACCATTTTTTTGCGCATAACTTGGTGTGTATAAATTTTATAGCTACTATACAGGGATAGACAAAGGATATAGAGTACATCTCCGTTTATTGACGGAAATTGCTTAGTGGGAGTTTTAAACTGTGCTATGATAGTTTAATCAACTTTTAGAATACGATGTAGTATACCGGGTGCAAAAAAAATGACTGATAGATTTTAAAATTCAATAACTTGCAAACGGTGACAGATAATTAAAAAATTCTTGCAGAGGGGTTATGTAAGATATCAGGAGTTTTTTTTTCCTGCAATTCTTGATTTTAGTTAGAATTTCAAACAATAGATGGCGCTGAGAGCAATAGGGTCCAGATCCGATTTTTGGTACTTCGGGGTCCATTCAATACATTTTAATCTCCTTCTTTCGCATAGAAAAAGACAGAGGCCGAAAAATCGGGATTGGATTTAGCTGTTATTGCTTGCAGTGCCATCTATCGGCACTATTTGTAACTAAAACTGAGAATCGCAGCATAAAAACTCCTGGCATCTTACGTAACACTCCTGCAAGATTTTTTAAAATATCTGTCACCGTTTGCAAGTTATTGAATTTTAAAATCCGTCAATCATTTTTGGGACACCCGGTAAATACCAATCTATAGATCATATACAGAGATGAACAAAATAATTCTGATGTTTTTCCAACTTTTTATATGCAGTATTCACTACCGTCTTCACCTAAAATGAATATGTAGTCATTTTCTGAGTTCCTGAACTTGAAATACAGATTTCCGAGCTTTGCGAATAGGGTAAACAACTAAGCTAAATAAACGAAATAATGTAGAATTTCTAGTCTCTTGTTTTCTAGGTGATGAAATGATAATGAATCGTTTCAATAGCGAAAAATGATCGCTTGATTTCTGGAATGGTTTCAAAAACTAGAATTATAGTTACTAAAACTAACCTCTTGTATTCGCATCTATTTGCAGAGATTTTTAAATAAGTTTGACTACGAGAATATAAGAAAACGTTCTTGAATTCTTGTAGGAGACTTTAGAACTCTCTAGTAAAGGGAACTAGAATTTATAGGGATGACATGGAGCTATTTTTAGGGTTTCGTTCATCTGACGAAACCCTATTCGTCTCGCTCCTCTGTATGTCTGTCCGTCCGTCTGTCTGTCCGTCACAGAGCCCGTTCTCAGAAACTATACATGTTGGAGACTTGAAATTTTGCATACTTATAGCTGGACACCTCAGATCAAACGACAAATCATAAAATTTTGAAAAAGTCGTACATTTAACCCTTTGGGCTACCACATGTGTATTTTAAACAATTCTTTCTAAGTGAGCACCTAATTACGTTGGAGGAGTGAAATTTTGCATACTTATAGCTGAACACCTCACATCAAATGACAAACCATAAAATTTTTAAAAAGTTGTATATTTAAACCTTTAGGCTCCCACATGTGTATTTTAAACAATTCTTTCTTAGTGAGCCCCTAATTATGTTGGAGGAGTGAAATTTTGCATACTTATTGCTGAACACCTCACATCAAACAGCAAATCACAAAATTTTGAAAAAGTCGTACATTTAACCCTTTGGGCTCCCCCATGTGTATTTTAAGCAATTCTTTCAAAGTGAGCCCCTAATTAGGTTGGAGGCGTGAAATTTTGCATACTTATAGCTGAACACCTCACATCAAATGACAAACCATAAAATTTTGAAAAAGTTGTACATTTAACCCTTTGGGCTCCCACATGTGTATTTTAAACAATTCTTTCTAAGTGAGCCCTTAATTAGGTTGAAGGCGTGAAATTTTTCGTACTTATAGCTGGACACCTCAGATCAAACGACAAATCATAAAATTTTGAAAAGTCGTACATTTAACCCTTTGGGCTCCCACATGTGTATTTTAAACAATTCTTTCTATGTGAGCCTCTAATTAGGTTGGAGGCGTGAAATTTTAAAAAAGTTGTAAATTTAACCCTTTGGGGTCTCACATGTGCATTTTAAAGAAACCTTTCTAAGTGAGCCCCTAATTAGGTTGGAGGCGGGAAATTTTACATACTTATAGCTGAACACCATCATGCGACAAATCATAAAATTTTGAAAAAGTCGTACATATAGCCCCTTGGGCTCCCACATGCGTATTTTAAGTAATTGTTTCTAACTGAACCCCTTATTAAATTGGAGATTCGAAATTTTGCATACTTATAGAAGAAGACCCGAGGCCAGGCGACAAATCATAAAATCTTGAAAAAGTCTTACGTTTAACCCTTTGAGCTACCACATATGTATTTTAAGCAATTCTTTCTTAGAGGGAAAGTTTCTAAGTTGGAGACATGAATTTTTGCATACGTACAGCTGAATACCTCAGACCGCACGACAAATCATAAACTTTTCAAACAGTCTTATATTATTTACTCCTCTGGGCTCTAACTTGTGTATTTTAAGCAATTTTTCTAACCTCCGTCCTTTTCACCCGGGGAGCACTTTTCCAAATTTTGTCGACACCACTTTGAACATTCTTTCATATTATGCACCATAGCCTTACCTATTTTAATTCCACTTTTTACCTCTAGGGCGCCTACTTATCTCGGGTGCTATGGGCCCAATCCCCTTGACTAATATATCTACGGATAGTATGTAAAACGTAGTTTCGTTCGGATAAAGGTTTATTTAGAACAGAGTGCACCCCTGGTTGCGAAATGTGGAACTGACAAATTTTTCAAAAGGATAAAGTGTTTTGAAAAGAATATTAAACGAAACCCTCTGTGCGATCTTTGATCACACTTACCCACTTGTTTTCTAGAGCCACGATTTAGATTCTATATGCCAGAACCATATTTTTTTCTCAGTGTTCCGAGTTTGTTATAAAATGTTTCATGATTAGTGCTGGACGCATGACTTTTCGTTCACGTTTTACTTTAATATCAGAACCAATCTTTTAACAAGAAAGAAGAAGAATGCACCAAGCATAGCTTATGAAACGCTTTCCAGCACTTCGAGAATACTGCAACGGAACTTCACCGTTTAAAATGATGAAACTAGATTAGAGCAGTTTGCCCTTATAAGTCAACTGGATACTTTTGTGCATCCCTGTATACCTGTATACATCTACCCCATCACAAGTCTACAGATATATATATACGGAACATAGCGAGCTAAAATTTAGCGTAGTTACAAACTATAACATTATCGGAAATTCTTCATCGGTTTCCAGCAATAAACAGAAATGCACTCGAATAATTTTGTACAGTCCTGTATAATATCTAAAGGTTTTTATACACTCTCTATATTAAACTACATTTTAATTCGCAATAACGCGCAAAACAACTGGAATCGTACCTTCAGAAATTACTATCCATAAACGCCAATGTATGCGGTGCTTTGCATAACCCTGTATATGAATTTATTTATATTTTACAAACACCTCTTTGTATACTGAATATAGTTCAGCTGGAAAAAGCGTAACTCAATTTAAAAACATCCTTAAGCAATTCATGCTCATACATAGTGATGCTACAGTTTATTTTATTACAGTTTATTATTTATTATTATTATTTATTTATTTTAATCGCTATGAGTTACTAGTTTTTTCCTGCTTAATCTTAGTAAATAAATATTTACATCAATGTATTTAACCATCTCTAGTTTTTAGTAAATGTATTCACATTGAATTCTAAATAAATCAGATAAAAAGTCTTAAATTTTCAATTATATTAGCAAATTTGTTAAATGCGAAACCAAAATTTCCACCGAGAAGAGCAAGTCTGTACAATAAGGGTTTAATATTAAAGAAAGTAGCTTTAAAATAATAATAAAATTAAAGATTAAAGTCAGGACTGTAGTCAAGTGGGAGTCGTCGTGACGTTCAATCTCTCCACACCCCCAGAAATTTTGCAGAATTATGTTATTCATATAAAAAAAAATTTTTTTTTTTAATTATTACTTCGATTTTAAGAATTTTTCACTATATTAAAATTACTATAGCATACTGAAAGCAACGTATTATAATTAACCCTATATTTACTCTACAGAGTACGCGCTACATTACATTGAACATTTAACACTCCCCCCCCCCCCTCACGTCGCCACCTTCGAAATATTTTTCTAGCTACGGTAACTAAGCTACTGATTAAAAGTACGTTAACGTTATGACGCACTTCCACTGCGGATCAGATCACCCCGCTAATTATCGGAACTGTCCAAAGTTTCCAAAAACAACCCCCCCCCTCCCCCCCATGAAAAGCAAAAATCTTAAAAGTAAAGTTAGCAACCAACGTCAAGTTGTAACTGTGAAATCAGATAGAACCTTCTCCAATAGAAAAGTTGAATCCTCCCAATCTTTTAGGGAAGCTGCAATCGGACGTAAGGTCACCTTAGCCCCTCAAAATTCTAAAACTTCGGCCCCAGTAAAGGTTGACTAATAATAAGCTAGAAGTAGCTAGGAGTCGTTCGGTAGCTTCATCGCCCCGAGCCCAACCCTTCCCGCTTTTCGGTGTCTTTAATTTGTGTAATTTCCCATTTAAATTTGTCCGGTTTCAATTTTTGATTTTTTTTTTTTTTTTTTTTTCAATCTGGCTTTCGCTAGAGAGTCTTTCATTCGGGACGTGGCTGGGGACCTAAGAATCTTGCTTCCGCAAAAGAGTCGGACTAGAGTAGAAGAATAAAGGGCTGCGGACGAAGATGGGACGATCTTAATGGCACGATCTTCTTTCGTTCAACTGACTCATTTTCCACACTGAACCAAATGTCCCACATCCTAGCTCTATCACGGAGACGTAATTATTTTCTTCCAGATGGAAGGCGATCTCAGTCATTTTATCATATGTTTTGATGCCTATAATACCTGTACGATATTTCCTTTTATAATATTCCATTTTATAGAAATTTTAAATCACTGTTTTAACAATTAATACTAAAAAAAATAGAGATTTATTCGAGAGATAATCAGAAATCTTACAACTTAATCGCAATCCCTTTTATGATTACAAAGAATTTATTGTTGCGTCTATCAAAGTAAATGCTTACATTGTTGACTTATTCAGACTTTGTTGGAATTTATCGTGTCTTGTGCTTTTTCAACAATTTTAAAAATAATTCATTATTGCTACTTATTGTTACTTTTTCAACAATTTAAAATTGTTACGAAATCTTCATTTTTCGCCTGTTTTTTTTTTTTTTTTTAATACTGATTACGGCACGCCAAGAAGAACCAATCATAATCAGTATATATAGGCATCTGTGCTTCTGTGTATTGTTCTCCTACGACACTGTGGCTGATGAGTGCGCAAATATAGATGAATTTAGTCGTTAATATTATTATAACCTTAACCCTTTAATGCCTGATTTTTCAAAAATCATTGTAATAATGTTTTTCGGCTTTCGTTTTTTAAATAAATCATCGGAAAAATACTTAAAAAAAACATATTTTAATTTAAGTATGGTTTACGGCATTATGGTTAAGAATTTTAGGAACTATAATAAGAAATAAATTTTACTTGCTCACTGCAGAGCAAAATAGGGTATTTCGCAAGCTTCCAAACAAAACAAAAAGAACAGGTAGCAACAATTGAAAAAATAAATCTATCTTTATTCTTAAACAGCACATGTGCTGCCATCTACATGTTGAAAATCGATTTAATAATATTTTCAGAATGTATTTTATTGGCAACCTTAGGCATTATAGCTTCAATATTATTCTAATAGTATTTTAGAGCTTAAATTGGGTATGTTGCCGAACAGCAACACCCAGCATTTAAGGGTTAAGATATACGTACATTTTAAAGTCCGAATTTAATCAATATTTAAACTAACAATGAGACACTAGACAGACTTAAATACATTTAAAACAATTAAATTAAAATATATACTTAAAAACATATAAAATTAAAAAAAAAAAAGTATACGTTTCGCTTTGTCATTGCATAGCCTCCTCACTACTAACGTCAACTACAGCAACAAAAAATCGAACACTCTGGATTCAGTTAAAGTTGAAGTTTTCCCCTTAGAAACAAGAAATATTCATTAGGAATTGAACGTGATCCCTCCATGAAAAGTCTGTAATGGACATTGCAGTTTTTTTTTTTTCAAAAATGACGAATCTACGAAAGATGAGGTGTAGTCCGTGTCAAAAGCATGCTGGACTAATATGGAATTTAACTTGCCATTTTTAAAAGGGCTGATATGCTCCTTAAGTCGAATATCCATAGATCTTCCGTGCAAACAGATTATAAAAATAGTTGCTAGTGGTAACCTTGTTGAATGTACTCATCAATTTATATCTTTTATTGTAACAAAAGAATCTGTGCATGTTTTTGAAAAAATCCCCTTCTGGAAATGCGCTGTTTTCATTCAAATTTTCTTAATTTTCTTAAAGAGTCCCTGGAAAGTTCAGGCGGAGCCCTTAGGGCTCCGCGGAGCACAGTTGTGGAACCTCTGCACTATCTGATCAAAATATCCAGACACCTACGATTTTAATCGTGTTGTAAAAAATCTATAAAAACAACTGGCTGATTTAAAGAAGATTTTTGTACGCAGGTTTTTCAGTGAAGATTTATGCTCGTATTCACCATCTACCTGAACCTAGAGAACCTGGGTCGAACGGTCGAAAGATATTCATCGTTAATCTGATTGAATTTCGGCCGTGATCAGGTCCTATCAGATTAGTCGGGAATTTCATTTGAGCGTGCGACCCCGGTTTCCTAGGTTAAAGTAGATGGTGAATGCGAGCTTTAATCACGGGCGCAATTAGGGGACGAACAACAAATTCAATAAAAGTAATAATATATGCGATCATCCCGTATCATAAAAATCGCCAAATTCATTTTATATTATTGCTAGATATTGAACTGCTTGCATTTGAATAGGTTTAAAAATATTCTTAATCAATAAAACACTTATTTTGCAGTTTTTGTGATCTTATTTTGTGTAATTTAATATGCAGTAATGGTTATCATTGTTAGCTGAAAACAAAATATGGTTTTAGTATGAGTCAATGGAACTTTTTTCATTTTCAACAGCAAAGATTTGAATTTCTTTGAATGGAATATTAGGAAATAGAATTTGAAAAAAAAAAAAAAAAAAATCAGAAAACCCTAGTCTAAATTTGTATAATAAATGCCGAACTGTTCCTTCAAACATTTAATGAGATTATACATTTATATATTTACCGATTTTCATCAGGTATTATTGCACTAAAAAATGGGGTCTTTCGTGCATATCTGTGTTTCTTGATACTTGCTAAACAGTCATAATATAGTTATTAAGAAATGTTTTAGTTCATTACATAAAATACAATTTCCATTGCTTTCTAAAATTTTTCATTTACATTTTATCTCCAAAAGTACTATTTTCGTACTGAATAATAAAAAAATCCAGTAATATTTCTAAAAACACAATCCTCATAAAAGCATCCGTGGCAACAAGTTCATAATGATTACTCTCAAATGTGTATGTTGTGGCCATCACAAAACTTTCTTTTATATAAATCACGTCAATTAAATAATTTAAATAGTACAAGAAATTATATCAATTTAGCACTAATTCATATCAAAGTATATCTGAATTTGAAGTTCGATGAGAATTCTTGCATTAGTTCTTGAGATAGAGCTATAGAGGAAATTCTGAAAAATGTAGCATAACAGTGCCACCTGTTGAGCGATTTGCACCAAAACATAAACAGCACTAATTGATATCAAAGTATACCTGAATCTAAAGTTCGCTGCAAATCCAAGCATTAGTTCTTGAAATAGAGCTATTGCGGAAATTGCAAACAATTCAGCATAGCAGCGCCACCTGTTCTGAAATTTACACCAAAAACTATAAAACCTCAATTCATGTCAAGGACTTACTGAATCTGAAGTTTGATGAAAATTCGTGCATTAGTTCTGGAGATAGAGCGATTGTGTAAATCGTGAAAAATGCTGTATAGCAGCGCCACCTGTCGAACGATTTACACCAAAAACTGACCGGCACTAATTCATAACCATGTATACATGAATCTGAAGTTGGTTGAAAATCCAAGCATTAGTTCTTGAGATAGAGCTATTGCGGAAATTACAAAAAATGCAACATAGCAGCGCTACCTGCTGAGCGATTTACATCAAAATGTTTAAAACGTTAACTCATGTCAAGGACTAACTGAATCTGTAGTTTGATGAAAATCCGTGCATTAGTTCTGGAGATTGGCCTATTGTGGAAATCGTGAAAAATGTTGCTTAGCAGCGCCACCTGTTGAGCGATTTACACCAAAAACTAATCAGCACCAATTTATATCAGGGACTAACTGAATATAAATTTTTATTAAATTCCGCCCATTAGTTCTTGAGATAGAGCGCTCACAAAATTTGTGTCACATATAGACAGGCAGACAGACAGACAGGCAGACAGACAGACAGACTCAGACTCACAGACAGACATTTTGTAAAAACATGTTTTTCGGAATCTCTGAAAATCGAAAATTTTTACGAATCCAATACTTTCTTCTTCTAACGATAGAAGAAAGTAAAAATCTAAGGTTCATTTTAAAAAAAATCGTCTGCGTCCTTTAAAATGACAAGAAATTCATAATCTACCTTGGTTGTTAATTTTTTACTGCAATAATACATGATGAAAATCGGTAAATATGAAGATGTATAGTGCAATATAGGTATTAACCAAAACCTTTTGTTTTTATTTATTTGGAAGTATTTAATGAGATATCGTTGGAGGTTTTTCATGAAAATTAAATCTCGTGAAACAGAAAATAACGTTTGTGAATTGAACGTGTGTCCAATTATTACACTTTTATTCTACAACAGATGTATCAGGAATAAATTATAGTATAGATATGGCTATGACTCTTGTACATTATGAACACTTGAATAATCTTCATGTTTTCCATGAGTTTCATGTTGTTCTGAATTAAATCACAGTTGGGAGAGCAAAGTTCAAGATTTTGAATTTATATCACATTAAAGTCAGCATATTTCACGACTGAAAGTTTTACGCTGGTGTCATTCAATATAAATAAGCACAGGATGATTAAAAACTTTGATAATTCTATTTTTACACTTTTAAATATTTACAGACTATTTACAGCGAAACATTGGTTAATACTTGTTAAATATATATATATTCCTCACTGGGAATCCAAGATAATATCTTATTAAAATTTCAGTAATTATTTTCTTCTATAAAGAAGACAAGAAACAATAGCATGATTTCATATTCGATTTCATGCTTCAGATAAATTTCCTTTTTTAAAATTAAAACAACATTTCTTCTATTTTCCGAAGACCAAGAGAAACAATGCAGCCTACTTACTGCGTTCAATTTTTACATTACTACTTCAAAACTAAAGAAACAAGAAAAAAATGCTTTCAATATCAGATCATGTGATCACTGGCGCCTATTCAGTCTGGCTGAGAGAAGGCCGCGCAAGAGAGTTGTGAAATATTCCACAACCCCCCCCCCCCCCCGGATGAACAAGGGTTCATCAAAAAGGGGATTCAAATAATTAAAATAAAAATAAAATTATTCTAAAAGATCATGAATTACAATATCACAAATACAATACAAATCAAAATATATACTTACATACTGGACTTCAAATAAAAATAATAAAATTAAATTATATCAATTTAAATACTTGCTGACAGATGTTTGCTACTAAAAATAGAAAGAATAATTTAAATCTATACAAATTATTATAAAACAATTCAAGACAAAAATCAAACTAAAGATTAAAAATATTAACAAACAAATAGCATTTTTTTTTTTTAATGACAATGTTTCGTTTCATCAAAAAATGAAGAAAGGAAAAAGAAACGATTGTGAATAAGACGAAATCTGGATAGCTTTGCTTCCAACTATTTTTTTTTTCTTCTATCACCGAACATTCCTTAATTAATTTTCTATGATTCAAGAAAGCAGATGAGAAAACTTTCATGTTTTCACATCGTTTTCTGGTGTAGTAATTAAATTAAATTCCACGAAGAGTTTATGAGAGTTGAGATGAGGAAGCTATGACTGGAAGAAAATTAAATTCTTGTAAAGAAAATCTTTTCTCTTCAAGTTTTGAATGTTTTTTATAAATGTATACTTATCAGGTAAGTTAGATTTATGAAAATTATGTGCAGTATATTAATTGTGAAGAATGTTTCTAAGATCAAATGAAGAAACTATGCATTATACATTGATTATATCATTTTTAACTTGCATATATATTTTTCCAGAGATTTTAGCCGCTTCACCTGTGACAGGTATGGGGAAACAGTGCTTTTACCCCGACTTATCTCGGGCAACCGGTGAAGTGGTAATGTGCAGATTTGTAGCATCGTAAAACATAAGATAATAAGAAATAATAAATATAAATGCAGTTATTAACTTAATAAACCTGTAACTAATGTCAATGAAAGAATGCTTGAAATATTTTACTACAATTAATAAAGTTTATATTTCATTTAAAATTGAGGGTTATTGAAATTTTTATTACTGTTGTTATTTATTTCATTGTACGTATATTATAAAGCCAAAGCATATACGGGAGTAACGCTGACCTGACGTCATATTGACGATGGCAACAACCTTAATAATAAATTTCGCTTTTTTGCAAATTTATTCATTTTTAAGCGTCGTACAATTTCAAATATTACACCGTGGAACGGTGAGGGCTTTCAATTGTAATTTGTTTGAAATTTGTATCTCAATTTACTTATATTTTATTTCTTATAAAATAATTTCCGAGCATGATTTTTGTAAAATCTATTTCTACCACAAGCAGCACGTTTACCGAAGATTGACACGTTTGCATTTAAATCTATATAAATAGTTCAGTATTTGTTTCCTGCAAAGGCAAATATTCCATAACGAAGTTAAAACTTGATCAATAAAGTAAGTAAAAGAATAATAAAAATAAAACATAAATTCAACAGATATGTAAATGAACTACGCGCATAAACACTGAATAATCCGAATTGAAAAGATTCCTTTAAATAGTAAAATCTGCGGCGATTTCTTTGGTTTATTTACTCCAGGCTTGCGGCTAGTACCGTTTTTTTTTTTTTTTTTTTTTTTTTTTTTTTTTTTTTTTTTTAAATAAAAGCAAGACTTTATTTGAATTTATAATCGATATTTTTCATATAAAACGAGCTTTGGTATTATTAGTGGGCAAACTAAAAAAAGAAAACATGTTAAATGTAATAAATCTATTAGAGTTTTGAATAAAAATATTTTTAACTATGTAGTGTACACTAGCAGTATGTTCTGTAACCCTGAAATCGCGGGTTAGTTACCCTGTTTTTTTTTTTTTTTTTTTTTTTTTTTTTTTTTTTTTTAATAACTAAAGTCTCATAATATTTAAGCTCGTTAATTCATTTCTTAAAATCAGCCAGTCAGCAATTTTTATAAAAGCATTGTTAACAATATTTTGGGAATAATCTTTAAAAAATTTGTTATATTTAATTGTTTCACTTATTTAAATATTTCACTAGAAGTGGATGAAAAATCTTTCTCTCAAAAAACTATTTTAATTTTGTTTGATAAATATTGAACTTTAAAATTTAATAAGATCTCTGCGGCAATTTTCCAGATATAGTAAATGTTGTAAAGCAAAAAGTAACACTTGTGAAAATCCATTATCACATTTTTAATCTAAAATGTATAAGAAATAAAATAGTGATAGGCTATTACAACCTTTTGTTTAACCAGAAAATAACTGAAAAAGGTGTTAGGATTTTGGATTCTATGTTTACTTTCATGTAAATTGCTTTTTCTCTTTATCGCCTAACATTCTTTAATTAATTTTCTAGGAATCAGAGGAGGAGAAAAACTTTCTTTTTACCGTTTCGTTTTCCTCGCCCATCAATTA
The DNA here is from genome assembly GCA_963932465.1 of Maratus speciosus. Taxonomy (NCBI): domain Eukaryota; kingdom Metazoa; phylum Arthropoda; class Arachnida; order Araneae; family Salticidae; genus Maratus; species Maratus speciosus. Next base: position 576,182,293 of record OZ010790.1, on the reverse strand, counting down.
AATTAAATTCTAAAAAAGAGTTTATAAGAATTGAGTTAGGGCAACCATGACTCTTGAAGTAAATTAAAATCTTGTTAAAGGAAACGTTAAACTTCAGTTATTGTGACTTTAACCCTTTAGTGCGCTGCTTTGTATATATGCAAACAACAGTGTTTTGAATTTAATAGATTTTTTTTTATTCGTAAATGCCTAATTCACACCATAAAATTAAAATAGCAATATCTGCTTTAATTAATAACAGACATTCCGTATTTAAATAAAGCGAAATTAACCATTGAAACTTTCTGGTGTAAAGTCAGATTCGCTGTACTACGTAATTTCCAGAACGTATTCTATTTTGGGAATTAAAGGGTTAAAGGTTAAGTTTTATAAAACAAATAATTATATAAAATAACGTATTTGGAGACATATTTATTAAAATATTTACTAATTTTCAATATTTTAGCTTAAAACGTCCACACGACAGTAGTTTTTACTTGCATTGCAGATGTGTAACAGAATAAAAGATTGAAGGATTATATGAAAAATGTATCTCTGATTTTTTTTTCATTATTTTTCCTGTGTAATAAACCTTTTAGAGAACTATATATAATTTTTTCGAAACAAAATAAAAAATCGCGCATTTAAGGGTTAAATTAAGTTCTAAAGCCTAGAAAAGGTGCAATTTTAATAAATTTCTCCAAATTTAAATCTTGCAGGTTATTTTAAATTAATTATGCCTAGTATTTTAAAGTAATTATGATGAAAGTTTTAAGATTGAATGAGAAAGATTATGTGCTATACATTGATCATATTTCTAACTAATTTTTTTATGTCTCCACAGATTGTGAGCTGCAGTGCAGATATATGATGTCGTAAAACATCAAATAATAATGAATAATAAATAAGAATGCAGTAATTCATTGAATAATAAAAGTAAAAAAAGTTTTTAAAAATTATTCTTTTACAAGTATTCAATGGTGATATTGAATACAACGCCTAATTTTTTCACTGCAATTTATGTTTTCCCCAAAAAATTCCCGTTACAATAGATTAGTTTGCCGTGAGCAAGGAACTCGATTATGAAAAATCCACCGCTTTTTTTACTTTCTTCTATCTTCACAGAAAAAATTGTTTTATTGAAACAACAAAATTTTGGTTAATGATGGCCCCAATCAAATATTTTTGTTGGAATGACCAAATTTTGGTTAAACTAACCAAATGATTTGTTGAATTAAAAAAATCATTTGGTTAATCTAACCAAAATTTGATCATTCTAACCAAAATATTTGTTTGGAGCTATATTAACTAAAATTTAGTTGTTTCAACAAAACAGTTTTTTCCGTGTTTACAAGAAGAAAGTATTGGATTCGTGAAAATTTTTTACTTTCTTCTATCTTTACAAGAAGGAAGTACTGGATTCGTGAAAATTTTTTACATTCTTCTACCTTTACAAGGATTCGTGAAAATTTTCGACTTCCGGTTTTCAACGGATTTATACGTTTTAGAATGTCCTGACCACGATTTGATGGTTTTTAGAAAATATCTGTCTGTTAGTCTGTCTGTCACTCTGTCACACTGTCATTCTGTTACTCTGTGAGTCTGTATGTGAGAAAAATTTTGTGGGCGCTCTATCTCAAGAACTAATGCACGGAATTACACAAAACTTTCGTTTCAGTTAGACCTTGATATAAACTAGTCCTGCTTAGTTTTTGGTGAAAATCGCTCGACAGGCGGCGCTGCTACGCGGCATTTTTCACGATATCTGCAATAGCTATATCTCAGGCATTACTGCAACGATTTTCATAAAACTTCAGATTCAGTTAGTCCACGATACAGTTAGGTTCTGATTACAATTTGGTGAAAATTGCCCAATAGGTGGCGCTTCTATGCTGCATTATTCATGATTATCGCAATAGCTCTACCTCAAGAAAAAATGCACGAATTTTAATAAAAATTTATATTTAGTCCTTGATATAATTTAATGCTATTTTTTTTGTGTAAATCACCCAATAGGTGGCGCTGTTGTGCTGCATTTTTCACGATTTCCGCAATAGCTATATCTAAAGAACTAATGCATGAATTTTGATCAAGCTTCAGATTCAGTTACTTCCTGATATAAATTGGTCCTAATTAGTTTTTGGTGTAAATCGCCCAACAGGTGGCGCTGCTATGCAGAATTTTTTACAATTTCCGCAATAACTCTATCTAAAAAAAAACTAATGTACGGATTTTCATCAAATTTCAGATTCAGTTAGAAATTGTCAAAGATATTGATAATTAGATTTCGGTGTAAATCATCTAACAGGTGGTGATTGGTGCATTTTTCAGGAAGTATTAACATGTATGAGATAGAAGAAAGTTTGGGATTGTCACATCTGACTAGTTTACGCTTGGTAAATGAATTTAGCTCAAGCAAATGAATTTATATAAAAATACAATTTTTACTCAGTTTATTTTTTAAAAAAGGGAACAGGAAAGAATAAAATGAAGCATTTTTTTAAGCTATCTTTTAAGGAATACTAAACTGATTTTTCACTGTATAACAATTAGTTAATTAATATTTAAATACTAATTAAAAAAGGGGTATTTTTTATATTACACTCTTCCTTTTTTTATAATGTTTTTTCTATACTTTTAAGTCTTTAAAATGTTTTATTATTACAGTTTCACAGCGCTGCATCGCCAGAATGCCAGTATGCGCAGGCGCAAACACCGCTAGCAGACGACTTTAGCCTTGACCCAGGCTACATCCATACATTTTAACTGAAAATTTGCAAACCTAGGAAATTTTCTCGCAAACAGAACAACATTTTGAATTTATATTATAATATATTAAGATTATGCTGCTACAACAAACAATTGTTTTGCAGTATTTTTAACAAACAAGCATTAATAAATCACACTCCATAGACTGCTATGCTAAACGTCGCCAGTAAATACCGCCAGCAGACGAATTTTAGCCTCGACCTCAGGTGGCGTGCAAAAGGGACCTTGTTTTATTATAAATAAAACAAGTTGGAAATTGCACATCAAACGTGGCAAATGAGGTGCGTTCGTACTATAACTAGTTTTATAAATATTTTTCGCCCTGCATATTGTACGGAATGTATATTTTAGTGCACTTCAATAAGTGCATATCCATTTCATTCTGTTCGAAAGGCTGTAACATCATTAAAATGCTTTTGAAATATTTTTTTTTTTCCCCCATTGGCCGTAATGTAACGGGAAACTTTTGAATGTCCCTTTCATTAAACTGTACATCCGACTTTCATAAAATTTGAAATGACTTGACATAATTATGCAACAATTATATATTTTAAATTTCAAATGATTCGTTTGGGTAGTTTTTGCTCTGTTATATGCGGACAGACGGAGGACAGGCGGACAGAACGACGACTATAGGTGCTACGTATTTATATAATTGCGAACGCACCTAAAAAGGGGTATTTTTTTACACTACACTCTTCATTTTTTTTATAATGTTTTTTCTACTTTTAAGTCTTCAAAATGTTTTATTATTACAGTTTTTCCACATTGTGTCGAGCCTTTATTGCCGCATCATTATATCCATTGTTTTTTCAACTCCCATACAATTGTACGAGTTACAGAGAATATTTCGCGATTTATTACCTGTGTAGGCCTCATTAGAAATGTCTTATAATTAATGTATTCACTAATAATTAAGTTGTAATAATATTAAAATGTTGTATTATCATCGGAAACATATCTTTGTACATATTTTTTATAATTCTAGCCTATGAGGAAGTGGATTAAGGTGACCGGGAAATATCTTTCTACCATGTTAAATTCACCAACTTTATGTACCTTTTTCTCAGAAATGGTGAAAGGTAGAAGTCTAGATTTTTTAGAGTAGTTAGAATAACATAATTTACGTATTTTAACAGACTATTTTTTTTCTAAGTGAAAATCAAAATTAATCAATTATTTATTGAAAGTCATTTTTAAATTAGCATTTTTGGTAAGATTTCACTGCCTAAAATAAATAATTCTCAACAAATCATTAAATCCCTGCGTTAAAGTATACAATATAACATAATATAAGTATTTAAAAAAATCTGAGTTCTTAATTTTAATAGATATTGAAAAAAAGGAACATAAACCTGAAAAATCCATGTTTTGAGAAAAAGCCAATTAAAGATTTAAATGGCCATTAAGCTGTGAAGTACGCTTAGAAAGAATGAATAATTTCAACACTTATTTTTATATATATATAAACATGTGTGACACATCGTTGGGAAGATAAAGGTGTAAACTATTTAATGATATAAAAAAGTAAAAATCGATTTTTTGGTGGATTTTTGCTTTCCCGGTCCCCTTAAAAATCAAATGCAAAATTTCATCTTTGCATACAAAAACCAGCTTGAGTTAAATAAAAAAAGTGTAGAAACGTAACTGGTGACAATTAAAAAGATTTTGGGAATAGGACTTGTTTTATTATAAATTTAAAAAAAAGATACCATTTCATATTCCACTTAAAACAGAGGTTTTTTTAAAAGCTTCTTTGGTAATTTAATACTTTTTTTAAGATGTAAAGTCGCATAATATCGAAATAGAAAATTTTAATTAATTCATTTAAAACAAGTCTGAAATCACGACCCCGACTAGCAAATTTCTGTGCACAGGGCACTTTCAATTTCTCGTGCCCCCTTAGATTGGTTGATTTACTGATCACTAGTTTTTTTGTGCACATATTACACACTTATTTAAAAAATGTCAACTAAAAAAAATTAATTAATTTTATAACATACTTATAACTACTCAAAATGTGACTCAAACATATAAAAATATTATTTAATGCAACCCTGAGATCTTTCGAACATACACGCGTTCATTTTCAAAGGGAAAAAGATGACTGATTGAATACAAATACATTTTAAAAACAAAAACAAAAATAGTACGCATGCGCAAGCGGAGTTTGTCCATCAATCATCTTTTTCCCTTTGAAAATGAACGCGTGTGTGTTCGAAAGATCTCAGGGTTGCATTAAATAATATTTTTATATGTTTGAGTCACCTTTTGAGTAGTTATAAGTATGTTATAAAATTTATTAATAACAAAGTGAAAATTTCCTTCACGACACTAGTGTTTAATACAGTGTTTTGACTCTATCAAAAAAATTAAGTTTTCCGAAAAATTGAAAAACACTTCCAGAAATAAAAATAAAATATTTTTTGTATTATTTAATGAAATACGCTTTTAACCATCTATTGAGATATATTTTTATCATTTCATCAAATTAATATCTCAAATATCACATTTTGTTCACAATTATAATTTTTTAAATGGAAATTGGGAGGAAATTCGGAAAAATTTTGTGCCTCTCAGAAATTTCGTGTCCAGGGCACGGGTCCCGTGTGCCCGTGCGATAGTCATGGCCTGTCTGAAATTGTACGCCAAATGCGACAAATGAGTTGCTTCGTACTACAGCTAGTTTTTAAATATTCAGATCCTGGTGCAATAGCTTTTGCACTCTAATGCAAAAATGCGTGAATACAAAATTTATTACGATTGTAGATATTAAATTCGGTAATGCGGAAATAGTAGGACCCCATCTTAAATAGGACGTCATCACTATAGCAACCTAGAATCATTACCTATCGCGGTATATCATTGATAGAAGGAGAACTGTTGAACTTTTTTGAGTAGGTATTTGAGGCACCCTGAAAATTTGTGCAACACTTCTTTTGTAATGCCTGAATACAAAATCGAATGTCTGGCTGAAGGATCGTGGCCCAAAAACTGTGCCAGACACGTGTCAAGTGCCATTTGGCACTTGACACGTGTCTGGCACAGTTTTTGTGCCGACTAAAGTGTCTGTCATTTTCAAAATATTTTTTTCTAAGCATAAATATTATTCTGCCTCAATCTCAGCGTGCCTCAAATACCTTTTTTGGGTAGTCAAAAAATGGCACTTGACACGTGTCTGGCACAGTTTTTGGGCCGACTAAAGTGTCTGTCGTTTTCAAAATATTTTTTTCTTTCTGTCTCAATCTCAGCGTGCCTCAAATACCTTTTTTTTTTTGGGGGGGGGGGGGGTAGTCAAAAAATGGCACTTGACACGTGTCTGGCACAGTTTTTGGGCCACGATCCTTCAGTCAGACATTCGATTTTGTATTCAGCCATTACAAAAGAAGTGTTGCACAAATTTTCAGGGTGCCTCAAATACCTTCCCTGAAATGCTTAACAGCTCTTGGACTATGAATTCATTACGTTTAACAATATTTAATAGAATGAAGAGAACTTTTATTAATATCTTTTTAAGTTTTGATTCGATTTTCATAAATTTTGAAATGACTCGATAAAATTCTGATAGGATTCTATATATTAAATTTCAAAGCATTTTACGCTGTTATATGCGGACAGACGGACAGACAGTGTTATACAATACAGACATATTTATACAATTAAGAAAGCACCTGAAAACGTAACTGATATCAAAGAAAAAGATTTTGGAAATAAGACTTGTTTTATTATAAATAACAAAAGATACCATTTCATATTCCTCTCAAATCAGAGGTTTATTTAAAAGCTTCTTTGGTAATTTAATACTTTTTTTTTACTTTCTTCTATCTTCAATAGGAGAAAGTAATGTAATCGAATTTTTTTTCGACTTCCGGTTTTCGGCGGATTTACACGTTTTATTTAGATATAAAGTCGCATAACATCGAAATAGAAAAGTTTAATTCATTCATTAAAAAAAAAAAGACATTCTTACTTTTAAAAAAATCTTTAGCATGTTTGGCTAATAAATTTACTAAAATTTATTCGTTTTATATACAGTGGAACCCGTTTAAGACGCGTTTCAAGGGAGTGGTCAAAAGTCGCGTATTAAGCGGGATCGCGTATTAAACGTGGTTTCTATAATGTTGTAGGAAATGGGCTTATTTACACATTTAATCACCTAAATGAACTTCAGAGCTTTTATTTATACGTTTACGGTTGAAAATTGTATCTTTTACATATATTCAGATTGAAATTTAATTGTACTTCACTTTGTTGAATCCGCATTGCTTCTTTTTATAGGACAAACTGGAATAACAACGGAAAATAAATATAGATTCCAACATAACTTTATTGTCGATTAATGCGTTGCAACCAAAAATAATTTTCCTACCAGACTCATTTTTTTAACAGAAAGGAAAATAATATTAAATCTTTGAAGGCGAAAGACAAAGAATTTTAGGAGGTGGGATCAAAGAAGGATTCTAGTTTCGCTAATTTAGCGGGTTTTTTTTTTTTTTTTTAATTCAAACATCTACCACTATTTCCGATTAGTAATTTTCGCCTTAATTAATCTGTTGTTAAATAAATTAAATATTATTCGGAAACATTGTTTTTTATTTGAATTATGAAAATCCTCTAAATCGGTAACACTCGAGAAAAGAGAAGGAATTCGCATCTTGATCAATGAATTCGCGTCTTAAGCGTAATTTTTACCTCAAAGAACCGAAAATTTATCGCGTATTAAGCGGGATCGCGTCATAACCGTTCGCGTATTAAACGTGATATTTTTACATTAGCCTTATGGGCGAAGTTCAAGGGATCGGAAAAAATCCGCGTATTAAGCGGAATCGCGTATTAACCGTGAGCGTCTTAACCGGGTTCCACTGTATTTGCCTGACAAGTGAATGAAAAATATTTTTCATTAAAACCTAATTTAAATTCGTATAATAAGTATCGAACTGTTACTTTAAACATTTAATCAGATATCGTTAGATAGTTTTTAATGAAAATTAAATGTCGTAAAGCAGAAAATAAGATTTGTGAAAAGCCGTTATTACACTTTTTTTCTACAATAGATGTATTAGAAACAAATTCTATTATAGTGATAGCTAGGACAATTTTTTGTTTCATCAAAAAAATGAAGAAAAGAAAAAAAAATATTGTGAATATGACGGAAACTGGATAGCTTGCTTCCAACTATTTTTTTTTCTTCTATCACCGAACATTCCTTAATTAATTTTCTATGAATCAAGAAATCAGATGAGAAAACTTTCATGTTATCACATCGTTTTCTGGTGTAGTAATTAAATTAAATTCCACGAAGAGTTTATGAGAGTTGAAATGATGAAGCTATGTCTCTAGAAAAAAATTAAATTTTTGTAAAAAAAAAAAAAAAAAAAAAAACTTTACTCTTCAAATTTTGAATATTTTTTTTATAAATGTATATTTTGTACATAAGTTAAATTTATAAAAAGTGTGTCCAGTATATTAGAATAATTGTGAAAAATGTTTCTAAGATTGAATTAGAGAAACTATGCATTATACATAGATTATATCATTTTTAACTTGTTTATATATGTTTCCAGAGATTTAACGGTGCAGATTTGTAGTATCGTAATATAGAAGATAATAAGAAATAATAAATATAAATACAGTTATTAATTTAATAAAAATGTAACTGATCTCAATGAAAGAAATCTAGAAAATATTAATTCTTTTGCTACAATTAATAAAAGTTTCTATTTCTTATTTCATTTAAAATAGAGGCTTATTATAATTATTACAACTAGTATGAATTAATTAATTTATTTATTTATTTACTTCACTGCACCTATATTATAAAGTCAGAACATGTTAGTGAGTAACACTGGCGTGATATTGACGATCGCAACAATCTGAATAATAAATTTCGCATTTTTCCAAATTTATTAATTTCTAAACATCGCACAATTTCAAATTTTACACCGTAGAACGAGGTGGAGGGGAGGGGCGTACTTTCACATGCAATTTGTTTGAACATTGTTTTTCAATTTAATTATATTCTATTTGTTATAAAATAACTTTCGAGCATGATTTTCATAAAATCGATTTCTACCTTGAGTAGCCTGCTTACGGAGGAATCACACGTTTGCAGTAGAATCAATATAAACAATTCAGTTTTTGTTTCCGGCAAATGTTCCATAACTAAGTTAAAACTTAATCAATAAAGTATAATAAAAATAAACATAAATTTCACAGATATGTAAATGAACTACGCGCATAAACACTGAAATAATCCGAATTAAAAAGGTTCCTTTAAATAGTAAAATCTGTGGTGTTTTCTTTGGTTTATTAACGCCTGGCTTGCGGCTAATACGAAAGTACTGGTTTTTAAAAAAAAGAAGACTTTATTTGAATACATAATCGATATTTTTCATATAAAAACGCTCTTTGCTATTATTAGTGGGCAAATTAAAAAAAAAAAATAGGGTAAAGTACCCATATTTCGTCCCCTTTAACTTCTCCGCTTCTGCGAAAGTGACGCCACTTATGACGCAAGGCACAGGGGACGGAAGGTAAAAGGGGTCAGTAATGAAAGTTTCGTTCGCCAAGACGCATACATAAAATAAAGACGTCGAATTTTTTATTTTTAGAAGACCTGAGTTCTTATTACGTCGCTCGTAGAACATTATTTACTCTACTGTAAGTATTTATTTATTATTCATTGCATGTATTTTACGTAGGTAAGATGCTGACAGTAGCATAAAGTGAGTTTTAGGACGCTCACTTCATCTGACAGGAACTGAAGCTCCGCTATATTGGGAAGTAGCGTGGTCCCAATTTCGTCCCCCTTGCAGTTCTTATTTTCGTCCCGGGGACGAAATTAGGAATGCTTTTTCATGACATTTTTTTTTTTAATTTTTCCTCATGTTTGGATGGCTAATGTTTCGTTATGTTATTCTTTCACTGATAATTAGTGCATTTCTTTGTGCCATACTTTAACGCAAATTAAATTACTTACTCATTTAGAAATACATTTTGATTTAGTTATAAGTTAAGCACCGGCGTATTGGATTTTTTCGGGAAACGGAATTGGGACCATTTTTTTCTTTTGCATATTTTTTAGATACTTTTGAAAAAAAAATTTCGCATTGTTAAAAATTTTTTGTACGATATTTGCCTATGTTTCTATGTGCGTGGGTAGTTAGTCTGTGTAAAATCTAAATTTGGTAGGTTTTTACTGAAAATTACATTTAGGGCCTAAAAGTGACTGGGGGGAAGATATTTGGGCACTTTACCCTATATATTAAACGTAATAAAACTTTTAGAGTTTTTAATTAAAATATTTTTAACTATGTAGTGTACACGAGCAGTATGTTCTGTAACCCTGAAATCCGGGTTTAGTTACGCTGGTTTTTTAAATGTATAAAGTTTCATAATATTTAAGCACCTTAATTCATTTTATAAAATCATCCAGTCAACAATTTTGAAATTAGTATTGTTAACAATATTTTGGGAGTAACTTTTTAAAAATTTATTATATTTAAATATTTCTCTTATTTAAATATTTCACTAAAAGTGAGTGAAAAATCTTTCTGACAAAAATTTATTTGAATTTTGTTTGATAAATATTGAATTTAAAAAAATCATTATGCCTGTATTATCACCTGTAATACTACAAGTGATTGAAAAATCTTTCTCACAAAAGACAATTTTCAATTTGTTTAATAAATATTGAAGTTTAAAAATTTAATAAGATCTCTGCGGCAATTTTACAGGATTAGTAAATGTTGCAAAGCAGAAATTAACTCTTGTGAAAATACACTATTACATTTTTATTCTAAAATGTATAAGAAATAAATTATAGTGATAGGCTATTACAACCTTTTGTTTAATCAGGAAATAATTGAAAAAGGGGTGAGAATTTTGGAAGTGCTATGCTAATTATGTTTACTTTAATTTAAATTGCTTTTTTTCTCTATCGCCTAACATTCTTTAATTAATTTTCTATGCATCGGGAATAGCAGAGGAGAAAAGCTTTCATGTTATCATAACGTTTCCTCGGGCAGCAATTAAATTAAATTCCAAAAAAAGAGTTTATGATAGTTGAGTTAGGGAAACCATGACTCTTGAAGTAAATTAAAATCTTGTTGAGGCAGTTGAGATCTTGTTCTCAACTGCTCTGCTCAACAAGCTCAAACGTTTTGACACATTTACAAATTCCTATTTTAACAGAAAGATATGAAATTGGAAAGCCCATGGAAGCGATTTGGAATCAAAATGTGTTTTCCATTTTTTGATAAATAAATTACCTATTGAGTTATAAGCGATTTTGGTCAAGTGACAAACACGTTTTTCATCTTTTCTTGGGTGGTTATTCTTCTTTCGCGCGGAAATTTGGTTCAAAACGCCCACGCTGACACTATTTTCTTAAATATCTATTCCGTTTGCAAAAAGACGGATAAAACAGCTCGATGAACAACAACACCTGCTAGTTTCATGCATTTCAGAACAAAAATAGTTCTAGCGCCTACAAGAGGTACAATTTTAAGGAATTTCTCCAAATTTGAATTTTGAAAATTATTTGAACTGAATTATGTTTTATATTTTAGAGCAATAATGAAGAAATTTCTACGATTGAATGAGAAATATTATGCATTATACATTGATTATATCATATTTCTACCTATTTTTTATACTTTCCCACAGATATACAGGGGTGCAGATATACAGTGTCGTAAAACACTAGATAATAATGAATAATAAAAAGCAATGCAATAATTCTTTGAATAATAAAAGTAAAAATAGTTTTTAAAAATGGCTATTTTATAAGTATTCTATGGTCATCGCCAAATTTTTTCATTGCAATTCATGTTTTTTTTTTTTGTTTTTGTTTTTTGTTTTTTGTTTTTTTTTTTAAATATATAAACTCTCATCACATTTAAGCACATTGCTTCATTTTATAAAATCCGTCACACTGAAAAAGAAAATCTTTAAAGTTACTAAAATTGTTCTAGGAAACTGGGACTCCTAGAACTTTTTATGTAATAGCAACAACAAAAATTCATGTAACAGACACACTTTTGCACCAAAAATCAAAAAATCTGTAATGTTACAAAGAATGTTTTCGGAAACTGCGATGCCTACACTGTAAAAAAAAATCTGTGAAGTTACTAAAGTTTTTCTAGGAAACTGGGATTCTTAGAACTTTTCATGTTACGGCAACAACAAAATTTCATGTAACAGACACACTTTTGCGCCGAAAATCAAAAAATCTGTAAGGTTACTAAGAATTTTTTTGGAAACTGGGATTCCGAGAACTTTTCATGTAACTGCAGCCAGGGTTACAAATAAAAGTTTAGTAAGATTACTGAAATTTTAGCAGATTCATTTGTAAAGTTACAGATTTTTGTAGCTTTACAAAAACTAGTTTTGTAGATTTGCAGCTTTTTTCGTACAGTTACAGGTGAAAGTTTAGTAAGCATGTAACTTTACATCTGTAGAACTACAGATTTTTTTTTACAGTGTAGAACTTTTCATATAACTGCAACCAGAGTTACAGATAAAATTTTAGTAAGATTACTGTAATTTTAGCAGATTCATTTGTAAAGTTACAGATTTCTGTACCTTTACAGAAACTAGTTTGATAGATTTGCAGCTTTTTTTGTACAGTTACAGATAAAAGTTTAGTAATTTTTTTTTTTTTTTTTTTTTTTTTTTTTACAGTGCAGTGGGCAATTTTTAAATTAGCATTGTTAGCAATATTTTGAAATAAGTTTTTTAAAATTTATTATATTTAAAAATTTCACTGATTTAAATATTTCACTAGAAGTAGGTGAAATCTTTCGGGCAAAAAATTATTCTAATTTTGTTCGATAAATAATGAATTTTTAAAAAATTATTATGTTTAAATATTTCACGTATGAATAGTACTTACTCACTAATAGTCACTAATAAGTTAATGAAAAATCTTTCTCACAAAAAGCTATTTTCAATTAGTTTAATAAATATTGAAATTTAAAAATTTAATGAAAACACTGGCAAATTTTACTGGGTTAGTAAATGTTGTAAAGCAGAAAGTAACACTTGTGAAAATCCATTACTACATTTTTATTTTAAAATGTGTGAGAAATAAATTATAGTGATTGGCTATTACAACCTTTTGTTTAATCAGAAAGTAATTAAAAAAGTTGTGCGGATTTTTGAATCTATGTTTACTTTCATTTAATTTTTTTTTTCTATCACCTAACATTCTTTAATTAATTTTCTATGAATTAGGAATCGTGAAGGAGAAAAAAATTTCATGTTATCGCGTCGCTTTTCTCGCGCAGAAATTAAATCAAATTCCAAGAAGAATTTATCAGAGAGGAATTACGGAATCCACGACTTTCGAAGTAAATTAAAATCTTGTTAAAGGAAACTTTACTCTTCAGTTATTGTGACTTTAAATTAAGTTTTAGCCTCTAAAAGAGGTGCAATTTTAATGATTTATATATATATATATATATATATATATATATATATATATATATAAATTTAAATTTTGCAGATCATTTTAACTTATGCCTAGTATTTTAGAGCAATGGTGAAGAAAGTTTTAAGACTGAATGACAAAGATTGTGGATAGTACATTGATTATATGATATTTCTAATTAATTTTCATATGTTTCCAAAGATTCTGGTGTGCAGATATATGACGCCATAAAACTTATAATAAATAACAATGCAGTAATTCATTGAATAATAAAAGTTAAAAATGTTTTTAAAAATAGCTCTTTTATAAGTATTCAATGGTCATATTGAATACATCGCCTATTTTTTTTCACTGCAATTCATGTTTTTCTCCGAAAATTTCAGTTGCAATACATTAATTTGCCGTGGGCAACGAACTCGATTATGAAAAATTCACTGTTTTTTTTTTTTTTTTTTAACGCAGGGTAGAAATCTCAAGCAAATAATTATTTTTAAATATATAATTTTTGCCCAGTTTAATTTTTAAGAAAGGGAACAGGAAAGAAAAATGAAACATTCTTTAAGCTATCTTTCAGATTACTATTTTGATTTTTCAGCGTATAATCATAAATTAATTAATATTAAACTGTTAATTGATAAAAGCGTATTTTTTTATATTACACTCTTCTTTTTTTATTTATAATTTATTTTCTACTTTTAAATCTTTAAAATGTTTCATTTTTGCAGTTTCACAATGATTTGCCATATGTTGGAGAACACTTGTTGCCGCATCATTAAATCTATTGTTTTCTCAACTTCCATACAATTTTACGAGTTACAGAGAATATTTTGCGATTTATGATCTGTGGCGGCTTTATTGGAAAATGTCATAAAATTGATTTTAATATCTTTGCGGAAATTATTAGTATTAGTAAATGTTGTAATGCAGAAAGTAACACTTGTAAAAATCTATTATCCCATTTTTAATCTAAAATGTATAAGAAATATATTATAGTGAATTATAAGGAATATATTGTAGTATTTTAAGCTATTACAACCTTTTGTTTAATCAGAAAATAATTAAAAAAGCGTTGCGGATTTTTGAATCTATTTTTACTTTCATTTAAATTGCTTTTTTTCTCTATCGCCTAACATTCCCTAATTAATTTTCTAAAAATCAGGAATAGAGGAGGAGAAAAACTTTCGTGTTGTCACTTCGCTTTCTCCGCGCAGGAATTAAATTAAGTTCCAAGAAGAATTTATCAGAGATGAATTAAGGAATCCATGACTTTCGAAGTAAATTAAAATCTTGTTAAAGGAAAGCTTACTCTTCAGTTATTGTGACTTTAAATTAAGTTCTAGCGCCTAAAAGAGGTGCAATTTTAAGAATTTTAAGGATTTTTTTTAAATATAAGTTTTAATTTTGTAGATTATTATAACTTATGTCTAGTACTTTAGAGTAACGATGAAGAAAGTTTTAAGATTGAATGAGAAAGATTATGAATTGTACACTGATTATATCATATTTCTAACAAAAGATTCCATTTCATATTCTGCTAAACACAGAGGTTTATTTAAAAGCTGCTTTTGTAATTTAATACAACATTTTTAAGATGTCAAGTCGTATAATATATCGAAATAGAAAATCTTAATTAATTCATTCAAAAAAATCAGACATTCATTCTTAAAAAGAAAAAAAAATCTTAAACATATTTGGCTTATAAATTTCCTAAAATTTATTTCACTTATGTAGTGGCGAAACAATACCCCAGACCAGATGTTGGGAAAACTCAAAGTCCAGTTCGCATGAGAAGTTGGTGAGCTCAGCGAAAACGAAAGGCTGGGCACTGGAATTTAGAGAGATGTGCTTCTGCGTTGGAGAGAGAGAGGTGCTCTCTCCTGGCTGATCTTTTGATAAGGCGTTGCCCGCTTTTATTTTATTTAACGGGATCTCAGTAGACCCGTGATTGAATCTTTATCAACTAATGTTTAAATGTCGTGTCCCTGTATATGTTATAGCCAAGATGAATATTTGTATTTTTTAGTAATAGTCCAGAAGATTTTTTAATTAAATTTCTAAGTGTTTGAATCTATTAGTTTCCTTTTGCCGTCTCCTGACTGAACTCATTCCCACAATTTTTGGGGGCCCTGCCGGAATCTGAGCTAGACCGTTACGCATTTATGAAATCTACTGCCTGGATTTGAACTGGAATCTGAGCTAGACCGTTACGCATTTATGAAATCTACTGCCTGGATTTGAACTGGATTTGAATTGCAGGGCTAAATGGACTTGAAATCTATCGCCTGGACTGATTTTTTTTTTATCTGCAAAGAAGAACGGAATACTGCTGCGACATTGGAAAGAAGAAGAACTTTTTCATCTTCATTGAGGGGAAAAAGTTCTCTCAATTTGTGAAACAGTGTGTGCAAGGAATGCCCGGAGTTCTTTTAATTTTACGGGCCGAAGGATCGCATGTGAACGGCTCACTATGTTTTTTTTTGTGTGAGTCTTGGTTTCTTCGCGTGTGTGATTTATTTTTTCAGCCTAGTGATTTATTTTTTGTGGGCTGTTTTTTTTTTTTTTAAGTGTGATCGAATCATTTTTTCAGCCTAGTGATTTATTTTTTGTGGGCTGTTTTGGTGTTTTCTGGCTCACTGTGCTTTTTTTGTCGTGAGCCTTGATTCGTTTTTTTTTTCCTTACGCGTGTGAATATATATATATATATATATATATTCATTTTACATGCAGCGAATGTACCGGTGGTGGTACAAGATCGCACGAGCCATTTTTTATCATTGTGTTTTATATTTTGAAGAAAGGATTTTTCCCGTAAAAGTAAGTGAAGTTTTATTTTATATGTTTATGTTGTAAGAAATAATCGGTATTAGATTGAAATAAAGATAATGGCGCATTTAGTACGTGCCAAAAAAATTGATCTGCTACCGGTAGTACGGGAACTAGGGCTAGAAGCACCCGAAAGCTCTACTAAGCCCCAACTCTCAGAAATTATCATTAAATCGAGCGATTATAATGAAGATGTTGTAAAAAATCTTCTAGCCGGAATTGTTGCTGAAAGGGAGGAGTCTGACAAAAAAATACAATTAGAGGAAGAGAGTAAACGCAAATTTGAGTTAAAAAACTTGAACTACAAATCGCTGCTAAAAATAAAACAGAACCGACATTAAATAGCGGGATTAAAGGCCCCGATGTTTTGAAATTAATTACAAAGTATAACAATCACGAGGAAATTAGTATTTACCTTACACTGTTTGAACGCCAAATCAAGCGTCTAGGTGTAGAAAAAGAAAATTGGGTAACTTATTTGCTAGGTCTGTTACCATTGGAAATAGTTAATATAATAGGTCGCGAAAAGGAGGAACTCTCCAATGATTACGATTACGTTAAACAGTTATTACTGAAGAGATTCAAACTGAGTGCAGAACAATTTCGACAGAAATTCTTTTCCCATAGAAAGGAAAATTCGGCCTCGTGGCTAGATTTTTCATTTGAAATTACTAATTTTTTGGAACAATGGTTGACAGGTATTCACATTTCGTTCTTTGATGATTTAAAAAACATTTTGGTTATTGACCAAATAAGGAAAAGATTACCATCTGAAATAAGGGAGCATTTCATTGATGACTTGCCTAAGTTTACGAAGGTCTCAGATTTTATAAGTAAACTTGATGAGTATGAAGCGGCTCGCAATATTATCAGGAAGAACTCCGAACCGAGAAGTCCTAATAACGATGTTAAAAAGCGTTTTACTCAAAATGTTGAAAACAGAAGTTTTAACAGAAATAACATTTCGCAGAGTAGCAAATATGAAAAAAATTATCTTAACACGAGGAATAACGCTAACCCTTTCAAAATTAGATGCTTTTATTGTAATGAATACGCCTCTTATAAATCAAATCAATGTCCCCGCAGAAATGAAGGGCCAACTTATTTTAGAGGCAAAGAAACCGAGCACAGGGCTGAGCAAAGTAATTTCAATTATAATAAATCAGTGAACACTACGAATAACAATTCCTGCCCATCGGATAAAATCCTCAAAATTATTGAAATTATGGGGAAAAAGGTCAGCTGTGTGGTAGATTCTGGATCTGACGTAACAATGGTTAATGATAACATCTATAACAGTTTAGGATGCCCTAAATTAAATGAAAAAGATGTAAAACTGACAGGAATTAGCGGAAAAGGAGCGAGTCCGATGGGTTTTTTCAATACCGACATTTCAATCGATAATGTTAGTATGAATTGTGATATTTACGTTTTAAATGATTTACAATACGAAATGATCCTCGGAAATAATTGTTTAAGTAAATTAAATTTTGAAATATCTGGTAATGGCCTTAAAGTTATGAGTAAGCGAAATAAGGAGAAAAATTATACTGTTAATATGATAACTGCGGTTTCCTTAAAAATTCCGAAGTTAGACACTCCTTCAGATGTTGTAAACATTCCCATGGCCAAATCAGTCTTGCAGTCGGATGTTGTAATTATTCCCATGACCATGCCAGGCTTGCTGTCAAATTCCATCTACACTCCCATGATTGAAGAATGTTTAACTGACACTCCTAAGTATGAATCTGTTTACTTAGCAGAAATGGTAAATTCGGTTAATATAAACGAAATTGATCTTACTCACATAACTGACTGCGGTTTAAAAAAAGAATTAACTTAGTTGAGAATTACAAGCCTGAGAAAATAAAAAGTGCTAACTTGAAAATTAAAATAATATTGAGCGATGAAATACCGATTACGCACCGACCCAGGCGATTAGCATTTGCAGAACAAGCGTTTGTTAATAAACAAATCCAGGAATGGCTCGATAAAGGCATTATACGAGAAAGTTGTTCGAGTTACGCCGCGCCTATTGTTTTAGCCAAAAATAAAAATGGCAATTACAGATTGTGCTTTGATTATAGAAAGCTTAACCGAAAGATAATTAGGGATAATTACCCCCTTCCGGTAATAGATGATATTTTAGACGATATCGGGCAAAATAAAGTTTTTAGCACATTAGACTTAAAGAACGGTTTTTTCCACGTAGAAGTCGATGACGACAGTAAACAATTTACTTCGTTTGTTACAAATAATTCCCAGTTCGAGTATAATGTGATGCCTTTCGGCTTAAGCT
The DNA here is from genome assembly GCA_963932465.1 of Maratus speciosus. Classification (NCBI taxonomy): domain Eukaryota; kingdom Metazoa; phylum Arthropoda; class Arachnida; order Araneae; family Salticidae; genus Maratus; species Maratus speciosus. Next base: position 576,163,991 of record OZ010790.1, on the reverse strand, counting down.
CAGCTCCTCAGTTTTTGCAACGCTACATATATGCATGCCTCAGAGAGTTAATAAGAGATAAAACGATTTCCGTGTACTTAGACGATATAATCGTCCCTGCGAAGACTGAAGAAGAGGCGCTTTCTAAACTGAAACGCGTGTTTCAGGTAGCATCAGAGTATGGTCTCGAATTCAATTTTTCTAAATGCCAGTTTTTGAAAAGAAGGATCGAATTTTTAGGATACATAGTGGAAAACGGAACAATTCGCCCTTCAGAAACACATGTTGAGAAATTCCCTGAGCCACAAAATAAGAAACAACTCCAGAGTTTCCTAGGGTTAACTGGATATTTTAGAAAATATATAGCGAATTATGCTAGAATCGCTAAACCCTTAAGTGATCTCCTGAAAACGGAGAACGAATTTAATTTTGGAGCGAGTCAAAAAGAAGCTTTCCAAACATTGAAAAATAAATTGTCTGATAAACCGGTGTTGCACATATTTAGACAAGGGGCAGAGACAGAATTACACACGGATGCTAGCAGCTTAGGTTTGAGGCAGTCTTGTTACAAAAAGATGATTATGGAAACTTACACCCCGTTCATTTCATGAGTAAGAAAACAGCACCCGCCCAAGCCAAATATAGTAGTTACGAGCTTGAAGCGCTTGCTGTTACTGAAGCATTAAAGAAATTCCGGACATACCTGTTAGGGAATAAATTTAAAATAGTAACTGACTGTTCCGCCTTTCAAAAAACATTAGAGAAGAAAGATCTTACGCCAAAAGTAGCAAGGTGGGCATTATTTCTGCAAGAATTCGATTATCAAATTGTCCACAGACCCGGCAGTCAATTGAAACACGTTGATGCGTTGAGTCGTAACACCGTATTAGTCACAACACGTTCGCATGATGAAATTACAACAAAATTAACCAAAGCTCAAAACGAAGACGATTACATTAAAACTACAGCGCCTTGAAGATACAGTGTGGAAAACGGCTATTCCTATAATGCTTTAAAAAGTGCTAAAAACTTGTATCCCATAAATCTTCAACAATGCTCAGCGGCAATATGCTGATACGAGCGCCATCTCGTAACTCTTTTCAATATAAACACTGTGTTTTCAAAAATTATAGAATGTTAAATGTCGGAAACTATAAATATAAGATATTTTGGTCTGTTATAAGCTAATTTAGTTAAGGAATGACGTGAAATAGGTTAAAGAGTCTCTTTTAGAATGACAAATCACTACGATGGCGCTACGATCGACATCTTGTTATTCAGCATCGTTGTACATTTATGGGATTCAATTTTTTAGCATTATTTTGTAGCCGTTTTCCACACTGTATCTTCTAGGCTCTGTAATTAAAACTACCAAAACACTAGTTGAGAAAAATGAAAGTAAAGATTATTTTGTTAGAAAAAATATTGTGTATAAATATAAAGATGGTAGAGAATTAATTATGGTACCGTAAATTATGCAGAAAGAAATTATTCGCGAAATTCATAATAAAGGACATTATGCTGTAGCCAAGACCGAAGCTATAATAAAGCAGGATTATTATATCCCTAATCTTCGAAAACAAATTGAAAGTGTTATAGGAAATTGTGTAGAATGCATCCTATACAACCGGAAGCGAGGGAAAAGTGAAGAATTGCTAAATCCCATTCCTAAACATGATTCCCCTCTCCCAACTTATCACGTCGACCACTTAGGCCCAATGCCCTCGACCAAAAAGAGCTACAATTTTATATTCTCTGTAGTGGACGCTTTTACTAAATTCGTGTGGTTCTATCCAGTGAAGACTACATCTGCAAAGGAGGCAATTTCTAAATTAAAAATTCAACAAGCTACATTCGAGAACCCAGAGCGAATAATCAGCGACCGAGGTGCCGCCTTCACTTCTAGTGAGTTTAAAAAGTATCTCGAAGATAAAAAATATTGAGCATGTTCTAATTACAACGGGAATGCCCAGAGGAAACGGACAGGTAGAACGACAACAGGAGACTCTCATATGATTAATATGAGTAAATTGACTAAATTAAGTATCGACGATCCGTCGAAGTGGTATAAATATGTACCGACTGTTCAGCGAATAATGAATAGTACGATTTCCCGAAGCACTCAATACACACCCTTTGAGCTTTTAACGGGAGTAAAAATCAGAAATAGGGAAGATTTAAGAATAAAACAAATTCTTGATGAGGAACATGAACACGCATTTGTCGAGGAAGGACAGAATAGCAGAAATATCGCGAAACAACATATATTAAAAATTCAGGAGGAAAATCGCAGGACTTTCAACCGTAAACGCAAAAAAGCGAAGTGTTATAGAATTGGTGATTTAGTTGCAATCCAACGAACCCAATTCGGGGTCGGTATGAAGCTACGACCGAAATTCCTTGGTCCATACAAAGTGATCAAAGTTAAGCGCAATGTCGAAAAAGTGGATACGATGTCGAAAAAGTGGGATTTCAAGAGGGTCCAAGAGTGACCTCTACTGCAGCTGATCACATGAAGCCATGGGCTTCTTCAACCTAAAGAGAAAAAATATAGTGCTAGTTCAAGTTGATATATTTATGTGTTTTTTTTTTTTTTTCATCGTCTCATCTTTTTTTTTTTTTACTGTGTTTATCAAGAGTGACTGTGCTGTCATCCGAACATTTTTTATGACTATTTTATACAAGAAAAAAAAACTCTCTGTTTAAAAACTGTTCACAGGACTGCATCCACGTGATGGACTCACCTGCACATTGTTTTTTGGGCTATATTTAGCAAAAAGAACTGAAACGGTGTTTTTTTTTTTTTTTTTTTGATGGAAAGACTGTGTTTGTCTGTATACGTAGTTTGATATTGCAATTATTTGTCGTTGTTTGTTTTTTGTGTGTTTTTCCAGTATTTTTCAGGATCCATGAAAGTCGGACGGTACCAGTCCAGCCTATATGGTGGGTGACCTGTATGGACACAGGATGGTCAGGATGGACGAGTGTACTGGCGAAATAATACCCCAGACTAGATGTTGGGAAAACTCAAAGTCCAGTTCGCATGAGAAGTTGGTGAGCTCAGCGAAAACGAAAGGTTGGGCACTGGAATTTAGAGAGATGCGCTTCTGCGTTGGAGAGAGAGGGGGGTGCTCTCTCCTGGCTGATCTTTTGATAAGGCGTTGCCAGCTTTTATTTTATTTAACGGGATCTCAGTAGACCCGTGATTGAATCTTTATCAACTAATGTTTAAATGTCGTGTCCCTGTATATCTTATAGCCAAGATGAATATTTGTATTTTTTAGTAATAGTCCTTAATTAAATTTCTAAGTGTTTGAATCTATTAGTTTCCTTTTTCCGTCTCCTGACTGAACTCATTCCCACACTTATGTACAGTATGATTTCAAGAATCCGGCATTCAGAAATCCGGCAACTTCAAAATTATGGCATTTCCCTTCCTTTTTCTTTTACACTTTCGAGATATGGGAGAAGAAAAATAGCAATTCTTTATGAATTAAAAACTTCAAAATGGAAAGTAAAAATGTAAAAAAAGAATATTAACTATATTTTTCATTTGTCAGAGGCGATTATTTTCTGAACAAATTTTCCGGGAGCTGCACTGTTGCTTAGAAAAGGGAACAACTTTGGGAATAACTTTGGCGAATGCATGGCACAATGTATTACCGGAATGAATTTTCGGTATTGGCGACATCAATGATGAGGAAGAATTTTCAGGCTTTTACATTTCCCGTGAAAAGGCCGCAGTTTATGAGCTGATTGAACACGCAAAATATGAAAATGAATTAAGTGTCGAAAAATGGGATATAAATGATTGGCTAAGCATTGACGAAAATGTATGAACAACGAACAATTTAAAGGACAGCCAGATTACTGTGCTAAATAGAACCGCCGATAATGTTAGTAGGAGCCCAGAAGAGGACTATGAATAATCGACAGAAGTAAAGGTGTCACTAGAAAAATGCATAAATTTGACAGGAGAATTAATATATGCTTTAGAGAAACAAGACTGTATTTCCGAAATAGACATTCTTCATTTGTTTAAAATACGAAAAAAAAAAAAAACTTGATAAAGAACAGTCAAAAAATTTAACGCAAACAAAATAGACATTAAGGGTTCCCAAATTACAAGTGAAGAAATAATTTCTCTCTTTAATAGATTTTTTTTCTGTAGAAAATACCAATTAAAGTAATTTTTGTTAATTTAATTTTCTGTTTTTCTTACATAGTTACCACTTAGTAATGAATTAAATTAAGTCTAAAAGCACCATTAAAAATACAGGACTACTTCTGATATTCCTAGTTACTCATTTTAATATTCCTTCAAAAATCCGGAATTTTCAAAAATCTGGCATAGTCTCGGTCTCAATGATGCTGGATATTTGAAATTATACTGTATTCGCCTGACAAGTGAATGAAAAAGCTATTTCATAAAAAAACTAGTTTAAATTCTTATAATAAAAACCGAAATGTTACTTTTAACATTTAATGATATATCGTAGGTAGGTTTTCATGAAACTTAAAAATGACATTTGTCAAAATCTATTATTACATTGTTATTCTACAACATATGTATCAGAAACAAATTCTATTGCAGTGATAACTATGACAATTTTTTGTTTCACCAAAAAATGAAGAAAGAAAAAAGAAACAATTGTTTCATCTATTTTTTTTTCTTCTATTACCGAAAATCCCTTAATTAATTTTCTATGAATCAAGAAAGCTAATGAGAAAACTTTCATGATCTCACTTCGTTTTTCTTGTGCAGTAATTAAATTAAATTCCACGAAGAGTTTATGAGAGTTGAGAGGAGGAAGTTATGACTCTAGAAAAAATTAAATTCTTGTAAAAAAAAAAAAAAAAAAAAATCTCTTCAAATTTTGGATATTTTTTATAAATGTACATTTTTCAAGTTAAATTAAAAAAATATATGTCAAGTATATTAAAACATAGTATATTAAAACAAGTATCATAATTGTGAAGAAAGTTTCTACGATTGAATAGAGAAATTATGCATTATACGCTGATTATATCATTTTTAACTTGTTTATAAATGTTTCTAGAGATTTTAAGGTGCAGATTTGTAGTAAAACATAAGAAAATAAGGAATAATAAATATAAATGCGGTTATTAATTTAATAAAAATGCAACTGATGTCAATGAAAGAAATCTTGTACATATAAATTGTTTTACTACAATTAATAAAAGTTTTATTTCATATTTGATTTAAAATGGAGGTTTATTCTTATTCTTATTGTTATCTATTTATTTATTTCACTGTATCTATATTATTAAGCCAAAACAAGTCCGTGATAAAAGATGATGTCATATTGACAATGATAGCAACTTGAATAATAAATTTCGCATTTTTTGCAAATTTATTAATTTCTAAACTTCGCACAATTTCAAATTTTACACTTTGGAGTAGGGGGGTGGGGGGTGATTGTACTTTCAAATGCAATTTGTTTGAAAATTGTATCTTAATTTACTTACATTTTATTTGTTATAAAATTATTTTCGAGCATGATTTTTATAAAGTCTGTTTCTACCACGAAAAGACCGCTTACGGATGATTGACATGTTTACACTTAAATCAATATAAATAAAATAGTTCAGTTTTTGTTTCCGGCAAACATTTCATAGCGATGTTAAAACTTAATCAATAAAGATAATAAAACAATAATAAAAATAAAACATAAATTTAACAGATATGTAATCGGACTACGCGCTTAAACACTGAAATAATCAGAATTGAAAAAGTTTTTTTTTTTTTTTTTTTTTTTTTTAATACTGAAATCTTTGCGGAACTCCAGGCATGCGATTATTGTGAAAGTAACGCTTTTAATAAATTTCAAAAACTTATTTGAATACATAAATGATATTTTTCACAGAGAAATGATTTTTCGTCTTGTTAGTGGGAAATGTAAAAAAAAAAAAAAAAAAAAAAAAAATAGTGTAATAAATCTATTACATTTTTTAATTAAAATATTTTTTACGTTGCGTACACGAGCAGTACGTTCTGTAATCTTGAAATTTCGGGTTGGATATTCTGGAATTTTTAAATATATATAAGTTTCATAATCTTTAAGTAAAAGAACTCCTGTAATTCATTTAAAAAATCAGCCAGTCAGCAATTTCTAAAATAAGCATTGCTAAAAGTATTTTCTTATAACTGTTTAAAATGAATTATATTTAAATATTTCTCTGATAATGCTACATGTGAATGAAAAATCTTTCTCACAAAAAAATATTTTAAATTCGCTTGATAAATATTGAATGCTAAAAAATTATCATATTTAAATATTTAACTAATAATATTACAAATTAGTGAAAAAAAATTTCCACGAACAGTTTATGAGAGTTGCGATGAGGAAGCTATGACTCTAGAAGGAAATTAAATTCTCGTAAAGAAAAACTTTACTCTTCAAATTTTGAATATTTTTTATAAATGTATATTTTCCAGATAAGTTAAATTTATAAAAATTTTGTCCGTTATGTAAAAATAATTGTGAAGAATATTTCTAAGATTGCATGGAGAAACTATTCATTATACATTGATTATATCATTTTTAACTTGTTTAGGTATCTGTTTCCAAATATTCTGGTGTGCAGATATATGATAATAATGAATATTAAAAGTCGCTGCAGTAATTCATAGAATAAAAGCGTAACTGATGTCAATGCAAAAGTTTTGGAAATAATACTTGTTTTATGATAAATAATATAATATTCCATGTAATGTTCCTTTTAAAACAGAGGTTTATTTAAAAGCTTGTTTGGTAATTTAATGATTTTTTTTTTTAAATATAAAGTCGCATAATATCAAAATAGAAAATTTTCATTAATTCATTCAAAAAATTCAGACATTCGTCCTTTTTAAAATAAATATTTAGCATATTTGGCTAATAAATTTGATAGCATTTTTTTCATTTATGTATTTGCCTGACAAGCGAAGGAAAAAGCTTTTTCATAAAAACCTAGTTTAAATTCCTATGATAATCACCGAACATTTAATGAAACATTTAATGAGGCGTCGTAGGTAGGTTTTCATGAAAATTAAATGTCGTAAAGCAGAAAATAACATTTGTGAAAATCCATTTTTGCATTTTTATTCTAAACGTACGAGAAATAAATTCGATTATAAGGATAGCTGTGACAACTTTTCATTTAATTCAAAAATAATTGAAATGTTGGTGAAGATTGTGAAAACTAGGTATGTACAGTGTACAGTCGTGGGGGAAAAAAATAAACACCCCCTACTAACTCCTGAACAAATTATCGTAGAAGAAAGTTACTGGTACCAAACGATTGGAAATGATGTCTACTTTTAAATGATGTATATGAAATTTGCTTAGGGGGCCATCTACATATTAAAACGAACCATAACTTTGTTTTTTTCAATAGCAGTACACAATTTTGACAGTATAAATGAACTCTAAACCCTTCAATTAGCCTAAAAACAAATTTTTATGCAATTCGTACGATAAGTTTCCGAGAAATTAATTATTTTAAAACGAGCGTATTTTAAGGGCTGTATCCAAATTGAAGTTCGATACTCGATTGTTGACCTAGAGAGCCCCCTTCTGGATCAAGGCATTTTAAGCGACACTCAATCAGTCATTGAAGCCTGCTAGAGTACAAGACAGCATAAAACATTTCAAAATATCTAGTTACTTCTATCATAGACGGCCCCTTAAACCATCATTTTGCCGTTTTTTAAAAACAGGACTTAAGAAATCTAAATCCATCAAAAAAATTGTAGTTTGTAATTCATATTTTTTTCGAATATTAATTCCATAATTCATAATTCATATCATAAAATTAAAAAAATTGCAAATTCAACGTATTTATGTTTGGGCATATTAGTATTATTGCTACATAAAAAATTAGCACATTAGGAGCATAATTTCAGGAGATATAAATAAAAATATGAAAATGTAATTTAACATTAGAAGCACTAAATTTTGAATGTCCATAATTCAAAAACTTATCATTAAAATGACTTGAAATTTAGTTTCTAGGCATAGTTTGAACCGAAGATTTGAAATATCTCGTTAAGGCTCCGCTTCACTGAAACTCCCCGATCGCGAAATCCCATGTTAGCCTATGGGAAAACTTTCAAGTGCAATGACTCATTAACTAATATAATTATTAAAATACCGTTTTCACCATCAGAAAGTAGACGTCAGATGCCGATGATGTGCGTTTTTAAAAATTATCTCCGTAAATTTTAAGTACATAAAAAATCCCTATAAACTTTGAAATTTCCATTTGATTAAATTTTATCATCTTCTTAAAACTACTTAAAATTTACGTAGACAATTTTTAAAAATGCACATCATCGACATCTGACGTCTACTTTCTGATAGGGAAAACGGTATTTTAATAATTATATTAGTTAATGAGTCATCGCACTTGAAAGTTTTCCCATAGGCTAACATGGGATTTCGCGATCGGGGAGTTTCAGTGAAACGGAGCCTTAAATTTGCGTACTGCAATTGAAAAAAATGAAGTTTGTATTCGTTTTAATATGTAGATGGCCCCTTAAGCAAATTTTATATACATCATTTAAAAGTAGACTTTATTTCCAGTCGTCCGGTACCAGTAACTTTCGTCTACGATAATTTGTTGAGGAGTTAGTAGGGGGTGTTTACTTTTTTTCCCACGACTATACGTTTGCTTTCATTTAAATTTGATTGTTATTCTCACGGAAAATTCGTTAATTAATTTTTATGATTCAAATATAGAAAGGCGAAAATCATCCGTGTTCTCTGCTCTACTTCTTCATTCTTTCTATTTTTTTTTTTCATGCAATAATTAAAGCACCGTAATGTAACCACCCTCCTAATGTAAGTCACCCCCCTCCCTCCTTTTTGAAAAGCAAAAACAGTTAAATTTAAGGGGGAAGGGAATTTAAGGGGGATTTTAAAAAAATCTCTAAAAAACTGTTTTCATGAATAATTTAGAAGTAGAAAAAGATGCAAGAGTGAAAATCTTCACCTTTTGATTGGATTTCCGCTTTTAAAAAAAACCCTAAATTCTTGTCCTCCCCGAACAAACAAAGTCAAAAATCCCTAAAAATATTTATTTATTTATTTGCTCTGTTACTTTATTGTAACAGTAAATAATCAATCATCTAAATCACCTCCTAAAATTATCACTTCTCCCTTTAGCCTCCCTTCCGTACCAAACAAGCCTAGTTTAACCTTTAGAACTCTTATTTTAAAAAACATTATGACCGACAACAATCAATAATTAAATAATCATCCAACTCCCCAACCCCCACGCAGAAAAATGTCATTTTTTTTCCCTTTGCTTCTCACACCATAAAAAATTTAAAATTTTTAAAAAATATATTATTATTTCTGTATTTGTAACTTTCTTGTAATAATAATTAAATAATCATCTAATTTACATCTCCTCACTGCAATAATAATAATAATAATAATAATAATCATTTTCTTCTTTTTCCTCTCTCCCCAACTCACAAAGTTTAAAATCTTTAAAACTATTTAATTTTTCTTAAAGATTTTCATGCTGCATTATTACTTTATAGAAAAATAAATAATCATCTAACTCCTCCTTAAATGCCCATACCTCCATCTCCAGAAAAAGGTGTGAATTCCTAGTCCTGTGGGGGGCAAAAAGAAGAAGTATTTCTTCTTTGCAGTTTGGCTGTCTCGCTCCTGATTTTTTGTTAATGTGGGTGGAAAAGTTATTTTATAGAATATATTTATTTTAAAAGATTAAATATTTAGGAATTTTTCAGCGGGAAGAGCAGCCAAACTGCAAACTGCAAAATAGAGGAATTTTTTGCTTTGTTCCCCCCCCCCTTCCACACCATATTTTAAATATTCCTCTTTGGGGGGGGGGGGAAAGAATGAAAGTTTCGTTGGAGGGATTTCAGATTATTGATATTTCATATTATAATTATAACCTTACTATAAAATAAGAAATAGGTCTGAAATTCTTGAAAAATACTATTAAAGATTTTAGGCTGTTTGCAGGGGAAAGGCGGGGAGGAGGAAGTAGAAGTTTTTGCGGGGACAGGAGAGTAATTTATATGACTGATTACTTATTTATTATTACTAGATAGTAACAAAACAGGGGGGGGGGATCAAAGGGGGAAGAGGACATTTTAAAGATAGATCGATAATTTAGGTGGTAGATTATCTATTTGTTGTTACTAGGGAACATGAAATTGGACAGAAGATTTTTTCAATGAAAATTTTTAAAATATTAAATTTTGTATGCTGGAGGGGAGAAGGACGCATAAATTTCGGAGGGTGGGGGTGGGCTGTAATTTAAATGAATCACTGTTTACTTATTGTTACTTGAAAGCAACAAGTAAGACAGAAGAATTTTTTAATAATTTTAAAGATGGAAATTTGTTTACTCGAGGGCAAAGGAGGGTAGACATTTTGAGGGTTGAGGGATATTTTAAATGGCTGATTATTTGAGGACGTAAGTTTCAAAACTCGCCTTATCCAAAATTTTAAAAAAATCGAGTTTTCTCTATCAATCTATTCTATTGGGGAACCTGTATGGAAAAAACACTACAATCTTTAAAAAACTATTTTTATCGAGTATTTCTGGCGTTGTAAAATCTTGGTTTACAATGAAAACCAATGGACGTATTCAGAGATTTTTCGCGATTTCCCAAAATTTTGTTTTCTTGATAAGACGAATTTTGAAACTCACGTCTTCATTTATTTGTTGTTACTAGAGAGAAACAAATACAGCGTTTTTTTTTTTTGTTGTTGTTGTTGTTTTAATAAAGAGTTTTAAACTTTTAGCTTTGCGCCTCTTAAGCAATTACTTTGAAATTTGATTTTCATTTGAAATATTGTATGCAAGGCGAATGTTTTTCTCTGGAATAATTTCCATGTATTAATATAGTTTCTATCGATGCTGGATTTAATTAAGTTTCGTGTTCGCCCCAGGTCGGTGGCTCACGATAAATATTCTTGTACTACGTTTGTAGCCTTGCCAACATATAATAGTGAGAAATTTTCCAGGATGGGTATCGTTCTATGTGGTTTAGTCGGTAGAACGTCAGTGCACTATACTGATGGCCCGGGTTCGAGTCCCGGCATGGAATTATTTTGACTATGTTGGCCCTTTGCGCCTCTTAAGCAATTACTTTGAAATTTGATTTTCATTTGAAATAGAGTTTTAAACATTGTACGATGAGGAGGGAGGGAGGGGGTAATATTAATTATTCCGAGGAATGATGGTTCCAATTTAGCTGATTGATATTTACATCTTGTTACTAGAGCGAAAGCAATAGGACAAGAATTTTTAAGATTCTCGATTTTTTAAACATTTTGTGCTGGTGGGTGGGAGAGAAGCAAATCGGAGATTTTACGTAGATCATTTTAAGCACTGTAAATATCGAAAAAAAATTTAATTCATGAAGAATATTCGAATTTGTTTTTAAAATGTTAAGGTTAGTTGGGGTAACTGGACCCACGAGGTAACTGGGCCATAGGCTATTTTATAAAAAACTGTTGATGTTTTTTAAGTTTTAGCTTTTGTGAACAATGCACCTTAATCTCTACTTCCTAAAACAACGCGTGTCAATTAAATCATAGCTCTCACTTTGCTGTGATAGGTTGTCAAAAAATTACGTTTCTTTTTTTAAAAACAACGTCATTATGGTTGAACTTCCTCGGTTTTTATTAAAATACTGTAAGTACTTTTATTAAACAATCTTTTTTTTAAAAGATTAGGCATATAACTACATTAATATTATTTGGTATCTATACATATTTACTTCATGTTTCAAATGTAAGCCCGGTGTCCCAGTTACCCCCATAAATTTTTCAAGAATGGGGTAACTGGGACATGTATCCGGGGTAACTGGACCATGCTGGATCCAGTTACCCCAATAGTTATAAATAATTTTTTTGAGTTTCTCTAACTACGAGAAATAAATTTCTCCATTGTTTTTTGCTCACTATAAAGAAAATTATAAAATACCTTATTAAAATTACGTAATAAAATTCAAAAAATGCATATTGGGTAGTATCAAACCAAATTTCTTGACCCCTTGAGAGGAGGTGATGCCGTTATGGCATCACATAATTTTAATCCCTAATTACCACATTGGCACCGGAATTTTATAATGAAACGCGCGAAGTACTAAGTACTAAGAAGTATTAAGTATGCGAAAGTATACTTTCACTTGTTTACAAATAGATTCTCTTGTAAATACTGGTGTCATTAAATTATTTCAACATTTTACGAATGCAAATACCTTGCCCCTGAAAGCGAGATAGCCAAACCTTGAAATTGTACGATGATACAGATAAAGTACTGAAGTACTTACGTAGCCGTTGGTTCATAGATTTACCTTGCTATTTTTTCCCTTAAAATACCCGTGTGACTTTTATACTAATTACCTATACTAAAGTACATAAGTACTTACTTAATTTTTATGTTTTTGGTATAAATAAATCTAATATTTTTACTTTGAGTGCTTTTTTTAGACACATTGACAGCAATGGTTTCCCTTACAACGCTCTTTAGTTGATATATAATTTACATGATCTGCCTGGTTTAAATTTTTTTAAGTTGTGTACACTTTTTCAAACAGGGCCTGATATCCCATATGAAAAAAAAATAAACGCGTGTGGAACATAGACCCTCCTGGTCCACTTACCCCATTTTTATGGGGCAACTGGACCCATGAGGAAAGAAAGATAAAATATGCATATTTTTATATTTTTAAATATCAAAATATAATTTTGAGCATTTCTGTCTGATAGAGGGAACCTAACTGAACACATTTACAGAAGTTCAGACTTTAATTCAAATGAACATTAGCTTTTTGAAGCTGAATTGTCAGAAGCACGAGAGCCACATTGTAAAATCATGGCCCAGTTGCCCCAACTAACCTTAACTTGTTGTTCCATGAAAAATTTAGGAGATCATTTAAATTTGTGCAAAGAATGTGTAATATTTTATAACAATTATAAAGAATATTTGAACGATCCAGTGAGAAATATTATACATCATAAATTGATTATATGAAATTTCCGATTTATTTATACGGTTTTCGTAGATTATGGAATATAGATGTGATATATGTGTTGTAAAATGTCAAATGATAATGAATGATAAATTTAAATGCAATTAATAATTTAATAAAAGTTGAACTGATGTCATGGGAAAAAGTTTTGAAAATAATAATTGTTTTATTACAACTAACAAAATATTTCATTTCATATTCCGTTTTAAAGGGTCTTTTTTATTTCACTGTATTTCTCTTTAAGATATAAAGTCTCAAATTTAAGTAGAATTTTATTTAATCTTTAAAAAAATCAGCCAAATCTCTCTTAAAAAAACAAAAAAAAAAACATTGTGAACTATACTTTGTTAACTTGGTCAAAATTTATTTCATTTAAATATTTTCCTGGCAATGCTATAAATGAATGAAAAAATGAATGAAAAGCCTTTTTCCCAAACAATTTCTCCGAGTTCCTATGATAAATATTAGATGTTTCAATGCAAAAAGCAACATTTATAAAAATCCATTATTACTCTTTTATCCTGCAATATATCAGAAATAAATTCCAGCGTAATGATAGATTTTACATTTTTTTGCTTGATCGAACAATGATTAAAGTGACCTTTTGATATCACGTAACCTCGATATATATATATATATATATATTATATATATATACAGGATATATATATATTTTAGTATTTTTCCTATCTTTGAACGTATATATATATATATATACATTAAATCACACTAAATTACTCAGAAATTTAGTTAATTTCCAAATTTTTAGTTACTTATTTGCTATTTCTTTTTAAAGATGTTATTAATTACATTTAAAAAATAACTTAGTTAAAACTAAATTATCCATGCATTTTACAAAGTGAATATAAAGTGTACTATAAGTACTATTATTTTTAACACAATCATGCTGACTGGTAAAGTTACTATACGAATGGAATTTTTCCGACTGAGCAAAAAAATGCCCAACTCACTTCTGAACTCGAACTCAAATCGTTGGCTTACATTGCCAATGCTCTACCGTTTTAGCTACCTGGGCTAACAACTGGCGAACATAGTCGGTTGCCAGACCAGGTAGCCTAAACGGTAAGGCACTGGCAATGTAAGCTAAGTATCTGAGTTCGAGTCCCGTCTTGGGCATTTTTTCGCTCATTTGGAAAATTCAATTCGTATACTATAAGTGTTTAAAAATTTGATTCATAAAGAATACTTGATTTTGTTAAAAAAGTACATTGAAATGTAAGTTAAAATTTGTTGGAATGAATTTTTCTTGGACAAATTTTTATGATTATTAAATTTTGAAAGAAAAAGTCCACGGGCATGGACAGGTGGGAGGCGCTTGGGGGGTGGAGTTCCCTTTCCTCATAAATCAACACTTTTTATGTAATCATGGTCATATTCTGTCCATTTCCATGAGAAAATTTAAGATCGTAACTGCTCAACAACCTCCCTTCCTTCCCGAACTAAAATCTTGGCTACGCTACCGTGAAAATGCATCTTATGAATCTTTATGTTCTACATCTTATGTATGAACTCATTAGAAACAAATTCATTTCAAGTTGATGACTATGATAACTATTTATGTAAGAACCAAAAATAACGACCACGGGGATTTTAAAGTCCTAATACTATGTACACTTATATGGCCAAAGGTGACCGGCCACTTGCGATTTCAGACGCTTTGTTAAATATCTAGAAAAATACATGAGGAATTATCCTGAAACTGCAGGTGTGTAAACAGTATAGTATAGGTCATATATTTCCGCAAAGATTTTTTCCCGAAACCCCATAAGGGACCGTCAACAAATTGAAAAAGAAAGAATATCTTTCGGATAACCTTGTAAAAAAAATGTAGCAAAAGCGTTCTAACTCGAGATTATTAATAAGTGGCTTATTATAATATACTGTGTTCATTTTTATGAGGATAGCATGTATACTCGTAGAGAAATTAAGGTTTTTATAAAAACAATCCCAAATTTCGCCAAGTTTTTTGCTTATAATTTGCAGAGTTCTTAATATAAAAAAAAGTTCTTTTCAGAAAATATGACAAACAACATTGTACACAATACTCTGCAATCAGTATTAAAAAATAATAAAAATTGGAAGAAAAATAAGCAGGTTTACTAAAAAATGTTTCACTGCGAATGCGAGAATGCAATGAAAATATAATGTGCATAATGTATTGGCTAAGTATATAGAGCAACTTTTGTGAAAGTCTCAAAATCATAGCTTGAAAATTCTGAAAATTATCGTCGATAGAATAAGCTCGAAATCCATTGATCCCAAAAGGAAGCAGAAAGCTTAGGGGTTGTATCCAAATATAGTAGTACGTTCAATATTGTGTACGCTATCTTGGCACTAATCAACAAATATTTGATACAACCCCTCATATTTTTGCTTCTTTTGGGGAACAACGGATTTTGAGCTTATTCAATCGACGGTAATATTCAGAATTTTCAAGCTATGATTTTTAGACTTTCACAAAAGTTGCTCTATATACTTAGCTAATATATTATGCACATTATATTTTGATTGCATTCGCACATTCGCAGTGAAGCATTTTTTAGCAAACCTGCTCATTTTTCATCCAATTTTTATTACTTTTTAATTCTGATTACAGAGTATTGCGCGCAATGTTGTTTGCCATATTTTCTGAAAAGAACTTTTTTTTATATTAAGAACTCTGCAAATTATAAGCAAAAAAATTGGCGAAATTTGGGACTGTTTTTACAAAAACCGTAATTTCTCTACGAACATACATGATATCTTCATAAAAATGAACAGAGTATATTACAATAAGCCACTTATTAATAATCTCGAGTGTGAACGCTTTTGCTACATTGGTTTTGACAGGGTTATCCTAAAGATATTCGTTTTTTTCAGTTTATTGACGGTCCCCTATAGGGTTTCGGGAAAAAATCTTCGCGGAAATACATGACCTATACTATACTGTTTACACACCTGCAGTTTCAGGTTAATTCCTCATGTATTTTTCTAGATATTTAGCAAACGTCTAAAATCGCAAGTGACCGGTCAACTTTGGCCATATAGTGTATCTTTGTTTCATTGGAATTTATTAATTTTTAATTAATTTTCTATATTTCAGATGACGAAGAGATGTTCAGATAATGAATATAAAATACTATAAGTATGCTGAAATTTTTTTATAATAAAGAGTTCTTGAAATCGCATAAAAAATACCGAATTTTTACTTTAAAAATGTTATGAAAATTCCCTATGATAAATCAATTACTATATTTTATTTAGGAAATTATAAGAAATAAATTTCTTTCTTGTTATAATTATCACCAACCTTTTGTTTAAGGAGAAAATAATTATAATGACGGTGGCTTTAGTGGAATTTCGATATATAACCTTTACTGTCATTTAAATTTACATTTTTTTGTACTAAAGAACATTCTTTAATTAATTTTCTACGATTCAGGTAAAAAACAGGAAAACAATTCCATGTTCTCTCTTCTTTTTTCTCATGCAGTAATTAAAGTGAATTACGTTCCATGAATAGTTTATGAAAATTAAGTTGAGGCATCTTACGATTCAAAGGCAATTAAAAACTTACTCAAGAAAATCAAAACTCAACTTCTATGATTTCATATAAAGTCTCAGCTGTTAAAATAGGTTTAATTTTGAGGTTTAATTTTAAGAAAATTTCCTAAATTTAAATTCCTTGGATGAACTAAACTTTTAAAAATTTATCTAAAATAGTTCAAATCATTTTAAAAATATATGTTTAAGGCCCAATTATAAATAATGCGCTGTATATTGATTAAAAAGTTATTAATATAGTTTAAATCATAGAAATATGTGTATAAGACCAAATGATAAATAATACGCTGTGTATTGATTAAAAAATTATCTAATATAGTTCAAATCATTTAAGAAATATGTGTTTAAGACTAAATGATAAATAATACGCTGTGTATTCATCAAAAAATTATTTAATATAGTTCAAATCATTTAAGAAATATGTGTTTAAGATCGAATGAGAAAGAATACATTGTGTATTGATTTAAAAATTCATCTAAAATAGTAAAAATTATTTAAGAAATATGTGTGTAAATATATGTTTGTGTAGAATGAGAAACAATACATTGTGAATTGGTTATATCATATTATCCAACTTTTTGATAAACTATCATATTTTATTGGGTATTTATACATACACGGTGATGTATGTATACACGGTGTAACAGAAAAGATTGCCAAAACTTTTAGGGGTGCGTCAAGACAATAATTTTTTTCATGGAAACCAGGATCGCGAGTACTACAATAAACAGGGTGATTAAAAAATATTGGTCAAATTTTAAGAATAGATGGTGCACACCCAAACAAACAATTTTTGCATGTTGAACGAAGGTCGTCTGCCATTTAATTAATGCCTCAATAATGCAGAGTTTCATCCCAATCTGAACAAAATTATTTTTCTTTACTAAATTAAACATATTTTAAAACAATTTTAACACTTACTTCAGGGCCGAAACACGGGGGGGGGGGGGGGGGGAGCGGTACACTAACCCAGGGTGCCAAAGGAGCCAAAAGTAGATTTGGTTCGTCTTACAAAAAATTAAAAGCGAAATTTAGGTAAATATGTCATGGAATCGGACAACCCAAAGTAAAGGTGTATTCGTTAATTTTATAATATTTGTTTTGAACAGGGCTCGTATTTGTTAATCGTTTAGGAGCACAAAAAAAAAAAAAAAAAAAAGAAAGAAAGAAAAAATACGCGATTAACGCATTCATCCAAGATACTTGTAAGATCAATGAACTTTTCCGATTAGGTTCAAATTGGTTCAGTATTTCGGATAATAGCGTGATGACAAATTTTGCTTTTGTGTGTCCTAGTACACAAACTGTAAGATCTACATACTTTATTAACGAACACATACAAGATACATATGCAAGATCAACAACTGTCCTAATTAGGTATGAATTGGTTCAGTATTTCGGATGTTACCGTGACGACAATATTTGCGCTATGTATACCTAGTATTATTCTAAAATGGACTGACTGAGTTTTAAATCCAATAACTTGCGAATGGTGACAGCTATTAAAAAAATTCCTGTAGAAGGGTTATGTAAGATGTCAGGAGTTTTTTACTGCAATTCTCGATTTTAGTTAGAAATAGCAGCGATAGAGGGCGTTGCAAGCAAAAGGCACTAGATCGGGGTCCGATTTTTGACCTCTCTCTTCTCTCAGTGCGAAAGAAGGAGGTTAAATATATGGAGTGGGTCCCTAAGAACAAAATTGCATTGACGACTGTAACCCATTCCATATATTTAACCTCCTACCTTCGAATAAATACTGGGAAAAAAGAGAGGCTAAAAATCGGGCCCCGATTTAGCGCCTGCTGCTTGCAGCACCCTCTATCTCTGCTATTTTAATTTAAAATCGAGAATCGCAGTAAAAAATCTCCCGACATCTTACATAACCCTCCTGCAAGAAATTTTTTAATAGCTGTCGCCATTTGCAAGTTATTGAATTTTAAAATCAGTCAGCCTATTTTAGATAGACATAAAAACAAAATGATTGCAAAAGGTCGATTTCCAAAAAAATTAACCTGAAAATCTTAAGATTAATATACTTTCTAAGAATCATTTAATGTTTAAAGTAAAAATTAAAGCTGTTCTCAACTGCTCTTCTTAACAAGCGCAAAACGTTTTGACACATTTACAAATTCATTTTTTAACGGAAAGATATAAAATTGGAAATCCTGACTAGGGAAGCGATTTAGAATCAAACTGTTTTTTTCATTTTTTGATCAATAAATTCCCTATTGAGTTATAAGCGATTTTGATCACATGACAAGGACGGTTTTCACCCTTCTTTGAGTCGTTATTCTTCTTTCGCGCGGAAATTCGGTTCAAAACGCCCACTTTGACATTATTTTCTGAAAGATCTATTGCGTTTGCCAAAAAAGGAAAACACAGTTCAATTACATACTTTCTGAACAACAACGCCTGCTAGTGACATGCATTTCCGAACAAAAATAAAATAAAACTTATGTTATAAAGTTGCCCTTTTGGATTTGAGAACAGCCTTAAGGAAATACATTGAAAACTTCTCTTTGTAAATTTATTTTGGAAAGGATAAGAGGGGGTGGGGGCAAAATTCGTGCTTGCCCCGAATGAAAAAAATATCATAGTTTAGGCCCTGACTTACTTTGCTTTGTACGAAAGGCAATGGAAGTGTAATTACTAATTTTAATTTAATCCTATACAAAACCGAATATTTTCGTCTTGTTTATTTTGTTTGATTTAGAATTGACTAAATGTCTCTTTATCGGGCAATCTGGTCGTCTGTCAATATGTCCGTCCCTGCTCTAACTCGCGTAACTATACTGGGATTGCCATGTAATAGATATATGTTATTGAGATTTACTATGAAATGTTCTGTATTGAAATTTAATTGTGTAGCCTTTATAGTTCGTTTACAGGGACACTCAAAAGAAATACCGTAGCTTTGCGATCTATGGGGTGAAATGCAGTTTGCAATGTATTTTAATGATGTTGTACTATTTAAACTATATTAAAACTGATATACAGCCCTGAAGTGCTCTACAAGATGCTTACAGCAGAATAGATTATGCGTAGCATTTATCGTTCATTTAGAGGGACACACAAAAGAACTCGGTTACAGTGCTGTTTATGAGCACTAATTGCTACAAGCATGTTTTCTGATGTGGTAGGCGTTTTTAAATGTAACTAATTTTTGCGTCTTGCGTAGAGTATATAAATTCTTTAGATCATATACAGGGCTACACAAAATTACTTCAGTACATTTCCGATTATTAGCTGAAATTGTTGAATGGGAATTTTTAGCAAAGCTATGCGTTTCTAAAATAAACTAAATTTTAGAATACTATGAAATTTACATACACATCTGTTGATCATATATAGGGCATCACAAAAAACAATTGATCAGTTTCCGGTCTGTAGATGGTAAATGCTGGAAATTGGATTTACAAATGTGTAATGCGTTTTCCATCTCGTTTATTTCGACATCACCTTTCACGTTATTCCACGGTGAAGTTTTGTTATGCTATTCTGAATGTGTTAGAAAGCGTTTCATAATCTATGCTTCACGCATGATTTTTCCTTCTTTTCAAATAATTTCCTTTTGTAAAATAGAAAAGGTCGAGTGATAATAGCCTCGCTTTCAATGATAAGAATTGATTACTACAAAAAAATATCACTTTTAAATAATTCATTTTTTAATTTATGGAAATCTTAATTTTTTTTTTCTTCAATAACAATGTATCTTATAATATTGTTTTCATGTGCGAATTAAAAAATAACGGTGCATGGCTATTTTATTACCATATACAATGTAATAATTTTTTTCGGATATACGACAAAATTATTTTATTTGGCAAATTTTCAAAACATATTTTTTTTACCTCTATTCTAGTATCATTTGATAAATCATTCTTATTGTCTAGGGTGTCAAACGTTTTTTAAACTAGTTTTTAATAAAGCCTTTACTTGTTAGTTACTTAGAAAACAGCACTACAATACAATAAACTTGATCATTTTTCATTAAAATGAATTTTTGTTTAACTTTGACAGTAAATAATGAAGGATAAACTAACGGCGGAGTCATTTTCTATTAGGTTTGATTTATAGAAAGTTTAGGGTATTTTAGTTTTGGTCATTTCGGTTTGGGTTAGTTCTCCGATCAACTGAACGCATAAAAGTACAGTAGCCTTCCTCTTAACCGACCTCCTCTTAACCGGAACCCCGCTTTAACTGGCCGATTTTTTCCCCCGACATCAGGCAAAATTCAAAAAGGAAAATTTCGGTTCTCATTTCTTTATGGTTAATTAACTCAAATTTACTTATTGTAGATTAATTTCCACTTCTTATAAAGGTATGTGACAAGATTTTCAACAATTTAATTTGTATTAAATATTGTTTATTATATTTTATTAGGGATAATTTTTATTTCAATTCAGTTAATTACGACTAGTATTCATATTTCACAAAATATAGAAAATATGTACTTTTTTAAAACTACACAAATTAAAAAACTGAATGCATCCTACGCATTTAATTAATTAAATATGTAGTTACTTATCTAATTTTTTTTTTTACTTCTCCGGTTTTTCGCTTAACCGGCTAACCCTCGGTCCCGTTTAGGCCGGTTAAGAGGGAGGCTGCTGTATCTGTTTCTGTAGTAGTTGAGAGCAGATGTACAGAGCGTTTGTCAAGAGCTTTTTAGGTGAGTTCATAATTATATAAATACAGTAGAGCGCCGATTATTATCGGAACAAGTCTGTTCCGACCCTAGTTTGGATAAGCAAAAGTTCGGATACATGGACTGACAAGTTAAGGGATGTTCCTGACTATACTAAAACCTTCACACATTATCCAGGCTTAGGACTGGCAGCACCAGTTAGAGCTAGTGTGTTTAAATACTGTTCTGTTTTGTTTTTGTTTACTTTTTTATCATTTAAAATTTTCCTTTTCTCTTTTTATCATTTTCTGAACTCCAGCGATTATAATTTAAGCAAAAAAAAAAAATTTCGATTGTTGCTTGCTTCAAAGAAGACGTTCTTTCCAATACTGTCATATCTCGAATTCTTATACATTAGTTGAATAGGATCAGCGTTCTTCTGTCGTTCGAGCCATTCATAGCTGTTTCCAAACATTCAAAGGCTTCGTTATGGGATGGACCTGGGTCATTTTCAAAGCATTCGTTTTCATTTATTCATTTTTTTTTCATCTTAAATCTCATCCACAATCTCATCATCATTAAAAAAAAAAAAAAAAATTTGAGAAAAATAGTCTGTTCGGATAAATGGAACTTCGGTTAAAAAAAAAAAATTCTGAGAGAAATAGGCTGTTCGGACAATTGGAAGTTCGGTTAATAGGAGTTCCGATAATCAGTGCTCTATTGTATATAGCACCTATAGTCGTCGTCTGGCCCGTCCGTCTGCACGCATATAACAGCGCAAAAACTACCCAATAGCATGGTTTGAAATTTAATACATAGAACCGCTGCAGAATTTTGTAGAGTCATTTCAAATTTTATGAAAATCGAATCGAAACTTCAAAAGATAGTAATAAAAGTTTTCGTCATTCTATTAAATCCTATCATACGTAATTAATTCAATGATATCCCATGCTAGGTAATGACTCTAGGTTGCCATAGTGATTATTCTATAAATTCCTATCATACTTAATTAATTCAATGATATCCCACACTGTAAAAAAAAATTGGTAACGTTCCATGTAAAATCCAGGAACGTTTCGCCTTTTCTCAGGTTTTCAGAATAATTTAGCTCTTTCCTGTGAAATTCTGGTTTTCTTATCTGAAACGTTCCTGAACAAAAGTTGGAAACAGCAAAACGCTGCGGCCGCCATTTATTATTTTTTTGCTATAATCCGTTGCTCGCGCGCGAGTGTCGAAAACGAATTCCTTAAATGAATGTAAAAAAATCAATATGGAATGCAAATAAATCAATAGACGACATAATCCTTTACGTCTCTATTGTCAAGACCATTCAGATGAAAATACAATACCTCTGTGACATCGCTAAGAGATTATCTCTCGTACTTGTCTGTGGAATGTTTAACGAGCAGACCGTGTAAAAAAAAATACACCTATTATTTGGATCTTCATTAACCAGGGGACCATCAAACATGATTCTCACCGATTTTGATTAATTTAAAGTATGTTTTAGAGTTCTTATCTCTAATTATTCTTGTGAAAGGATTTCTTCAAATGGGCCTTAGATTTTCAGAAATTAGATGCCGAGGTTTAGCATACGTTTCAAATACCCATTAGTTTGCAGCTCTCAGTATGTCTTTCGTGGTGTGGACGCAGAAGGCTCGCACGCCACCCGTACGGCCCGAGTTCGATGCTACCTCTTGACTTTTTTTTTAAATTAATTTTATATTTTAACACTTTACAATTTGATTTAAATTTGATATATATTTGACACTTTGAATTGCTGCAAATTTGAATTTTTTTTTTCGGAAAAAATATACAATTACGTTTAGAATTTTTTTTTTTTTTCATGAAAATTTATATGTATTTTATCTAACTTGTAAACTAACATAATTACTGACGAAAATCCAAAATATTTTATGTCTAGATTTTTTTTTCTAATTATTATTTACATTTATATATTTTTATATTTTAAGCAAAGTTCAGAAACAATATATCATATATATATTTACTTTATTGAATTTTAACTGAAAATTTATTTTTTTCGTGTAAATTATAAATAATAATTTTGATGTCAATTTCAAAATATTTTTTCATTCTAACAAATAATGATAATAAAGCGAAAATTGTCAACTGGAAATGTAAAAATCGTCTGCGGATCCCGCATGCTGTGAAATGTCAGTAATGTTTTGCTGTCAACAGAAATATTCCTGGTATTTCGCAGGAAACTTACTGGCATTTCTGTAGAATGTTTTTAACATATACAGTAAAGTTCCAGTCATTTTCAAGAAATGTTTCTTGGAAATAATGGGCAACTCAGCTGCCCATTTTTTCCCAGGAACGTTGCGGATTTTTTTTTTACAGTGCATGCTAGGTAATGACTCTAGGTTGCCATAGTGATTATTCTATAAATTCCTATCATACTTAATTAATTCAATGATATTCCATGCTAGGTAATGACTCTAGGTTGCCATAATGATTATTCTATAAATTCCTATCATACTTAATTAATTCAATGATATTCCATGCTAGGTAATGACTCTAGGTTGCCATAGTGATTATTCTATAAATTCCTATCATACTTAATTAATTCAATGCTACCCCATGCTAGGTAATGACTCTAGGTTGCCATAGTGATTATTCTATAAATTCCAATCATACTTAATTAATTCAATGATATCCCATGCTAGGTACTGATTCTAGGTTGCCATAGTGATTACGTCCTTTTAAAGATGTAGTTCTATTATTTCTGTATTACTGGATTTAATACATAGAATCGCAATAAATTTTGTATTCATGCATTTTTCATAAGAGTACAACAGCTATTGCACCAAGATCTGAATATTTATAAAACCAGTTAGAGTACGAACGCACCTCATTTGCCACGTTTGACGTACCATTTCCGACTTGTTCAATATAAATATAACATTCCAACATATTCGTAATGCGTCAACGGTACCGTGGAGATATATATGACTGAAGAAAACACGATACAGCCAATAGAAATGTTGTTCATAAATAAATAAATAAATTGATTTATGTCAAAGAAAAAAATCTCATACATTTAACACTTTTTTCACTATTTCAGCTATACTCTACCTTTCTTTATCGCGGGCCGCAAGCATATGTTTGTGACATTAGGCGGGCCACAACACTCTTCTATAATTAAATATGTAAAACATGTATAATTAAAATAACGAGGTAACAAAAGTAGTATAACGAAACGAAATAGTAAAGTTAATACAATCAGTCGAATTGAACGTTTGTCACAGAAGAAATGTTACCAAAAATTTTTAACACCACTACTTCCAAATAATATATTTTCTGGCTGATTTCATTGCAAATGATGTAGAAATAAACCGCAAAGATTCTTGTTTCGAAATAGTGTTGTAAAACTTGTTTTCTGTCATTTTTTTTTCTTTCTGCGACAAAAAATTAGGAGATTTTTTTCTCAAAATAAAGTATTAATGTTTTTTTTTATTATTACTATTTAATGTAGAATTATAGTAAAACCTTCCGAAAGCGACCACGTTCCGTTACAATAAAAATTGGTCGCTCCAAGAGGTGGTCTCTTAATGGAGGTCATGTTTAAATCTAGATTTTAATTGTTGAAAAAAGGTAACAATTAATGTTACTAAAATTTACTTTTCACATTAGGAAAAAATATAAAAATTGAAGTATCAAAATAAAAGTTAATTACATAAGTTAATTATTGCAGATTTTAAAAAATGAATACATTGACGTTTGCTTTGATTTTACGGTTTTATCTTTTATAACTTTTATTCCAAAGTTCAGTAAATAAATGCATTTTTTTTTTTTTTTTTTTTTTTTTTTTTTTTTTTTTGGACGGGAGCAAATAATGACGATTTTATTAATTTATCTATTTCTTTGAGAGTTTCCTGACAGAATAGGGCAGGGGAGTTCTTAATTTGTCATCAGAGTTAAATTCATTGCCTAAAAGGCGCAAAGGGGTTTAAACGCTTAAAAGTTACCAGATGGTGCTGGTTATCTTTCAGCGGTTGTGTGGGTTGGTATTGGGCAATTCCATCGTAACTGACGTAACATTTGATCATCGAATTTTGTTTTCAAAACAATGTAGAAAATTTACTAATAAAGCTAGAACAAATTTTTACAATTTAAAATATTTCCTACAAAGGACTTAATACCCAGTTACCTGCAGATTATTTAAACCTCTCTTTTAGTCCCAAAAATTGTATTTCAAAATTCTGTAACTGACGCAATATAAAATAGACAAACATTTTTTCTGCCTGCATTGCAGTGTAAAAATTATCAAAACTATCCCGTTAAAAAAGGTGATTTAATGTTCTCAAAAAATTAAGTAATGCCAAATTATAACAGTAAGTTGTTTAATTAATTTCTGAATAATAAAAAAGAAAAAAATGGCATTTACACGCGTAACTGACGTAACTTTTATTGTGTAACTGGCGTAACATTATGACTTTACAAAGACAATAATGGTACTTAACCCCTTGGGGACGAGCGGCACGTATAAGTGCCGCATGAAGCGCTCAGAATCCTTGTTTTTATTCACCAGTAAAATTTTACTGTAAAATTTGCCTTATTTAATCAGCGCATTTTCTCGATTCAAGAAGACACAAATTTCTGTTTTTAAAAAACGGTGACAAAAGATTAAAAATTTCGTAAAAGGCTCCCGTCCTGAAGGGGTTAACTTAATTTGTAAACAGTAATTTACAATGCCTTTTTATTAGGATTTTATTATGAATATAAAAATATCAAGTTTTCCAATCATATCCTGCAATTAAACATATTTTAAATTTTATCCCCCCCCCCCAAAAAAAAAGATTATTTTCTGTGGAATTGCCCTATTGTAAGTTCGGACACGTGTCAGAGCTAATGAAATGGCAAGACCTTTAAAAAAACGGCTCGCTTGTGCGACTTTGACAAAGTTACACGAGGCCATCCAAAGCAAACACCCTGACATGTTAAGTGATGGTGTCATCCTCCTGTATGGCATTACCAACCCCATACTGCTCACCAAACTCAAGAATACCGGCAAAAATTCAAGTGGGAAGGCTAGTGCCCCCCCCCCCCCCCCCCACACACACACACACAAAACAAAATCTAAGTTTTGACACCCAGTGACTATTTCCTGGTTCCGAAATTGAAAACACTTACAGAGGTGTGAAAATTGTTAGAATAATCGTGAAATTTACATTAAAATCTTATTATATTGAAGAAATAATACATTTATAAATATTGATATATTTAAAATTTAGTGTACATCCCCTTGTTTTTTATTAAAGATCCGATACGTCTTGGCATAGTTTGTTTGAGTTTTTGGCAGTTAACTTGTATTTCGTTGTCATGGTGACCAATTTGGATGAGTCTTTCTTATCAGACCATTCTTGTTTGTGATGTTGCATTCCTTAAATTTTTTAATTAAAGAAAATACTTCCGCGGCCTGGAAATAGACCAGATATGAACCCCATAGAGAATCATTGGTACATCGTAAAAAAAAATTAAAGAAATGAAACATCACAAACAAGAATGGTCTGATAGAAAGACTCATCCAAATTTGGCACCATGAGAACGAAATACAAAGTAATTGCCAAAACCTCATACAAAGTATGCCAAGACGTGTCGAATCTTTAATAAAAAACAAGGGGATGCACACTAAATATTAAATGTATCAATACTTTTTAAATAATGTATTATTTCTTTAATATAAGATTTTAATGTACATTTCACAATTATTCTGATAATTTTCACACCTCTGTATTTGGAATAAAGGTCAAACAGTGGTGTAACAACAGCTGCTGAGAATGGGCAAGAGCATGATTTCTACCAAGCTGAGTTCGATAAGTTGGTCTTGCGTTCAGATAATTGCGTTCAGATCGCCTAAACAGATTTGATGATTATGTGAAAAAGTGATATACAGTCGGACCTCTATTTAACTAACCTCTATTTTGCGAATTTCTCTATTTTGCGAACTTTTCCTTGGAACCAAGAACATTTTGCGAATTTCTTCGTAAAATAACCTCCAAATAGCGAAGTGCATTCTCTATTTAACGAACTTTTTCTTGCGATCTAAATTTTTTTTTCTCCCCATTTCTCAAAGTATTTCTGGACATTTCAAGCTTATTCTTTCTTTAAACACATTTTATGATGTTCAATGGCCTTGAACTGGTTTTACCAGGTACCTTCTTTGTCAGCAGTGAGAATTCCGTAAGTACGGAGGACGAAGACAATAAACCCTTAGAGTAACTTAAAAAAATGTGGATACAAATGAGAAAAAAAGAAGAAATTAACCATGATTTACTGATTGATGATTGTATTTCTCTTAATTCTGAAATTGATACCCACTATCCGAATTGGATATTTTCGACAGTGTGAAAAATAAAAAAAAAATACAGCAATGGATTGCAATGAAGACGAATATGATGATGCTGGAAATGAACGTGATGCAGGAATTAACAAAACTTCATATGATGAAATGCTAAAATCATTTGAAAGAATCCGACGCAGATTATAGTTAGAAGAAAATACGCATGAAGGGGTTTTTGGGGCATTGCAAAGATGCGAGAGAAAGCACTTTTTAAAAGAAAAAACTCAGGCAAAATTAACAGTGTTTATCAGAAATTGAATTTAAGGGCTCATATGTTAATGTATGGTTAAAATTATTTGTTATAATAATAATAAATACGATAATGTCATTAAAATTCGTTAATTTTAATGTAAAACTATTTACTTTAAACAGAAAATACAGTCTATTCCAGGATAATGTTTTGTTTTCCTTGCAGATTTCAAAGATTTAAACACATAGAAAAAATGAAATGATGATGGATATGGGTGGGTAAAATAAATAAAACAAATCGATATAATTTATTTAAAAAATTGTGATTAATTATTTTTAGTAAAAATATTTAGTGATTATGAATTTAAAATCTGTTTTATGTAGTTTAAAGTATTTTAAAAGGTGAATCTCTATTTAACGAATTTTCCATATAACGAACTTTTTTCCGGGATTTAGCGACTTCGTTAAATAGAGGTTCGACTGTAATTCTATTTTGTATTAATAAATAATTTTTTATTGTTCTTGTAACCTTTTTTTTTATCAATTCTCGTACATAAAAGCAATAAATACAAACGAATTCCATAACCTCTTTTGTTGGAAGTCAGTTAAAACAGTAAGTAATGATTTTATCCTCGTTTTGTGAAAATCAAAAATTTTTTTTTACACAAAAATGTTTTTTTCATATACAGTATAACTTCAAAAATCCAGCATCATCGGGACTGAGGCTATGGATTTTTGAAAATTCCGAATTTTTGAAGGAATATTAAAAGTAGCTACTAGGAATATCCAAAGTAGTATTATATTCTTAATGGTGCCTTTATCCATAATTTAATTCATTATTAAGTGAGAAAATGTGTGTTATGTAAGAAAAAGAGAAAATTAAATACAAAAAGAATTACTTTAATTCATTAATCTTTTCTATGTTAGAGAAAAAAAATCTAATAATGAGTGGAATTATTTATTCTCGTGTAATTTCGGAAACATTGATCTCAATTTTGTTTGCTTCAATTTTCTTGGCCGTCCATTAATAAGTTTTTCTTGTATTTTATACAAATGAAGAATGTCTATTTTGTAAATACAGTCTTGTTTCTCTAAAGAAGATATTAATGATGCATTTTTCTAGTGACGCCTTTTCTTCTGCCAGTTGTTCATCCTCGTCTTCTGAACTGCTACTACCGTTATCGACGATTCTATTTAGCACAGCATCAGCGATCTCGCTATCCGTTAAATTGTTCGTTGTTGGTGCATTTTCGTCAATGCGTAACCAATCATTTGTATCCTTTTTTTTTTTTTTTTTTTTTTTTTTTGACACTTAATGCATTTTCAGATTTTGCGTGTTCAATGAGCTCATAAATGGTGGTCTTTTCACGGGAAATGTGAAAGCCTGAAAACTCTTTCTCACCATCGCCGTTGCCGAAAATTCGTTCCAGCCCTATATTGTGCCATGCCTTAGCCAAAGTCTTTGACATTGGAAAAAAGTCAAACATATATATATTTTTTTTTATCTTGAAGTTTTTAATTCATAAAAATTGATATTTTTCTTCTTCCATAACTAAGTGCAGAAGAAAAAAGAAGGAAAAACTTACCGGATTTTTGAAGTCATACTGTAATTCCTTTTTCACGATATTGAAAATCATAACGATTTTTAATGCAATCAAAATACTTCTTTTAATGTTTTCAAATGCAAATTTAAAAAACATCGCCATTTATTTTTTATTTTCACATACATTGTAACTCCTTTTTTTTTTCGGATGTATAGCAAAATAATTATTTTTGGCAAAGTATCAAAATAGACTTCTTTTTGTTGTGTTTTAGTATTATTTGATAAATCATTCTTAGATTTCTAGGCTATCAAACAGTTTTTAACTTGTCTTTCATAAAGCCCCTGGTGTCAGTTACTTATGGAAACACTACTACAGTACATTAAATTCGACCATTTTTCGCCGGGATGAAAAATTTTGTCTTTTATAGTCAATATTGAAGAATAAACAGGCGGCGAGATAATTTTCTGCCCGTTTTAGTTTAAAACAAGGAGGAAAACTCATGCGTGAAGCATAGCTTATGAAATACTTTCCAACTAGGCCAATCAAATTAGGAAAGTTTGCCATAATAAATGCTACAGAGATAAAATTTGGTACATTTGTTCATTGATAGCTACTAATGACTAGATAAAAAGTCCTAATGGATAGGAAGTGAGCAGGGGTAGGGAGGGACCAAAAAAGTTTTGCCCCTCCCTACTTTTTAGTTTTTGGAAAATGCCTCAGAAACTGTGGGTTTTCATGAAAAAATTACTCCAGCTCCAATTAAAGAGCATAAATTCTCTACAAATTACAGGTATGCAGAGCGGAACCTCAGTTATCCGTCAGCCACAAGACTGGAGCCTTGACAGATTTTCCAAAAAAATCACTTTATTTTCAAATTTATTTAATTTCTATTCAAATTTATTAAATATTGTCACAATAAATAAATAAAATAAAACAGAAAACACTCCAATACAGCAATACTGCACGATAATGGTAATTAGTTAATGAAAGATAAATATGCACTATTAATGAAGTGTTTATTAATGTGAAACATTATAACTGCGAGTATAAAAATATGGAGAAAACTAAAAGTAGGTACATACTAATTTATAGTTAAGTAGATATTATTTAATTTTGAAGTACATAAGTCTTTAAAAGGGGTCATTATCATTCTGGCTTGTTTTTTCCTTGAATATCATCATCGGCGGAAGTAAATGCAGGGCCCTCGCTGAGGGGGGAGAGGGGGGGGGAGACCCCAAACGTTCACGAATTTCTGTTACATTTGGCAAATTTACAAACTTAAGTTGGCAAATTTGTTTAAAACTTTAATAAAAAACTATAATACACTTTGTATTTCTGATAGACTTGACAAAAGTTATAAATATAATTAGGAATATTATTAAGCTTTTTACAGATAAGATCTATATTACATTCTCTAATTGTGGTAACTTGGCAAAATTATAAAACTAGTTGGCAAACGTCGAGAATTATTTATTTTTTCTTCTCAATGAGTTGGCAAATACTGAAATTTGACTTGGCAATTTAAAGTTCTCTCCCCCCCCCCGAATTAAAAGTCTTAGCGATGGCCCTGAGTAAATGTTTTGAACTCTTCTTCTGTCATCATACTCGGTATAGTTTCAACATGTCTTGTAGATATAGGTGACATGATTTGGCTTAAGAGAAATGGCCACAAGCGTGGAAAAACGGTATCATTTGCTTAACACATTTGAGATGGTCATTCCAATTGCCTGATCGTTCAGCTGAGATGTATTCTTTCATCAACGTGACCATGTTGAAGTATTGTATCCAAAGGACTGCAATAAGGGCTCCATTTCCCTTGAACTCCATGAACTTGTTGCCCAGTTTCAAAGCAACAGCTTGTAGATTAGTATTTCATTTATTGAGGATCGAATGCAAAAGCTTCCATGATTTCAATGATAACTTGCCGCTCTTCGTCACTAGTCTCAACTTCCTGAAATGCTATTTTTGCTAAAGCTGTTTCGGCTAACAAATGAACTCGGACTGCTCTAGAGTACGCATGTCCCTGTAACATCTTCTCAACTGAAAGTGGAGCGTATATTGTCTCAAACTGCTCATTCAAACCACTTCCATTCATGATGAAACCGATATATCCTAAATATGACACCAAAAGGTGAAAGCCACCAAGTCTCACTACACAATTTGACAGCATAGAATCTGTTAGAGATGCTGCAACTATTTCTCTACATTTTAGATAGAGTGGCTGGTCAAACGTTATGAACAACAGCCTCTGATCAGCTTTTGACACAAACATCTGCTGCATACTGTAATGCTGTATAAACAGTGTCATAATTAGATGGTGGTGCATTGATGAAAGGAAGCAGTATAACCTTTGTGTTTTCATAATTCTCATGTTTTGTTATTGATTTCACAAATCCTTTCCATTCAAGGACTTCAAGAAGATTCATCCACTTTGCATGCATCCATAAAGTGTCACAGGTGTTGGACAGGAGTATATCCTCTTCTAATATTCCCAGAGTATCCATTTTCAGATTTTTAAAAGATGTGTCTGTGAATTTGAACGGCTTCAATGGAATAACCACCAACTGCCCAACTGCCTCAGCAGTAGGCATTTTAGTCAATTTCATGATTGGCGATCCACTTTCAATATGTGCTGGTGTTGCACACTTTATGCCAACCATGGGGTGAAATGTGTTGAGTCCATCCAGCGTGGTAATATTAAAATCAGCGTTATCGGAAACAAACTAAGAGAACATTTCTCGTAAATCCGGTTGACCATGTTGAATGGCAGACATTTCAAGCAGTCCGGACACATAATAGGACGAGCAAAATCCCAAATTCGAAATGAGATCGACTAAGTTCTTGTGGCCATACTTTGTATACAAGAGCACACCGAGGCCGGTCAATGTTGGGGAAACAAAAGACTGTGGATGTACTACATATACAGTGGCGGTCAAAAGTTTCAGGCCAGCGTGAAATTTTTGGTTAATTTGTTAGTATACCCATATGAAGAGGAATCTCAAAGTGATACTTATGCACTTCATTGATATAATAGTTACCAACATATTTATGGAATAAAAAATAAATATCAATAAATTTAACTGACAAAATTAATTGAAAAGAAAACGCATGTTCTCAAAAGTTTCCGGCCATCTTGGCAAGTTTGGGAAAAAATGGTGTTATAATAGAAAGTGACAGTGATCAACAACATTTACAAGCAATATTTTGTCTTTGTACATTTAAGAATAAGTACTGTGGCGCAGCGACGTAGCAATGATTCAAAGAACGGTTGAAAATCGTCTATGGTAAGTTTTTTCCACTGTTCTTGCACTTGCAATTTTTGGGGAAATTTTGGTAAATTGGAATATTTATAATTCCGCACACGTTTTCAAGTTCGTTCCAAAGATTTTCTATTTTTTCTGATCGGGTGATTGGGCTGTCCTTTTCAAAATCGGTATTTTTTTGTTCTAAAGCCACTGCTTGACGAGCTTGCATGTATGATTTGGGTCGTTATCATGCTGAAACAAATAGTTGTGTCCATAATTTTTCCTCCAATAAGGCAGCAAATGATCTTGGAAAATATCTTTATGCATTGCACAATTCATCTTGCAGCGAATTTCAACTAACGGGCCGACACATTTTTCAGAAAAAACTCACCACAGCATAACGTGTCCTCCGCCATGCTTCATTGTAGGAATAACATATCCCGAATCTTATCTTTTGTTTTTAGGTCGTCGGTCGTAGTGTCTGCCATGATTCCTAAAAAGGTTGAACTTCGATTCATCGGAAAATAGTACTTTTTTCCAGTTTACGTTTGACCAATCTTTGTGTTCCGTGGCAAACGGCAATCGGGTCCTCTGAGTTTTTTTTTGCTTATGAAAGATTTTTTAACACCGACTCTTCTATAAAGTCCTACGTCACGTAAGCGTCTTGACACGGTAGACTAACTTGTTTCAACAATATTTTAACACCATAAATAGAGGGGGATTGCAGCGGCATTTTTATGCGAGTGATCAACTGCTTTTCTCCTGATAAATCTGTCCACACGAATAGTCATTTTCCGAATAGTCTAATTTCAAATTACGTTAAAATATCTTAAATACCATTACCTTAGAATTAGACAAAGGTTATTTTTACAAGTAAACACAAACAGAACTATTTGCTACAGTAGGGTAAACATTTTTTTTTTTCATATTTAACCTTAAAGAAACATTATTCCAAATTAGCTAAATTTTTACTATGTATTTCTAGATAAAAAAAAAAAAAGTTTTTGCACTGAAAAAAGACTGATTTATAAAAGAAAATTTCTTTTTTTTTTTCTTTAGAATTTAGAAATGCTGCATTGTTATATTATTATGTTTTATACTTATCATATCGGCAATAATGCTTATTTGGGTTGTTGTGTAAAAAATGGCAATAAAAGGTTTTATACTGGCATTTCTAAACAACAATCTTAGTTGCATATTTTCAATAGAAGTCTACCCTGAAGTATATTGTTTGGAAATAGTGGTGTTAAAATATTTTGATAAGTTTTCTACCGAAACAAACTTTCAATCCTACGAATTATATTGAATTTATTATTTTGCTTTGTTAAACTACTTTTGTTATCTTATTAGTTTAATTACCCCCCTTTTTTACGTAATTATATAAGTATTTTGCGGCCCGCCTAATATCGAAAACATATGTTTGTGGCCCGCGAGAAAAAAGGTTGAGTATGGCTTGCTGGACTAAACACAAAAAAAAGCTGTTTTGTTGAAACAACTAAATTTTAATTAATATAGCTCCAACCAAAAATTTTGGTCTCAATGATCAAATTTTTTTAGATTAACCAAAAGATTTTGTTAATTCAACAAATCATTTGGTTAGTCCAACCAAAATTTGGTCATTTCAATCAAAATATTTTGTTGGAGCTATATTAACCAAAATTTAGTTGTTTCAACAAAACAGTTTTTTCCGTGAACGCTTTCAGAATACTAGATTAATTTTAACACAATTATTGTAATTGGTAAATAAATCATATTAGATGTAAATTTCCAACTGGGCGAAAAAATGTCCGGACCAGAATTCGAACCTGGCTGAAGCCGCCAGTGCTCTACAATCTGAGCTATCCCGGACGAATCTGGTGGAACTTTTTCACCCAGCTAACCTTAATGATAACCTTAATGACCCAGATGCTATAATCATTAAGGTTAGCTGGGTGAAAAAGTTCCGCCAGATTCGTCCGGGATAGCTCAGATTGTAGAGCACTGGCGGTTTCAGCCAGGAGATCCCTGGTTCGAATCCTGGTCCGGACATTTTTCGCCCAGTTGGAAATTTACATCTAATATGCTTTCAGAATACTTTAACAATATTTCACCGTTTAATAAGGTGAAAGATGATGTCTAAGTAAACAAGTTAGAAAATGCATAGCACTTTTGAAAATCTAAGTTCGGGAATTACCATCAATTGACGGAAAAATATCTGAATTCTTTTGTGGAGCCCTGTATATGATCTATACATTTGTATATATGTTACATAGTTCGCTAAAATTTAGCTCAGTTAGGAAATGCATAGCACAGTTTTAAATCCCCTTTAGCAATTTCCGTCAATAAACGGAAATGTACTCGAGATCTTTTGCGTTGACCTGTATATCATCTGCAGAATTTATACACACCAAGTGAAAGGCAAAAAATGAGTTTAATATAAAAACACATAACGCGCACTGGAAGTTAAAACGCACTACCAGCAATTATTGTTTTTAGAGACAGTATTGTAACCGAGTTCTTTTGTGTGTTCCTGTAAATGAACGATGAACGCTATGCCCACCCTATTCTATAGTAAGCCTCTTGTAGTGCAACTCACTGATATATATCAATTTCAACATGTTTGAAATGGTGTAAATAATTAAAATACACTATAAACGATTTTTCCTCATAGACCGTAATGTAACGGAATACTTTTGAGCGTCCTTGTAAATGAACTAGAAATGTAACCTTTTCTATATTCCTGAAAAAGCATGTGTAGTCCATCTCAATGATGTAAAGGAATTCGTTTATCGTCACAATTGGAAAAATGGCGGTTTTTATAGCCTCAAACCGAAAGGGAGAATAGGGTTCACTGGTCTCACAATTCATACCTTGGTGGAAATCACATGCAGGTCCGATTTTAGTGGTTGATCGGTATGTTAATCATTGTGTTTTCTTGCATTCAAATCTGTGAAAACATGGAGGACTGGGAGCAGAAAAACACAGTGGTAAACCTACCAGTCAACCACTAAAATCGGATTTGCAGATGTTTTTCACCAAGATATGATTTGGCAGACCAGTTGCATTTGATCAATCTAGTTGCTTAAGATCAATATAGTTTTATTTATTTATTTATTTATTTATTTATTTTGAAGAGGTGTTTTTTTCCCTTCTATGTTATTGTTTCTCAATTGTGGTAACTCTGCCACTAATTACTTTAAAATATTGTAGAAAATAACAAATTCTCTATGTTGAAAAAAAAAAATCATTCTGAAAAATATTTTTAAAGGTCATAAAAAGCCACTAATTCAGCTATAGTTTTTAATTAAATATCATTCGGAAGTACATTCTTTCCCCGATTCGACGATGTAAAATTTGAAACTATGCAATATTTACAAGGGATGTATGAGCGATAAAAATAGCTACCAGTTTTTTAACAAATATCCAAAAGTGGTCTATACATTTCTGACGGCGACAAAAAAATCCGTAGTGGGAAAGTAGTTCTTTGCTACTAATAAACTGTCTTACTGTTTTAAGAAGCAAACTCAGTTGCACGTTTATTCGTTATTATTTTTTTACATATGTTGTGTGCATGTTTATTTTAAATTATTGAGTTGAGTTTGCCCTTATTCCTTTAATATGGCAATAAAATACACAAATAACTTTAATTGAGTAAAATTGCAGGCAGGACTAAGAATATTCATATGACTTAATTCCCATACTTACTAAAATTATTATCTAAAAGGTGAAAGATTTACTATTATTTATTCATATGCAATAATATTTTTTGAATTTGTTTAAAATGTAAATAAATGAAAGAGCATGGAGTTTTGAGCTTGGAGTCTGAACATACGTACAGAGCGTATGTTTAGATTAACCCCTTCAGGAACAAGAAATTGTGTTTCTGTAATGTTGAACTGACACCGGAATTTTCGAAAAATTTTCCTTCAAAATAAGTAAAAGCGATTTTACAACTTTTTTCCACCAAATTTATAAAAGTAGAATTTTATTTAAAAGTTACTGGTGCAAACCTTGATTAAAATTGGGTGGGATATAATACAGTGGGACTTCAAAAATCCGGCATTCAGAAATCCGACAACTTCAAAAATCCGGCATCAAAATCATTTTTTTCCTTCCTTTTTCTTTTACACTTTCAAGTTATGGTAGAAGAAAAATAGCCATTGTTTATGAATTAAAAACTTCAAGATCGAAAGTAAAAATGCAACGAAATAATATTTGACATTTTTTTCATTTGTCAGAGGGGATTGTTTTTTCTGAACAAATTTTCTGGGAGCTGCACTCTTGCGCAGCAACGGCGTGGGGACTAGTACACAAGTTCTTTGGAGTCTCTAGTCTGACGCGAGAGTTAAATAGAACTGCCGATAGCACTAGTAGCGTCCCCGAAGACGGGGATGAACAACAGACAGAAGAAAAGGTGTCACTACAAAAATGCATAAATATGACTTGAGAATTAATATCTGCTTTACAGAACAAGATTGTATTTCCGAAATAGATCCGTAATAGAAAGTCTTCATTTGTATAAAATACAAAAAAAACTTGTTAAAGAACGGCCAAAAAAATTCCAGCAAACAAAATTGACATCGATGTTTCCGAAATTACACGAGAAGAAATAATTTCACTCTTTATTAGATTTTTTTTTTTCAGTAACATAGAAAATATTAATTAATGTAAGTTTATTTTATATTTAATTTTTTCTTTTTCTTAAATAATTATCACTTAATAATGAAATAAATTATGGCTAAAGGCAACATTAAGAATATAGTACTGCTTTTGATAGTCATAGTTACTACTTTTGACATTCCTTCAAGAATCCGGAATTTTCAAAAATCCGACATAGCCTCGGTCCTGATGATGCCGGATTTTTGTAGTTATATTGTAATCCCACCGCCCCTCAAGGGGTTAAAAGTTTTTGTACAAACCATAGCAAACCCACACTACAGGACAATACTCGCATACTCGCTTTTCACGAATTAGACAAATAAAAAAACATTAGGCAATAATGGTAAGCGCTCCAAATTAGGTAGATTTCGTAAGAAATACTACCTATTACATTCTCCCCTATGTTAAAATTTATGTTTTGCCGATCTACGCCAATCATGATCCCCAGAATCCAAAACCACTCCCCAGTTCAAAACTTTATCTATCTATCTATCTATCTATCTATCATCTATATATAGATATCACTTTTTTGTGGACACGATAACTTCCATAATTCTGCACGAATCTCTTCCAAACTGATACATTATCAAGGGGCAGAAAATCTCGGTCAAATTCGCTAATGGACAAAATCGGACAAAGGGGGTAGAAATAGAGAGGGGATTTGTGAAAACCGAAAAAGCTCCATAACTTCTTAGTTATAATACATATCAAATTAGTTTAAAGTTATTACTTATAGGAAAAGGGCCAAAAATTTATGTATAACGGATTTTTGATATCATTATGGGCTCAAGGGGCGCAAAAAATAGAGTTTTAAGAAGAAACAAAATCGTACCTTTTGGCAATACACAAAATATCAAATCCACTTATTTTTTTTTGTAAATCTCCTTAATATTATCTACAAATTTTATATTGACAAGTTTTTGATAGGACCAACTCTTACAACAACCAAAAATTAAAAACAACCAAAAAATTGGGGTGTTGAAGAAGAAAAAATTCATAACTTCGTCAATTCACAAGATATATATTCACAAGATATTCATAACTCACAAGATGCTTCATATTTCGTTCTTGTTAAGTTTGAAAACAATCTTCTATTTTATGGATATTATACAATGTATTTTTAGATAGATTTCATAAGAAATACTACCTATTGCAGTGGTTTACCATGGTGCGACTTTTGAAAAAATTTCTCCATAACTTTTCATTATATGACCCCAGGAACTCAAAACCACCCCCACCTAAAAAGTTTATATATATGTACTAATTTTGTCCGCACGATAAAAGCCGCAATTATGCACTCTTATCACAAAAGAAAAAGGGAGGGTGGGGTTGAAGAAGAAAAAAATTCATAACTCCGTCAATTCACAAGATATAAAATTGGCTTAGATTTATTATAAATCTTCTTAATATTATCTACAACTTTTATATTGACAAGTTTTTAATAGGACCAACTTTTACACACAGAAACAAATTAAACAAAAATGGGCGTTGAAGAAAAAATTATCGTATTAAAATGATTCTGATAAAACCAGCTCTTACAGGAAAATGAAATTAAAAACTCGTCAAAAGCGGCCAGATAAAATTGTTAAACTGGGTTTATCTTTAATCTTGATTTAGTTTTTCTTGGTGAAATTAGTACTTTACTTCGAAATCTACCTGCGCCTGTAGGCCGAGCTGGCAGGGATTTTTTTAAATCTAAAATAATCTCGACCATTGGAATTTTATTGCTGTATTTTGCGATTTTTTTATAACGACACTTTGCTACAATTGCATCAAAAACACATAACTTAATCACGTAATTTTTAGCTCATTTACATTGTAAATATGATTTAATACTTATAATAAGAAATTTAATAAAATAAATACTTTAAATCTCTTCTCATTATAAAATTGATTGATTTTCTCAACAAAAAAAAATCCAAAGCTCGCATCCCGTGAAAATGCAACACATCGGGTTACTACACCATTTAGTGATAACTTAACTTAATTATATATTTTTTTCAATAAAGTGTTTCCAATAATAAAAAAATATATACATAATTTGGAATTGCTGTCATACAGTTGGGTGTTATACATATCGTAGACCTTTAGTAAATTTTGGTGATCATGGACTAAAATCGATCAAATCATTATTTTTTTTAAACAGGGAATAAAAACCATTGACATTTAATGAAGCAAATTAATTAGGCCCTATTATTTCTCGAAATACTTGTTGTATTTATTGCATGGCCCGTATTCTTCCTTTCGGTTCGAGACTATAAAAATCTCCATTTTACCTTGTGTGACGTCACAGAAATATTGTCTATCGTACTTATTGCATGCAGATGATTAAGTAAAATTTCGCTTACACTTAAAATAATATAATTTAGCATTTGTTTCCAGCTAATATTCCGTAAAGAAATAGAGCCTATTTTTCCTTTCAGCTCGAGGCTATAAAAATCGCCATTTTACCTTTAATTTATTTATTTATTGAATAACAGACATATGACTTAGGTGCTTGACATGAGAGACCGCTTATAAGTCGGAGACAAGATAGCACAAGGAAATATTACAACACAAGAGAAATACACCCTGGGAGTTCCACACAAAGTGTGTGTGCAATGGAACCAGCGGGAATCGAACACACAAACTCTTACGCTCGCAAGCGATTAGCAGAGTGGTGCTTTGACCATTCAGTCATAAAGTCCCACCATTTTACCTTATAGTATTAGGTCACAGGAATACTGTCCATTTTTTGGTTAATGATGTTAGGAGTTGAGAATTTAACTAGCATTTTATTTGATACTCAAAAAATTCCATCGATTTTAGACCCCATGTCGCTTTCTATCCTTGGTGGAAGGGGAAAAAAAGCGATTTAAATGAATGTCCTATAGAACGCAAGTCGATTTTTGCTTTCACCTCGAAATGATTCTTCGTCTGCGTCATAGAATATCGTTTTCCATATCAGTTCGTGTAATTTCTTCGATAAATCAGAACAGATTTTTCTTAAAACATGGAGAAGATCATTCTGTTTAATATCACGGCATATATGTCAGTGTCGTATGGAAGAAAAACAAGAAGAATAAATAAATCGTAATGCTTTTCTTCTGTGACTATTCTTTGACTGCATTCTTAAAAATAAGCATAAATAAAATAAGATAGAAATACAGAATGCACAAGAATTTCCTGTGTTTGCAATAATTGTAAAATGATTTATTTTAGCATTGTTGCCATGTGACTTGCTTTTTAAAAATTTGGTAATATCTCTATTCTAAAAGAAAAAAAAAAAAAGTAACAAACGCAAACGACACCGCCGCAATAAGTGAATTTTTTGTGACCGGAGGTCTTTCTTCGTTAATATTAAGAAAACTACTGCGTACAAAAATATGAAAATTGGTAATATTATAGAGAAATGTTTGATAAACACGCTGATGCGGACTGGTTTTAAATCGAATAATTATTTTAAGAGCTATTTAATGTTAAAATTGGTCAAAATCATTCCACTAAAAAAGTTTTATAGGCGCAAAAACTATACATGGGAATTTAATCATTTTTTCTAATCTTTTTATAAGCTCGCGGTGTGCACATGCAAACTGCATTGATTTTTCAATTTTTTATTCAAATTTTCAGCATTTCAAGCGGGTTTTTTTTTTTCATGTTTTATAAAAAGTTATTATTTTAAATTGTTGCCAGTTGTAAAAACAGCGCAAAGAATAATATTTTCTTCACATTAAAAATTTATTTACACGTGACGATTATAAACCGAAAAAAACTTTCAAATTAAAATTAAATGATTACGTGTTAAAAGCTGGAAAATATTGAAAATTACGTCATAAAAATTGTATTTACACGTGAATATTAAAAAAGAAAGAAAACTTTAAAATAATGAATTCATTAATGTATATTAAAAGCAGTAAATAGGGGAAATTGCGTCCTATTTAAAATGGCCAAATGATAACTTTGTCAAACAGTTTAAATTAAAAAATATATTTACACGAGACATTTATTTCATATTTCGAGATGATCTTTATAACTCTAGTTGCCAATTCAAACAATAATATTTCCTTTCTAACAATAAATATATTGTCATGTGAATATGAAAAAGAGAAAGAAAACTTTGGTGAAAATTATGTCAGATTTAAAACGATACTTTTAAAATGTCTTATTAAAAAAAAAAAAATTCTTATAGCGTTGTTAAAAAATACCTGGTGACAAAGACTCTGTTGACTTTGTTCATTTTATATTAGCTGATTTTCAAATGTTTAACTAATCTTATTTAATCAAACACGAAAACAGCCATTAGATGTCTTGAAGGCAGCTAATTCGGCATTAAAATCCCTCAGTAAAAGGGAAAATGAATGGAAACCCGTTTACAGAGAGATTGCAACTGGTTTTTAATTATAATTTAATCTTCCGTAATCTTTTTAAAGCCGATCAAATTAGCTTGTTTTAAGAGTCTGCGGTGTTTGAACGGGGAATGAAAATATTCTATAGCGTAGTTCGAAGGCGAGCGTAGTTCGTAGAAAACCCTAATTTTTTTTAATTTTTTTTTTTTTTTTTTTTTTTTTTTTTTTTTTTAATACTAGTGATTATTCATTAAATTTGAAATAACCATACTATTTAAATCGGAGACAATTTCATTCTTTGGTGTTTTAGTTAAGCAGATTTATTAGATATGTATCATTGTTTCGTATCTCACAAATATTTTTGGTATTTATTTAGATATATTTCGGATATTATGCTAGGAGTTCAGAGTTTGATTTAGTAAGCGTTTTCTAAGATACTCCAAAAATTTTACCAGTTACTTACTCCGTGCGTTTTTATTCTATTTTATTTTCTTTTTTCTTTTTTTCTTTTTTTAAGCATGAGAAAAAATATAGATTTAAATGAAAATTTTTTCAAACACGTTTTAATTTTAGCTTTTAATAAGAAATATAAAATGTTATAAAACGTCATAAAATGTCTTTTTTTCGTGACAATTTATGTAATTTCCTTTATAAAAATAAACAATATTTTTTTTAAGACAAGGAGAAAATGATTCTATAAAATATCCCAACATATACTGGTATGCTGCTATCCTATATAACCAAGATACAACAAGTAAAAATTAAATTTAAAAAATCAAAAAACCCGACTGCGTAAAAAGCGAACTGATTAATTATTTCTCATCAATGTGAAAATATTTTTTATATTACTTACCTATTTTTTTAATTAATTGTATTGATGACTTTTAAGTTGTGTTTAAGGGTGTTCTCAAATCCAAAAGGGCAACTTTCTGACATAAGTTTTAATTTATTTTTGTTCGAAAATGCATGAAACTAGCTGGTGTTGTTTTTCAGAAACTATGTCATTGAGCTGTTTTTTTCCAGTTTTTTCCAAACGCAATTGATCTTTCGGAAAATAATGTCAAAGTGGGCGTTTTGAACCGAATTTCCGCGCGAAGGAAGAAAGAGACTCAAGAGCGGGCGAAAAACGTGTTCAAAATTCCTTATAACTCAATAGGTAATAGATGGATCGAAAAAGTGGAAAAACAGTTCAATTCCAAATCGCTTCCATGGCCAGGCTTTCCAATTTTATACCTTTCCGTTAAAAAATGAATTTGTAAATGTGTCAAAACGTTTTGCACTTGTTGAGCAGAGCAGTTAAGAACAGCCTTAATTGTTAGTTCCTATCTATAAACACTGTTTTGATGAGGCTAGAGTTGCAGTAAAGCTAGAGATCCTACCTACATAACTTCCAGGTTGTGTAATATTTAAACGGAGCTTCTGACTGTAAAATAGTCAATGAAACATCGTCTTCATTTTGAAAGACCTATCCAATGATATGCAACTCAATAGGGTGCTTAATTTTTTTTGTCTCTACTGCCATTTTGTATTTTACGGCCGCCATTTGAATTTATAAAAACAAAACCTAGCCTGTAACCATCGGACGATTAAGTCGAATCTATAGAGACCTCATTCATTAAAATTCATCCAGCCGTTGGGATGTTTCGAGGGTTAAAGAAATCCACATACCCAGATACGTGTGAAACACATAACCCTTCTTGGCAGTCGGGTAAAAAGGATAAATAAATCCCAATATTTCTTCATTTCTCAGATGAAAAAAGACAAATATATAAAAAATATCTCACAATATTTTTTGTATTAATTTGTGTATTTTGAACTGCAATGCTATGAGTCAACAGTTTAATTTAGTAAAAAGGAATGCCATCGTAGAAAAATATCACCGATTTTATCCACGATGAGTTTTCTGCCCTGGGCAAAAAAAAATGAATGTGTTTTAGAACGCGATTCAATTTTTGCTTTTACTGAGAAAGGATTTTCAGTGTAACATTATAAAAGGTTTTTACCCATAACAGTTTATGTATGTTTCATTTATATTTCTGTAAACAATTGCTTTTTAAAACAAGAAGAAATCCCAACATATTATATGCTGCTATCCTATATAAGCAAG
Organism: Maratus speciosus; assembly: GCA_963932465.1. Taxonomy (NCBI): domain Eukaryota; kingdom Metazoa; phylum Arthropoda; class Arachnida; order Araneae; family Salticidae; genus Maratus; species Maratus speciosus. The sequence goes on along the minus strand of OZ010790.1, from coordinate 576,120,379 downwards.
GTAAAAAAGGATAAATGATACCCAGTGCTTCTTTATTACTCAGATGAAAAAAGACAAATATATAAAATATATCATTATTTCATATCTCACAATATTTTTTGTATTAATTGTATATTTTGAACTGCAATGCTATGAGGTAACAGTTTAATTTAGTAAAAATGTATGCCATCATAGAAAAATTTCATCAATTTTACCCACGATGAGTTTTCTGCCCTGGAAAAAATAATAATAATGAATGTGTTTTAAAACGCGATTCAGTTTTTGCTTTTACTGAGAATGGATTTTCAGTCTAACGTTATAAAAGGTTTTTACCCATAAAAGTTTATGTATGTTTCATTTATATTTCCATAAACAATTGCTTTTTAAAACAAGAAGAAATCCCAACATATTATATGCTGCTATCCTATATAAGCAAGGTAAAAAAGGATAAATGATACCCAGTGCTTCTTTATTACTCAGATGAAAAAAGACAAATATATAAAATATATCATTATTTCATATCTCACAATATTTTTTGTATTAATTGTATATTTTGAACTGCAATGCTATGAGGTAACAGTTTAATTTAGTAAAAATGTATGCCATCATAGAAAAATTTCATCAATTTTACCCACGATGAGTTTTCTGCCCTGGAAAAAATAATAATAATGAATGTGTTTTAAAACGCGATTCAGTTTTTGCTTTTACTGAGAATGGATTTTCAGTCTAACGTTATAAAAGGTTTTTACCCATAAAAGTTTATGTATGTTTCATTTATATTTCCATAAACAATTGCTTTTTAAAACAAGAAGAAATCCCAACATATTATATGCTGCTATCCTATATAAGCAAGGTAAGAAAGGATAAATGATACCCAGTGCTTCTTTATTACTCAGATGAAAAAAGACAAATATATAAAAGATATCATTATTTCATATCTCACAATATTTTTTGTATTAATTGTATATTTTGAACTGCAATGCTATGAGGTAACAGTTTAATTTAGTAAAAATGTATGCCATCATAGAAAAATTTCATCAATTTTACCCACGATGAGTTTTCTGCCCTGGAAAAAATAATAATAATGAATGTGTTTTAAAACGCGATTCAGTTTTTGCTTTTACTGAGAATGGATTTTCAGTCTAACGTTATAAAAGGTTTTTACCCATAAAAGTTTATGTATGTTTCATTTATATTTCCATAAACAATTGCTTTTTAAAAATAGAAGAAATCCCAACATATTATATGCTGCTATCCTATATAAGCAAGGTAAAAAAGGATAAATGATACCCAGTGCTTCTTTATTACTCAGATGAAAAAAGACAAATATATAAAAGATATCATTATTTCATATCTCACAATATTTTTTGTATTAATTGTATATTTTGAACTGCAATGCTATGAGGTAACAGTTTAATTTAGTAAAAATGTATGCCATCATAGAAAAATTTCAGCAATTTTACCCACGTTGAGTTTTCTGCCCTGGAAAAAATAATAATAATGAATGTGTTTTAAAACGCGATTCAGTTTTTGCTTTTACTGAGAATGGATTTTCAGTCTAACGTTATAAAAGGTTTTTACCCATAAAAGTTTATGTATGTTTCATTTATATCTCCATAAACAATTGCTTTTTAAAACAAGAAGAAATCCCAACATATTATATGCTGCTATCCTATATAAGCAAGGTAAAAAAGGATAAATGATACCCAGTGCTTCTTTATTACTCAGATGAAAAAAGACAAATATATAAAAGATATCATTATTTCAAATCTCACAATATTTTTTGTATTAATTGTATATTTTGAACTGCAATGCTATGAGGTAACAGTTTAATTTAGTAAAAATGTATGCCATCATAGAAAAATTTCATCAATTTTACCCACGATGAGTTTTCTGCCCTGGAAAAAATAATAATAATGAATGTGTTTTAAAACGCGATTCAGTTTTTGCTTTTACTGAGAATGGATTTTCAGTCTAACGTTATAAAAGGTTTTTACCCATAAAAGTTTATGTATGTTTCATTTATATTTCCATAAACAATTGCTTATGCAAAATGAAACATACATAAACTTTACCCATGAAAGTTTATGTATGTTTCATTTATATTTCCATAAACAATTGCTTTTTAAAACAAGAAGAAATCCCAACATATTATATGCTGCTATCCTATATAAGCAAGGTAAAAAAGGATAAATGATACCCAGTGCTTCTTTATTACTCAGATGAAAAAAGACAAATATATAAAAGATATCATTATTTCATATCTCACAATATTTTTTGTATTAATTGTATATTTTGAACTGCAATGCTATGAGGTAACAGTTTAATTTAGTAAAAATGTATGCCATCATAGAAAAATTTCATCAATTTTACCCACGATGAGTTTTCTGCCCTGAAAAAAATAATAATAATGAATGTGTTTTAAAACGCGATTCAGTTTTTGCTTTTACTGAGAATGGATTTTCAGTCTAACGTTATAAAAGGTTTTTACCCATAAAAGTTTATGTATGTTTCATTTATATTTCCATAAACAATTGCTTTTTAAAACAAGAAGAAATCCCAACATATTATATGCTGCTATCCTATATAAGCAAGGTAAAAAAGGATAAATGATACCCAGTGCTTCTTTATTACTCAGATGAAAAAAGACAAATATATAAAAGATATCATTATTTCATATCTCACAATATTTTTTGTATTAATTGTATATTTTGAACTGCAATGCTATGAGGTAACAGTTTAATTTAGTAAAAATGTATGCCATCATAGAAAAATTTCATCAATTTTACCCACGATGAGTTTTCTGCCCTGGAAAAAATAATAATAATGAATGTGTTTTAAAACGCGATTCAGTTTTTGCTTTTACTGAGAATGGATTTTCAGTCTAACGTTATAAAAGGTTTTTACCCATAAAAGTTTATGTATGTTTCATTTATATTTCCATAAACAATTGCTTTTTAAAACAAGAAGAAATCCCAACATATTATATGCTGCTATCCTATATAAGCAAGGTAAGAAAGGATAAATGATACCCAGTGCTTCTTTATTACTCAGATGAAAAAAGACAAATATATAAAAGATATCATTATTTCATATCTCACAATATTTTTTGTATTAATTGTATATTTTGAACTGCAATGCTATGAGGTAACAGTTTAATTTAGTAAAAATGTATGCCATCATAGAAAAATTTCATCAATTTTACCCACGATGAGTTTTCTGCCCTGGAAAAAATAATAATAATGAATGTGTTTTAAAACGCGATTCAGTTTTTGCTTTTACTGAGAATGGATTTTCAGTCTAACGTTATAAAAGGTTTTTACCCATAAAAGTTTATGTATGTTTCATTTATATTTCCATAAACAATTGCTTTTTAAAACAAGAAGAAATCCCAACATATTATATGCTGCTATCCTATATAAGCAAGGTAAAAAAGGATAAATGATACCCAGTGCTTCTTTATTACTCAGATGAAAAAAGACAAATATATAAAAGATATCATTATTTCATATCTCACAATATTTTTTGTATTAATTGTATATTTTGAACTGCAATGCTATGAGGTAACAGTTTAATTTAGTAAAAATGTATGCCATCATAGAAAAATTTCAGCAATTTTACCCACGTTGAGTTTTCTGCCCTGGAAAAAATAATAATAATGAATGTGTTTTAAAACGCGATTCAGTTTTTGCTTTTACTGAGAATGGATTTTCAGTCTAACGTTATAAAAGGTTTTTACCCATAAAAGTTTATGTATGTTTCATTTATATCTCCATAAACAATTGCTTTTTAAAACAAGAAGAAATCCCAACATATTATATGCTGCTATCCTATATAAGCAAGGTAAAAAAGGATAAATGATACCCAGTGCTTCTTTATTACTCAGATGAAAAAAGACAAATATATAAAAGATATCATTATTTCAAATCTCACAATATTTTTTGTATTAATTGTATATTTTGAACTGCAATGCTATGAGGTAACAGTTTAATTTAGTAAAAATGTATGCCATCATAGAAAAATTTCATCAATTTTACCCACGATGAGTTTTCTGCCCTGGAAAAAATAATAATAATGAATGTGTTTTAAAACGAGATTCAGTTTTTGCTTTTACTGAGAATGGATTTTCAGTCTAACGTTATAAAAGGTTTTTACCCATAAAAGTTTATGTATGTTTCATTTATATTTCCATAAACAATTGCTTATGCAAAATGAAACATACATAAACTTTACCCATGAAAGTTTATGTATGTTTCATTTATATTTCCATAAACAATTGCTTTTTAAAACAAGAAGAAATCCCAACATATTATATGCTGCTATCCTATATAAGCAAAGTAAAAAAGGATAAATGATACCCAGTGCTTCTTTATTACTCAGATGAAAAAAGACAAATATATAAAAGATATCATTATTTCATATCTCACAATATTTTTTGTATTAATTGTATATTTTGAACTGCAATGCTATGAGGTAACAGTTTAATTTAGTAAAAATGTATGCCATCATAGAAAAATTTCATCAATTTTACCCACGATGAGTTTTCTGCCCTGAAAAAAATAATAATAATGAATGTGTTTTAAAACGCGATTCAGTTTTTGCTTTTACTGAGAATGGATTTTCAGTCTAACGTTATAAAAGGTTTTTACCCATAAAAGTTTATGTATGTTTCATTTATATTTCCATAAACAATTGCTTTTTAAAACAAGAAGAAATCCCAACATATTATATGCTGCTATCCTATATAAGCAAGGTAAAAAAGGATAAATGATACCCAGTGCTTCTTTATTACTCAGATGAAAAAAGACAAATATATAAAATATATCATTATTTCATATCTCACAATATTTTTTGTATTAATTGTATATTTTGAACTGCAATGCTATGAGGTAACAGTTTAATTTAGTAAAAATGTATGCCATCATAGAAAAATTTCATCAATTTTACCCACGATGAGTTTTCTGCCCTGGAAAAAATAATAATAATGAATGTGTTTTAAAACGCGATTCAGTTTTTGCTTTTACTGAGAATGGATTTTCAGTCTAACGTTATAAAAGGTTTTTACCCATAAAAGTTTATGTATGTTTCATTTATATTTCCATAAACAATTGCTTTTTAAAACAAGAAGAAATGCCAACATATTATATGCTGCTATCCTATATAAGCAAGGTAAGAAAGGATAAATGATACCCAGTGCTTCTTTATTACTCAGATGAAAAAAGACAAATATATAAAAGATATCATTATTTCATATCTCACAATATTTTTTGTATTAATTGTATATTTTGAACTGCAATGCTATGAGGTAACAGTTTAATTTAGTAAAAATGTATGCCATCATAGAAAAATTTCATCAATTTTACCCACGATGAGTTTTCTGCCCTGGAAAAAATAATAATAATGAATGTGTTTTAAAACGCGATTCAGTTTTTGCTTTTACTGAGAATGGATTTTCAGTCTAACGTTATAAAAGGTTTTTACCCATAAAAGTTTATGTATGTTTCATTTATATTTCCATAAACAATTGCTTTTTAAAACAAGAAGAAATCCCAACATATTATATGCTGCTATCCTATATAAGCAAGGTAAAAAAGGATAAATGATACCCAGTGCTTCTTTATTACTCAGATGAAAAAAGACAAATATATAAAAGATATCATTATTTCATATCTCACAATATTTTTTGTATTAATTGTATATTTTGAACTGCAATGCTATGAGGTAACAGTTTAATTTAGTAAAAATGTATGCCATCATAGAAAAATTTCAGCAATTTTACCCACGTTGAGTTTTCTGCCCTGGAAAAAATAATAATAATGAATGTGTTTTAAAACGCGATTCAGTTTTTGCTTTTACTGAGAATGGATTTTCAGTCTAACGTTATAAAAGGTTTTTACCCATAAAAGTTTATGTATGTTTCATTTATATCTCCATAAACAATTGCTTTTTAAAACAAGAAGAAATCCCAACATATTATATGCTGCTATCCTATATAAGCAAGGTAAAAAAGGATAAATGATACCCAGTGCTTCTTTATTACTCAGATGAAAAAAGACAAATATATAAAAGATATCATTATTTCAAATCTCACAATATTTTTTGTATTAATTGTATATTTTGAACTGCAATGCTATGAGGTAACAGTTTAATTTAGTAAAAATGTATGCCATCATAGAAAAATTTCATCAATTTTACCCACGTTGAGTTTTCTGCCCTGGAAAAAAAAATAATAATGAATGTGTTTTAAAACGCGATTCAGTTTTTGCTTTTACTGAGAATGGATTTTCAGTCTAACGTTATAAAAGGTTTTTACCCATAAAAGTTTATGTATGTTTCATTTATATTTCCATAAACAGTTGCTTTTTAAAACAAGAAGAAATCCCAACATATTATATGCTGCTATCCTATATAAGCAAGGTAAGAAAGGATAAATGATACCCAGTGCTTCTTTATTACTCAGACGAAAAAAGACAAATATATAAAATATATCATTATTTCATATCTCACAATATTTTTTGTATTAATTGTATATTTTGAACTGCAATGCTATGAGGTAACAGTTTAATTTAGTAAAAATGTATGCCATCATAGAAAAATTTCATCAATTTTACCCACGATGAGTTTTCTGCCCTGGAAAAAATAATAATAATGAATGTGTTTTAAAACGCGATTCAGTTTTTGCTTTTACTGAGAATGGATTTTCAGTCTAACGTTATAAAAGGTTTTTACCCATAAAAGTTTATGTATGTTTCATTTATATTTCCATAAACAATTGCTTTTTAAAACAAGAAGAAATCCCAACATATTATATGCTGCTATCCTATATAAGCAAGGTAAGAAAGGATAAATGATACCCAGTGCTTCTTTATTACTCAGATGAAAAAAGACAAATATATAAAAGATATCATTATTTCATATCTCACAATATTTTTTGTATTAATTGTATATTTTGAACTGCAATGCTATGAGGTAACAGTTTAATTTAGTAAAAATGTATGCCATCATAGAAAAATTTCATCAATTTTACCCACGATGAGTTTTCTGCCCTGGAAAAAATAATAATAATGAATGTGTTTTAAAACGCGATTCAGTTTTTGCTTTTACTGAGAATGGATTTTCAGTCTAACGTTATAAAAGGTTTTTACCCATAAAAGTTTATGTATGTTTCATTTATATTTCCATAAACAATTGCTTTTTAAAACAAGAAGAAATCCCAACATATTATATGCTGCTATCCTATATAAGCAAGGTAAAAAAGGATAAATGATACCCAGTGCTTCTTTATTACTCAGATGAAAAAAGACAAATATATAAAAGATATCATTATTTCATATCTCACAATATTTTTTGTATTAATTGTATATTTTGAACTGCAATGCTATGAGGTAACAGTTTAATTTAGTAAAAATGTATGCCATCATAGAAAAATTTCAGCAATTTTACCCACGTTGAGTTTTCTGCCCTGGAAAAAATAATAATAATGAATGTGTTTTAAAACGCGATTCAGTTTTTGCTTTTACTGAGAATGGATTTTCAGTCTAACGTTATAAAAGGTTTTTACCCATAAAAGTTTATGTATGTTTCATTTATATCTCCATAAACAATTGCTTTTTAAAACAAGAAGAAATCCCAACATATTATATGCTGCTATCCTATATAAGCAAGGTAAAAAAGGATAAATGATACCCAGTGCTTCTTTATTACTCAGATGAAAAAAGACAAATATATAAAAGATATCATTATTTCAAATCTCACAATATTTTTTGTATTAATTGTATATTTTGAACTGCAATGCTATGAGGTAACAGTTTAATTTAGTAAAAATGTATGCCATCATAGAAAAATTTCATCAATTTTACCCACGTTGAGTTTTCTGCCCTGGAAAAAAAAATAATAATGAATGTGTTTTAAAACGCGATTCAGTTTTTGCTTTTACTGAGAATGGATTTTCAGTCTAACGTTATAAAAGGTTTTTACCCATAAAAGTTTATGTATGTTTCATTTATATTTCCATAAACAGTTGCTTTTTAAAACAAGAAGAAATCCCAACATATTATATGCTGCTATCCTATATAAGCAAGGTAAGAAAGGATAAATGATACCCAGTGCTTCTTTATTACTCAGACGAAAAAAGACAAATATATAAAATATATCATTATTTCATATCTCACAATATTTTTTGTATTAATTGTATATTTTGAACTGCAATGCTATGAGGTAACAGTTTAATTTAGTAAAAATGTATGCCATCATAGAAAAATTTCATCAATTTTACCCACGATGAGTTTTCTGCCCTGGAAAAAATAATAATAATGAATGTGTTTTAAAACGCGATTCAGTTTTTGCTTTTACTGAGAATGGATTTTCAGTCTAACGTTATAAAAGGTTTTTACCCATAAAAGTTTATGTATGTTTCATTTATATTTCCATAAACAATTGCTTTTTAAAACAAGAAGAAATCCCAACATATTATATGCTGCTATCCTATATAAGCAAGGTAAGAAAGGATAAATGATACCCAGTGCTTCTTTATTACTCAGATGAAAAAAGACAAATATATAAAAGATATCATTATTTCATATCTCACAATATTTTTTGTATTAATTGTATATTTTGAACTGCAATGCTATGAGGTAACAGTTTAATTTAGTAAAAATGTATGCCATCATAGAAAAATTTCATCAATTTTACCCACGATGAGTTTTCTGCCCTGGAAAAAATAATAATAATGAATGTGTTTTAAAACGCGATTCAGTTTTTGCTTTTACTGAGAATGGATTTTCAGTCTAACGTTATAAAAGGTTTTTACCCATAAAAGTTTATGTATGTTTCATTTATATTTCCATAAACAATTGCTTTTTAAAACAAGAAGAAATCCCAACATATTATATGCTGCTATCCTATATAAGCAAGGTAAAAAAGGATAAATGATACCCAGTGCTTCTTTATTACTCAGATGAAAAAAGACAAATATATAAAAGATATCATTATTTCATATCTCACAATATTTTTTGTATTAATTGTATATTTTGAACTGCAATGCTATGAGGTAACAGTTTAATTTAGTAAAAATGTATGCCATCATAGAAAAATTTCAGCAATTTTACCCACGTTGAGTTTTCTGCCCTGGAAAAAATAATAATAATGAATGTGTTTTAAAACGCGATTCAGTTTTTGCTTTTACTGAGAATGGATTTTCAGTCTAACGTTATAAAAGGTTTTTACCCATAAAAGTTTATGTATGTTTCATTTATATCTCCATAAACAATTGCTTTTTAAAACAAGAAGAAATCCCAACATATTATATGCTGCTATCCTATATAAGCAAGGTAAAAAAGGATAAATGATACCCAGTGCTTCTTTATTACTCAGATGAAAAAAGACAAATATATAAAAGATATCATTATTTCAAATCTCACAATATTTTTTGTATTAATTGTATATTTTGAACTGCAATGCTATGAGGTAACAGTTTAATTTAGTAAAAATGTATGCCATCATAGAAAAATTTCATCAATTTTACCCACGTTGAGTTTTCTGCCCTGGAAAAAAAAATAATAATGAATGTGTTTTAAAACGCGATTCAGTTTTTGCTTTTACTGAGAATGGATTTTCAGTCTAACGTTATAAAAGGTTTTTACCCATAAAAGTTTATGTATGTTTCATTTATATTTCCATAAACAATTGCTTTTTAAAACAAGAAGAAATCCCAACATATTATATGCTGCTATCCTATATAAGCAAGGTAAAAAAGGATAAATGATACCCAGTGCTTCTTTATTACTCAGATGAAAAAAGACAAATATATAAAAGATATCATTATTTCAAATCTCACAATATTTTTTGTATTAATTGTATATTTTGAACTGCAATGCTATGAGGTAACAGTTTAATTTAGTAAAAATGTATGCCATCATAGAAAAATTTCATCAATTTTACCCACGATGAGTTTTCTGCCCTGGAAAAAATAATAATAATGAATGTGTTTTAAAACGCGATTCAGTTTTTGCTTTTACTGAGAATGGATTTTCAGTCTAACGTTATAAAAGGTTTTTACCCATAAAAGTTTATGTATGTTTCATTTATATTTCCATAAACAATTGCTTATGCAAAATGAAACATACATAAACTTTACCCATGAAAGTTTATGTATGTTTCATTTATATTTCCATAAACAATTGCTTTTTAAAACAAGAAGAAATCCCAACATATTATATGCTGCTATCCTATATAAGCAAGGTAAAAAAGGATAAATGATACCCAGTGCTTCTTTATTACTCAGATGAAAAAAGACAAATATATAAAAGATATCATTATTTCATATCTCACAATATTTTTTGTATTAATTGTATATTTTGAACTGCAATGCTATGAGGTAACAGTTTAATTTAGTAAAAATGTATGCCATCATAGAAAAATTTCATCAATTTTACCCACGATGAGTTTTCTGCCCTGAAAAAAATAATAATAATGAATGTGTTTTAAAACGCGATTCAGTTTTTGCTTTTACTGAGAATGGATTTTCAGTCTAACGTTATAAAAGGTTTTTACCCATAAAAGTTTATGTATGTTTCATTTATATTTCCATAAACAATTGCTTTTTAAAACAAGAAGAAATCCCAACATATTATATGCTGCTATCCTATATAAGCAAGGTAAAAAAGGATAAATGATACCCAGTGCTTCTTTATTACTCAGATGAAAAAAGACAAATATATAAAAGATATCATTATTTCATATCTCACAATATTTTTTGTATTAATTGTATATTTTGAACTGCAATGCTATGAGGTAACAGTTTAATTTAGTAAAAATGTATGCCATCATAGAAAAATTTCATCAATTTTACCCACGATGAGTTTTCTGCCCTGGAAAAAATAATAATAATGAATGTGTTTTAAAACGCGATTCAGTTTTTGCTTTTACTGAGAATGGATTTTCAGTCTAACGTTATAAAAGGTTTTTACCCATAAAAGTTTATGTATGTTTCATTTATATTTCCATAAACAATTGCTTTTTAAAACAAGAAGAAATCCCAACATATTATATGCTGCTATCCTATATAAGCAAGGTAAGAAAGGATAAATGATACCCAGTGCTTCTTTATTACTCAGATGAAAAAAGACAAATATATAAAAGATATCATTATTTCATATCTCACAATATTTTTTGTATTAATTGTATATTTTGAACTGCAATGCTATGAGGTAACAGTTTAATTTAGTAAAAATGTATGCCATCATAGAAAAATTTCATCAATTTTACCCACGATGAGTTTTCTGCCCTGGAAAAAATAATAATAATGAATGTGTTTTAAAACGCGATTCAGTTTTTGCTTTTACTGAGAATGGATTTTCAGTCTAACGTTATAAAAGGTTTTTACCCATAAAAGTTTATGTATGTTTCATTTATATTTCCATAAACAATTGCTTTTTAAAACAAGAAGAAATCCCAACATATTATATGCTGCTATCCTATATAAGCAAGGTAAAAAAGGATAAATGATACCCAGTGCTTCTTTATTACTCAGATGAAAAAAGACAAATATATAAAAGATATCATTATTTCATATCTCACAATATTTTTTGTATTAATTGTATATTTTGAACTGCAATGCTATGAGGTAACAGTTTAATTTAGTAAAAATGTATGCCATCATAGAAAAATTTCAGCAATTTTACCCACGTTGAGTTTTCTGCCCTGGAAAAAATAATAATAATGAATGTGTTTTAAAACGCGATTCAGTTTTTGCTTTTACTGAGAATGGATTTTCAGTCTAACGTTATAAAAGGTTTTTACCCATAAAAGTTTATGTATGTTTCATTTATATCTCCATAAACAATTGCTTTTTAAAACAAGAAGAAATCCCAACATATTATATGCTGCTATCCTATATAAGCAAGGTAAAAAAGGATAAATGATACCCAGTGCTTCTTTATTACTCAGATGAAAAAAGACAAATATATAAAAGATATCATTATTTCAAATCTCACAATATTTTTTGTATTAATTGTATATTTTGAACTGCAATGCTATGAGGTAACAGTTTAATTTAGTAAAAATGTATGCCATCATAGAAAAATTTCATCAATTTTACCCACGATGAGTTTTCTGCCCTGGAAAAAATAATAATAATGAATGTGTTTTAAAACGCGATTCAGTTTTTGCTTTTACTGAGAATGGATTTTCAGTCTAACGTTATAAAAGGTTTTTACCCATAAAAGTTTATGTATGTTTCATTTATATTTCCATAAACAATTGCTTATGCAAAATGAAACATACATAAACTTTACCCATGAAAGTTTATGTATGTTTCATTTATATTTCCATAAACAATTGCTTTTTAAAACAAGAAGAAATCCCAACATATTATATGCTGCTATCCTATATAAGCAAAGTAAAAAAGGATAAATGATACCCAGTGCTTCTTTATTACTCAGATGAAAAAAGACAAATATATAAAAGATATCATTATTTCATATCTCACAATATTTTTTGTATTAATTGTATATTTTGAACTGCAATGCTATGAGGTAACAGTTTAATTTAGTAAAAATGTATGCCATCATAGAAAAATTTCATCAATTTTACCCACGATGAGTTTTCTGCCCTGAAAAAAATAATAATAATGAATGTGTTTTAAAACGCGATTCAGTTTTTGCTTTTACTGAGAATGGATTTTCAGTCTAACGTTATAAAAGGTTTTTACCCATAAAAGTTTATGTATGTTTCATTTATATTTCCATAAACAATTGCTTTTTAAAACAAGAAGAAATCCCAACATATTATATGCTGCTATCCTATATAAGCAAGGTAAAAAAGGATAAATGATACCCAGTGCTTCTTTATTACTCAGATGAAAAAAGACAAATATATAAAATATATCATTATTTCATATCTCACAATATTTTTTGTATTAATTGTATATTTTGAACTGCAATGCTATGAGGTAACAGTTTAATTTAGTAAAAATGTATGCCATCATAGAAAAATTTCATCAATTTTACCCACGATGAGTTTTCTGCCCTGGAAAAAATAATAATAATGAATGTGTTTTAAAACGCGATTCAGTTTTTGCTTTTACTGAGAATGGATTTTCAGTCTAACGTTATAAAAGGTTTTTACCCATAAAAGTTTATGTATGTTTCATTTATATTTCCATAAACAATTGCTTTTTAAAACAAGAAGAAATCCCAACATATTATATGCTGCTATCCTATATAAGCAAGGTAAGAAAGGATAAATGATACCCAGTGCTTCTTTATTACTCAGATGAAAAAAGACAAATATATAAAAGATATCATTATTTCATATCTCACAATATTTTTTGTATTAATTGTATATTTTGAACTGCAATGCTATGAGGTAACAGTTTAATTTAGTAAAAATGTATGCCATCATAGAAAAATTTCATCAATTTTACCCACGATGAGTTTTCTGCCCTGGAAAAAATAATAATAATGAATGTGTTTTAAAACGCGATTCAGTTTTTGCTTTTACTGAGAATGGATTTTCAGTCTAACGTTATAAAAGGTTTTTACCCATAAAAGTTTATGTATGTTTCATTTATATTTCCATAAACAATTGCTTTTTAAAACAAGAAGAAATCCCAACATATTATATGCTGCTATCCTATATAAGCAAGGTAAAAAAGGATAAATGATACCCAGTGCTTCTTTATTACTCAGATGAAAAAAGACAAATATATAAAAGATATCATTATTTCATATCTCACAATATTTTTTGTATTAATTGTATATTTTGAACTGCAATGCTATGAGGTAACAGTTTAATTTAGTAAAAATGTATGCCATCATAGAAAAATTTCAGCAATTTTACCCACGTTGAGTTTTCTGCCCTGGAAAAAATAATAATAATGAATGTGTTTTAAAACGCGATTCAGTTTTTGCTTTTACTGAGAATGGATTTTCAGTCTAACGTTATAAAAGGTTTTTACCCATAAAAGGTTATGTATGTTTCATTTATATCTCCATAAACAATTGCTTTTTAAAACAAGAAGAAATCCCAACATATTATATGCTGCTATCCTATATAAGCAAGGTAAAAAAGGATAAATGATACCCAGTGCTTCTTTATTACTCAGATGAAAAAAGACAAATATATAAAAGATATCATTATTTCAAATCTCACAATATTTTTTGTATTAATTGTATATTTTGAACTGCAATGCTATGAGGTAACAGTTTAATTTAGTAAAAATGTATGCCATCATAGAAAAATTTCATCAATTTTACCCACGTTGAGTTTTCTGCCCTGGAAAAAAAAATAATAATGAATGTGTTTTAAAACGCGATTCAGTTTTTGCTTTTACTGAGAATGGATTTTCAGTCTAACGTTATAAAAGGTTTTTACCCATAAAAGTTTATGTATGTTTCATTTATATTTCCATAAACAATTGCTTTTTAAAACAAGAAGAAATCCCAACATATTATATGCTGCTATCCTATATAAGCAAGGTAAAAAAGGATAAATGATACCCAGTGCTTCTTTATTACTCAGATGTAAAAAGACAAATATATAAAAGATATCATTATTTCAAATCTCACAATATTTTTTGTATTAATTGTATATTTTGAACTGCAATGCTATGAGGTAACAGTTTAATTTAGTAAAAATTTATGCCATCATAGAAAAATTTCATCAATTTTACCCACGATGAGTTTTCTGCCCTGGAAAAAATAATAATAATGAATGTGTTTTAAAACGCGATTCAGTTTTTGCTTTTACTGAGAATGGATTTTCAGTCTAACGTTATAAAAGGTTTTTACCCATAAAAGTTTATGTATGTTTCATTTATATTTCCATAAACAATTGCTTATGCAAAATGAAACATACATAAACTTTACCCATGAAAGTTTATGTATGTTTCATTTATATTTCCATAAACAATTGCTTTTTAAAACAAGAAGAAATCCCAACATATTATATGCTGCTATCCTATATAAGCAAGGTAAAAAAGGATAAATGATACCCAGTGCTTCTTTATTACTCAGATGAAAAAAGACAAATATATAAAAGATATCATTATTTCATATCTCACAATATTTTTTGTATTAATTGTATATTTTGAACTGCAATGCTATGAGGTAACAGTTTAATTTAGTAAAAATGTATGCCATCATAGAAAAATTTCATCAATTTTACCCACGATGAGTTTTCTGCCCTGAAAAAAATAATAATAATGAATGTGTTTTAAAACGCGATTCAGTTTTTGCTTTTACTGAGAATGGATTTTCAGTCTAACGTTATAAAAGGTTTTTACCCATAAAAGTTTATGTATGTTTCATTTATATTTCCATAAACAATTGCTTTTTAAAACAAGAAGAAATCCCAACATATTATATGCTGCTATCCTATATAAGCAAGGTAAAAAAGGATAAATGATACCCAGTGCTTCTTTATTACTCAGATGAAAAAAGACAAATATATAAAAGATATCATTATTTCATATCTCACAATATTTTTTGTATTAATTGTATATTTTGAACTGCAATGCTATGAGGTGACAGTTTAATTTAGTAAAAATGTATGCCATCATAGAAAAATTTCATCAATTTTACCCACGATGAGTTTTCTGCCCTGGAAAAAATAATAATAATGAATGTGTTTTAAAACGCGATTCAGTTTTTGCTTTTACTGAGAATGGATTTTCAGTCTAACGTTATAAAAGGTTTTTACCCATAAAAGTTTATGTATGTTTCATTTATATTTCCATAAACAATTGCTTTTTAAAACAAGAAGAAATCCCAACATATTATATGCTGCTATCCTATATAAGCAAGGTAAAAAAGGATAAATGATACCCAGTGCTTCTTTATTACTCAGATGAAAAAAGACAAATATATAAAAGGTATCATTATTTCATATCTCACAATATTTTTTGTATTAATTGTATATTTTGAACTGCAATGCTATGAGGTAACAGTTTAATTTAGTAAAAATGTATGCCATCATAGAAAAATTTCATCAATTTTACCCACGATGAGTTTTCTGCCCTGGAAAAAATAATAATAATGAATGTGTTTTAAAACGCGATTCAGTTTTTGCTTTTACTGAGAATGGATTTTCAGTCTAACGTTATAAAAGGTTTTTACCCATAAAAGTTTATGTATGTTTCATTTATATTTCCATAAACAATTGCTTTTTAAAACAAGAAGAAATCCCAACATATTATATGCTGCTATCCTATATAAGCAAGGTAAAAAAGGATAAATGATACCCAGTGCTTCTTTATTACTCAGATGAAAAAAGACAAATATATAAAAGATATCATTATTTCATATCTCACAATATTTTTTGTATTAATTGTATATTTTGAACTGCAATGCTATGAGGTAACAGTTTAATTTAGTAAAAATGTATGCCATCATAGAAAAATTTCAGCAATTTTACCCACGTTGAGTTTTCTGCCCTGGAAAAAATAATAATAATGAATGTGTTTTAAAACGCGATTCAGTTTTTGCTTTTACTGAGAATGGATTTTCAGTCTAACGTTATAAAAGGTTTTTACCCATAAAAGTTTATGTATGTTTCATTTATATCTCCATAAACAATTGCTTTTTAAAACAAGAAGAAATCCCAACATATTATATGCTGCTATCCTATATAAGCAAGGTAAAAAAGGATAAATGATACCCAGTGCTTCTTTATTACTCAGATGAAAAAAGACAAATATATAAAAGATATCATTATTTCAAATCTCACAATATTTTTTGTATTAATTGTATATTTTGAACTGCAATGCTATGAGGTAACAGTTTAATTTAGTAAAAATGTATGCCATCATAGAAAAATTTCATCAATTTTACCCACGTTGAGTTTTCTGCCCTGGAAAAAAAAATAATAATGAATGTGTTTTAAAACGCGATTCAGTTTTTGCTTTTACTGAGAATGGATTTTCAGTCTAACGTTATAAAAGGTTTTTACCCATAAAAGTTTATGTATGTTTCATTTATATTTCCATAAACAATTGCTTTTTAAAACAAGAAGAAATCCCAACATATTATATGCTGCTATCCTATATAAGCAAGGTAAAAAAGGATAAATGATACCCAGTGCTTCTTTATTACTCAGATGAAAAAAGACAAATATATAAAAGATATCATTATTTCAAATCTCACAATATTTTTTGTATTAATTGTATATTTTGAACTGCAATGCTATGAGGTAACAGTTTAATTTAGTAAAAATGTATGCCATCATAGAAAAATTTCATCAATTTTACCCACGTTGAGTTTTCTGCCCTGGAAAAAATAATAATAATGAATGTGTTTTAAAACGCGATTCAGTTTTTGCTTTTACTGAGAATGGATTTTCAGTCTAACGTTATAAAAGGTTTTTACCCATAAAAGTTTATGTATGTTTCATTTATATTTCCATAAACAATTGCTTTTTAAAACAAGAAGAAATCCCAACATATTATATGCTGCTATCCTATATAAGCAAGGTAAAAAAGGATAAATGATACCCAGTGCTTCTTTATTACTCAGATGAAAAAAGACAAATATATAAAAGGTATCATTATTTCATATCTCACAATATTTTTTGTATTAATTGTATATTTTGAACTGCAATGCTATGAGGTAACAGTTTAATTTAGTAAAAATGTATGCCATCATAGAAAGATTTCATCAATTTTACCCACGATGAGTTTTCTGCCCTGGAAAAAATAATAATAATGAATGTGTTTTAAAACGCGATTCAGTTTTTGCTTTTACTGAGAATGGATTTTCAGTCTAACGTTATAAAAGGTTTTTACCCATAAAAGTTTATGTATGTTTCATTTATATTTCCATAAACAATTGCTTTTTAAAACAAGAAGAAATCCCAACATATTATATGCTGCTATCCTATATAAGCAAGGTAAAAAAGGATAAATGATACCCAGTGCTTCTTTATTACTCAGATGAAAAAAGACAAATATATAAAAGATATCATTATTTCATATCTCACAATATTTTTTGCATTAATTGTATATTTTGAACTGCAATGCTATGAGGTAACAGTTTAATTTAGTAAAAATGTATGCCATCATAGAAAAATTTCATCAATTTTACCCACGATGAGTTTTCTGCCCTGGAAAAAATAATAATAATGAATGTGTTTTAATACGCGATTCAGTTTTTGCTTTTACTGAGAATGGATTTTCAGTCTAACGTTATAAAAGGTTTTTACCCATAAAAGTTTATGTATGTTTCATTTATATTTCCATAAACAATTGCTTTTTAAAACAAGAAGAAATCCCAACATATTATATGCTGCTATCCTATATAAGCAAGGTAAAAAAGGATAAATGATACCCAGTGCTTCTTTATTACTCAGATGAAAAAAGACAAATATATAAAAGATATCATTATTTCATATCTCACAATATTTTTTGTATTAATTGTATATTTTGAACTGCAATGCTATGAGGTAACAGTTTAATTCAGTAAAAATGTATGCCATCATAGAAAAATTTCATCAATTTTACCCACGATGAGTTTTCTGCCCTGGAAAAAATAATAATAATGAATGTGTTTTAAAACGCGATTCAGTTTTTGCTTTTACTGAGAATGGATTTTCAGTCTAACGTTATAAAAGGTTTTTACCCATAAAAGTTTATGTATGTTTCATTTATATTTCCATAAACAATTGCTTTTTAAAACAAGAAGAAATCCCAACATATTATATGCTGCTATCCTATATAAGCAAGGTAAAAAAGGATAAATGATACCCAGTGCTTCTTTATTACTCAGATGAAAAAAGACAAATATATAAAAGGTATCATTATTTCATATCTCACAATATTTTTTGTATTAATTGTATATTTTGAACTGCAATGCTATGAGGTAACAGTTTAATTTAGTAAAAATTTATGCCATCATAGAAAAATTTCATCAATTTTACCCACGATGAGTTTTCTGCCCTGGAAAAAATAATAATAATGAATGTGTTTTAAAACGCGATTCAGTTTTTGTTTTTACTGAGAATGGATATTCAGTCTAACGTTATAAAAGGTTTTTACCCATAAAAGTTTATGTATGTTTCATTTATATTTCCATAAACAATTGCTTTTTAAAACAAGAAGAAATCCCAACATATTATATGCTGCTATCCTATATAAGCAAGGTAAAAAAGGATAAATGATACCCAGTGCTTCTTTATTACTCAGATGAAAAAAGACAAATATATAAAAGATATCATTATTTCATATCTCACAATATTTTTTGTATTAATTGTATATTTTGAACTGCAATGCTATGAGGTAACAGTTTAATTTAGTAAAAATGTATGCCATCATAGAAAAATTTCATCAATTTTACCCACGATGAGTTTTCTGCAATGGAAAAAAAAAATAATAATGAATGTGTTTTAAAACGCGATTCAGTTTTTGCTTTTACTGAGAATGGATTTTCAGTCTAACGTTATAAAAGGTTTTTACCCATAAAAGTTTATGTATGTTTCATTTATATTTCCATAAACAATTGCTTTTTAAAACAAGAAGAAATCCCAACATATTATATGCTGCTATCCTATATAAGCAAGGTAAAAAAGGATAAATGATACCCAGTGCTTCTTTATTACTCAGATGAAAAAAGACAAATATATAAAAGATATCATTATTTCAAATCTCACAATATTTTTTGTATTAATTGTATATTTTGAACTGCAATGCTATGAGGTAACAGTTTAATTTAGTAAAAATGTATGCCATCATAGAAAAATTTCATCAATTTTACCCACGATGAGTTTTCTGCCCTGGAAAAAATAATAATAATGAATGTGTTTTAAAACGCGATTCAGTTTTTGCTTTTACTGAGAATGGATTTTCAGTCTAACGTTATAAAAGGTTTTTACCCATAAAAGTTTATGTATGTTTCATTTATATTTCCATAAACAATTGCTTTTTAAAACAATAAGAAATCCCAACTTATTATATGCTGCTATCCTATATAAGCAAGGTAAAAAAGGATAAATGATACCCAGTGCTTCTTTATTACTCAGATGAAAAAAGACAAATATATAAAAGATATCATTATTTCAAATCTCACAATATTTTTTGTATTAATTGTATATTTTGAACTGCAATGCTATGAGGTAACAGTTTAATTTAGTAAAAATGTATGCCATCATAGAAAAATTTCATCAATTTTACCCACGATGAGTTTTCTGCCCTGGAAAAAATAATAATAATGAATGTGTTTTAAAACGCGATTCAGTTTTTGCTTTTACTGAGAATGGATTTTCAGTCTAACGTTATAAAAGGTTTTTACCCATAACAGTTTATGTATGTTTCATTTATATTTCCATAAACAATTGCTTTTTAAAACAAGAAGAAATCCCAACATATTATATGCTGCTATCCTATATAAGCAAGGTAAAAAAGGATAAATGATACCCAGTGCTTCTTTATTACTCAGATGAAAAAAGACAAATATATAAAAGATATCATTATTTCATATCTCACAATATTTTTTGTATTAATTGTATATTTTGAACTGCAATGCTATGAGGTAACAGTTTAATTTAGTAAAAATGTATGCCATCATAGAAAAATTTCAGCAATTTTACCCACGTTGAGTTTTCTGCCCTGGAAAAAATAATAATAATGAATGTGTTTTAAAACGCGATTCAGTTTTTGCTTTTACTGAGAATGGATTTTCAGTCTAACGTTATAAAAGGTTTTTACCCATAAAAGTTTATGTATGTTTCATTTATATCTCCATAAACAATTGCTTTTTAAAACAAGAAGAAATCCCAACATATTATATGCTGCTATCCTATATAAGCAAGGTAAAAAAGGATAAATGATACCCAGTGCTTCTTTATTACTCAGATGAAAAAAGACAAATATATAAAAGATATCATTATTTCAAATCTCACAATATTTTTTGTATTAATTGTATATTTTGAACTGCAATGCTATGAGGTAACAGTTTAATTTAGTAAAAATGTATGCCATCATAGAAAAATTTCATCAATTTTACCCACGTTGAGTTTTCTGCCCTGGAAAAAAAAATAATAATGAATGTGTTTTAAAACGCGATTCAGTTTTTGCTTTTACTGAGAATGGATTTTCAGTCTAACGTTATAAAAGGTTTTTACCCATAAAAGTTTATGTATGTTTCATTTATATTTCCATAAACAATTGCTTTTTAAAACAAGAAGAAATCCCAACATATTATATGCTGCTATCCTATATAAGCAAGGTAAAAAAGGATAAATGATACCCAGTGCTTCTTTATTACTCAGATGAAAAAAGACAAATATATAAAAGATATCATTATTTCATATCTCACAATATTTTTTGCATTAATTGTATATTTTGAACTGCAATGCTATGAGGTAACAGTTTAATTTAGTAAAAATGTATGCCATCATAGAAAAATTTCATCAATTTTACCCACGATGAGTTTTCTGCCCTGGAAAAAATAATAATAATGAATGTGTTTTAATACGCGATTCAGTTTTTGCTTTTACTGAGAATGGATTTTCAGTCTAACGTTATAAAAGGTTTTTACCCATAAAAGTTTATGTATGTTTCATTTATATTTCCATAAACAATTGCTTTTTAAAACAAGAAGAAATCCCAACATATTATATGCTGCTATCCTATATAAGCAAGGTAAAAAAGGATAAATGATACCCAGTGCTTCTTTATTACTCAGATGAAAAAAGACAAATATATAAAAGATATCATTATTTCATATCTCACAATATTTTTTGTATTAATTGTATATTTTGAACTGCAATGCTATGAGGTAACAGTTTAATTCAGTAAAAATGTATGCCATCATAGAAAAATTTCATCAATTTTACCCACGATGAGTTTTCTGCCCTGGAAAAAATAATAATAATGAATGTGTTTTAAAACGCGATTCAGTTTTTGCTTTTACTGAGAATGGATTTTCAGTCTAACGTTATAAAAGGTTTTTACCCATAAAAGTTTATGTATGTTTCATTTATATTTCCATAAACAATTGCTTTTTAAAACAAGAAGAAATCCCAACATATTATATGCTGCTATCCTATATAAGCAAGGTAAAAAAGGATAAATGATACCCAGTGCTTCTTTATTACTCAGATGAAAAAAGACAAATATATAAAAGGTATCATTATTTCATATCTCACAATATTTTTTGTATTAATTGTATATTTTGAACTGCAATGCTATGAGGTAACAGTTTAATTTAGTAAAAATGTATGCCATCATAGAAAAATTTCATCAATTTTACCCACGATGAGTTTTCTGCCCTGGAAAAAATAATAATAATGAATGTGTTTTAAAACGCGATTCAGTTTTTGTTTTTACTGAGAATGGATATTCAGTCTAACGTTATAAAAGGTTTTTACCCATAAAAGTTTATGTATGTTTCATTTATATTTCCATAAACAATTGCTTTTTAAAACAAGAAGAAATCCCAACATATTATATGCTGCTATCCTATATAAGCAAGGTAAAAAAGGATAAATGATACCCAGTGCTTCTTTATTACTCAGATGAAAAAAGACAAATATATAAAAGATATCATTATTTCATATCTCACAATATTTTTTGTATTAATTGTATATTTTGAACTGCAATGCTATGAGGTAACAGTTTAATTTAGTAAAAATGTATGCCATCATAGAAAAATTTCATCAATTTTACCCACGATGAGTTTTCTGCAATGGAAAAAAAAATAATAATGAATGTGTTTTAAAACGCGATTCAGTTTTTGCTTTTACTGAGAATGGATTTTCAGTCTAACGTTATAAAAGGTTTTTACCCATAAAAGTTTATGTATGTTTCATTTATATTTCCATAAACAATTGCTTTTTAAAACAAGAAGAAATCCCAACATATTATATGCTGCTATCCTATATAAGCAAGGTAAAAAAGGATAAATGATACCCAGTGCTTCTTTATTACTCAGATGAAAAAAGACAAATATATAAAAGATATCATTATTTCAAATCTCACAATATTTTTTGTATTAATTGTATATTTTGAACTGCAATGCTATGAGGTAACAGTTTAATTTAGTAAAAATGTATGCCATCATAGAAAAATTTCATCAATTTTACCCACGATGAGTTTTCTGCCCTGGAAAAAATAATAATAATGAATGTGTTTTAAAACGCGATTCAGTTTTTGCTTTTACTGAGAATGGATTTTCAGTCTAACGTTATAAAAGGTTTTTACCCATAAAAGTTTATGTATGTTTCATTTATATTTCCATAAACAATTGCTTTTTAAAACAAGAAGAAATCCCAACTTATTATATGCTGCTATCCTATATAAGCAAGGTAAAAAAGGATAAATGATACCCAGTGCTTCTTTATTACTCAGATGAAAAAAGACAAATATATAAAAGATATCATTATTTCAAATCTCACAATATTTTTTGTATTAATTGTATATTTTGAACTGCAATGCTATGAGGTAACAGTTTAATTTAGTAAAAATGTATGCCATCATAGAAAAATTTCATCAATTTTACCCACGATGAGTTTTCTGCCCTGGAAAAAATAATAATAATGAATGTGTTTTAAAACGCGATTCAGTTTTTGCTTTTACTGAGAATGGATTTTCAGTCTAACGTTATAAAAGGTTTTTACCCATAAAAGTTTATGTATGTTTCATTTATATTTCCATAAACAATTGCTTTTTAAAACAAGAAGAAATCCCAACATATTATATGCTGCTATCCTATATAAGCAAGGTAAAAAAGGATAAATGATACCCAGTGCTTCTTTATTACTCAGATGAAAAAAGACAAATATATAAAAGATATCATTATTTCATATCTCACAATATTTTTTGTATTAATTGTATATTTTGAACTGCAATGCTATGAGGTAACAGTTTAATTTAGTAAAAATGTATGCCATCATAGAAAAATTTCATCAATTTTACCCACGTTGAGTTTTCTGCCCTGGAAAAAATAATAATAATGAATGTGTTTTAAAACGCGATTCAGTTTTTGCTTTTACTGAGAATGGATTTTCAGTCTAACGTTATAAAAGGTTTTTACCCATAAAAGTTTATGTATGTTTCATTTATATTTCCATAAACAATTGCTTTTTAAAACAAGAAGAAATCCCAACATATTATATGCTGCTATCCTATATAAGCAAGGTAAAAAAGGATAAATGACACCCAGTGCTTCTTTATTACTCAGATGAAAAAAGACAAATATATAAAAGATATCATTATTTCATATCTCACAATATTTTTTGTATTAATTGTATATTTTGAACTGCAATGCTATGAGGTAACAGTTTAATTTAGTAAAAATGTATGCCATCATAGAAAAATTTCATCAATTTTACCCACGTTGAGTTTTCTGCCCTGGAAAAAATAATAATAATGAATGTGTTTTAAAACGCGATTCAGTTTTTGCTTTTACTGAGAATGGATTTTCAGTCTAACGTTATAAAAGGTTTTTACCCATAAAAGTTTATGTATGTTTCATTTATATTTCCATAAACAATTGCTTTTTAAAACAAGAAGAAATCCCAACATATTATAGGCTGCTATCCTATATAAGCAAGGTAAAAGAGGATAAATGATACCCAGTGCTTCTTTGTTACTCAGATGAAAAAAGACAAATATATAAAAGATATCATTATTTCATATCTCACAATATTTTTTGTATTAATTGTATATTTTGAACTGCAATGCTATGAGGTAACAGTTTAATTTAGTAAAAATGTATGCCATCATAGAAAAATTTCATCAATTTTACCCACGTTGAGTTTTCTGCCCTGGAAAAAATAATAATAATGAATGTGTTTTAAAACGCGATTCAGTTTTTGCTTTTACTGAGAATGGATTTTCAGTCTAACGTTATAAAAGGTTTTTACCCATAAAAGTTTATGTATGTTTCATTTATATTTCCATAAACAATTGCTTTTTAAAACAAGAAGAAATCCCAACATATTATAGGCTGCTATCCTATATAAGTAAGCTAAAAGAGGATAAATGAATCCAAGTACTTCTTTGTTTTTCAGATGAAAAAAGACAAATATATAAAATATATCATTATTTCATATCTCACAATATTTTTTTTTAATTAAATTGAATATTTTGAACTGCAAACTTTGATTTAACAGTTTAATTTAGCAAGAATGTATGCCATCATAGAAAAATTTCATCGATTTTACCCACGATGCGTTTTTCTGTCCTGGAAAAAAAAAAAAAAAATAGTGAATGTGTTTTAGAACGCCATTCAGTTTTTGCTTTTACTGATAAAACGGGAGGCGGCAGCACAGACAATCACCTCATCGAATTCAAGGCTGAAATTCCAGAATTAGTTAAAACTCGATTCGCATATTAAAACGCAATCGGTCTGCCAAGTCATGTCTTGGGGGTAAAACCCGATTTTAGCGGTTGAGTGGTATGTTTACCATTGTGTTTTCTTGTACCTTCATGTTTTCATACCTTTGAATGCAGGAAAACACGATGATAAACCTACCACTCAACCGCTAAAATCGGGTTTTCGTGTGTTTTCCACCAAGATATGACTTGGCAGACCGATTGCGTTTTAATATACGAATCGAGTTTTAACTAATTCTGGACTTCCAGCCGTAAACTCGACGAGGTCTGTGATGCCACCTCCCGGTCTATGAGAAACCATCTGAGATTTTCCGTCTACGGTTATAAAAAGTCCTTACCCATAAGAGTTTATGTCGTTTCTTTTATATTTCCATAAACTTTTTTAAGAAGAAATCCCAACATGTAAGCTGCTATACTATACAAGCAAGGTAAACTAGTTGGATGTGCCAATCCCAAAACTTTGTTATATCTAATACATCTTAACATTTCAAAATGTAGTTACAAATATCAATACTTTAATATTATTAGTTGAATACTATATCAACTTTGATTTTCATCTTAAACTTCTGCTTCAGTCAATTAATCGAAGTAAAAACGAGTTCATCTCAATCATATTTATTAAAGTCAACAGTTTTCCGTTACTCTGTTGTACATCAGCTATTCGCGAATAGCCAGCTTATCATAATGCGAAGTTCCCGTCGCTTTACAAACCGCCGGTGTACAATATAACTACGAAAAATCAAGGAAATTATACAAAAATCGCTATTACAGAGCTCCCTTTTGGCGAAATATTTCCAAATTCAAAGAGGACCTGCTTGGCAAAGCCAAAAACATACACGAAAAATTTGGTTCAATTCTATGCATAGCTTCAAACACTTTTCGATGGTTACAATAATGAAAATGGCACAAAAAGCGCTATTACAGCGCCCCCTTCCGTCGGACTTTTTTCCAAATTAAGGGATTGCCGTGACCAAAAGCATACACAAAAAATTTGGTTCAATTCTATACATAACTTCATACAGTTTTCGATGGTACAATGGCGACAGACACACTGACAGACAGACATTTTCTATAAACATGTTTTTTAAGATCTCTGACCCCTAAAACGTGTAAATCCGTCGAAAACCAGAAGTCGAAAAAAATTTCGATTACAATACTTTCTTCTATTGAACACAGAAGAAGTGTAAAAAGGATAAATTAAACTCAGTGCTTCTTTGTTTCTCAGATAAAAAAAAAAACAAATATATAAAAGATATCGTTATTTCATGTTTCACAATATTTTTTATATTAAATTGTATATTTTGAACTACAGTCCTATGATTTAATAGTTTAAGTTAGCAAAAATTTATGGCATCACAGAAAATTTTTATCAATTTTATGTTCTGCTCTGGCAAAAAAATAAAATAAAAAATAAAAAAAGATTTAAATGATTGCGTTTTAGAACGCAATTCAATTTTTGCTTCACCAATTTAAATGGCCTGCCGCCATGAAATATCGTTTACCGTTTACCGTATCAGTTCATGCACTTTTTCTTCATAAATCAGAATTTCAGAAGAGTTAAAGTAGCCCAAAAAAGTGATGGGATACTTATATTTGTTTTTACACCAGAATTTTGAATAATTAAAAGTATTAGAAGAATTTAAAATAATTGAAAATGATTTTTATGTCGTAATAAATCATTCATATTCTCATCTTTGTATGTGATTAATATTGTCAGCAAAAGAAAACAAAATATTTTAAAAATTACTAATTTGTATGAAAAGAGGGGGAAATTGCATTTCAAAAATGATTGGACACATGGAGGAAAGAGATAGATGGAGATGCAATAAGGTGGCTGGGGGTGACGCCAGAAAAGTAACCCTAAAATCAGCTACAGTCGGCCCAAACACAAGCATGTTCTTTCACGAAAAAAAGAAGAACACTTTTAGTAATACAGTTTTTAATTCATAATACAATGGAATGCTGCTTTAGAATGCTTAAAAATAAGCAGATCGCTTTCATCTAGAGAGAAAAATGCACGGATGATGTCAAAGAATTCGGTCCCTGTCCGAGGTACTTGTTTTGTTTGGGCCGAGTGAAAGCATTTAAATTTGGGGGATAACGCGCATGATATTGCAAACAGTTATTACGGCATACTGCATCTCCATCTATCTCTTTTCTCCATGGATTGGTCACATTTAAGGATTTAAACAAATCTATCTGCTATGAACACATTAATGAAATGCATTATATTGTTTTCTATTAAAATTAAGTGACAACACCTTTGATATTCGTTTGCTGTTTTTATTAAAATAAGTTTAATTGGAATGTGGAATATTTAAACCATTTAAACTTTTTTTGTTAAGGATAAGTCTGGAAAAGGCATTTCGTTGGATTTTTCGAACCATAGATCTTGATTTTCACCTAGATAAAAAGACATCGGCCAAAAAATTTGCTTAAATTTTTAATTTAAACAGTCTGGCAATCTTTGGCCTGGTTGAAAGCCGTGTAGTACATCATAAAGTTCAAAATCTGAAAAAAATTGGCAGACCGTTCGAGCTGACACATAGTTAAAGGCGTATTATTATCAGAAATATTCTTCAAAACCCAAAATTAGACTTTTCACATTGTTTAGTAAACTAAATGGAATAAATATTATTTGATAGAAACTGGAGAATGGATGCAATCTGTAAAATTGCATGGCGCATTAAACCTGATAAAATTATTTCGCCATCTCTTTCGGGAACACAGTTTATATCCAATAATGAAACATATAGAGGTGGCGAAATTATATGTTAGCTTTAATCGGTCAATCAATTTTAAATTTCTTATAAATGTATTGGAAATTTTTTAAACCAATTGAATTAATTTAAGACTTCCATGTCGAAAATTTAGCATCAATGATTTAAAATTTAAAGCAATTTGTCATTTTATTTTCCGTGAATTATGAAATTTAAAAATCGTCTGAATTCGAACAGAAAAATCTATTATGGCATAAAAAGAAATGTTCTGTATTTTTCGAACGAATGAGCCAAATTAAATCAAAAACTATACTCCGACAACACTGTCAACAAAATTGAACTTTTGCACTTTCACGAAACCAAAATTAGTTGTGTCTTATTCAATTTTTTGTGCTGATTCCGAATCTTGTTTTAAATTTTATCCAACAGGTTTATGAGATATTTGCATATTTCGATTTATGCAAATTCTGTAATTTTTGTACGTTTATGCAATTTTAGGGCATAAAGCATTATCAAAGTGATTTTTTGTTTTATGTTATGACTAGCAGCCTAACGCCCGCTACGCTGGTCAGTTTTCCTAAAGAAACCTTGAATCAAACGAAATATATCTGTGAATTTGATCATGCGTTTTAAAGCAATATGGACATTTACCTGGAATGCCCAATCTAATTGGTGAAAACAATATGAACTTTATTACGCTATTATATCTTTTGAGCCTTACAGAATTTAGGCTGTTAAGGGTCAACTTCTTTCGTTGATCATTTAGTGTAGTATTCGGTGAAGAACGATAGAACAATATGTACTATACTTAAAAGGGTTCATGAAAAATTATCAATGCATATCTCATCACAATCTGTTAATTGGACATACTGAAAAGGCAAATCGTTCATAATTTGGTTCGCCTGCTTCTAAAACATTCAGCCTTAATTCTATAATCAAGCAACCTGATGACCAAGCAACACTAAGCGAATGATATGTGCTTTATACTAAAACATTCACTGAAAAATTAACTAACCGAGCAAGTTCCATAGAAATCCACTTAGCAGAATCTTTTAAACTGGAAAATGTACCGAAACATTTCATAAAAATAATCTAATTAGCAGTTTAAACCCCATGAAAATTCATTCAGCGGAACCTTAAAAAAAAGCCGATCTTTCGAAATCGGGTTCACCTGATTTAGATCTTTACCCATAATTAATTAACTAAGCAACGTAGAACATTATATTTTATACTAACATCTTTTCTGTAAATTATCTAACAATGTAAGCCCCATCAAGATCAATTCAGTAGAAGTAAATTTAAAAGCGGCCAGAATGAAATTTCTCTTTGCATTTTACATACAATGAGATAGTTAAATATAGCTATCATAATCGCGTTAACCTGATTATATAGAACTCTCAGGGATGTAGTGGTAGGTATACATCGCATCATTTCTGTATTTTTAAAGAAACTCTGCACAACTTCCATATCTATAGCATTCTAGTATACATCCTTTGTCTGTAGCGTATTATCCTCCAATTTTCTTTACAATACCACAGAGAACTGTTTCTGCATAGCTTCGTAACTAAACAGTTTTGAAAGATATGATAAATATTGAAAAAATCCCTGAAATATTATCTAACTAACTGGTCAACTGTCATTAAAATCCATTCCGTAAAGCTTGAAATCTTTCCTAATCGAGTTCACCTAATTTTAGAACTCCCGTAACTATTACTAAGCAACTTGGAACGATGGTTTTTAGATTAAACTATTTATAAACGAAATTTACTATCTAATAGTGTAAGTTCTGCAAAATTATGTTCAGTAGAATCTGAGGTATAATCAATCGGAATGAAATAGGAATTTACGCTTTACATATAGTAGTAGAAGCCTTCGCCCGCTACGCTAGTCGGTTTCTCCAAGCGAAACTTTAAATAAACGAAATATATCGGTGTATTTGATCTTGTGTTTCATAGCAATAAATACATTTATCCCTAATGATCATATGCGTTGCTGAAAACAATATGAACGCCATTACGGTTTTATATCTTCTAATGTCTCAGACAAAATTTGGACTCTTATGAAGCAAAACTTTTAGTTGATTATTTATAATTCAATATAAAAAAGAACGGAAGAATGATATGTAGCATATTAAAATCATCCTTGAATATTAAAAAATGCAAATCTCATCAAAATCCGTTCAGTAAAAACTTCTAATAAGACTAATTTTTCATAATCGGGTTCACCAGCTAATACAACATTCAGCTATAATTCTATAGCAAAGCAATGTAGAACAATATGTGTTATATACTAAAATCTTTCCTCAAAAAATATCTAACAACAGTGCTAATTAACTCAGTAGAACCTTTTAAAAAGGCTAATATTTCAAAATAGGGTTCACCGATTAAAGAACTTTCGCACGTAATTCTATAACTGAGCAACGTAGAATAATATGTGTTATATATGAAACACTTTCTTGAAAATTTATCTAACAATTCAAATATACTCAAAATCCATTGAAAAGTACTCAAGTTATAAGCGGTCGGACCGAAATTGCCCTTTTTATTTTATATTTGAAGTTGATAGTTAAATATATCTTTCATAATCAAGTTAACGTGATTGTAGAATTTTTAGGAATGTAGCATAGACTATACGCCGTAGTCCTTCTGGTGTTTTTTAGAAACTCTGCACTCCATAGCTATAACATATATACTCTCTAATATATACCATGCCTGTAGATTTTATCCTACTTTTTTTTCAACTACACCACTGAGAACTTTCCTCATAGTTCCATAACTAAAAATGTAGAATGACATTTCAAATATTGCAACAATACCTAATATTACCTAACTGTGCAACTCCAATCAAAATACGTTCAGTAGAACTTTAAATAAAAGGTAATCTTTCATATTCGGGTTCACCTAGTTTTGGAACTTTCTCTTGTAATCTAATTTTCTGCAATCTGATTTGTTGCCAAGTTTGTGCTTCAGAAAAACAATAACACAGAAGAAAACTTCGCTACAGAGAAGTACCATCCATGCAAGAAGTATCAACCATCCACAAAAAATAATCTAACTAACAGCGTAAGTCTCATCAAAATACATCCAGCGAAACTCAAATTATAAACAGGTGGAAGGAAAAGCAAATTTGCATCTATTTATATAAAATCCAAGTCTCTGTGTGTCCCTCACGATTCCGGTAGGACCACCTCATTGAAATGAGTAATTGTTGAAAAAAACTAATGCAGGGTTACCACAGTAGCGCCAAATGTTGACCAACTTGGCAATAGCTGGCTGATTTGGTGAAATTCCCATTTATAACTATTAATCTTTCATAAAGGAGGTCACCAAAATTTAATTTAAACTCCGCTCTTTTAAGATATTTTTTCAAAATCTATGGGTGAAAATTTAAAGTACATCTTTACATCTTCCTCCCGATGCTACTAATAAAATAACCGCCAATAGACGACGCTGTACTGTATGAGCTCCTAACTGCGCGATTTTAATGTGCTTTAGGTACTTTTCCAGTATAAGTGCCTTGGCGAAAAAAGAAATTTGGCAACATTTTCCCGGAACCTATCCACTGTTTCATTTTATATGCACATGCATTTTTTTTTCGATATTTATACGATTAATAAGGCCGTTTCTCTAATTTTATACAGAAACAGATGTAATTTGTACATAAAAACATGAATAATATACATATAAAATAAACATATAAAAAAACACTCATCAAGTTTGTTTTCATAGCTGTTTATATGATTTGACAACAATTATCAATATTTTTCCGTTATACGGACACCATGCCAAAATGTATACGGTACTTTTCCATTATACGGACAGCATTGTCGCCAAGCTCAATAGTTGGCGCAAAATGAAAATAAGGTGAATTGAAACATTTGAAAAATAAAAGAAAAAACATTCTCGATAGTAAAGTGGGCATTTTAAAAATATAACATTTGAAAATTACAAACTTTTACGAACTATTTTATTAAATCACAAATATATACTTAAAATAAATGAACAAATAACTGTTATACTATAAAGTAATAAAATAAAAAATCATATTAAACTGCTGCCATAAAATCATAAATATCTTTCAGCATTGCAGTAAACATTTCATTTTTTGAATGAAGGCGTAGCCACATAAAATCTATGAGATACGACTCTAAATGATGACGAACAGCTTCCCGATGTCTTTTGTTGCGCCATTTTGCGATGCCCCATAATCTTTCAACATTTGGAGTATGACATCCAGTATTAGGGTCGACAAAATTGTATTTGTGATTTACATGTGAAATGATCATAACCAGCACTTAGCAGTTCATCTGTTTTATATCCTTTCCAACAATCTGTATAAATATTACATGACTTTCATCTACTTCTATAATTTTATTAGGTCCACCGATTTTTCTATTTGGTCGAGAACATAAAGCATTTGCACAAACTTCTCTCGAATAACTATTCCATTCCACTGTTGTGTTGTGGTTCATATCAAGTTGCAGCTCACAAAACTCAATCGATGTCAACTCTTTGCACGATAAATATATAAACCTCAAAGCATTAAGAAAAGTGGCACAGATGTCATATTCGCCCCATATTGGCGCGGATTTTTTCTAACGCCAATGTCATACGCGCAATGGCTACTTAACTGGCGCCAAAGTGTCGTAATTTTGCTTGATGTGGTAACCCGGATTATGTTGTTTATGCTGTTGATGTTTTCGCCAAATTGGCAACCGAAACAAATTGCGCCAATATAGGGCGAATATGACATCTGTGCCAGAAAAGTCACCCGCGACCTTTAAACCAAGTTTTTTGTCGTATTTCTACGCTTTCTTCGCATGATCGTAAGCTACAACTCAATTTCGGATTTCCAGAACTTATCAATAATTTCATTTCATGATTTTTTGAACACAATCTTTTATTATGCAGAATTCCAAATTCCTGAAACATTTTTATCACAACTTTCTCATCATCTGGTAATTGCCAAATGATAAAATCCATCTCAGCATCAGCAGTAAAAGTAAACTACAACTTTATAAAAAAAAGCATTTTTAATTCGATTAATAGCAGATTAAAAAGCTTTCCAAGGTTAAGGTTAAGCAATAATCATTCACGTGATTCACGTTTCATAAATAACAAATCACAATGTTTCGCATGGTTTACAATAAAAATCTACGATCAAGGTTGAAATAATTGGCGCATTAGCATACACGGAAAAGTACCCAAATCTCACTTTCTGATGCCCAAATTACGCCAAGCTTTTTTTAAAAAAGCCAAAGCCCCTACAGTGGAAAAGTATCAAACTGTCTATTATTTTGCTCTATCTGTGTTATAGTTTATACTATATGCAAGGTGAGTGGAGCGAAGAGTTTAAACATTAAATATTAAAGTTTCGGCACAGATGTCATATACGCCCAATGTTGGCGCGATTTTTTTCTGACGCCAATGTCATATACACAACGGGTACTTAACTGTCGCCAAAGTGTCGTTATTTTGCTTGATATGGTAACCCGGATGTTGTTGTTTATGCTGTTGATGTTTTCGCCAAATTGGCGTCGGAAAAAAATCGCTCCAATATGGGGTATATATGACAACTGTGCCAAAGTTTCTATAAAGCAGTATAAGACTAAAAAATTAAGAATAAAATAAATGCAAAATAAGACTAAAGAAGAAAGAAAAAGCATGCGTTAGCATAGAATATGAAACACTTTCCAACACATCCTGAATGCTTTAACAAAACTTCGTTATTTAGGGAAATAAGGTAAATAAGATAACTAAGTAAACATTTTAGAAAACGCATAAAAATTTTTAAAAATTGATTTCAGCAGTTACCGTCCATAGCCAATAGTACCGTTATTACCTGCCACTATTTAGCTAAAATTTAATTTAAACTACTCTTAAAGCTACTGAAATCACATTTCCAGATATTATCATCCATAGACGGTTATGTATCCAATTCTTTGCGTGACCCTGTATATCATTTTATCTATATTCTACAAACATTTCTTAGTAATCTAAATGCAGTTCAGCGTAAAACTGCATAACTCCTTTAAAAACCACCTTTAAGCAATTTATTCTCATACTCAGGAACCCTTGCGAATTATTTTGTGTAGCCCTGCATATGAACTGTAGCATTTATACACACGGTATAGTATGCATAAATGTAGTGAAACATAAAAGCGCATATCATAATTAAAAATGCATTTCTAGCAATCATTACTTATGTACGTACAATACTTCGGAGAAAAGTTTCTTGGCGAGAAAGAAGTTTGCCAACGTATTTTCTGACAACCTATTTACTGCTTCATACTCACAAGCAATTTTTTGCATATGTATACAATTTATTTAATGTAAAAAAAAACTATTTAACCATTTTTATAAAGAAACAGAAGTATTTTTTGCACAGATGTCATATACGCATCGGGGTTGGCGTGATTTTTCTCTGACGCCAATTCGGCAGAAATCTCGCTTTCGAATACCAGTTACTTATATATTTTTAAATTATTTGCTATCATTTTGAAAAGGAAATAACTATAAATAAATAAAAGTTTGAATAATAACTATAGAACAAAACAGTTTATATAATTTAAAAACAGAAAATAAAAGTAAATAAACAATGGCACAGATGTCATATTCGCCCCATATTGACGCGATTTTTTTCTGACGCCAATGTCATATACGCAATGTATACTTCGGCACCAAAGTGTCGTTATTTTGCTTGGTATGGTAACCCGGATGTTGTTGCTTATGCTGTTGATGTTTTCGCCAAATCGGCGTCGGAAAAGAATCGCGCCAATATGGGGCGAATATGACATGTGTGCCTAAACAATTTATTAATAAATAAAAAACAATAGCCGGCAAAATAACACCATTTTAGCGCCATAGGTATCCCGGTTCATATCTGAAATCTGTGCCGTAATTTGTATATAAAAAAGGTACTTTTCGGTTAGCCGGGCGCCAGTGTTATATTCACATTCATATATACATATAAATGCACATATATGCACATATATGTACACATATGTATACATATGTTTGTATATATTTATGTGTGTGCGTGTACATATATATGTGTACATATATGTGCATATATATGTATATATGAATGTAAGGTACAGATGTCATATTCGCCCCATATTGGCGCGATTTTTTTCTGTCGCCAATATCATATAGGCAACGGGTACTTAACTTGCGCCAAAGGGCTTGATGTGGTAACCCGGATTATGTTGTTTATGCTGTTGATGTTTTCGCCAAATTGGCAACCGAAAAAAATCGCGCCAATATGGGGCGAATATGACATCTGTTCCGAATGTAAATATAACACTGGCGGCCGGCTAACCGAAAAGTACCAAAAAAAATATTATATATATTTAGAAACGATTTTTTTATGTATATAAGTGCATATATAAACAAAAATAAAAGTTCATTAGATTTGTTTTCATAGCTGTATATTTTGGCAACATATCTCACTTTCTGATGCCCGAATTACGCCAAACTTTTTTTTAAAAATGGGCTATAATGGAAATGTACCTAAATAAATAATTAACAGAAATAACCAATTATACAAACTAAAACATTTTGGAACAGATGTCATATTCGCCCCATATTGGCGCGATTTTTTTCTGTCGCCAATATCATATAGGCAACAGGTACTTAACTTGTGTCAAAGTGTCGTTATTTTGTTTGATGTGGTAACCCGGATTATGTTGTTTATGCTGTTGATGTTTTCGCCAAATTGGCAACCGAAAAAAATCGCGCCAATATGGGGCGAATATGACATCTGTACCAACATTTTATTTCGAGATTAAAGCATTGTTTTTTATTTCGATTAAAAATACATATATCTTTGGGGAACAGATGTCATATTCGCCCCATATTGGCGCAATTTTTTTCGGTTGCCAATTTGGCGAAAACATCAACAGAATAAACAACATAATCCGGGTTACCACATCAAGCAAAATAACGACACTTTAGCGCAAGTTAAGTACCTGTTGCCTATATGATATTGGCGACAGAAAAAAATCGCGCCAATATGGGGCGAATGTGACATCTGTGCCATCTTCGGATAACTTTAATTGAAATTGAGTTCACGGCTTAATATCTCATTCCATAAACCTAAATAAACACAAGTGATTCATTCATCGTGAACCGTAAAAAATATTAAATCATTGAGGTAATCATTCACAAAGTATAAGTTCTCCAACAATCAATGGACAATATTCTAATGACGTCATAGTATGTAAAATGGTGGCGGTATCATTTGTTTATGGTTTGAAATCACAAAGATTTAATTTTGCACTGTCTCTTAGTTACATTATTTTATTGTCGTATTTATGAGATCAGAACAAAAGCATATTTTTTCATTATTTAGTTATTAAAGACGGAAAAAAATTATAAATGTGCATGATTTGAAAAATTTAAATAATTTTCTTTCTTAATACTAAAAATTAACATCGGGAAGTAACAACGAGTTTAAGTTAAATAAGTTTAGCTGATTAATTCTGTTGTAATATTCAAAATAACTGTATTTATTAGATTTCAGTAAACAACATCAGGGCCCGATTAAACTTTGAAGTTAGAGGAATTACAATGTCATTTCAGGACCTTTCTTTTGGAGAAGCTTTTCTAAATTCCACATATACATGGAAACTCTTCAGTGTTAGAAATATTATTCCCAGGGCTAGCATAACATGAGAACGGCCTGCAATTTTACACAAGTTTTTGAAAACTACTTTATATCAGAAATTTTACTAAAAACTGGTTACTTTTTTGTTATAGAGGCCCACACTATTAGAATTATGACAAGTTGCAGCCAATTTCGCCAAAGTCGTAACCAAGATCGTGAAGCACACACATATAATACCATATAATACCATTTTATGAAATCGTATACGATAATTTAATAGTTTTTACCTTACTTCAAGTGTGTAATTTATTTATTTTTAAGGCTTAATAATCTAAATTGTCCAATATATGAATTAAAAAAATGTAAACAAAGACTGATTAGACATAACCGCAAAAATCTGCAGAAAACTTGGAATTGTGCAGATTAGTGGCCTTCTACTGTACACAGTTTTTCATAAATGTGTTTCGTTCTTAAAATGTGTTATTTTCATCTATCACTGCGGAACAAATGAGAAAACTCATACTCTTGCACATGAGTTGTATATATCTTTATATCTAAATTTCCGTCATTTTTGACGGGCTACCTTTCTAGTTTTATATAATTACAGTAGATGCATCTTTCGTAATTGCGTTCACCTTTCTGTATAGCTTTTCCAATAGCTCTATAACTAAAACTAAGCAACGTAGAACACTGTGTGTATACATAAAAACCGTTCCAAAAACATTACCTAACTAATAGTGGCATATCCTATCAAAATATTATAAAGAATAGGAATAAAATGCAAATTTCCGTTTTAAATATGTAGTAGATGATAATGATGCGATTTTCTGTAATAGAATTCATCATGAAGTTTTCGCTTCATACATAAACGATGTTTTCAACATTGTAATTAATACACCGATTGAAGAAGTATCCGATTACGGAAGATTAACCAGAAATTCCATGAACAACTACCCAAAGAAAGGTGACTATATGGCTTTTGTGATACTTTTATGTTAGCCGGGCGCAAGTAATAAATCAACAAAGATTGTTTCCATATCTTATTCTTATTTTATTATTTCCATTCAAAATAAAAACATTTCACTCATTTAATTTATAATACATGCTTTACACTAATGTCATTGAAAAAGATGAAAAGTAAAACAATAGGAAATAATGCCATAACTTAAAACAAAGAATTGTTTTTAATTTACATACGCGAAATGTAACTACTGTTAATGGCAATTTTAAAAATGCTAATGGCGATATTTACATACGGATACGGCTGACATAAAAGTACCCATTTTTTCTTCTTATCCAGGAGCAAGTGATAAATCGCGATGTATTATTTCAATTCTAATTTCTTCCATTAGAAAAAGTAATACGCATTATTCGAAGCATGAGATAGATCGCCAAAAATGGTTGACAATTGCCAATCTTGTTTATCGTTTGCCAATTACGTTCAAAAAAGTAATTTAACATTCTTAAATACATAACCTTGTTAAAAATGGCAAATTGTTTTAAGTAAATAAATAAATAAAATATATAACATAAAACTGCATACTTTAAACTATAATAAATCAAAATTATAATAATAAAATTAATTTAAAACTATACTAAATAAACTATCAAATGGACAAAAAATAAGGGTTGCTGTAATTAATGTAATTGCCATGCTTGGCGCAGTTGTATCTGACATGGCCCGGATGTAAGTACCACAAAATTTTTAAAGTGGTACAAACATGGCTTTCATTTTTTTAATATTTTCGTTTTATAATGTTAATTTCTAAGTGGATCGCTTCCTTGTATTTTAAATAATTTCAATATTTTTTTTTTCTTTTTTTCAAGGCGTTTGTATTTATTTAACTCATATAGCTGGTTCAATTCTTTAACCAGAAGATTTAACAAAAAGATTTAATTTGAATTTCTTCCGTTGCTACAGTAACGGATGTATAAGATGAATGAATATGGATGAATTATCACTTGTAATGTTAGATATTTCGAGGTTTTGGCGCCAAAGACATCGTCAAATTAGAAAAATATAAATATCTCACGAAATATTGGGCTTAAAAGAATTTAGTTAGTACCATTCGATTCAGCATACAAAAATACACCAAAATATGTTATCACTTGAAAAATAACTATAAAATCAGATTTGTAAGGATTTTTTTAAAAGTTCGTTCTCTATTTCACCCCCTTTAGGGGTGGAATTTTAAGAAATCCTTTCTTAGCGGCAGTCTATGTCATAAGATGTATTTTTACCACAATTTTCAAAATATTAGGTTCCGTAGTTTTGGCTGCGCGTTGATTAATACAAAATCCAGACTTTCTTTTATATATGTCGTAGGCTAATTGAGAAATCCGGCTCTTTGCAAACAGCCTAGGCTCTTTGCAAAGAGACGGGCTAATTGGAGAATCCATCTCCCTTTTTCCAATTAGCCTGATATTTTTCAGGCTTATTGCAAAGAGCCTAGAAAGCGTTAGGCTAATTGAAAAATGACCACTTAATATCCGATCAGGGTGATATTTTTAGCTCACAGGCTATCAAAGCCTGAGAGCTTATGTGCCCGCCGATTCTGTATGTACGTGTGTACGGACGTACGTATGTACGTAACGCGATAACTCTTGATAGAAAAATCCGATTTGCTTCAATTTTTTTTTCTAGGTTCATTCTGATAAGGTGCTTCCCTGATTAGTTTTTGGGGTTCATTGGTTAAGGATAAAGGGGGAAAAGGGGGGCTATCCCCCCCCTTAATTTATATAAATGGGTTTTTCATGCAGAATTATTCGATTTGCTCCAAATTTGGTATACCGGTATTATTATGTTAAGGAGCTGGCTTGATTAGATTTGGAGGTTCATTAGTTACATATAAAGGGAGGAAATGGGGGCTATCCCCCCCCACGTAATTTAGATAAAGGGTTTTTTCATGCAGAAATATGCGATTTGCTATAAATTTGGTATACCTGTTAATTATGTTAAGCAGCTTCTCTGATTACATTTGGAAGATCATTATTATGTATAAAGGGGGGAAAGGGGGCAATTGCCACTCCCCTTAATTTAGATAAATGCGTTTTTCATGTAGAATTATTCGATTAGCTCAAATTTGGTATACTGGTTTATTATGTTAAGGAGATGGCTTGATTAGATTTGGAGGTTCATTAGTTAAGTATAAAGGGGAGGAGGTAGCCCCCCCCCCCCACTTAATTTAGGTAAATGCGTTTTTAATGCAAAATTATTCGATTTGCTCCAAATTTGGTATACAGGTTTATTATGTTAAGGAGCTTCCCTGATTAGATTTGGAGATTCATTAGTTAAGTATAAAGGGAGAAAAGGGGGGCTAGATTCCCCCCCCTTAATTTAGATAAATGTGTTTTTCATGCAGAGTTACTCGATTTGCTCCAAATTTCGTATACCGGTTTATTATGTTAAGGAGCTTTCCTGATTAGATTTGGAGGTCCATTAGTTAAGTATAAAGGGAGGAAAGGGGGGCTAGACCCCTCCCTTAATTTAGATAAATGGGTTTTTCTTGCAGAGTTATTCGATTCGCTCCAAATTTCGCATACCGGTTTATTATGTTAAGGAGCTGCCTTGATTAGATTTGGAGATTTATTGGTTAAGTATAAAGGAGGGACAGGAGCTAGTGTCCCCTTAATTCAGATAAATGGGTTTTTCATACAAAATTATTCGATTTGCTTCAAATTTTATATACCAGTTTATTACAATATGGTTTCCTTCATTTGATTTGGAGGTTCATTGGTTAAGTATAAACGTGAGGAAAGGGGGCAATTGAAATATATATATATATATATATATATATGTATATATGTATGTATGTATGTACTAAATTTTGTCCGCACGATAAAAGTCGCAATAATGCACGGATCGTCTTCAAACTCGCCAATAACTTTGAGATGGTTGATATCTCGGCGGGGATTGAAAATGGGCAAAATCGGCCCAAGGGAATGGAAATGAGGAGGGCTCAAAATTTTGAATACCGTCTTAATATGATTCTGATAAAACCAGCTCTTACACAACAATCACAGGAAAAAATAAATATTTTTCGTTAAGCAATTGCCAACAATTGAAAAAAAACAATAAAATTCTCACCACAACAATTGTTTTTCTATTGCAAGATTTCACGTGAAAAATTAACTTAAATAAATAGTTTGACGAATTGAAAACAAATTGAATATTACGTCATTAGTTTTCTAGTGCAAGATTTCCGCATGAAAACTCAAAATGAAATAAATAGTTTGACGAATAATATATATATATATATATATATTGCGTCATATTGGAAATATAATGGACCTCAACTGGTGAATATGTAACGTCATGTGAGTTTGAAGAAATGTATTAAAACATGATAAAAACCCGACTATGGAAATATTAACATATTTTAACACTTTGAGGTTCTCTGAATTTGCTTTATCCATTTTTAAACCTATTCCATATGCATGCGTGTGTGTATTCGTGTATATTAGAATTTTCACAAAATGTTTAGCTCCCTAGAGCTCATTCTTAGTGAAGGAACTGGGTTTATCTCTAATCTTGATTTAAGTTTTGTTGGTGAATTTAGTATTTAACTTCGAAATCTACCTCCGCCTGTAGGCCCGAGCCGGCAGGGATCTGTTTTCCCCTAAAAACGGAATATGCGCTAGTACTTGATATATGCTGATTCTATAAAAATT
The DNA here is from genome assembly GCA_963932465.1 of Maratus speciosus. Taxonomy (NCBI): domain Eukaryota; kingdom Metazoa; phylum Arthropoda; class Arachnida; order Araneae; family Salticidae; genus Maratus; species Maratus speciosus. The sequence goes on along the minus strand of OZ010790.1, from coordinate 576,079,078 downwards.
TGTAAGGGAAAAAAAGGACTCTCTGCAAGATTTCATTACTTTTAAAATCAATCAAAAAATTAATAAAAATGAAAAAAAAATCCGAACCGATTTTCGGACAGCGTTAAAATCGATACGATAGATGTAAATTAAGTAAAATGTGTTTCATAAATCGCAATCATTATTTCATAACCTTAAAACAATGGAATAATAATGCTTCGATGATAAAACTGGCGTATACGCCAGTTTTAACATTATAATGTAAACAAAAGCGTGTTTTTATTATCTAAAACATTTTAGTAAGATTGTGAAAAAATGATGTCATTTTCACCAACTTTTCAACACGCTTGAAATTGTTCAACTCTATCTCATTGTTGTCCCTGTTTTCGTTGAAATTTAGTTTCTTGATGTGGCAACAAAATTAATACCTGTGTAAAATATTTGTCAACAAACAAAATTTAACGCCCAAATATTTTAGCATTATTGTGTAATTCAACAATGTAGATTTTTAAAAACCACAATTTAGAAATAACTTTACGTAACAATGTTTAATTGTTTGATTCACCATCGCGTGCAGCAATAAATAAAACAAAGAATAGAATTAGGTTTCAAATTTATTTCCAAAAGTTTTTTCAAGTTTGTTGGTTGCAATTTAAGCTGCTCTTGAAAAAATGGAAAATACTCATTTAATCTCTTTTGAATCTTTCTTTTCAGGTCGACAGAAGAAAGCTGACAGTATTGACGACTTGTTGGCTTGCCCAAAGCGTCTCTGGATAGCAGCTTCTTTGGATGGCGGACGTCTCAACTGGAGTCCCATGGATGCACCAGTTGAAGAAGGAGCCGTGGAGCAAGTAAGTGGGACTTCTCCACAACCTTCCCGGAGTTGGTGGAAGAAGTCCAAGGTAAGCTGGTGGCGGAAGGCTCTGGCCTTCTGCTGTTGTTGCTATGAGGCCGATTTTTAATACAATAAAATTTAAAGATTGCAATCAATATCCTTATATCATTATACTCATATCAAAGATTGCAATTTTTTTATCAACTGTATTAATTGTAGAAATCGGTTTTAATGCATTTTTAAATTTTCAATACTTTTTTTTTAAGTATTATGAATTTATTTTAAATTATAGATATAGATAAATATTGGCCCATTAGTCACTTGAAAGATGTTTTTTAGTAATGACTTTATAAACTGCTTTACTCAGTAATAGAACATTTTGCATTGAGATTGCACTCTGATAATAATATGTATATATATTTTTTTATTAGATAAAAAACTTGGCTACAGGAATGCGAGTTATTACAAAGTGAAGTTGGTACTTTTCCTTATAAGGATGCCAATATTGTTTTTGCGCCAAAATTATTAATTTAAAAATTTTCGATGGCCAAGTGAGGTGAACTTTTCATTTCCCTTTGTGAAATGTTGTATTTTGACATTTTTTGTACATAATTTTTTCTTTTAAGAATTACAGTTATTTTTAGCATGAAAGTAAAAGTTTATTTTATAAGAAGAAACTAAGACAATCTTCAGTGTTTAGACAATAATATAAAGACAGTATAGTTTAACCGACTGTTAACAAAAATATATAAAGATTATGATTTTGCAGAAGCTAGATTTAAATGGTGGTTAGTGGGCTTGCGTGTAATTTTCTAGAACTTTTTTTTCACGGTTGATAATTTTTTTCGGCCTCATAGCATCTTTTTTCTTATTTATACAATCCATATATTATTATCTTGTTATTTAGTTTATATATATGTTTCATTATTTGAGCGGCCTTTTATGTAAATATTTAAATTTTTGCTACAGGTTTGAAATATGCATTTTTTAAGTTAATTCATTTGGCCATTCTACATGTATATAAATTACTTTTTTGTATGTACGTAGTCTTTTAAGTATATGTATATAAACTTAAGAAACAAAACAAAAATAGACAAAAAACATATAAAAAACAGATCAAAATAAAACTAAACCAAACAAAAGACAAAGATAAAACAAAGCAAAAAAAGGCAAAAAAAAAAATAATAATAATAATAAAAGTCAAAACAAAACGACAATAAGACAAAAAACAATTAAAAAGCAAAACAAAAATAGTAGAGGTTAATAATTTAAAACGTCTTAAAATTAAAAATTGATTTATGTTGCTTTTTCTACGGTTTTTGGCCTCGGGACAATTAAAAACCGATTTCCATGTGCTTTTTCTACGGTTTTTGGCCTTAGGACAATTAAAAACCGATCACTGTGTTGCTTTTTCTACGGTTTTTGGCCTCGGAACAATTAAAAACCGATTTCTGTTGCTTTTTCTACGGTTTTTGGCCTTAGGACAGTTAAAAACCGAACACAGTGTTGCTTTTTCTACGGTTTTTGGCCTCGGGAGAATTAAAAACCGATTCTTCGTAGCTTTTTCTGCGGTTTTTGGCCCCGGGACAATTAAAAACCGATCTTTCTCCACTAAACATCACACAGCGCACAAACATCAGGCTTCAGTTTGGCAGAATCAATGTTCTTTACTCATGGTCTAGGTCCTCCTGTGTTCAATATAGTTGAAGTATCGATTTTTTTTTTGGAGGGGAGATGTTAGAAGGGGTAAAGAGGTAAATCAATTTCTCATAGTACACTTGCATTTATGAGAAATCGATACTTATAATTATTTACAAATTATAGTAATTGTTAAGTTTTTTTTTCCTTTAAGGGGAAGTTATATCGCTATATTTAGCTTCGCGCGCGTGAAAAAAGCATAGCTGGCCAATTTACCAAATTTCTTCACTATATTTTTTAATTTCTCAAAAAAAGAAAGAAAAATAAACAGCTCTAAATAGCAGCTACTTTCTTAATGTGGCAACCTCAGTCAGATAATTAATAATGCCAAATATGTATTTTGCGTTTAAATAAAAATCTTCTGTTATTGATGAAAAACCGAAAAAAAACAACGTTTATGATTTTAAATTATAAGATTTTGTAAGACATCGTATCACATAGAAGTGATTTTTAAAGAAAAATTTTGCATGAACTTGCACGATCATTTAAAGGTAAATTTTATTCGTACTTCTATTCTGTAAAAGTTCTATACGACAGTTACTTTTTTTTTAGACAACTTGAATAGTAATCATGGGCAAAATATCAAAAATATGTTTCTTATTATTTTTTATTATTATATATCAACAATGTAAAATAGCTTAATAGATTAAAAAGAAAAAAAAGAGTTGAATTGGTAATATTTTTAGTATATTTTGCATCGTACACTAAATTGAGCTATTGATTTAGTATATTTTAAGTGTTTTCCAAAATAGTGTTGATTTATTTTCTGGATTTTTGCATGATTTTTGTTGCATCACCATTAGATATATGTCGAAGCTTTAGACAGTTAATTAATTGGTCAGTTATGCTGTAGGGGGGTGGGGGGCCTCCCTGACGAGACTCCACCTTGACGTGGTAGGGAGGCTTAGGAGTGTCACTTCAAATTATATATCTACAGTAAAATCCGAAAAGTTATAAAAAAGTATTATTGCATTTTGATATTCCATATAAAACGGGCATGTCTCATGCCTCAATAAATGACAAAATACTTTCATTATTCAAAACATTTTCAAGATATTTTTGCCCGTAGCATACTAGTCTAGTAAGCAGTATGTGCATGTAATACATATTTTCGCAACCACTTTTAACGACGTTGATTTTCCTGTATATGATAGATTAGATGATACAGACAACGAAACTGTCAGTCAGCTTACGCTCTAGCGAGGTTGTTTACATAGCAACATCACATAACCCGACGTAAAATGAAATGAATGGCATCTTGATTAAGAAAGACTGCTACCAATTCTAGGAAATATCTATAATCGGGATACCATTCATTTCACTTTGCATTGAGCTGTGCGATATTGATGGTGCCAACATCTCCGTTGACTGGCAGTTTTTTTTTACATATATAATTTAATCAATTATATACACCAAGATTAGCAACTCTGAAATATGTGGGGAATTATCTATGGAATGTAGTGCTAAAAGGAAAATTCTTAAAAATGTCTTGAATAGTGAAGGCATTTAATCATTTACTGAGCCACTTGACAAAAATTCTGAAAAGTCTCCGTATAATGCAAAAAAATCAATCATGAAATTTAACTTTTGTATCATTAAATAGCTTCCAGATATTTTTGAGATTGCTAACTAGATGGCTAACCTTCCTTAACCTTAATTCAAGCGATTCGATTGAATGATTATATGAGTAGAAACGAAGTGGCACTTGAACTAAGAGAGTCTCATAAAACAAAAAAATTATTGGGTATAACTGGGATAAATATTTCTCTGATTTTCGGCTGGTTAGTTTTTTGGTTTTTTTACTAGTTTTACCATCCTAGAATTTTCCGGACAACCTTCACCAGTGAAATAGCAGCTAATTTCATGTGATGTCGAAAGTTGTCAACTAAATGATCTTGCAAACTTAGCAAAATGGTCAGTGAATGTTAAATCACCTTAGCTGCCAACCTCCTGGTATTTTTCAACTCAAAAAAAGTTTCTGAAACCAGAACCTTTATTTATTAAAATATAATATTAATTTGCCTTTTTCCAAGACCTTTCTCTAAGATCTACTTATTTGATTCCATTAATTAATAAGAATTTCTGGTTCAAAGTACGAATGTATTAACTTGTGTATTAACTTTCATTCATTCAAGAAATTTTGAACAACAACAATAATAAACAAGCCCTTATGGCTCAGTCGGAAGATTAAGGCAGTAGGGATAAAAGTTAGTGGGAGAATGCTTTTTTAATATGCATATTTAATTTAACGTAATACGTCACATTTAATACAAATTGAACAACGTACTTATGTGTTTGGAAAGTCAAGAGGAGACACTCTAGATTTTTTTCATTTGTATTTCGTTGTTTAGCTCCTAAACTAGGCAAATAGTGTAGATTCCAGTTATCTGGTGGGAATCGTAAAGAAGAAAACAGAAACAAATCATTAAATTGACTTCTGATAATTGGGATGCATTATTCGCACAGAACTGTTTAGTCCAATAAGAATGTACACTATACGCAACTTTAGTGTGTTTCTTTGGTTGTTATAGTAACACACACTGCGTACAAGTCATGTTAAACAAAAAGCTGAGGCAACATTGAAGTATGACGGAGAAGTTTGGAAAGTTACAAAAAGCATTTGATTATACCAGCAAATGTTGATTAGATAATCCTTTTCTCGGGAACTGGTGAAACGATTTCAATACATATATATAGATTTGGCAGTAAACAAACTATACATTAAACGATCGGCGAAAAATAAATATAAACAATGCAATAGTTCTGTTAATTAACATAAAGAGGTTTTTTGTTTGCGAAAATGTGCACAATACATTTTTTTACCTTTATTTCCTGCCGGACGATCGATATATAGTTTGTCTACTGCAAGGCTATTTTTAAAACAGTATGGGAATCGCGTCAGTACTTCTGGAGAATAAAGTATATCAATTTCAGCTATTTTTAATTTCATTTTTTATCTTCGAAATCGCGTAACTATTGTATTTTATACTTTTATTTTTTGCAACGACCCATTTATAGCTTAGATGACTGCCAAAACTCTCTAAAAAATACTGAAAACGCGTCAGTAGTTCCCGAGGTTCGGAGTCTGAGCCAGATGATTTGAAATCCGAGACCGAAATATTTTGTATCATCAGATCCCGAGCCCGATGCTGAAAGCGCGCAGTAGAAAATTGTTATGGTACTACTTAGTTATCCCGTCGACCAATTTCGCAAAATTATATAAATCGCCAAAACAATGGCCAGATTATACAAATTGACATAATTTTTATTTTAAATAACGAAAGGACAAATAAATTAGTATAACATTAATAAAAAATACAAATAAAACGTCGAAATAAAAATCACTTGATGACGTAAATTTACACATTTGTTTAAAGTCAAGTGAATGTGACATTTACGATCAACCGTTATTGGCATTTAATCTTATAGTTTGGCGATAGATTTCTGGTCGACGGGATACTAAGTAGTACTATTGTTACTAATATTTAAATTTTTTTCAGTATTAATTTACTCATTTAAAAAAATCTCTTCTTACATAGTAATAAGTACTAACCCTAAATGGTCCCTCCTGATAACGTTCCGTGATTTTCATGTATCCGAAAATCTGTTTAAAATAGCAGATTTGTTGTGTACACCCAACCACTGGCAGATATCTACGAAAGTCACCATTTTTATTCTTACCCTCTTCGGTACTTCTTAGTTATCCCGTCGACCAATTTCGCCAAATTATATAAATCGCCAAACCACTCGCCAAATTATACACATTGACATAATTTTTATTTTAAATAACGAAAGAACAAATAAATTAGTAAAACATTAATAAAAATACAAATAAAACGTCGAATTAATGGTTTTATTGGCCATTATTGGCATTTAATCTTACAATTAATTAATTAATGGCAACCATTATTGGCATTTAATCTTACAATTAATTAATTAATGGCAACCATTATTGGCATTTAATCTTACAATTTGGCGACAGTAATTTGGTCGACGGGATAACTAAGAAATACCCTCTTCTGCTTTTACAAGAACAATGTCTTGGATTCTTGAAAAACTTCGATTTCCGGTTTTTCACGGATTTATACGATTTAGAAGGACTTACTCTTAATTTCATTTTACAAATATAGATCATATGGTATCAGCATGTGTTGGCATGATTTCAACATTTTGGATATTTAGAACTATTTTTTTGAAGGAAAAAGATATATATATATATGAATAAGTTTACTGTCGATATCATCTATGTATATATTTATCTAAGTGATTATTTTATCTAATTGATTAATTTTTTAATTCAAGTTTTTTTTTATCTAAGTGATTATTTTATCTAAGTTATTTTATCTAATTGATTAATTTTTTAATTCAAGTTTTTTTTTCAATGTACAGTATTATTGTTTTTATGTATGCATTTATTAGTACATTATTATTATTTTATTAAGGATGGGTACCAAGAGCATTAAGTATTTTCCCAGGCAAGCGTTTTGCTAAGGGGAAAGCTTAATTGCCAGTTACTATCTGTATGTATGATATTACGATGTAAAGTAAAGAATTGGACAGTTTTGGTACAAAAGAGGGACTTTTATGACCTCATGTTTTATGGGACAGCTGCAGGATCTTCGTGTGGGAGCCCGCGGTCTCGTGGGAAAGTGGGGTTTGAAATATCGGATGTAGGAGGGTCGGAAGGCCCTCTGCATTTCGGGGACCCACTGACCACTGGCCGACACGAAGGCGGGTCCAGACAGCGGCGAGTGGTTGGAGATTTTAATTATGCTGAATATGTTAATTCGCATCCACCACTCAGGGCCGCACATGCAAATTTTTAACAGAGAGAGATTTTCTTTTTCTCGAAAAAAATACAGATGTACAAAAAGAGTTCCAGAGTGAGGTGGTTATTTTTTTCAAGCCTTTTTTTGGCTGATCTGCCCATGTTTTCTTGCGCTGTCTAAGACGAGCAATATAGTAGTGTTAATTTTTTTTTAAAAAATGATTTAAACATTTTTGCTTTTGGCCCAGACCTGGGTGGAATTTAGTGTAAATAAAACTAAAATTTCGGAACACGAATATGTGTGTTGTGGTTCTACAAACAAAAAAAAAGAACTTTTGGATATATATATATAACTGTCAAGTCTACAACTCTAAAAGGATCTTGTGACCCCAATGGGGAAAAAGGTACGATGTTATGGATGTTCTCTTTTCTATTGTGTACCGTTTTAATATCAAATGTTTTGAATTGGGAATAGGGTGCCCAGGAGAACTTGTCAACTTCAATTAATATCCAAATTAGTGGTTTTTTTTATGAGTTATTATTTTTGGATGGTAAAAGTATGAATTATTTAATTGTAACTTAATATAATTTGCCTGTGGTGTAAATAAATGATGTATTATTATTAATTCCCTTCTTTGTTATTATTTGTTAAAAGTCTTGCTAATTACTTGTTTTACGTATTTAGAAATTACCTGACTGCTTAATATTATTATTAGACCATATATGTAAAAGCCATAATTAAATTTATCTTGTAGGGTTGGTTTGTCTGAAAATTGGGGAGTTATATTTAGTGGTTTTAATTATATTATATATTTCCCTTCAAACCAATTGGCCATAGGTTAGTTATCTTCTAAACATTTCACAACGCATTGTCTTATTTATTCAAGATAACCTTTTAGGTAAATGACCGTAGGTTATCTATTAACTAACTAGGCTTTTACGATCACCAGGTCCTCTATAATTAGAGGCCCCTATAAGATAGATTTTCTTTTGGATCAAGTAAGTTCGGAGAAAAGGGTGCGCCCAACACTCTTGTTAGCTTGTGTTAGGGAATTTATAGATAAATTAAGATATTCATTAACCTAATTTTTAATAGTTGTCTAGATCTTGCCAGCATGGGCTTCCCCGATACTTAGGTGGTACCGTGATTTCCTTTGGGAACGTGAGGTTATTATTGTTTTATCTTAATTATAATTACATTTTGGGTCAAATTAATTACATTAATAATTTTTTGTATACTTTAGGTATTAAAATTCTAAGGATATTTAGGTCTAAATTATTATGCAGATAATTTCAATTTTTCCATCCTACATATTAAATTTTTTTTTGTTTTGTTCGAATGACAAAGTTCTCCTGTGGACAAAACAAAGATTGGCACAGCTTTTATAACAAGGTTCAGTCATGACAAATGATAATATGAGAAAATATATTATTGAAAATTATATATTTACTTTTTATATATGTTTTTCTCAGGTTTAGGAGTTTGTTAAATATATCGAGTTGAATTATAATGAGTAATTGTATATTATACATGTGCATTAAGAAATAATAATAGAGGGGTATTATTATGATAAAAGAAAAAATAAATAAGAAAAAAATAAATAAATAAAAAGAAAATAATAAAATTTTTCTATAATTTATCAGTGCAACTGATAGAAAAGGTAGAAATACATAGATGTAAAAAAAAAAAAAAAAAAAAAAAAAATATATATATATATATATACAGTTATGTGTGGCTGAGATGGTGCACTTGAAGAAAGATTTATATACATTACATTAATTTTTCTTTTCCTCTATTTTTCGGAAGAATTTATTTTTTTTTTGGAGTATGCGTTATATGTACTGTGATTAGTTCTCTTATTCCTAAGGGTTTTTCTTTGAATGGTGTGTTTATATTTCTTTACATTTTATATTTGATTTTTCATGGTATTTCATATTATTAATAATTTTTGCAATTGGAAATTTTACACCCAATTTATTTAAAATAATGTTAGCGCATGGGAAATAAGTCTAAAATTAAAAAGCGTACCAGTTCGGAATTTAATAATTTCATTATTGAAGCGCGTACCCGTCTTGCACAGAGTAAGTTAAAAAATTCAACGAATAAAGTAAATATGTCTAAAACGGATACCGAAAAGGCGAATACGGATAATTTATTAAATGTGATTGCACCATATGATGGGAAGAAAGAATGTAATATACATTATTTTATTCAGGAGTTCGATAGAGCTGCCGTCCAGACGAACTTTTCTAATGAAGTGAAATTAATAATTTTACGCTCAAAATTTGTCGGAACGGCACGTGAAAGGTTGCAAACGGATGTAGAACTAAATTCGGAAACCGATTATGCGAAATTTAAAGAAAAAGCGATCCAAACCTTTGACACAAAAAAAACATTCGGTGAATCACATAATGATTTTTCAAAGATTCAACAAAAACCAGCGGAGAGTATGTCGGATTATATTGTGAGATTTAATCTGGTAGCTGCGAAATTTTTTGACATTTCGGGTCTTTCTAACAAGGCAGATGCGCGGAAATTATTTGATTTGATGAAATTACACCGATTCTTAGAATCTATCAAACCGGATATTGCTTTGGAAATAAGAAAGAGAGCGATTGATCAGTATAAGGAAGCAACCGAAATTGCCCTAACAGTGGAAGAGGCGTTTTTGTCGGTTAAGTTTGAGGAATTAAATGCGATAGGTACAAGTACAACAACTGAATTTTGCGAATCATTATTAAGAAAAAATGAAAAACAAGAAAAGGAATTAAATCAGTTGAGAGCTGAATTGGAAAAATTAAAATGTAAGCCAACAGAAAAATGGCAAAATAATTCACGAAATAATACGAGGTATTGTAATATATGTAATTTAAGAAATCATGATACGGAAGAATGTCGTTATAATGTAAATAATAAAAGAGAGTATCGGAATAATGATTATCAACAGAATTTTCCAACACATGGACAAAATATGCAGGGATTTACAAGCTCTAATAATGAGTCTCGGAATTTTCAGGGGTACGGAAGTGTAGGTAATTGGAATTTTCCTCCACCCCCTCTTCCTCCTTCATTGCCAATGGGTCAAAATTATCAGTATAATTATGTCCCACAGGGACAGCCTTCAGGTTATGGTAATTATGGTGTGGGAAATATTCATCCTAATTATAACTATGGGCAGAATTTTCCGAATGGGCAGGGGTATCACCCACAAAATCAAGGTCAAATAAATCCCCAGGAAAATTATAGGAATGTGAATAATGCGAATCGGGATAATAGTACATCAAATAAAACAGAGGGACGTAAGATAACGGGAAATAAACAACGTTCGGGAAACATATAAGGGGATCTGGGGATACTAAGAATGAGGAGCAGGAATCTGTCCTCAGATCCCAAAATACGAAGGTTATAGCGAGTGTTAGTGATAAAGAAATGGAAAATGTACCAATTATTAATTTTGATATTAAAGGAATAAAAGTTTCAGCTCTTTTAGATACGGGCGGAGCAGTGTTTTTAATTTCAGCCAGTTTATTTGAAAAAATAAAAGAAAATAATGTAAAATTTAAATATTTGGGCCATAGGATTAGAATACAATCTTTTAGCGGTACATCAATTCCATTTACACATTGTATACAATTGTCATTTAAATTACAGAATGCATTTACTTCTGGCACATTTTATGTAACAGAAAATAATTTTAAGGCATCTTATAATATGTTGTTGGGATATGATTATTTAAAAACAAATCAAATGGTGATTGACATAGAAAAAAAAATGTTGAAATTTAAAAATGCGAAAATTCCACTCAATCATAATGATAACAAATTACCAGTGCAGGACATAAATATTATAATTACTGAAGTAGTAGAAAATGTAGTTACTAAAAAGGAGAGTAAGAGAAACAAAATATGGGTAAAATCAGTGCACAAAATTTATATTGCTGCAGGGCAAGAAAAAATCGCTACTTTACTATGTCCTGATTTTATAGAAGAAAACAGTATGGTACTTTTTGAGCCAGATATTCATAATTTGGGCATTAAATGTTATAACTCGGTACACGAAATATCTCAGAACAGAATTATTAATGTAATAATTAAGAATATTTCGGATAAGAAAATTATTCTACAGAAGGGTACAAAATTTGGGAATTTAATTTTAGACATTGATTTTGGAACGGATGAAGTGCCTGAAAATATTATAGACGGTAAGGTACATGAGATTAATACTTTAAGTATTGAGGAAGTTCGTAAATTGAGGGAAACAGAAATTTCACCGGAAGATTTTGATCTTGCGCATCTTCCCAAAGAACTACAGGAAAAGATGGAGAACCTTTTGATGCAACATTTACATGCATTTTCGAAATCTTACAAATCGTTAGGTCAGACATCCTTAGTCACCCCCCAAATCAAATTGGCGCACAATCATGCTATACAGTCTAAACCTTATAAGATTCCTCATACAGTGCGAGAATATGCACAAGCAGAGATAAGAAAGTTGTTGGAGGCAAATATTATTGAGAAAAGCAAATCTTCGTACGCGTTTCCGGTATTATTTGTAAAAAAGAAGACTGCGGAGAACCAGGAGTTAAAATATCGTTTAGCTTGTGATTATAGATTACTAAATGCAATATTAGAAGGATATGCTTATCCGATACCTGATATTCGTGAATTGTTGCAGAAAATTAGCGGAAAAAAATATTATACAGTCCTGGACCTCCACAGCGCATTTTTCCAAATAAATTTACAACCACAAGACAGGGAAAAGTTAGCCTTTATAACGGAATTTGGCAAGTTTCAGCCAGTGAGAATGAATTTTGGCTTGAAGGTCAGTCCAACTACTTTCGCAGAATTAATGGACTTAGTTTTAGGCGACTTCAATAAAGAGGAAGTCACATATTTTATAGACGATGTCCTTATTGCGGCGAATTCGGTGGAAAGAATGCTAACTCTAATTGCAGAGGTCTTAAAAAAATTGATTGACAACAATTTAACAATAGAGCCACGAAAGATGCAAATATGCAAACATGAAATTGAATTCTTAGGTTTTAGGGTTCATGAAAACGGTTATTCTCCTTCGAAAAAGAATATTGAAAAAATTCAAAATTTGGCAAGGCCTAAAAACAAAAAGGGTGTCAAATCTCTTTTAGGAATTGCCAATTACTTTAGATCGTTAATACATAAATATTCGGAAATTGTAGATCCATTAGTTCAAATGACCAAAGAAAAAGTAAAATTTAATTGGAACGAAGAGGCGGAAAAAGCATTTTTGGCCATTCAAGAAGCTATTTTACATAATCCAACTTTAAAAGCGCCAAATTTCAACAAGGAATTTTTTTTAATTACGGACGCATCTAAGACAGCACTTTCTGCAATCTTAGCACAGAAACAGGGAGAGGATTATGTACCGATTGAATTTTACGGACGAAAATTAAAGGATTCTGAGAAAAAATATCCTAGTATAAAGTACGAATTACTAGCGATTCATGATGCTTGTGTTTATTTTGAAAATTTTCTTTTGGGAAAAAAATTTACAATACTCACTGATTCTAAAGCTTTGACTGATCATCTTAAGTTAGAAAAACAGAGCGATATCATAGCAAGGTGGATAATGAGGTTAGGGAATTTTGATTTTGAGATAGGATTTATTCCTGGCGAAGAGAACCCGGCAGATTTCGTCTCAAGAAATATAAATAATATAACGGCTTTAAATGAACTTCAAAATGATTTATTTAAAGTTAATTCTAATCTTTCAGAAGAAAAGATAAGAGAGGCTCAAAATGATGATCCAAAACTTAAATTATTATTCAGAAAATTGAAAATGGTAAACCAAATCGCCAGACTAAGAAATTTGAGCTAAAGGACAACAAAGTACTAATATTGAAGCAACGGTATAAAGATAAACCACTGCTGATAGCTCCTAATAAATTAATATTTGAAATAATTCAAGAGGCTCACAAGGCACATTTTGGTTTTCCCAAAACATATGAATTAGTGAAAACAAGATTTTACTGGTTTGGGATGTATAGGGATGTAAAAAATTATTGTGCAGCTTGCATACCTTGTAACAAAAATAAGCAGCATAAAATGATTAAGATTCCCTTACAGAAAGTGGAGAAAGATCATATAATAGGCTCAGTGGTGCATACGGATATTGTGGGCAAACTACCACAGACCTTAAAAAAACACTGTTTTATCTTGACGATCATTGACGTTGCGTCAAGATTTTTACAGGCAATACCATTGCGTAATGTAGAGACACAAACGATACTAAATGCACTCACAAATTACATTAGTACATTTGGCCTCTTTCGAGAATTAATTGTGGATAACGCGAAATATTTTCGGGGAACCCTTTTTAAAGAATTTATGACAGCAATGGGGGTGAACCTCCACTTTTGCTCTACTTATAAACCTTCCTCGAATGGAATTCTTGAAGTGACTCACAAAGAGTTAAAGTCTTCGATTAGTGCAATGGCAAGAACAACAACGGAATGGGATATAAGGTTGCCGTTCTTTACTCTGTCGCATAATACTTCGATGCACAGAGCTTTAGGATACCGTCCTGATAAGCTGTTTTGCGCTAGAGAAACGGCCAACCATTTTACAGCTCTAGAGGAGCCGGATATGTTATGTACACAACAGTTTGTTCAAAAACGCATTGCACATATGAAAGAAGTTTATAAAACTGCACTCGCAAACCAAGAACGAATGGCGAAAGAATATGTGGGCAAAGATTTTGAAAAAGTTGTGAAATTGGAAATTGGGGATCAAGTATACTTAAAAAATGTTGGACGCCCATTGGCGTTACATCCTAAGTTCGACGGTCCTTATGAAGTTGTAAAGGTGGCAAGACGCAATAATTATATTTTGAAACATATACTCGAACCTAATAAAAAAAAGATTCAACGCCATATTACTCACATGTGGAAGCCAAGTGCTAAAATTAAATTACCTCAAACGAACGACAACGATGAGGAAAGTACGGAAGAAGTGTAAAAATATTTTAAATTTTCTTCATTTTTATGTTTTTTTAGAAGTAGAGGTTGATCTAACTAAAGTATTACACAAAAAAAAAAAAAAAAAAAAAAAAAAAAAAAAGACGGGCGGGAGCTGAATTGTTCTGGTGTATCTACTAGTGTGTATGTTTAGTGTATATAGTGTGTTTAGTAACATAATTCAAAGTTTACTTGTTATTTTTCTGTTTATGATGATAAATATGTCACCGAATTGTTCTTTTGTATCTACTAGTGTTTAAGTTTAATGTATATAGGATATTTAGTCAGATAATTCGAAATAGGTTTCTATTTTTTGTTCTTTAGGGTGATAAACAGGCCACCGAATTGTGCTTCTGTATCTACTAGTGTTTAAGTTAGTATATGTAGTGTAGTGATTCACATGGCCTAAGAGGTGCTTTATATTTTTGAGGTTTAGGGTTATAAACTTGTTATTGAATTGTTTTTATGTATCTACTAGCGTGTAAGTTTTAGTATGTATAACATGGTAATTAATGTAGTTTAATATTGGCGATGGAGATAAACAGGTAGTTTAACGGCTTTTATGTATCTACTAGTGTGTAAGTTTTAATATATATAGTATATTAATCTAGATAGTTTAACAGTTGCGAGGGTGATAAACATATCACTTAAAGGTTCTTATTCAAATATTAATTTTTATATCTAAGGGCATATATTGATATAAGAAAAGTGTCTTTTCTTTGCATATTTCGGTTATTTATAGTATATTAAAGCATGTAAAATAGTAAAATAGGTAGAATATGTAGCAAAATACATATATATAAATAGTAGACAAATGCTCACAAGCATAGGATGGTGTGTTTTTTTTCCCTCTTTCTCTCTCACTCTGGTACACTGTAACAGTCTGGGAGTACGTTTTGGGAGAATGGTAATTACTAGGTTCCAGTCTATTAATAATACACATAGAGCGGATTTATCACTAAGTGAAGAGAAAAAAAAAAGGAAGAGGGAGAACTTATAATATACATTGTTTTGCTTAGGCATACTAGGTTGTAAATAGCGATGATTTTTGATGTTCTCTGGAATTTTAGTTAGTATTTTAAACTTTTTGTAATTACGATTCCTGCGGAATATATTTTAGTTAGTTGCACCTTTAACCAAGTGGTTAAAATAGTGGCTAGATAGTTTTAGGTAAAAGGTTCAAGCAAAGAACATACTTCATTTTATTATTTTTTATTATTATTTAGTTAAGCAAATTTCTAGTAGAAATAGTTTAATGAGGAAAATGGTATAAATCCATAAATAAAGTGAAAAAAAATTATAAACATAGTAGATCTATGATTTTTGACTAATTTTTGATATATTACTGTAAAATATAAAAATTTAATATTTCACTTTTATAATATTTACAATACTTGGAATAATGGTATTATCAATGAATAATTAAAAAAAAAAAATAGTAATAATAAAAATTGGGAAAGTTACTGTATTATTGGGGTATAATTACTATTGTGGGGGGGGGGGGGGTAAGTTATATGGGTGGTAAATGGATATACATGACTAAAATGTTTTTTTTCCCAAATTGGCCATATGAAAAAAAAAATATATATTTTTTTTGGTTGTGGTGGATTTTAAAGTAGGGCTCTGAACACTGGTTTTGTAACTACTAGTCATTAGACAAATGGATACATGTAAAAAGCATGTGGTACGCCTCTAAGTTAACCTTTTGCGGGCTACACACCACTGTTTTAGGTCCTAATAAAATCCGGTGGACTCTAATTTTTAAAAAAAAAAGGGATATTTTTTTTTAATATAAATGGGGGGGGGGGGGGTCTACAAGATAATAAATAGGGAACTCTACAACATTTTAACAAGAATAAATAATTATTTTTATATACACACATATATATATATTCGGAATTCAAGTTAAAACACAAAGGGAATACATAAAACAACTCTTTTTTTTTTCCTCTCTCTTACACAAATAAAGTAATAAATACAATTTATATAACATAAGCAAAAGTATGTGCATAGGGTCACTCCGTACGGATAAGTAAGTAAGGAATGTAATAGGTAATAACTCGGTGTCAGTTAGTTTCTGTTTACCACGCAATAAGTGCGCGCGCAGGGCAGGAAAGACATTCAGAGAAGGGATTGTTTTTCTCTCGTGGAGAACTCCCCATCCTCTTTTTGGAGCATCAGTTCACGATCTCTCTTTACAGAAACGAGAGAAGGAATTCGGGTTCAGAGAAAGGGGAGGATGAAGGGGGAGTGAATAACTACTCAATATTTTTACTTTTTGGTTCATGACAGCGGGATTTTTGGAAAAGGGGATTTTCAAAATTTCTATGGGAACTGCACACATAGATAAAAAAATGTTGCAGGATAAATTTTTGGGGATGCATAATTAAAAGGGATTTGCACTTTTTAAAGGGGGGTGGTGGTATTTAAACAACACCTAAATTAATAAGGATATTAGGATAACTGTGGAAGATGGATTAACAGCAGAGTAGGGTATATTTTATAAATAATTATTAATATAAAACTGGGCAGAGCCAAAGATAAATATGTATACATTTTTTTTTTGGTTTTGGCAACTTCTTTTGGGGATGTACTTTTTTTTTCTTCCCAAGAAAAGTAAGTATATAACAAGGGTATTTACGGTTCCAGTTATTTTACAAACAATTCGAATGAAATGGATACATTATATTTATAGAAATAAAATCTTAATCAAATAAACTGATAAGCAGTAAAAACAAAAAAAAAAAAAAATCAGTAGGTTTGGAAAAGGGCTCCCTATGCACACACATCAATATATAAGATTCAAATTCATATTGTATTTAAATACAAAACAGATAGTATTGTGAAAAAAAAAAAAAAAAAAAAAATATAGTAAATTAGGGACAAACATCTGCTTCACCTTGCCTGAAAGCATTTTATCACATTTCATATATATATAAAGAATTGTCATGCAGAGGCATGCGGTTTAAAATCAGATAAATAAACAGATAAAAAACTGTCATGCAGAGTACGTGCAGTAAGAAATTAAATAAATAAAAAATAAATTGACCAGCAGGCATTCGGTTGGAAGTTTAAATGTTGTGGCCTCTCTAGCGGACACATAGTTTTAAACATACTGGCATCAGGAAAATTCAATTGGATTTTCCCCCCCTTTTATGAATAATAAAATAATGAATACTTTTTTTTTCTTCTAAATTTGATTTTAAATTCTGGTGTCAGTTTTGCATTTCATCTTTTCGGAATACAGATTGCTTGACACCGAAAAGAAATAATTTAAGATTTAAGTGTGCGAAAAAAAAAAAAAAAAAATAATAATAATAATAATAATGAATAAATAATTAAGATTAATACTATTTATACCTTATGTATATATATATATATATATATTCTACTAGTATAAATAGAAAAACAATTCATATTGTCCTAAGTAAGTATTTTTATTAATAAATGCTAGTTATGGTGGGTAGAAGGTAGCGGTTACACCCCAAGGGCAATGTTTACTACAGGTCAAGAAAATTTAAAGGGTCAAATGTAAATAAACAGTCGCCTAGCGCCATCTACGTGCATTTCAGAGAAACATGCAAAATGTATTCAAAGACAGGCATGCAGAAATGGTAATTTTATCTTACCGGTTTTCGCTCTCTGTAGAAATCCTGGATTCAGTCAGGAAGGTTCGCCACATTGCGACCGCCAGATGTAATTTTTTAACCAGGAGCAACAATTTTTTTTTTCTTCTTCTTGTTCACTGAAATAACCCGCATAGTATTAGCATAGTACATAAAAAGACATTACGTATAGATATATAGGACATTTAAACGGTATTGGGTTAGAAAATATCTTTAACAAATTAAGATAAAATAAATTAAAGTAGAGGATAATTTTTTTTTTCTCGTCTTTTCGTTAGTCAAAATTTACATTTTTAAAAAGGAAGGACTATTATCAGATTTAAACAATTTAATCCCGTCAATGGTGGTGCATACTGGATGGTAAAAAATTCATTAACGAATGTAGGTTGCAATTAAATTAATAAGAATTTTTATCTATTGGTATATCTTTTTTTTATTTTTTAGTATGTATTAAATTTGAAATAATACAAATTAATTAAATAAATATAACAAAATAAATTTCATAATACAAGTAAATACGCAAAAAGAAAAACAAAATTAATTATTATTATTTTCTTTTTCTCTCTCTACGGACTCTTTTGGTATATATATATTTTTTAGTTACGAGGTAATACAGCTTTTTTTTTGTTTTTTTTTTAAGTAACATAAAAAATCTACACGTAAGAGAAAATATAGAGTACATAAAAGGGTTTACCAGGGGTATCAGAACTGGGAGAGCTAGGTTAAAATGAAAAGAAAATGTATTATTGAACACTGTAGGTTAAAAAAAAAAAAAAAAAAAAAAAAAAAAAATCTATTTATAATTTTTGTTTTCTCTTGTGGAATAATAATTAAATCATTATTTAAATTAATTTTTACTTACATTTTTGTGTGGAGAGCAGAAAGAGGGCTGATCAGCTTCCAGGCATTGATATTCTCTGCAGGCGGAGAATTATTTGTAGCCGGCCGGCATTGTGTGGAGGAGGATCATGTCTTTCTTCAGGGTTCCCCTGTAAAAATATAGATTGGGTGCAGGTATTAGGGTATTGTATTTAAAAAAATAAGGGTTTCCACATACAACAACAAAAAAAAAAAAGAAAGAAAGAAAGAAAAAGCATTCGTGGTTTTAATTCAATTTTAAGAGTATCAGTTGAAAACGATATTTATATATTTTAGATAAGAGTATTCGTGGTGTTATTATTGATAATTTTTTTTCCTTGTTTTCTTTTTTTTTTCTCTCGGGGTGAATACAAAATTAATTGTTTAGGATATTTTAATATAAAGTACACAGAACCCGTTTATTCTGCAATATACTGTAAATTCGAAGGCGCGGTTCAACTTTATTAGTTACGAATTAGGTTTCGTCTTATACAGGTGTCAGTAAAAGTGAGGGATTCCAATGAACAGGAATAACATTTTTGGATGTTATATTTTAAGAAAGTATATCGAGTTTTTCTTAGCACTTTTCATAGGTCTAAATGGAACTAACATTTATAGGGGAGACAGTAATCAAATAAGGATATCAGATGCTGTTTGTAAGAAAACAGGCTACAGTTCCGTACGGGAGGAAGTGAAACTGGTTTCGTGGAATGTCATTGATGCAGCAAAATGGCTACTAGGCTTCCGTATTTGCATTACAAACACTTGTATTATAGTTAATTATTATAGTAAATAGTACGAAAAGAAAGTGTTTTTGTTGCGTAGGCGGTGTATAGGGTGCAGATTAAGGAATACGGAGAAGTAATGTAAAGATAATACATGTATTACAGGGATTAATAGAAGTAATTGTTACTTACTTTGCAAACGGAATATCCACGCCTCTCTCTTAAGGGTCACTCCAGCACCAGCTCGTACTAGACTTGGCTTGGCATTAAGGGATGACCTTCGGCCGCTCTGGAATTATCACTTTCCAGCCTGTTTCGATACATTATAATGGGCGATTCTAAGTGTTATCGATGGCAGGTAACGGGTAGCTGGAAAAGTGGATATTTTTTTTTCTTCTTTCTCCTCTTTTGTTGACGCTATTAGAAATTGTAATTTTACGATAGCTTGTATTGCACTGTTTGCTAGGGTGTTTAAAGTACCTATTGAGGAAAAGGGAGTAGTGAAGCGGTGAATGAGTGGAAACAATTCACTTATTTATATGAAAGAAAAGAATAAATAGAAGAAGAGTGTTTGAGTAATTTATTTAAAATAAAGTAACATGATAGTACTTACACTCATAATTTGTAATTTCAGATAAAGGATTCAGTCACAAAATAATATGAAATACTGTTTTTTTTTCTTTTCTGCTTTCTTTTGTTTTTAAATTTCTACTATCTCTATCTCCTTCTCTGGGTGGAAGTGCTGTTTTTGTTTTGTTTTTGTTTTTTTGTTTTTTTTAAGTCTGAGACTGAGTTTCTTATATTTGAGAGAATATTAATAGTTATTTGGTTAACTTTTAATTAGAGGGTACGTTTAGAGAATCACGTAATTTACTGAATGAAAGTATCGAATTTACTATATGAGAATCAATTTTAGATATTGTGGTTGCATAGTTTTAAAAATATATGTGTGTTGTAAACTATAAAGGTAGTGAAATAATTGTAAAAAAAAAGTATTTGAAAAATGTAAGAATATGTATTGATATATTTGCTTGTTTGGTAGTTAAATGATTATTCGGTGTAAAAAGTTATGTTGGTAAATATGTTTCATTGTGTGTTATAAACCTTTCTTAATATGGATATTTAAATGTTGTACTTATGTAGTCATGAACTGAATACTTGCTTTGTGTAAAAAAGTGTGCTAAACTTTGTGGATCAGTATTTAAACTCTTTGGCATAATTAATTAGGTTCCTAATTTTGGGATTTTATCTTTTATGATTAACTTTTTGTTTTCTCTTCTAAATTGGTACACATATATACAATTTTTGGGAACATTCAGGGACTGTACCTTCATCACAGAGAGACAGATCTCATGCAGTATGCGGCTGTGATGGTTATGGGGAACACTGCTTTAGGGACCGTATACAAATCTGCATAAAACAGTGGACAGAATAAGAAGGAATATTCATCTTATGTACAATGTACAATTTAGGGTACAGGCATATTTTAATGAACTATACAGATAACATCAGCGTGTATTTGATAATGAACATTCATATCTCTGCACGGACTTCACAGAGTTTTGAACACTACGGAAGAGGTGAATCAGGGAGCATAGAGGAGAAGCCCCAGTGCCTTACAGATCTGCAACGTCCAGCCGTTGGAAACGCTTTCGGTGTGTGATAAGGACATCGGTCCACTTGAAAGATGTTATAGTTCCTGTACATGGACTTTCAAGTGCTTTGTGTTGGGGGGGAAGTAATGTTGGCATGATTTCAACATTTTGGATATTTAGAACTATTTTTTTGAAGGAAAAAGATATATATATATATGAATAAGTTTACTGTCGATATCATCTATGTATATATTTATCTAAGTGATTATTTTATCTAATTGATTAATTTTTTAATTCAAGTTTTTTTTTATCTAAGTGATTATTTTATCTAAGTTATTTTATCTAATTGATTAATTTTTTAATTCAAGTTTTTTTTCAATGTACAGTATTATTGTTTTTATGTATGCATTTATTAGTACATTATTATTATTTTATTAAGGATGGGTACCAAGAGCATTAAGTATTTTCCCAGGCAAGTGTTTTGCTAAGGGGAAAGCTTAATTGCCAGTTACTATCTGTATGTATGATATTACGATGTAAAGTAAAGAATTGGACAGTTTTGGTACAAAAGAGGGACTTTTATGACCTCATGTTTTATGGGACAGCTGCAGGATCTTCGTGTGGGAGCCCGCGGTCTCGTGGGAAAGTGGGGTTTGAAATATCGGATGTAGGAGGGTCGGAAGGCCCTCTGCATTTCGGGGACCCACTGACCACTGGCCGACACGAAGGCGGGTCCAGACAGCGGCGAGTGGTTGGAGATTTTAATTATGCTGAATATGTTAATTCGCATCCACCACTCAGGGCCGCACATGCAAATTTTTAACAGAGAGAGATTTTCTTTTTCTCGAAAAAAATACAGATGTACAAAAAGAGTTCCAGAGTGAGGTGGTTATTTTTTTCAAGCCTTTTTTTGGCTGATCTGCCCATGTTTTCTTGCGCTGTCTAAGACGAGCAATATAGTAGTGTTAATTTTTTTTAAAAAAATGATTTAAACATTTTTGCTTTTGGCCCAGACCTGGGTGGAATTTAGTGTAAATAAAACTAAAATTTCGGAACACGAATATGTGTGTTGTGGTTCTACAAACAAAAAAAAAGAACTTTTGGATATATATATATAACTGTCAAGTCTACAACTCTAAAAGGATCTTGTGACCCCAATGGGGAAAAAGGTACGATGTTATGGATGTTCTCTTTTCTATTGTGTACCGTTTTAATATCAAATGTTTTGAATTGGGAATAGGGTGCCCAGGAGAACTTGTCAACTTCAATTAATATCCAAATTAGTGGTTTTTTTTTATGAGTTATTATTTTTGGATGGTAAAAGTATGAATTATTTAATTGTAACTTAATATAATTTGCCTGTGGTGTAAATAAATGATGTATTATTATTAATTCCCTTCTTTGTTATTATTTGTTAAAAGTCTTGCTAATTACTTGTTTTACGTATTTAGAAATTACCTGACTGCTTAATATTATTATTAGACCATATATGTAAAAGCCATAATTAAATTTATCTTGTAGGGTTGGTTTGTCTGAAAATTGGGGAGTTATATTTAGTGGTTTTAATTATATTATATATTTCCCTTCAAACCAATTGGCCATAGGTTAGTTATCTTCTAAACATTTCACAACGCATTGTCTTATTTATTCAAGATAACCTTTTAGGTAAATGACCGTAGGTTATCTATTAACTAACTAGGCTTTTACGATCACCAGGTCCTCTATAATTAGAGGCCCCTATAAGATAGATTTTCTTTTGGATCAAGTAAGTTCGGAGAAAAGGGTGCGCCCAACACTCTTGTTAGCTTGTGTTAGGGAATTTATAGATAAATTAAGATATTCATTAACCTAATTTTTAATAGTTGTCTAGATCTTGCCAGCATGGGCTTCCCCGATACTTAGGTGGTACCGTGATTTCCTTTGGGAACGTGAGGTTATTATTGTTTTATCTTAATTATAATTACATTTTGGGTCAAATTAATTACATTAATAATTTTTTGTATACTTTAGGTATTAAAATTCTAAGGATATTTAGGTCTAAATTATTATGCAGATAATTTCAATTTTTTCATCCTACATATTAAATTTTTTTTTGTTTTGTTCGAATGACAAAGTTCTCCTGTGGACAAAACAAAGATTGGCACAGCTTTTATAACAAGGTTCAGTCATGACAAATGATAATATGAGAAAATATATTATTGAAAATTATATATTTACTTTTTATATATGTTTTTCTCAGGTTTAGGAGTTTGTTAAATATATCGAGTTGAATTATAATGAGTAATTGTATATTATACATGTGCATTAAGAAATAATAATAGAGGGGTATTATTATGATAAAAGAAAAAATAAATAAGAAAAAAATAAATAAATAAAAAGAAAATAATAAAATTTTTCTATAATTTATCAGTGCAACTGATAGAAAAGGTAGAAATACATAGATGTAAAAAAAAAAAAAAAAAATATATATATATATATATATACAGTTATGTGTGGCTGAGATGGTGCACTTGAAGAAAGATTTATATACATTACATTAATTTTTCTTTTCCTCTATTTTTCGGAAGAATTTATTTTTTTTTGGAGTATGCGTTATATGTACTGTGATTAGTTCTCTTATTCCTAAGGGTTTTTCTTTGAATGGTGTGTTTATATTTCTTTACATTTTATATTTGATTTTTCATGGTATTTCATATTATTAATAATTTTTGCAATTGGAAATTTTACACCCAATTTATTTAAAATAATGTTAGCGCATGGGAAATAAGTCTAAAATTAAAAAGCGTACCAGTTCGGAATTTAATAATTTCATTATTGAAGCGCGTACCCGTCTTGCACAGAGTAAGTTAAAAAATTCAACGAATAAAGTAAATATGTCTAAAACGGATACCGAAAAGGCGAATACGGATAATTTATTAAATGTGATTGCACCATATGATGGGAAGAAAGAATGTAATATACATTATTTTATTCAGGAGTTCGATAGAGCTGCCGTCCAGACGAACTTTTCTAATGAAGTGAAATTAATAATTTTACGCTCAAAATTTGTCGGAACGGCACGTGAAAGGTTGCAAACGGATGTAGAACTAAATTCGGAAACCGATTATGCGAAATTTAAAGAAAAAGCGATCCAAACCTTTGACACAAAAAAAACATTCGGTGAATCACATAATGATTTTTCAAAGATTCAACAAAAACCAGCGGAGAGTATGTCGGATTATATTGTGAGATTTAATCTGGTAGCTGCGAAATTTTTTGACATTTCGGGTCTTTCTAACAAGGCAGATGCGCGGAAATTATTTGATTTGATGAAATTACACCGATTCTTAGAATCTATCAAACCGGATATTGCTTTGGAAATAAGAAAGAGAGCGATTGATCAGTATAAGGAAGCAACCGAAATTGCCCTAACAGTGGAAGAGGCGTTTTTGTCGGTTAAGTTTGAGGAATTAAATGCGATAGGTACAAGTACAACAACTGAATTTTGCGAATCATTATTAAGAAAAAATGAAAAACAAGAAAAGGAATTAAATCAGTTGAGAGCTGAATTGGAAAAATTAAAATGTAAGCCAACAGAAAAATGGCAAAATAATTCACGAAATAATACGAGGTATTGTAATATATGTAATTTAAGAAATCATGATACGGAAGAATGTCGTTATAATGTAAATAATAAAAGAGAGTATCGGAATAATGATTATCAACAGAATTTTCCAACACATGGACAAAATATGCAGGGATTTACAAGCTCTAATAATGAGTCTCGGAATTTTCAGGGGTACGGAAGTGTAGGTAATTGGAATTTTCCTCCACCCCCTCTTCCTCCTTCATTGCCAATGGGTCAAAATTATCAGTATAATTATGTCCCACAGGGACAGCCTTCAGGTTATGGTAATTATGGTGTGGGAAATATTCATCCTAATTATAACTATGGGCAGAATTTTCCGAATGGGCAGGGGTATCACCCACAAAATCAAGGTCAAATAAATCCCCAGGAAAATTATAGGAATGTGAATAATGCGAATCGGGATAATAGTACATCAAATAAAACAGAGGGACGTAAGATAACGGGAAATAAACAACGTTCGGGAAACATATAAGGGGATCTGGGGATACTAAGAATGAGGAGCAGGAATCTGTCCTCAGATCCCAAAATACGAAGGTTATAGCGAGTGTTAGTGATAAAGAAATGGAAAATGTACCAATTATTAATTTTGATATTAAAGGAATAAAAGTTTCAGCTCTTTTAGATACGGGCGGAGCAGTGTTTTTAATTTCAGCCAGTTTATTTGAAAAAATAAAAGAAAATAATGTAAAATTTAAATATTTGGGCCATAGGATTAGAATACAATCTTTTAGCGGTACATCAATTCCATTTACACATTGTATACAATTGTCATTTAAATTACAGAATGCATTTACTTCTGGCACATTTTATGTAACAGAAAATAATTTTAAGGCATCTTATAATATGTTGTTGGGATATGATTATTTAAAAACAAATCAAATGGTGATTGACATAGAAAAAAAAATGTTGAAATTTAAAAATGCGAAAATTCCACTCAATCATAATGATAACAAATTACCAGTGCAGGACATAAATATTATAATTACTGAAGTAGTAGAAAATGTAGTTACTAAAAAGGAGAGTAAGAGAAACAAAATATGGGTAAAATCAGTGCACAAAATTTATATTGCTGCAGGGCAAGAAAAAATCGCTACTTTACTATGTCCTGATTTTATAGAAGAAAACAGTATGGTACTTTTTGAGCCAGATATTCATAATTTGGGCATTAAATGTTATAACTCGGTACACGAAATATCTCAGAACAGAATTATTAATGTAATAATTAAGAATATTTCGGATAAGAAAATTATTCTACAGAAGGGTACAAAATTTGGGAATTTAATTTTAGACATTGATTTTGGAACGGATGAAGTGCCTGAAAATATTATAGACGGTAAGGTACATGAGATTAATACTTTAAGTATTGAGGAAGTTCGTAAATTGAGGGAAACAGAAATTTCACCGGAAGATTTTGATCTTGCGCATCTTCCCAAAGAACTACAGGAAAAGATGGAGAACCTTTTGATGCAACATTTACATGCATTTTCGAAATCTTACAAATCGTTAGGTCAGACATCCTTAGTCACCCCCCAAATCAAATTGGCGCACAATCATGCTATACAGTCTAAACCTTATAAGATTCCTCATACAGTGCGAGAATATGCACAAGCAGAGATAAGAAAGTTGTTGGAGGCAAATATTATTGAGAAAAGCAAATCTTCGTACGCGTTTCCGGTATTATTTGTAAAAAAGAAGACTGCGGAGAACCAGGAGTTAAAATATCGTTTAGCTTGTGATTATAGATTACTAAATGCAATATTAGAAGGATATGCTTATCCGATACCTGATATTCGTGAATTGTTGCAGAAAATTAGCGGAAAAAAATATTATACAGTCCTGGACCTCCACAGCGCATTTTTCCAAATAAATTTACAACCACAAGACAGGGAAAAGTTAGCCTTTATAACGGAATTTGGCAAGTTTCAGCCAGTGAGAATGAATTTTGGCTTGAAGGTCAGTCCAACTACTTTCGCAGAATTAATGGACTTAGTTTTAGGCGACTTCAATAAAGAGGAAGTCACATATTTTATAGACGATGTCCTTATTGCGGCGAATTCGGTGGAAAGAATGCTAACTCTAATTGCAGAGGTCTTAAAAAAATTGATTGACAACAATTTAACAATAGAGCCACGAAAGATGCAAATATGCAAACATGAAATTGAATTCTTAGGTTTTAGGGTTCATGAAAACGGTTATTCTCCTTCGAAAAAGAATATTGAAAAAATTCAAAATTTGGCAAGGCCTAAAAACAAAAAGGGTGTCAAATCTCTTTTAGGAATGGCCAATTACTTTAGATCGTTAATACATAAATATTCGGAAATTGTAGATCCATTAGTTCAAATGACCAAAGAAAAAGTAAAATTTAATTGGAACGAAGAGGCGGAAAAAGCATTTTTGGCCATTCAAGAAGCTATTTTACATAATCCAACTTTAAAAGCGCCAAATTTCAACAAGGAATTTTTTTTAATTACGGACGCATCTAAGACAGCACTTTCTGCAATCTTAGCACAGAAACAGGGAGAGGATTATGTACCGATTGAATTTTACGGACGAAAATTAAAGGATTCTGAGAAAAAATATCCTAGTATAAAGTACGAATTACTAGCGATTCATGATGCTTGTGTTTATTTTGAAAATTTTCTTTTGGGAAAAAAATTTACAATACTCACTGATTCTAAAGCTTTGACTGATCATCTTAAGTTAGAAAAACAGAGCGATATCATAGCAAGGTGGATAATGAGGTTAGGGAATTTTGATTTTGAGATAGGATTTATTCCTGGCGAAGAGAACCCGGCAGATTTCGTCTCAAGAAATATAAATAATATAACGGCTTTAAATGAACTTCAAAATGATTTATTTAAAGTTAATTCTAATCTTTCAGAAGAAAAGATAAGAGAGGCTCAAAATGATGATCCAAAACTTAAATTATTATTCAGAAAATTGAAAATGGTAAACCAAATCGCCAGACTAAGAAATTTGAACTAAAGGACAACAAAGTACTAATATTGAAGCAACGGTATAAAGATAAACCACTGCTGATAGCTCCTAATAAATTAATATTTGAAATAATTCAAGAGGCTCACAAGGCACATTTTGGTTTTCCCAAAACATATGAATTAGTGAAAACAAGATTTTACTGGTTTGGGATGTATAGGGATGTAAAAAATTATTGTGCAGCTTGCATACCTTGTAACAAAAATAAGCAGCATAAAATGATTAAGATTCCCTTACAGAAAGTGGAGAAAGATCATATAATAGGCTCAGTGGTGCATACGGATATTGTGGGCAAACTACCACAGACCTTAAAAAAACACTGTTTTATCTTGACGATCATTGACGTTGCGTCAAGATTTTTACAGGCAATACCATTGCGTAATGTAGAGACACAAACGATACTAAATGCACTCACAAATTACATTAGTACATTTGGCCTCTTTCGAGAATTAATTGTGGATAACGCGAAATATTTTCGGGGAACCCTTTTTAAAGAATTTATGACAGCAATGGGGGTGAACCTCCACTTTTGCTCTACTTATAAACCTTCCTCGAATGGAATTCTTGAAGTGACTCACAAAGAGTTAAAGTCTTCGATTAGTGCAATGGCAAGAACAACAACGGAATGGGATATAAGGTTGCCGTTCTTTACTCTGTCGCATAATACTTCGATGCACAGAGCTTTAGGATACCGTCCTGATAAGCTGTTTTGCGCTAGAGAAACGGCCAACCATTTTACAGCTCTAGAGGAGCCGGATATGTTATGTACACAACAGTTTGTTCAAAAACGCATTGCACATATGAAAGAAGTTTATAAAACTGCACTCGCAAACCAAGAACGAATGGCGAAAGAATATGTGGGCAAAGATTTTGAAAAAGTTGTGAAATTGGAAATTGGGGATCAAGTATACTTAAAAAATGTTGGACGCCCATTGGCGTTACATCCTAAGTTCGACGGTCCTTATGAAGTTGTAAAGGTGGCAAGACGCAATAATTATATTTTGAAACATATACTCGAACCTAATAAAAAAAAGATTCAACGCCATATTACTCACATGTGGAAGCCAAGTGCTAAAATTAAATTACCTCAAACGAACGACAACGATGAGGAAAGTACGGAAGAAGTGTAAAAATATTTTAAATTTTCTTCATTTTTATGTTTTTTTAGAAGTAGAGGTTGATCTAACTAAAGTATTACACAAAAAAAAAAAAAAAAAAAAAAAAAAAAAAAAAAAGACGGGCGGGAGCTGAATTGTTCTGGTGTATCTACTAGTGTGTATGTTTAGTGTATATAGTGTGTTTAGTAACATAATTCAAAGTTTACTTGTTATTTTTCTGTTTATGATGATAAATATGTCACCGAATTGTTCTTTTGTATCTACTAGTGTTTAAGTTTAATGTATATAGGATATTTAGTCAGATAATTCGAAATAGGTTTCTATTTTTTGTTCTTTAGGGTGATAAACAGGCCACCGAATTGTGCTTCTGTATCTACTAGTGTTTAAGTTAGTATATGTAGTGTAGTGATTCACATGGCCTAAGAGGTGCTTTATATTTTTGAGGTTTAGGGTTATAAACTTGTTATTGAATTGTTTTTATGTATCTACTAGCGTGTAAGTTTTAGTATGTATAACATGGTAATTAATGTAGTTTAATATTGGCGATGGAGATAAACAGGTAGTTTAACGGCTTTTATGTATCTACTAGTGTGTAAGTTTTAATATATATAGTATATTAATCTAGATAGTTTAACAGTTGCGAGGGTGATAAACATATCACTTAAAGGTTCTTATTCAAATATTAATTTTTATATCTAAGGGCATATATTGATATAAGAAAAGTGTCTTTTCTTTGCATATTTCGGTTATTTATAGTATATTAAAGCATGTAAAATAGTAAAATAGGTAGAATATGTAGCAAAATACATATATATAAATAGTAGACAAATGCTCACAAGCATAGGATGGTGTGTTTTTTTCCCTCTTTCTCTCTCACTCTGGTACACTGTAACAGTCTGGGAGTACGTTTTGGGAGAATGGTAATTACTAGGTTCCAGTCTATTAATAATACACATAGAGCGGATTTATCACTAAGTGAAGAGAAAAAAAAAAGGAAGAGGGAGAACTTATAATATACATTGTTTTGCTTAGGCATACTAGGTTGTAAATAGCGATGATTTTTGATGTTCTCTGGAATTTTAGTTAGTATTTTAAACTTTTTGTAATTACGATTCCTGCGGAATATATTTTAGTTAGTTGCACCTTTAACCAAGTGGTTAAAATAGTGGCTAGATAGTTTTAGGTAAAAGGTTCAAGCAAAGAACATACTTCATTTTATTATTTTTTATTATTATTTAGTTAAGCAAATTTCTAGTAGAAATAGTTTAATGAGGAAAATGGTATAAATCCATAAATAAAGTGAAAAAAAATTATAAACATAGTAGATCTATGATTTTTGACTAATTTTTGATATATTACTGTAAAATATAAAAATTTAATATTTCACTTTTATAATATTTACAATACTTGGAATAATGGTATTATCAATGAATAATTAAAAAAAAAATAGTAATAATAAAAATTGGGAAAGTTACTGTATTATTGGGGTATAATTACTATTGTGGGGGGGGGGGGGTAAGTTATATGGGTGGTAAATGGATATACATGACTAAAATGTTTTTTTTCCCAAATTGGCCATATGAAAAAAAAAAATATATTTTTTTTGGTTGTGGTGGATTTTAAAGTAGGGCTCTGAACACTGGTTTTGTAACTACTAGTCATTAGACAAATGGATACATGTAAAAAGCATGTGGTACGCCTCTAAGTTAACCTTTTGCGGGCTACACACCACTGTTTTAGGTCCTAATAAAATCCGGTGGACTCTAATTTTTAAAAAAAAAAGGGATATTTTTTTTTAATATAAATGGGGGGGGGGGGGGTCTACAAGATAATAAATAGGGAACTCTACAACATTTTAACAAGAATAAATAATTATTTTTATATACACACATATATATATATTCGGAATTCAAGTTAAAACACAAAGGGAATACATAAAACAACTCTTTTTTTTTCCTCTCTCTTACACAAATAAAGTAATAAATACAATTTATATAACATAAGCAAAAGTATGTGCATAGGGTCACTCCGTACGGATAAGTAAGTAAGGAATGTAATAGGTAATAACTCGCTGTCAGTTAGTTTCTGTTTACCACGCAATAAGTGCGCGCGCAGGGCAGGAAAGACATTCAGAGAAGGGATTGTTTTTCTCTCGTGGAGAACTCCCCATCCTCTTTTTGGAGCATCAGTTCACGATCTCTCTTTACAGAAACGAGAGAAGGAATTCGGGTTCAGAGAAAGGGGAGGATGAAGGGGGAGTGAATAACTACTCAATATTTTTACTTTTTGGTTCATGACAGCGGGATTTTTGGAAAAGGGGATTTTCAAAATTTCTATGGGAACTGCACACATAGATAAAAAAATGTTGCAGGATAAATTTTTGGGGATGCATAATTAAAAGGGATTTGCACTTTTTAAAGGGGGGTGGTGGTATTTAAACAACACCTAAATTAATAAGGATATTAGGATAACTGTGGAAGATGGATTAACAGCAGAGTAGGGTATATTTTATAAATAATTATTAATATAAAACTGGGCAGAGCCAAAGATAAATATGTATACATTTTTTTTTTTGGTTTTGGCAACTTCTTTTGGGGATGTACTTTTTTTTTCTTCCCAAGAAAAGTAAGTATATAACAAGGGTATTTACGGTTCCAGTTATTTTACAAACAATTCGAATGAAATGGATACATTATATTTATAGAAATAAAATCTTAATCAAATAAACTGATAAGCAGTAAAAACAAAAAAAAAAAAATCAGTAGGTTTGGAAAAGGGCTCCCTATGCACACACATCAATATATAAGATTCAAATTCATATTGTATTTAAATACAAAACAGATAGTATTGTGCAAAAAAAAAAAAAAAAAAAAAAAAAAAAAAAAATAGTAAATTAGGGACAAACATCTGCTTCACCTTGCCTGAAAGCATTTTATCACATTTCATATATATATAAAGAATTGTCATGCAGAGGCATGCGGTTTAAAATCAGATAAATAAACAGATAAAAAACTGTCATGCAGAGTACGTGCAGTAAGAAATTAAATAAATAAAAAATAAATTGACCAGCAGGCATTCGGTTGGAAGTTTAAATGTTGTGGCCTCTCTAGCGGACACATAGTTTTAAACATACTGGCATCAGGAAAATTCAATTGGATTTTCCCCCCCTTTTATGAATAATAAAATAATGAATACTTTTTTTTTCTTCTAAATTTGATTTTAAATTCTGGTGTCAGTTTTGCATTTCATCTTTTCGGAATACAGATTGCTTGACACCGAAAAGAAATAATTTAAGATTTAAGTGTGCGAAAAAAAAAAAAAAAAAATAATAATAATAATAATAATAATGAATAAATAATTAAGATTAATACTATTTATACCTTATGTATATATATATATATATATATTCTACTAGTATAAATAGAAAAACAATTCATATTGTCCTAAGTAAGTATTTTTATTAATAAATGCTAGTTATGGTGGGTAGAAGGTAGCGGTTACACCCCAAGGGCAATGTTTACTACAGGTCAAGAAAATTTAAAGGGTCAAATGTAAATAAACAGTCGCCTAGTGCCATCTACGTGCATTTCAGAGAAACATGCAAAATGTATTCAAAGACAGGCATGCAGAAATGGTAATTTTATCTTACCGGTTTTCGCTCTCTGTAGAAATCCTGGATTCAGTCAGGAAGGTTCGCCACATTGCGACCGCCAGATGTAATTTTTTAACCAGGAGCAACAATTTTTTTTTTCTTCTTCTTGTTCACTGAAATAACCCGCATAGTATTAGCATAGTACATAAAAAGACATTACGTATAGATATATAGGACATTTAAACGGTATTGGGTTAGAAAATATCTTTAACAAATTAAGATAAAATAAATTAAAGTAGAGGATAATTTTTTTTTTCTCGTCTTTTCGTTAGTCAAAATTTACATTTTTAAAAAGGAAGGACTATTATCAGATTTAAACAATTTAATCCCGTCAATGGTGGTGCATACTGGATGGTAAAAAATTCATTAACGAATGTAGGTTGCAATTAAATTAATAAGAATTTTTATCTATTGGTATATCTTTTTTTTATTTTTTAGTATGTATTAAATTTGAAATAATACAAATTAATTAAATAAATATAACAAAATAAATTTCATAATACAAGTAAATACGCAAAAAGAAAAACAAAATTAATTATTATTATTTTCTTTTTCTCTCTCTACGGACTCTTTTGGTATATATATTTTTTTTAGTTACGAGGTAATACAGCTTTTTTTTTGTTTTTTTTTTAAGTAACATAAAAAATCTACACGTAAGAGAAAATATAGAGTACATAAAAGGGTTTACCAGGGGTATCAGAACTGGGAGAGCTAGGTTAAAATGAAAAGAAAATGTATTATTGAACACTGTAGGTTAAAAAAAAAAAAAAAAAAAAAAAAAAAAAAAAAAAAAAAATCTATTTATAATTTTTGTTTTCTCTTGTGGAATAATAATTAAATCATTATTTAAATTAATTTTTACTTACATTTTTGTGTGGAGAGCAGAAAGAGGGCTGATCAGCTTCCAGGCATTGATATTCTCTGCAGGCGGAGAATTATTTGTAGCCGGCCGGCATTGTGTGGAGGAGGATCATGTCTTTCTTCAGGGTTCCCCTGTAAAAATATAGATTGGGTGCAGGTATTAGGGTATTGTATTTAAAAAAATAAGGGTTTCCACATACAACAACAAAAAAAAAAAAGAAAGAAAGAAAGAAAAAGCATTCGTGGTTTTAATTCAATTTTAAGAGTATCAGTTGAAAACGATATTTATATATTTTAGATAAGAGTATTCGTGGTGTTATTATTGATAATTTTTTTTCCTTGTTTTCTTTTTTTTTTCTCTCGGGGTGAATACAAAATTAATTGTTTAGGATATTTTAATATAAAGTACACAGAACCCGTTTATTCTGCAATATACTGTAAATTCGAAGGCGCGGTTCAACTTTATTAGTTACGAATTAGGTTTCGTCTTATACAGGTGTCAGTAAAAGTGAGGGATTCCAATGAACAGGAATAACATTTTTGGATGTTATATTTTAAGAAAGTATATCGAGTTTTTCTTAGCACTTTTCATAGGTCTAAATGGAACTAACATTTATAGGGGAGACAGTAATCAAATAAGGATATCAGATGCTGTTTGTAAGAAAACAGGCTACAGTTCCGTACGGGAGGAAGTGAAACTGGTTTCGTGGAATGTCATTGATGCAGCAAAATGGCTACTAGGCTTCCGTATTTGCATTACAAACACTTGTATTATAGTTAATTATTATAGTAAATAGTACGAAAAGAAAGTGTTTTTGTTGCGTAGGCGGTGTATAGGGTGCAGATTAAGGAATACGGAGAAGTAATGTAAAGATAATACATGTATTACAGGGATTAATAGAAGTAATTGTTACTTACTTTGCAAACGGAATATCCACGCCTCTCTCTTAAGGGTCACTCCAGCACCAGCTCGTACTAGACTTGGCTTGGCATTAAGGGATGACCTTCGGCCGCTCTGGAATTATCACTTTCCAGCCTGTTTCGATACATTATAATGGGCGATTCTAAGTGTTATCGATGGCAGGTAACGGGTAGCTGGAAAAGTGGATATTTTTTTTTCTTCTTTCTCCTCTTTTGTTGACGCTATTAGAAATTGTAATTTTACGATAGCTTGTATTGCACTGTTTGCTAGGGTGTTTAAAGTACCTATTGAGGAAAAGGGAGTAGTGAAGCGGTGAATGAGTGGAAACAATTCACTTATTTATATGAAAGAAAAGAATAAATAGAAGAAGAGTGTTTGAGTAATTTATTTAAAATAAAGTAACATGATAGTACTTACACTCATAATTTGTAATTTCAGATAAAGGATTCAGTCACAAAATAATATGAAATACTGTTTTTTTTTCTTTTCTGCTTTCTTTTGTTTTTAAATTTCTACTATCTCTATCTCCTTCTCTGGGTGGAAGTGCTGTTTTTGTTTTGTTTTTTTTTTTTTGTTTTTTTTAAGTCTGAGACTGAGTTTCTTATATTTGAGAGAATATTAATAGTTATTTGGTTAACTTTTAATTAGAGGGTACGTTTAGAGAATCACGTAATTTACTGAATGAAAGTATCGAATTTACTATATGAGAATCAATTTTAGATATTGTGGTTGCATAGTTTTAAAAATATATGTGTGTTGTAAACTATAAAGGTAGTGAAATAATTGTAAAAAAAAAGTATTTGAAAAATGTAAGAATATGTATTGATATATTTGCTTGTTTGGTAGTTAAATGATTATTCGGTGTAAAAAGTTATGTTGGTAAATATGTTTCATTGTGTGTTATAAACCTTTCTTAATATGGATATTTAAATGTTGTACTTATGTAGTCATGAACTGAATACTTGCTTTGTGTAAAAAAGTGTGCTAAACTTTGTGGATCAGTATTTAAACTCTTTGGCATAATTAATTAGGTTCCTAATTTTGGGATTTTATCTTTTATGATTAACTTTTTGTTTTCTCTTCTAAATTGGTACACATATATACAATTTTTGGGAACATTCAGGGACTGTACCTTCATCACAGAGAGACAGATCTCATGCAGTATGCGGCTGTGATGGTTATGGGGAACACTGCTTTAGGGACCGTATACAAATCTGCATAAAACAGTGGACAGAATAAGAAGGAATATTCATCTTATGTACAATGTACAATTTAGGGTACAGGCATATTTTAATGAACTATACAGATAACATCAGCGTGTATTTGATAATGAACATTCATATCTCTGCACGGACTTCACAGAGTTTTGAACACTACGGAAGAGGTGAATCAGGGAGCATAGAGGAGAAGCCCCAGTGCCTTACAGATCTGCAACGTCCAGCCGTTGGAAACGCTTTCGGTGTGTGATAAGGACATCGGTCCACTTGAAAGATGTTATAGTTCCTGTACATGGACTTTCAAGTGCTTTGTGTTGGGGGGGAAGTAATGTTGGCATGATTTCAACATTTTGGATATTTAGAACTATTTTTTTGAAGGAAAAAGATATATATATATATGAATAAGTTTACTGTCGATATCATCTATGTATATATTTATCTAAGTGATTATTTTATCTAATTGATTAATTTTTTAATTCAAGTTTTTTTTTATCTAAGTGATTATTTTATCTAAGTTATTTTATCTAATTGATTAATTTTTTAATTCAAGTTTTTTTTTCAATGTACAGTATTATTGTTTTTATGTATGCATTTATTAGTACATTATTATTATTTTATTAAGGATGGGTACCAAGAGCATTAAGTATTTTCCCAGGCAAGTGTTTTGCTAAGGGGAAAGCTTAATTGCCAGTTACTATCTGTATGTATGATATTACGATGTAAAGTAAAGAATTGGACAGTTTTGGTACAAAAGAGGGACTTTTATGACCTCATGTTTTATGGGACAGCTGCAGGATCTTCGTGTGGGAGCCCGCGGTCTCGTGGGAAAGTGGGGTTTGAAATATCGGATGTAGGAGGGTCGGAAGGCCCTCTGCATTTCGGGGACCCACTGACCACTGGCCGACACGAAGGCGGGTCCAGACAGCGGCGAGTGGTTGGAGATTTTAATTATGCTGAATATGTTAATTCGCATCCACCACTCAGGGCCGCACATGCAAATTTTTAACAGAGAGAGATTTTCTTTTTCTCGAAAAAAAATACAGATGTACAAAAAGAGTTCCAGAGTGAGGTGGTTATTTTTTTCAAGCCTTTTTTTGGCTGATCTGCCCATGTTTTCTTGCGCTGTCTAAGACGAGCAATATAGTAGTGTTAATTTTTTTTAAAAAAATGATTTAAACATTTTTGCTTTTGGCCCAGACCTGGGTGGAATTTAGTGTAAATAAAACTAAAATTTCGGAACACGAATATGTGTGTTGTGGTTCTACAAACAAAAAAAAAGAACTTTTGGATATATATATATAACTGTCAAGTCTACAACTCTAAAAGGATCTTGTGACCCCAATGGGGAAAAAGGTACGATGTTATGGATGTTCTCTTTTCTATTGTGTACCGTTTTAATATCAAATGTTTTGAATTGGGAATAGGGTGCCCAGGAGAACTTGTCAACTTCAATTAATATCCAAATTAGTGGTTTTTTTTTATGAGTTATTATTTTTGGATGGTAAAAGTATGAATTATTTAATTGTAACTTAATATAATTTGCCTGTGGTGTAAATAAATGATGTATTATTATTAATTCCCTTCTTTGTTATTATTTGTTAAAAGTCTTGCTAATTACTTGTTTTACGTATTTAGAAATTACCTGACTGCTTAATATTATTATTAGACCATATATGTAAAAGCCATAATTAAATTTATCTTGTAGGGTTGGTTTGTCTGAAAATTGGGGAGTTATATTTAGTGGTTTTAATTATATTATATATTTCCCTTCAAACCAATTGGCCATAGGTTAGTTATCTTCTAAACATTTCACAACGCATTGTCTTATTTATTCAAGATAACCTTTTAGGTAAATGACCGTAGGTTATCTATTAACTAACTAGGCTTTTACGATCACCAGGTCCTCTATAATTAGAGGCCCCTATAAGATAGATTTTCTTTTGGATCAAGTAAGTTCGGAGAAAAGGGTGCGCCCAACACTCTTGTTAGCTTGTGTTAGGGAATTTATAGATAAATTAAGATATTCATTAACCTAATTTTTAATAGTTGTCTAGATCTTGCCAGCAGCATGAGTTATTTCTTCTCATCAACTGCTGGATACAAGAGTTCATTCAAAAATATCAGGACAATAAAAGACAAGTTTGAGGGCAGGGGGAGAATTTTTTTTATAGTAAACATGATTTGACTGTTTTTAGAAAATGTCTGTCTATAAGTGACAAAAATTTTGTGGGCGCTCTATCTGCTCAAGAACTAATGCACGAATTTTAATTTTAAAAAAATCCCTGTCGGCTCGGGCCTACAGGCGGAGGTAGATTTCGAAGTTAAGTACTAAATTCACCAACAAAACTTAAATCAAGATTAAAGATAAACCCAGTTCCTTCGCTAAGAATGAGATCTAGGGAGCTAAACATTTTGTGAAAATTCTAATATACACACACGCATGTATATGGAACAGATTTAAAAATGGCTAACTCAAATTCAGAGAACCTCCAAGTGTTAAAATATGTTAATATTTCCATACTCGGGTTTTTATCATGTTTTAATACGTTTCTTCAAACTCAATGACGTTACATATTCACCTGCTGTGGTTCATTACATTTTCAATATGACGCAATATTTTGTTGTTTTTTTTAATTCGTCAAACTATTTATTTCATTTTGAATTTTCATGCAGAAATCTTGCTCTAGAAAACTTATGACGTAATATTCAATTTGTTTTCAATTCGTCAAACTATTTATTTCATTTTGAATTTTCATGCAGAAATCTTGCTCTAGAAAACTTATGACGTAATATTCAATTTGTTTTCAATTCGTCAAACTGTTTATCTAATTTAATTTTTCACGTGAAAACATTGCATTAGAAAAGCAATTGTTGTGGTGAGAATTTTATTGCTTTTTTTTAATTGTTGGCAACAGCTATAACGAAAAATATTTATTTTTTCCTGCCATTGTTGTGTAAAAGCTGGTTTTATCAGAATCATGTTAAGACGGTATTCAAAATTTTAAACCTTCCCCATTCCCATTCCCTTGGATCGATTTTGCTCATTTTCAATCCCCGCCGAGAAATTAGCCATCTTAAAGTTGTTGGCGAGTTTGAAGACGTTCCGTGCATAATTGCGACTTTTGTCGTGCGGACAAAATTTAGTACATACATACATTACATATATATATATATATATATATATATATATATATATATATAAACTTTTTAGGTGGGGGTGGTTTTGGGTTCCTGGGGTCCTATAATGAAAAGTTATGAAGGAATTTTTCAAAAGTCGCACCATGGTAACGACTGCAATAGGTAGTATTTCTTACGAAATCTACCTAAAATTTCCTAATTACCTAAAATCGTAGTACTTTTTTTAGAGGATTCTGTGACTGATATAGAAAAACAGGTAAATAAAAGAAAAAATGCAAAATGACAAAGAATTTCCTGTGCATGCTATGCACAATGTTTAATCTTTGATCATTTTATTATTTGGGGAACTTATGTATTTGCACAAATATTAGGCTACTGTATATTTTATTTTTCATTCATTCTTTCTTTCTTTTTTGTATATTTTAGAATGCGCGAATTGAAGAAGAGAGAAAATATAATATTCGTTAGCTCGCCTTTACATTTTTTATAAAAATGGAGAAAATACTCCTAATATAGTAGAAGCTTTTACTAAAATTTGGTGTAACGTTATAGTTAACCACGATTCCGTTAACCTATGCGTAGTGTTTAGAATCTATTTAGTGCATTTGGGCATATTAAAATCTTCAGAAAACCATACGTTTTCAATGCTTTTAGAAACTGTTATGGATTTAAGCAAAAAGTTCCCTTTACTGGCCCGAAAATTTAGAAAAAGGCATTTGTGCTGATTCCGAAATCCTATTGGTTATGAAGGCTCATTGATTCTTCTTTAACCCTTTCCGGCGCGGAGTAATTCTGTTTATAAGCTGATGAAATAATGGACTGACACCCTAATTTATAAACGAATTTATTAGAAAAAACAAACTTGCTTATTTTAATTATCTTTATATATAGTTTAACAACACCTTTTCTTTTTTCCAACGACTCATACTTGTAAGACATCTCATCTTCAGCCTGGGTGTTAAGCTGACAACAGCTAGGAACCCCCTCAGCGCTGCTTCACTGTCTGTTCAGCACTGTTCACGTACATTGTAAAAAGAAAATTTTGATTAAATATTCTTGGTGCCGTTTGTCAGTTTTGGAATTAAAATTAGGTGTCCTTTTTTAAGGACACCGCCCTCGAAAGGGTTAAAAGATATCATGGGCGTTCACATTAAGAATTTTTACTTATCATTTTAAAACCGTATAAATTGTACCGGACATAAAGTAAGCACTATCTACATGTGCGTGTTTTGAAGAAAAGCATCAAAGCTTCATGCCTTTTTACTTTCTTCTATCTTTACAAGAAGAAAGTATTGGATTCGTGAAAATTTTCGACTTTCGGTTTTCGATGGATTTACACGTTTTAGAGGTCAGAGATTCCGAAAAACATGTTTTTACAAAATGTCTGTCTGTGACTCTGTGAGTCTGTCTGTCTGTATGTGACACAAATTTTGTGGGCGCTCTATCTCAGGCACTAATGCATAGAATTTAATAAAAATTTATATTCAGTTAGTATCTAATATAAATTGGTGCTGATTAGTCTTTGGTGTAAATCGCTCGACAGGTGGCGCTGCTATGCAGCATTTTTCACGATTTCCACAATAGCTCAATTTCCAGAACTAATTCACGGATTTTCATCAAACTTTAGATTCAGTTAGTCCATGACATGAATTGACATTTTATACATTTTGGTGTAAATCGCTCAACAGGTAGCGCTGCTATGTTGCATTTTTTGAGATTTCCGCAATACCTCTATCTCAAGAACTAATGCTTGGATTTTCACCAAACTTCAGATCCAGGTATACCTGGATGAATTAGTGTTGTTTATGTTTTGGTGTAAATCGCTCAACAGGTGGCGCTGCAATGCTGCATTCTTTGCGATTTCCGCAATAGTCTAGCTATCTTAAGAACTAATGCTTGTATTTTCAACAAACTTCAGATTCCGGTATACTTTGATATCAATTAGTGCTGTTTATATTTTGGTGTAAATCGCTCAACAGGTGGCGCTGCAATGCTGCATTCTTTGTGATTTCCGCAATAGTCTAGCTATCTTAAGAACTAATGC
Organism: Maratus speciosus; assembly: GCA_963932465.1. NCBI lineage: Eukaryota > Metazoa > Arthropoda > Arachnida > Araneae > Salticidae > Maratus > Maratus speciosus. The sequence goes on along the minus strand of OZ010790.1, from coordinate 576,038,428 downwards.
TTGTATTTTCAACAAACTTCAGATTCCGGTATACTTTGATATCAATTAGTGCTGTTTATATTTTGGTGTAAATCGCTCAACAGGTGGCGCTGCTATGCTACAGCTTTCAGAATTTCCGCTATAGATATATCTCAAGAACTAATGCACGAATTTTCATCAAACTTCAAATTTAGTTATACTTTGATATGAATGGGTGCTAAATTGGTGTGATTTCTTGTACTATTTAAATGATTTAATTGACGTGATTTATATAGAAGAAAGTCTTATGATAGCCACAACATACTAGTTTATTAATGTACTAGCTGAGCCGCCCGGCATTGCCCGGACCAGTGATTAAATTAAATGAACTTCATATTTGTATGATTTTATATCTTTAACTCCATTTTGTCTGACTTTATATTTTTAAATGAAAAAATCGCGATAAAATATTGAATTGAAAGTATATGGTATTTGGTATTTTATTTTATGCGTAATTTGATTTTTTAAGTCTATGTGTACTGAAAGCGAGCGAAATCGCGACGAAACACTCGGGTTTTTATTGATTTCGTCGAATTTTTCACACATTTTATTTTGTAAAAAATATTTCTACCGGTCCGATTGTTTCGAAATTTTTGTAGCTTGATGTAAATTTGGTCTACTGAGATGCTCTAAAAATATTGTGTTAAAATATGGACTTTTAGTTACTTTTAATGTAGAAAAAATATAGTCTCCGTGAAACGCGAACTGACCTGCGTTCGCCAGTCTATTTGAAAGAGTTAAAATTCATATTGTTTAAAACCGATTACACCATAAATTAGAAAAAAGTTTCAGCTTTAAGAACACATTTTTAGTTTGTCTGTATCTCTAAAATTGCGCCCTGGAAAGCGTTGCCATAAGGGGCAAAAACGTTTTTTCAGAAAAATGACCCTTTTTGAAAAAAAAAAATCAAATGGTTAACTGCGATATTTTTACTTTCTTCTATCTTTACAAGAAGAAAGTATTGGATTCGTGAAAAATTTCGACTTCCAGTTTTCGACGGATTTACGCGTTTTAGGGGTCAGAGATTCCGAAAAACATGTTTTTACGAGATGTCTGTCTGTGAGTCTCTCTGTTCGTCTGTCTGTATGTGACATAAATTTTGTGAGCGCTCTATCTCAAGAACTAATCCACGGAATTTAAAAAATATTTATATTTAGTCAGTCCCTGATATAAATTGGTGCTGATTAGTTTTTGGTGCAAATCGCTCAACAGGTGGCGCTGCTATGCTGCATTTTTCGTGATTTCCGCAATAGCTCTATCTCAAGAACTAATGTACGGATTTTTATGAAACTTCAGATTCAGGTATACCTTGGTATGAATTAGCGCTGTTTATGTTTTGGTGCAAATATCTCAACAGGTGGTGCTGCAATGCCGTATTCTTCAGAATTTCTGCTATAGCTCTATATCAATAGCTAATGCACGAATTTTCATCAAACTTCAAATTCAGATATACTTTGATATGAATTGGTGCTAAATCGATGTAATTTCTTTTACTATTAAATGATTTAATTGGCGTGATTTATATAGAAGAAAGTTTTATGATAGCCACAACATACTAGTTTATTAATGTACTAGCTGAGCCGCCCGGCGTTGTCCGGACCAGTGATAAAATTAGATGAACTTCATATTTGTATGATTTGATATCTTTAACTCCATTTTGTCTGAATTTATATTTTTAAATGAAAAAAAATCGCGCTAAAATATTGAATTGAATGTATATGCTATTTGGTATTTTATTGTATGCGTAATTTGATTTTTGGAGTCTATGTGTACCGAAAGCGAGCGAAATCGCGACGAAACACTCGGGTTTTTACTGATTTCGTCGAAGTTTTCACACATTTTATTTTGTGAAAAATATTTCTACTCGTCCGATTCTTTCGAAATTTTTGTAGGTGGTGTAAATCTGGTCTATTGAGATGCTCTAAAAAGATTGTGTTAAAATACGGATGTTTAGTTACTTTTACCGTAGAAAAAAATATCATCTTCGTGAAGCGCGAACTGACCTACGTTCGCCAGTCTATTTGAAAGAGTTAAAATTAATATTGTTTAAAAACGATTGCACCATAAATTAGAAGAAATTTTCAGCTTTAAGAACATGTTTTTGGTTTATCTGTATCTCTAAAATTGCGTCCTGGAAAGCGCTGCCATAAGGGGCAAAAACGTTTTTTCGGAAAAACGAACCTTTTTGAAAAAAAAAAAATTAAATGGTTAACTGCGGTATTTTTTTTTTTGATTGATTGCGGCATTTCAGACGTAAGAGTGCAATCTTTCAGAATATCTCTTCCGTTTTAAACTTTACTAAGTGGTTTGGCCGGTAGAAGTTAGTAAATAATGACAACATACACAAAATAATATAAATTATAAATTCCAAATCATCGAAAAACAATTTTTATTAAAATATAGTAGTCTCGTTTATCCGAGTCCCGCTTAACCAAATTTCAGCTTTAATCGAGTTACTGGAAAAAAATGGGTATTTTTACCATTCCGACCCAAAAATCAGAGTTCTAAATTTTTACGACTTCTCTTTCATTTTCACCTAGCACTTCTATGACAATGACCGTTACTTACTCTAATGTTCGGGGATTTCAACTTCACTAACATTGTAATCAAGATTTGAATCAAAGTACATTTTTTGCCTTCCAATGTGACTTCACTAACACAGTGATACCTCAGTTTTCGTCGATAATCCGTTCGAGAACAATCGACGAAATCCGAAACCGACGAAAACCGATGCAATTATTTCCATATGAATCTATGTAAATCCACTTAATTCGTTCTAAACACTCAAAAATACGTACCAAAAATACATTTTTTAGGGAATAAGTATAGCGTTTAATACTAAAAACAATAAGAAATTAATACAGTATTCTTCGCGTATGATATCAAGGCACTATATCTGGGGTCACTTCCCTTTTTGGTCTTTTGGCTAACTTCAACTAACTTAGAACTAACTTCAGAGTCCTAACTTCTGTGTCGCTCAAAAAAGTGGTCTGCTTCTCTCGCCTTTTTAAGATTTGCCTAAAATAGGGCAAGACATTATTATTAAACAAGTTGCAGACACGGCTTGCAACAGCTTTGCCTGCGTGATTTTCCCCCACAAAGCCCTGTACCTTACTTCATTAGAGAAGAAATCTTTAATCTCTGAAGAAGGCACATTCTCCCCTGTCTCTTCCTCCTCATCTGTCGTCTGTTTCACTTCTAGGAGAAGGTCTTGCAGCTCTTCAGTGGCAAGTTCTTCACTGTGTTCATCCACCAACTCTTCCACATCCTCACCATTCACCTCCAAACACATGGACTTCCCGAAATCAATAAGTGAATGCACCACATACGTAAGGTCTGCTGGATTTAGAAACTTCTTTTGGTCCCATGACGGGCCACTCGCAATCAATAAAAAATGCCTCAAAATGTCCTGGAAATAAACGAAATTGTTGGTCTAGATGCGCGGTGTGAGGCACACACGATGAGAAAGAACGGCGCACTAAGCAGGAGAACGTGTGGTCGCTCCCTTTGTTTAGATAAAATGCAGCGAGATCATCCATATGTTTCCCAAAAACAACTTAGGTCGTTTGTAGACAAAAATATTTTTAACAAAATTGCATTTTAAGATGTATGTCAAATAAAGGGGCATGAAGTGTATTTTAAAAACAAACAGGGTAAGAAAATTTAATTAACATTAGTTTTATATATATATATATATATATATATATATTAATGCAGGAAAGCCCTCAGACGCTCAGAGGGCTAGAGTACAACGACGAAATCCGAGGCAACCGACGAAAACCGAGACAAATTTTTCGCGAAAAAAATCGACGAAAACCGAAACCAACGACAACCGAAGTCAACGAAAACCGAGGTATTACTGTATAGTCATGAGATCAGGTTCTTGAGAACTTGAAAAGAAACTACAGAAAGAATCCGCTTGGAAAGCTGATCGGATGGTTTTGAAAAACAGGGAGTTATAGATAGGGATGTTATGATAAAGAATCATATATTTGTAAATTAAGGGGCCTCAGGACTCTTAAAATAAAAAAAAGACCATTTTCAACATTTCATATCTTAAAATGTATGTGATTTAAAAACATAATTTTTATTGGGATGAAAAATATAAATATGTTCTTTCATTTCATGTATTTTAAAAATTGCAAGATTCAGAATTAGTATTTACAGGGGGTTCCAAACTGTCAGACATTTGTCGAGCAGAAAATTGGTGTCACAGCTTACGTGCAGGGTTACAAAATAAATTTTGCAATTAGAATGACATTTTTCCTACCTAATTATACTTCAGATTGTGATAATTACCCTGAACCTAAATAAATTTGTATTTAAAGCATTTTTATATTTTTAATACAAAGCTGTATTTAGCTAATACAAGATTTTGAAAATTTCGACAGTATAATCACCTAAAAAAATATTTTTTTGAACAATAAAAATGAAATTTTATGTTTAGTTTATACAGACTAACATGAAACAAACGTTTTGAAAATTTCATGAGAAAATATTCAGAAGTTTTTGAGATATCCTGCGCTTTATGCCCAAAAACGTCATTTGGAGAAAATGATTTCAAAGTTTCGGAAGCGCCACTTCAGCTATTGAGCGGGTATAAATCTGCCACAACTTCTGTTCTAATTGGAATTCCAAGGAAACAATTATATCAAAATATTCAGGACAGGCATTAGTTTAACATCTAAAAAAAAAAAAAAAAAAAAAAGAAAAGAAAAAAAAAATTCGAAAATTTTGAATCTTTAAGAGTCTTGAGAGCCCTTAAACTCATTCTAAATTGTTTACTCTTTTATTCCAAATTTACGATTTCGTCGCTTTACTAAAAGGCTATAAATTACTTATTGTCTAAATTAAAACAGCACTATAAATTACAATTGGTTTTCCTCTTCAAATTTCTTCATAAAAATAATAATATTAAATAAAGGAAATTATTCAATTTGTAATAGCTAACGGTATCTGTTATCATAGTAATATACTTTTTTTAAATATACATTCATGTCCCTATAACTCATCCTAAATGACTGTGGTATTCATTTCAATTCCATCTAAATATATAATGGTCTTTCTTTATTTAAGATGCGTGCAATTTAAAATAAACATCAATATGTCTTTATAATTCGCCTTTATGAGTTTGATAATGATTTAAATTTCTATCCAAATATGTAACGGTCGAAAATTCTGTTGCATGTATCTGATGCAATCGATAATTACTTATTATATGCATAGATTTAGGTATAGTAAAGATACTCATAACCCACTCATATACTCGTAAAATCATATCGTGGCATTATCTATATACAATATACTTATAATTTCTATCTGACACTATTTAATTGATTTGATGTCTAGAGGGTTGCCATGGCACTAAATGGCGCCTTATGGAATACCTGCAATTCAAAGTTACCCCATTAGCTTGAATGCAACGTATTTTGTTTTTGGCGATTTTTCATCTCACCATGACTTGGTTATATGTAACCTACCTTGGCACTAAAAATGAAAGTGTTAGACAGGCACTTGGATTGCATTCCGCTTGTGAAGAGTTTGTAATCAACAACATGTAAAAATGTTACTTCCTCTCCAGCACCCGTGATATAGCTTGTGTATTGACCCTGGTTGTGTTTTTATTGTTGCTTTCAAATAAAGAGATGCATCTTAAGAAATCTCAATGCCTTTTATTACTAACTTTCAAGGCTATAGTTGTTAAGCATTTGAGTGTGTTATATGCCAAAATTGCGGGAAACGCAATAGCGCTCCTCTTGTTTTCCGCTGAAATTGCAGAGAGGGTGATAGCGTTCCTATTTGTTGCCTCAGTTTGGTGTGCATTTAAGCTGGTTGCACTAGCGAAGCGTACGATATCTGTGTATATCGTCGGCTTACAAGTAATTTTTTTTATATATATACCCAAACACATTCGCATTTTTGGCATATATCCACGAGATTTGTTCCGCACTTAAACGGTTAAGATTAAGAATTCAACACTCTGGATTTAGTACATCTAAAAATCTCTCACCATTTACATCGGTTGACAAGAATATTTCGGACTACCAAACATGTTCTTCATGTAGCGGAGGCAGGGCTCCCACTGGTCCGTTTTTTGAACAGCAGTATTATTAATTAAAAAATTTCGTGGTAGGTTTTGGCAACAATTGGAAGAAAAACGCCCTTCCTGGTAAGTTTCTACGAAATTTATAAAGGAGATTTTTCTTATAAAAATAGTGGTGTTCAAAAAACGGACCGAGTGAGAGCCCAGCGGAGGGTATACGGTGGTATACCCGTATACCTTCTGGATATTTTTAAGGAACTCTGTATGCCCTCAGTTTCTGAAATAATGCTAAATATATGGACTATACTCTATAGCGTATACCTATCTGTCTTTAGCGTATGCCATCTGGGTTTTTACTACTACACCACTGGCTATAGAATGCCCAAAACAGATTACACTGAAGGATGTTTGGAAGGGGCATTATTTCATGGGAAGAAGTTATACCAACGACTCTATAGAAATCGTGGTGGAATCTTATGGCATCAGAGCAGACAAATGATGGAAATGAAGCTTGATATTGTCCATGATACCAATACGATGATTTTTTTCTTCAACTGCTATGTATTTTTTATCTTTGGATTTATATTGGGATCGTTATAATTTTCCTGCAAGGTTTAAGTTATCGTCTACTACCTCTAATTCTTTCATAATTTTAGTTTGAGTAGATACGGAAATAGAAGGGGGAAACATACTTTTTCACTACATTTTCGACGATATCTCTGAAACTGTAACACCTAAATTTAAAAGAAATGTATTTTTGAGTTCAGCGTTACGAAACCTTTTACACAATACCCCACATCATACACAAAGAAAATATTTTTTTTTACAAGTATCTTAATTAGCCCCTCTACATTTTCCCTAAATATATTTGTGAATGTTTAATAATCAGTAAATAGGTGGGTCAATGGTCTTTATTACTTCCCCCAATTTGAACTTTGCATGTTCCATAGTTTACGAGTAAAATGGCTGTTACAGGCGGACAGACAAACACAGGAGTGATCTTATAATGGTTCCGTTTTTACTTTTTAAGTACGGTACCCTAAAAATGAAATATTGACATTTGTAACAACATTTTGAAATATTAAAATATATGAGATAGAAGAAAGTTTTGGGATTGGCACATCCAACTAGTATATTTTGTAATAAGGTTCCCCCTAGCATTTTAAAACTGTTATTATTCTCTGTTTGAGGCAAAAATAAAAGTCAAAAATGCTTATTTCAGTATTCTTTTGTTCAGTATACATAATTTATTTAAAAAATAACCCCCTTTACACGCAAATGATTTTTTTTTCAATAGACACATTATAATTTCACAATCCCAGGATCGCATTTATCTGATCCAGACACAACTTAAAAGACAGCTTTAGTGAGATGTTTTCTGTCTGGAGGTGCAAATTCTTTAGTGATTAATGAAGTCTAGGGGGTGTTAGCCTCCACTTTGGTTATTTTTATTTATTTTGTTTTTAAAAAGAAGAAAAAAAAAGCAGAAGCAGTGTGAACAGAACGATTTTTCATCTCTTTCATCATTCTGCTTTGGGAAGACAGCTGCTGATGAACATGTGATTTAAAAACATAGTTGATTAGTTCTTAGCCTTTAGGTTTCAAATTGTTTGTAACTCGAACGTAGTGAGTAAGGGAGAGGGGTATCAGTTTAATAAATAAATAAATAAATAAATTTACTATCTATATTACTAAGGACAAAAGTGTCTGTGCGTAACGCTGACGTCATTTTGACGGTTTCGAGCAACAACAAACGATTAAATTTAACTTTTACTGCAATTTTTTTAATTTCTAAATACCTTTGAATTTTTAATTTTTACACCGTCGAATAGAGAAAAAAAATGTACTTTAAAATGCAATTTGTTCGAAAACAATACTGTAATTTGTTTGACAAATGTATCGCAATTTACTCAATTTTTATTGTTTTTTAAATAATTTTCAACAAGCAGACGATTGCAGAAGATAAATCTGTTTGCACTTAAATTAATATGAATAAAATAGTTCAGCATTTGTTTCTGACTTATATTCCATAACGAAATTAAAACTTTATCAATCTAAGAAAATAAAAAAAAATAAAATAAAACACAAATTTAAGACATGTAATCGAACCACGCTAAGTAAGGTAAGTTTCAGCGTCTATTGAAATTATCAGAATAAACAAGTTGCAAATTGCACGTCAAACGTGGCAAATGAGGTTCGTTCTTAATATAACTAGTTTTATAATTATTTTTTGCACTGCATATTGTACTATTGTACTGAATGTATATTTTAGTGCACTTCATAGGTGCATATCAATTTTATTCTGTTCGAAAGGTTGTTATATAATTAAAATGCACTTGAAATCATTTTTTCCCATTGGCCGTAATGTAACGGAAAACTTTTAACTGTCCCTGTCATTAAAATTTACATCCGATTTTCATAAAATTTGAAATGACTCGACAAAATTGTGCAACAATTATATATTTAAAATTTCAGACCATTCGGTTGGGTAGTTTTTTCTCTGTTATATGCGGACGAACAGACAGACAGTCAGACGGACCGAACGACGACTATAGATAGGTGCTACGTATTTATATAATCCTAAAAAGGCTCGCGATCTTAGACGATTTCTTCGACTGTTAATTCCACGAAGCCAATTACTGAGGCCTCGTATCTTTTATTGGCGTCCTATATCTGAGAAATAAATGGGATAAATATATTGGGATTTATTTATCCTTTTTGTACCTTGGTTATATAGGATAGCAGCATATGGGTTGGGATATGTTCCCTAAATCAGAATATACTTAAAAGTGCGACGTACGTCGCAGAACAACGGACTAAACATTTCAACGGAAAAACATTTCAAATTCTCATTTTTAAGAAAATTCACCATTCAATCGAGTGGAAAATCTCGAATTTCGTCACTCAATGGCCGGTGAAAAAAAATCACAAAATTCTTTAATCGTCCATTTTAAAAGGTTGTAAAATTCATCAATTGGTCACGAGAAAAACTCACACATTTCTTCTCTCAACCATGATGAAGAAATCGTAAAATTCTTTAGCCTGTTGTGGAAAAACATACAAAATTCGATGAACAGTCACAGAAAAAAATTCACGATTATCACCTATCAGTTGCAGGTAAAATAATTTTTAAAAAAAGCTAAATTCGTCAGTTCATCGTTATAAGAAACTGTGCAAAAACCCATGGTTTTCTCTAATAGTTCGCAAGAAAAAAACTCAAAATTTGCTTAGAATACAAGGAAGAAAAAACAAAATTTACAAATCTCTTGCGGTTAAAAATCACGTAATTAGTCAGTTGATCGTCGGAGGAAACTGCGAAATTTGTCGATCAGTAATAATAGAAAAACTCAGCATTTTCTCCATTTGGTCTCAAGAAAAAGCTGCAAAAATTTGCCTATTGGTAAGAAAAATACCGCGAAATTTTAAACAGGTTCAAAAAAAAAAAAAAAAAAAAAGAGCGAAATTTGTCAGTGGATCGTCGGGAAAATATCGGAAATTTGTCGATCAGTCGTAAAAAAATAAAACAGATTTGGCTAATTGGTTGCAAAAAAGCGTCAAAGTTTTGTAACCAACAGAAAGAAAATATCGATAAATTCACCGATCGGTTGTGAGTAAAATGAATAATTAGTCGATCAGCCGCGAAAAAAAATCAGGATTTTTATTTGCTATTAATCAAAATTTGCTAATCAAAAGAAAGAAAATGTTGTGGAATTTGTCGATCAGTAGAAGAAAAATATGCACTATTTTCTACAATCATTCGCAAGAAGCTGCTGTAAAATTTGCTTATCGGTACAATGAAAATTTCGCAAAATACACCAATTTGTCGCGAGAAAAAAAAGTGAAATTTGTCAGTGTAACTTCGAAAAAAAAATCGAAAATTCGTTGATCAGCCGTGGAAAAAATCCACAATTTTTTCCAATTGGTTGCAAAAAAGCGACAGTTTGCCAATCGGTAGAAAGTAATTATTGGTTAATTTGACCATCATTTGTGACTAAAAAATTGCAAAATCTTTTAGTGGATTGTTGGAAAAAATCGGAAATTCGTCGATCCAATCAGCCGCAAGAAAAAGAAAAAAAAAAGCAATTTAACAAATTACTACGACCATTTGGAAAATGATTTTTTCAAAGAATAAAATTTAAGACATAAAAAATCGCACGGAGTTGATCCTACATTACGTACGCCATGGATTAAACGATAACATTCCTAGACCCATCATGAACAAATTTTAAAAGAAATTTCAGTTTTACAATTTTCGGAACGTAAATTTTTAAACTTCCACGGAGCTGGTCATACATTACGTACGCCATGAATTAAAGATTAATAGTGTTATTACGTAAAAATTGCAAGCAAGAAAAATCGTCTGCGACTCGTCAGATTTCCTATGAAACTTACGTAATAGCCAAGCATTTCATTTAGCTGTTCGGGAAAAGGCTTTTCTATCATCAGATTTCCAAAAAATCTCACGACCAATTTTAAATAAAATTTCATTCTTAAACTTCTAAACATCCGACAATATTACTTTTTATACTTTTTTATACGACAATATTACTTTTTTTCGGATAGAAAAAAAAATGTACTTTTAAATGCAATTTGTTTGAAAGCTGTATCTCAATTTTTTTCTATTTTATTATTTTTTTTTTTTCTAGTTTTTATTACTTTTTTGTCATAGTGGCAACACTCTGTTGTCCATCGTTGCTGAAACTAAAGGGAAATACAGATTACTGTATATACCAATCAGATAACGAATAAATTGCGGATTAAACCAATGGAAACGTTCAGATATGTTTTTGATTTCCTACCCTGACGAGAACAATAACCATTTTTCCAAATGGTTAAAAACTGCTAATCAGTAAAGAGAAAATATAATGAAATTCGCCAATCAGTTATGTGTAAAATCAGAAGATTATTGTCAGAAAAATCAGGAAATTATTCGATCCGTTGTGGAAAAAGTTCATTTTTTTTTTCAATCTGTCGCAAGAAAAAGCTGGAACATTTGCCAATCAGTCGTCGGTAAAAAACACTAACTTCATGGATCAGTTTCGTACTCATGTGAAAAACCAAGACTTTTGCAATCGGTTGAAGAAAAATACAGTCGAACCCGGTTAAGACGCTCACGGTTAATACGCGATCCCGCTTAATACGCGTATTTTTTCCTATCCCTTGAACATCACCCATAAGGGTAATGCAAAAACATCACGTTTAATACGCGAACGGTTATTACGCGATCCCGCTTAATACGCGATAAATTTTCGGTCCTTTGAGGAATAAACTCCGCTTAAGACGCGAATTCCTTCTCTCTTCTCGAATGTAGCCAATTTAGCTTATTTTTTTACTCTCTATTCTAAAAAAAAGTAACTCCCGCTGTCACCGCCGCCGCCGCCGCCGCCGCCGCCGCCGGTTTTGAATTTTTTGTGACCGGATGTCTTTCTTCGTTAATATTAAGAAAAATAATGCATACAAAAATATGAAAATTGGTAGTATTATACAGAAATGTTTGATAAACACGCTGATGTAGACAGTTTTCAAATCGAAGAATTATTTTAAGAGATATTTAATGCTAAAGTTGGACAAAATCGTCCCATTAAAAAAGTTTTATAGGAGCAAAAACTATACATCGGAATTTAATACTTTTTAGATCATTTTATACGTTATAATTTCCCGGTGTGCAGAATTAATTTATTTTTTTAATTTGACTCATTTTTCGAGGTTTCATTTCTATTTTAAATTCAAATTTTCAGCATTTCGAGAGATATTTTTTACTTATTTTAGAAAATTGTACTAATTTAACCTGTTGCCACCTGTATAAACAACAGAAACAATAATGTTTGTTTTAAATTAAAAATTTATTTACACGTGACTATTATAAACAGAAAAGAAAAACTTTCAAATTAGAATTAAATAATTACGTATAAAAAGCAGGAACTTATTGAAAATTACTTCATCTATAATTACACGTGAATTTTAACAGAGAAAGGATATTGTAAAGTAATAAATTCATTAACATGCGTTAGAAGTCTTAAATAGGAGAAATTACATCACATTTACGTCACATTACACTTATTACGGAAAATGAACAAAAAATAATATTGCAAAATATTATTATGTATGTTTAAATTTAAAAATAGCGCGAGACATTTACTTGATATTTTGAGATGAACTTTTCAACTATTTTTTTTTTGGACAGCGCAAATAATAGTTCATTTCTAATAAAAGCATTTTCACGTGAATATTAAAAAGAGAAAGAAAAGTTTGGTGAAAATTACGTCAGATTAAAAACGATATATTTAAAATGTTTTATTTAAAAGGACTTTCTTTTCGCTTTGTTAAAAAATACCGGGAGACAAAGACTCTGTTTACTTAATTCCTTTTATATTAGATGATTTTGAAATGCCATTGGATCTTTTAACAGCAGCTGATTTTTCCGTAAAATTCCCCAATCAAAGAGAAATGAATAGAAACCCGTTTATAGGGAGATCGCCTTTGTTTTTTTTAATTATAATTCAATCTTCTAAAAAAATTCAATTAAAGTCGATCAAATTAGCGTGCTTTTAGAGACTGCAGTGTCTGAACGGGGGGTTGGTGAGCGTAGCTCGTAGGGGGCCGAGCCCCCTAGTTCAGATAAAAAAACACTGTTTTCGAATATTATTATTTAATAACATATTAATTAAGGCGAAAATTACTAATGGGAAATAGTGGTACATATTTTAATGAAACAAAACTCCGCTAAATTAGTAAAACTGTAGCTTTTCTTTGAACCCGCCTCCTAACATTCTTTGGCTGTATGTTTTTACTGTAGTAGAGAGATATCAGCGAATTCAGGTTACTCAGATATCTCATAAAAAATATTATGATTAGAGATGATCATACCTGTTAGGGAGGTTTTAAATGTACGTTATACTGCTATGTTTTATAATGCATATTATAGGCAACAAAAATTGAAACTCGTAAAGATTAAACAAACACGACTGCGGTTAGGTAATTAATTTTTTTATGTTTACTTTTTGCTGTGCTGACGATATAACAAAATTTTTTTACAGAAAGATTGATAAGGATAGTTTTTTTCTTATATTAAAAAGGACAGATTATAATGATACTCATTATTACAAGTATATCATAATGATACTCATTATTACAAGTGTTAGATTATAATGATACTTATTATTACAAGTATTAAGTATGATTTTAAAAACTGGGTTGTGCTTCAAAGATTTAATATTTTTTTTTCTTTCTGTTAAAAAAATTAGTCTAGTAAGAAAATTATTTTTGTTGCTTTATTTTTGATTGCAACGTATTAATAGATAATAAACCCATGTTGGAATCCATATTTATTTTCCGTTATTAATCCAGTCGGTCCTATAAAAAGAAACAATGTGCTAAAATGGAATGCAATTAAATTTTGATCTCAATATAAGTAAAAGACTCGATTTTGGACCGTAAACAGATAAATGAAAACTCTAAAGTTAGTTTATACGATTAGATGTTAAAAAAATCCCAGCTCCTACAACATTATGCAAATCACGTTTAATACGCGATCCCGCTTAATACGCGACTTTTGTCCATTCCCTTGAAACGCGTCTTAACCGGGTTCGACTGTATAGCAAAATTCACCTATTGGTCGCAATTAAAAAAAAACGCGAAATTCTTCTGTGAATTGCAGAAAATATCTCAAAATTCTTCAATCAGCCGAAAATTGCGAAACTCGACGATTGTGTCTGAGAAAAAAAATCGCCGGCTGACAGAGAGAAAAATCTGAAATATTGGGAAAATTGTTAGTCGATTGTCGGAAAAAACAGCATAATTTATCATTCGATCGGGGTAAAATCGCAAAATTTTGCAGTAGATTCTTGAGTTTGTGTATGTCAGCATTTTACAAAATGTCTTTTGCATTTCTATAAAAGATGCAATTGCACTTCTCTATATATACGAAAATCCCCCTGTGTCTTTCTTTTCTATTCCCGCCGAACATTCTTAATCAGCTGAAGTTCGTTGCAGAACATTGCAAAGTATTCTGCTTTGGTTTGGGGGATATGTTATAGAATCATTTTCTTCTTGTCGTAAAAAAATAATTGTTTATTTTTATAATGGAAATTACATAAACTGTCATTGGAGAAAAAAAGGACATTTTATGACAGTAGACGGAAAATCGCTTCTTATTAAAACGTGTTTGAAAAACATTTATTTCAATCTTTATTTTTTCTCTTGTTTAAAAAATAAAATAAAAAAACCAGCAGGAAGCAGGAATTCTGATTTTTCAGAATGTAGTGTCACCCCCCGATGTGAAAAAAATATATATATATATATATATATTACGAGGTGAAACCCGTCGAATTTCGATGAAAGAAAGTGTTTAATGATTCATATGCCTTCATTTGTTTGTAACATTAATATGGATGATGGAAATTAAATATAGTTTATAATAGCTCCATGTTTTATCAGAAATCATTCATTTATATTTTTCTCAAAATTCGGAAAATGTTATTACACACGGATAAATAAAATTACATTTTTTCAGCTTTTTGATAGGAATTAAGTAAATGTGGAGAAAATAAGTCATAGAAATATTCTTTAAGATACATTTTTATATCAGACGATATACTTGGCATAGCTCGTATTTTAATTACAATGTTTATTTCAGTTGTTATGAGAAAATGGCAACAAAAAGTAATCTACTATTTTACCCTTTACTTTCTACAGAAATGGAGTACTTCAGTTGCCACCATTACAGAAATAGTATTAAGATCTACAGAAAAAAAAAGGAATATCTCAAAAATAAATTGAGATGCAGTTTTCAAACAAATTGCATTTAAAAATAATTTTTCCCCTATACGACGGCGTAAAAATTTAAAATGTGCAATGTCTAGAAGTTATAAAAATTGCAGTAGATTATCAGTATTTAACCGAACAATGATACACCTGCTTCGTTTTACGGGTGGCTTATGGTTAGGTGTAACGTTATTTTTTAGTGACGACATTTTAATTGTCGTCTGAAAGAAATAGCATATCAGGGGCTAATAATATAAAACTCCACGCAACCTCCCTCTTTTAAAACTCGAGATATTGAATGGTTTTATATTTTTAAACGAAAATCCTTCCAAACGAACCGAATGTTAGGGACTCTCACTATTGAAAATGTAAAGGTTTCCCAGCGTATGCGCAGGAACGACCCCCCCCCCCCACACCCCTCCACCGAAAATTGCTCTAAAGCAGAATCAAAACGGGAAACTATCTTCAAAGACACTGAGAGAGGGAAGGGGTCTGGCGAATTCGTAAAATGACTTCCAGAAAAATTTTTTTTTAAATACAGAGTATTATTTTTTTTTTTTTTTTTTAACCGAAGACATCGTTGGATCTGGAAAAGTAGCAGGAATAAATGGATATTTATTAGGATGAGCGAAGCGAATCTCTACTAGGCTGCACAAATTACATTTTGCCGTGCACTTTACAAAAAAACTATCCAGTATTTTGATTTGAAATTAAATATAAAAATAAATTATAATCTGTAGATTTGCACAATATATATATATATATTTTTTTTTTTTTTTTTTTTTTTTTTTTTTTTTACAGAATAACCTTAAAAAATATATTATTTTCATCAATTTATTTTAGATGTTTTTCCATTACGGACGCATTTTTGCAAATAAAAAATGAAACAGATATATTTTCAGAAGAAAAAATAAATCATGGAGTTAGTAATTATATATAGAATCATGATTAATTAAATAAATAAAATATATTTCCTTTATTCCGCCAAAAGATCTCAAAAACTATTTTTTAAATCTAATTAAGGGAAGAAATATTTTTGGACTTGATAGAAATATAATATGATCTGTAGAGTCTGACAATATTATTTTCTTATCGAATGATTTAACAAAAAAACATTTTTTATTTTTTTGTTGAATATATTTTTCCGTTATACGGATTTATTTTTGTAAACGATAATGAAACCTGCGTATTTCTTGCAGTAAATAAAAATCATTGAGTCAGTAAAAATAAATAAAGTCATGAATGATTAAGTAAGTAAAATATTATCGTTGCATCAAAATTTCTAATTTTTTTAAAGAATTCAAATACACAATTTATTCTTATTGTGTAAAATCATTTACGCAGACGATACTTTTACATTTTAAAAGAATTATATTATGATTTTTTTTTTTTTTTGGTAAAGTGGCAACAAAAGAATTATAAACAAATAAAATTAATTGTTGTAATTAATAAAATGTAAAAACATCTTTAAAAGAGCTTTTAGTTGAAAAATTAAAAATATTTTGTAAAATTTTGCTTCGAAAATATTTTTATTTATACCAGTCTTATATCATAAATAGAAAATTCCGAGGAAATTCTCAGTTATTTGGTTGAATTTACATTTCTAAAATTAAAATGCACCAAAACATAAAATAACGTTTTTGTTTGATAAAGATGCAAAAATAATATAAAAATATATTGTTACTTTCAAATAATCTTATTAAATAATAACAAGGTATGGCTTTTGCTATTTTATTTTATTTTTTGATTTTGTGTTTTTACTTTCAAAAAATATAAACTTGAGTACATTAATAAAAGGTGAATTTTTGGTTGCTTTTTTGAAATACTATACTATAAAATACTTCTAATGCTTCAGGAACCACTCAGATATAATGCTAATATCGCAATATTTGATAATAAAATACACAGAGAAAAACAAAAGACATGACAGTGTAGCTTCTGGCAATTTAATAGAAAGAAACCTGTAAAACTAGTTTTATGGCAATGACAGTATTGTTGTGGAAAACCAACATCTGATATTTTGTAAGGAAAAAACAGAAGAAATGAAAAAAGGATTTCTAATAAATTTTATATTGTCCTTAGTGTTGGTAATGCTCTCGAAATTTGAATACAGTAAAGCCTCCCTAAAGCGACCGCATTCCGTTCCAATAAAAAATGGTCGCTCCGAGAGGTGGTCTCTTAATGGAGGTCATGTTTAAATCTAGATTTTAATTGTTGAGAAAAGTAACAATTAATGTTACTAAAATTTATTTTTCACATTAGGAAGAAATATAAAAATTTAAGTATCAAAACAGAAGTTAATTACACAATTTAATTACTGCAGAGATTAAAAAATGAATACATTGACGTTTGCTTTGATTTTACGGAGTTTTCTTTTATTTTTATTTCTAAGTCCTTTCGAAGTTCAGTAAATAAATGCAATTTTTTTGGACAAATAATGACGACTTCATTAATTTATCTATTTATTTGAGAGTTTCCTGACAAAATAGTGCTGGGGATAGGGGAGTTTACTGACCGCCATTCTTAATTTGTCATCAGTGTTAAATTCATTGCCTAAAGAGACACAAACGGGTTTAAACACTTAAAAGTTACTGGAATTAAAAAAAAAATCTAAACTCAGTTTAGAAGTTTGATGAATAACGCACTCTCCTGAATTATTTTTCTAATAAAATCTTCTTCAAGCGACCAGGAAAAAACGGAATTTGTTTCATTTTCTTCAAAGAAATGGGTCGCTCATGGAGGGAGTTCAAATGGGATGGTCTCTGAATGGAGGCAAATTTAGTATTGAGGCTATGGGAATAAATTTCGTTCCATGAAAAAATGGTCGTTCAGGGAGGTGGTCGCTCAATAAAGGTGGTCGCAAGGGAGGTTTCAATGTATATAATTTCAAAGAAAACAGACGCTAAATGGATAATGAATCATATGGAAAACTTTATCACGACAGTGGAGTTAAAGGGTCTCATACTTTTTTAAATATCCGTCGCCAGTACACATTGATGTGGTTTAGAGTTCTCGTAATTTTTTAAATGCTTATTGAATAATGCTTTGTAATATATTTAAGCCACATTTAAGGCTTTATAAAATATAAAAATAAACATAATATAATAAAATAAAAAATACAGTTAAATTTATATTGCAAAATGTTTTCACATGTTATGTCACAATCTGCACGATAACTTAACTTCAAATAGATATATATCGACATAAAACCTTTGTTAAAATGAACTTTAAACTTATATTTTATAGAATGAATTAATGATATATAAATTCTTTGGCAGAAACTATTTTAAAAATTCAATTAAATTTGAAAAATGAAAAAAAAATTGAAAAATTAATTAATGAATGATTAAAAAAATATTAAAAATATTTACTTATCTCAATGTTAATTCATTCTATAAAATATTGGTTAAAGATCATTTTAACATATATTTTATGTTTATATATCTATTCTAAATTAAGTTATCGTGCGGATTGTGACAAACCATGTTAGAAAATTTTGCAAAATTTACTGAACAGTATTTTTATTATATTATATTGTAAGTGTTTATTTTTACCCGACTGCCAAGAAGGGTTATGTGTTTCACGCGTATCTGGGTATGTGGATTTCTTTATACCCTCGAAACATCCAAACGGCTGGTTGGATTTTAATGAATAAGGTCTCTATCGATTCGTCTTAACCGTCCGATGGTTATAGGCGAAGTTTTGTTTTTATAAATTCAAAATGGCGGCCGTAAAATACAAAATGGCGGTAGAGGCGAAAAACAAATTTACGCACCCTATTGAGTGGCATATCATTGGATAGGTCTTTCAAAATGAAGACGATGTTTCATTGAATATTTTACAGTCAGATGCTCCGCTTAAATATTACACCACATGGAAGTTGTGCAGGAAGGATCTCTAGCTTTACTGCAACTCTAACCATCATACCTATATAGGCCTCATCAAAACAGTGTTTATAGATAGGAACTAACAATTAAACACAACTTAAAAGTCATCAATACAAGTAAATAAAAAAAATAGGTAAGTACTATAAAAAATAGTTTCGCATTGATGAGAAATAATTAATTAGTTCATTTTTTCCGCAGTCGGGTTTTTTGATTTTTTAAATTTAATATATTATTACATTTTATAGTGCCTTAGATATGGCTTAAATATATTACACATATGTATGTAATTTCAATAAGTATTTAGACATTTATGAGAACTTGAAATTTCATTACTTTTCCACTGCTGACGGAGACTTTAAAAGATATGAGACCCCTTAAATTAAATAATAAAAGTAAAAATAGCTTTTAAAAAACACTCTTTTTATAATACAGCGGTAGGCGTTTGCACATACCACCACCTTATCCAGTTGACGACAGAAATTCCACGATTAGACAGAACTCGATTTGCATATCAAAATGCAACTGGTCTGTCAAGTCGTATCTTGGTTGAAGCCACCTGCAGACCTGATTTCAGAGGTTGATTGGTAGGATTATCATTGTGTTTTCCGACACCCAAAGGTGCGAAAACAGGGAGCACTGGGAGCAGGAAAACGCATTGGTAAACCTACCAGTCAACCCTTAAAATCGGGTTTGCAGGTGTTTTCCGCCATGATATGACTTGACAGACCTGTTGCATTCTACTATGCGAATCCAGTTTTAATTAGTCCAGGAATTTCAATCATCAACTCAATGAGGTGATGGTTTGTGCAGGCGTCTACCGGTCTATAAGCATTTGACTGCATTTCCATGTTTTTTCCCCAAAATTTCCGTCACAATACATTTTGGCGTGGGTACCGAACTCGATCATGAGAAATTAACTGTTTTTTTTTTTTTTTTTTTTTTTTTACACTTAGTAGAAAGTAAAACAAAATAAATTTATTAAAAAATATATAAATTTTGCTCTGTTTTTTTTTTTTTTTCTTTAAGATAGGGCAACAGGAAAGGAAACAAGTTGGAAATTGCTCGTCAAACGTAGCAAATGAGGTGCGTCGTACTATAACTAGTTTTATAAATGTTTTTTGCACCGTATATTGTACTGAATGTGCATTTTAGTGCCCTCCATAAAGTGCATAACAATTTCATTCTGTTCGAAAGGCTGTGTCATCATTAAAATGCACTTGGAATAATTTTTTTACATTGGCCATAATGTAACGGAAAACTTTTGACTGTCCCTGTCATTAAACTATACATCCGATGTTCATAAAATTTGAAATGAGTCGACAAAATTTTGCAACAATTATATATTTAAAATTTCAGACCATTCGGAAGGCTGTAACATCATTAAAATGCACTTGCAATAATTTTTTCCCATTGGCCGTAATGTAACGGAAAACTTTTCACTGTCCCTGTAATTAAACTATACATCCGATGTTCATAAAATCTGAAATGAGTCGACAAAATTTTGCAACAATTATATATTTAAAATTTCAGACCATTCGGAAGGCTGTAACATCATTAAAATGCACTTGCAATAAGTTTTTCCCATTGGCCGTAATGTAACGGAAAACTTTTGACTGTCCCTGTAATTAAACTATACATCCGATTTTCATAAAATTTGAAATGACTCGACAAAATTTTACAACAATAGTATATTTAAAATTTCAGACTATTCGGTTGTGTACTTTTTGCTCTGTTATATGCGGACAGACAGACGGACTGAACGACGACTATAGGTGCTACGTATTTATATAATTACGAACGCACCTAAAAATGAAACATTATTTAAACTATCATTTTAGGATTTTTGATTCTCAACATATAATCGTGAATTCATTAATACTAAACTATTGAGGTGTATTTTAATGATATTACACTATTTAAAACTTATTGAAAGTTATATATATGGCACCGAGGTGTACTACAAGGGGATTACTGTAGAATCTGGTGTGCATAGAAATTATCGTTCATTGATAGGGACACACAAAAGTATTTGGCTACAGTAATTCCTATGAAGAATAATTTGCTGGAAGTGCGTTTTCAGTTGTGCTATACGTTTTAAAATATAACAATTTTTTTCATATATAGTGCCACGAAAAGAACTGGATACATGGCCGCCTATGGATGATAACTTTTTGGAAGTGTGATTTGAGTAATTTTAAGCATATTTTTATCTGAATTAAATTTTAGCTTAATATGTAGTATGTATAAAAATTGACCATCAAACTTGATAAATAATAATAATAATAATAATAATAATAATAATAATAATAATAATAATAATAATAATAATAATGAAATCTTGGAAGCATGCAAAATAATGTAATAGCTATCTCATTTGGAGGCGGTAAAAGTCAAAGAGAAATATTTCATTACTTCTCAAAATTCACAAAAATCGTCATTTATCAATCTATCCACTGTGCATCTAATAAATATATAAATAAAAATAACAATTCTCTTTCTCTAAGTCTCTACGATATTAAACGAGCATTATAGCCTCCTCCCCTTCCCTCAAATTACAAACTAATGCGTAGTGACAAATTTAGTCAGTATGGCGTTGTACAAAATGTCATAAATTCAACTGACATTAGAAAAAAGGTCCGTCTTTACACGAACGTTATTTAACTTACTGTTGCAAGAAAATGACACTAAATAACCCCATAATTCAAAGCGACATGCTCTCTGAAAAATACGTTTGAAGCGCAACTTTTCGTGGCAATTCTCCAAAACTGTCATCACTGAAAATCTGAATTATTGGGAAGTGGTAATAACAGGGTATGTGAGGTGTCTTTTTATTACTATTTTTGAAAACTATTAATTTTTTTTTCCCCTTCAATAATATTTGTGTCACTTGATTCAATGATTCTCAGATCTGGGGTTTGGATCGTAAAAAAGAGTAAAAACTAAGGACCGTGAGAAAATTGTCCCTTTTCCTCAATTTATTGTTAACGTACGAGACTAATGCAGTGGCAAACTTGAGACTTTTTATATTCTTCTTTATTTACAAGAAATCGTGTAAAAATTCGACTTCCGGTTTTCAACGGATTTATACGTTTTAGAATGTGAGTCTGTCTGTTTGTATGTGGCACAAATTTTGTGGGCGCTCTATCTCAAGAACTGATGCATAGATTTTACTAAAACTTTAGATTCAGTTATACCTCGATACACTGAAAAAAATGAGTACTCAAAATTGAGTAAAAAGTGTTCAATTTTAAATACGTCACATACTCAAAATAGCTCCGAGCCAAATGTACTCAAAATTGAGAAACACATGTACTCATTTTTGATTCCATGGTTGTGTTCAAATATGAATCTTTATGTACTGCCCCCTGAACCTACAAATTAAAATAAAAATGTACTGACATTTATTTCCCGTTAACAATTATTAACGAGAAATGTTTAATTGATTATTTTTTTAAGAAAAATAGCAAAATTATTAGGAAGATAGCCAAATCGAATATTTTTATCACAAGAGCATTGTTTTCAAGCACTTTTAAATTACTTTAAAATACTGTGCATAATTTAATATTTACATTAATAAACATCTTTTATGCCGCCATAAAATAAATAAATCATTACAGGGTACAAAATTAGTGTTTTGTTTGGGATTGATAACATGTGATGGATCAAAATTGAGAAAAGATAAGTTCATTTTTGATCCAAAAATACTTAATTTGATATGAGTACATCGATTTACTCATTTTTGAGTACTTCATTTTTTTCAGTGTATAAATTGGTGTTGATTAGTTCTTGGTGTAAATCCAGGTGGCGCTGCTGTGCTGCATTTTTCACGATTTCTGCTATAGCTCTATCTCAAGAACTAATGCATGGATTTTATCAAACTTTAGATTCAGTTAGACATTGATATTAATTGTTTCTGATTAGGTTTTGCTGTTAACCGCCCAACTGATGGCGCTGCTATGCTGCACTTTTCACGATTTCCGCAATAGCTCTATCTCAAGAACTAATACATGTATTTTCATCAAACTTCAGATTCAGATCAGGGATATGTTTAGGAAAATTTTAGGTCCTTTAAAGGCCCCTTCACAAAATAACTTATCTTAAAACAGGACCCTTCACAAAATTTTTTTCTCCTAAACAGGACCCTTCACAAAACATTTTATCCCAAAACAGGACTCTTCACAAAATTATTTGTCTCTAAAATAGACCTTTCACAGAATTTTTTCACCTTCAAATTGAATTTTTCACAAATTTAGTCATTTAAAAATAAAATCTGGCCTGTAAGTAAGCAGTTGAACTCACCAAGGAGCATATTACTTAGCTTTTTATATATGAAGGAGAGAACACGAAGACATCGATAATATAAAATTCACAAAATTATGACTAGAATTTTCACAAAAATAAGAAAAACTTCACAATTTCACAAAAACAGGACCCTGTGAGAAAAGTCTGGACAGACCCCTGCAGATAGACATTGATATAAATTATTTCTGGTTAGATTTTGGTGCAAATCCCCCAACAGGAGGCGCTACTATGCTACATTTTATGGGATTTACACGATTTCAATGATAGTCATATGTTAAGAACTAACGCACGAAATTCCATAAAACTTCATATTCTATTAGACCTTGAAATAAGTTGGTGCTTATTAGGTGTTTGTGTGAATCATATGACAGGTGACGCTGCTATGTTGAATTTTTCATGATTTTCGCGATAGCTATATCTCAAAAACTAATGCACGGAATTTAATCAAACTTCATATTTTGTTATATATTCACATAAATAGCTCCTTACTAGGCTTGGTTGTAAACAGCGCGACAGGTGTCGCTTTTATGCTGTTTGAGTTGGGAATTTTGGTTGCATATCTGAGTGGGTGGGTGCCGAAATTCAATGATTCGTTTGAAAGATGCGATATTTCTATCTCCTTTTTAAATGCAGACAATTCAATGGACCTATATATTTAGAATCCCTCATGATGGGCATAGAGTGTCATTTAATTTTAGCACTATGATAGCGAATTTTGAAATATCTACATCATGAGATAGAGCAGGCATGTCAAACACGCGGCCCGCGGGCCACAACTGGCCGCCGACCAATTATCTGTGGCTCGCGAAGCCTTTGCCATTTTATATTGATTTAATTATCCTTTGTCTAGTGTCTGCCATCAGTCGAGTTTTTCCAGGGACGTATCGGATTACATTATTACAAAAATCATCAGAGTAGAAATTTTTAAAAAATGTATTAAAAAATTATTTCAAAAAAAGATTTTTATATCATAAAAATCAGTTTAATCTGTTTCCCTCACCTCTAATAATTTATGTTCAAATTATTGTTCAGAATTTATTACTGCAACTAATCAAAATTCAGCACGATTCCATTTTGGCGCCGTGGTTAGGGAGTTTCCAAATTTCGTAATTATTCATCAATCGACTAATTTTTTGAAATACAATATGCAAACTTTTGTTATTTTTAAAGTCAAATAAAATAATTTGAACCAGGAAATGTATTTAATAAATGAAATAAAAAAAGTAGCGATTATATATGACATGTTTTATTAAATAGATTTTCTGATTCAAAATATATTTATTTTTGTTTTTTTACTTTGAGAAAACACGGAAGATCGACAGCTATGCCTATGCTAAATCTAGATTAGTGTGTACAAGCAATTTTTAAAATAAACGCAATTTATGATATTCAATTATTATTTTTTTTTTTTTAAGTTGATAAAAGTAAATGTGAGAGTTTTTTTTCAAAAAAATAGTATAAACTTACTATGTACTTAATGTTGGAACTTTTCGTTAAAATTTCTTTAACAGGATTGTGTCTCGTACAGACAAATTTTATTCTGTGCAATAGTAATATTATTACATTTTTTTATATATATATGGCCCGCGGCTTAGTATATAATGCTTAATTTGGCCCACGGCGGTAAATGAGTTTGACATGCCTGAGATAGAGGAAAGTTTTGGAACTGGCACATCCGACTAGTTTCATTTGAATCAATATCAAAGATTTCGAACCCGAACCGAACCAAAAACCACAATAAACAGGAACGAAAAATCATGCGCCCAGTATAGATTCTGAAACACTTTCCAACACATTCAGAATACGGTAAGGAAACTTTACGGTTATTACACTGAAAAAGATGAAGTACTCAAAAATGAGTAATTCGATGTACTCATATCGAATTGAGTATATGTTTGGATCAAAAATGAACATATGTTTTCTCAATTTTGAAACATCACATGTTATCAAACCCAAACAAAACGAAAATTTTGCACCCTGTAATGGTTTATTTCATTTATTGTGACACAAAAGATGTTCATGATGATTCAAATATTAAATTATGTACAGTATTTTAAAATAATTTAAGGGGTCTCAGGACTCTTAAAATTGGAAAAAATGAAAAAAAAACGACCATTTTCAACATTTAATATCTTAAAATGTATTTGATATTAAGACACAATTTTAAATGGGAATGAAAGATACAAGTATGTTCTTTCATTTCAAATATTTTAAAAATTGCAAGATACAGATTTAGCATTTACAGGGGGCTCAAAACTGTCAGACATTTGACGAGCAGAAAATCGGCATAACAGCTTGTGCGCACGATTATAAAATAAATTTTGCAACTAGAATGAAAATTTTGGTGTCTACTTATACCTCAGATTATAATAATGACACTGAACCTAAATAAATTTGTATTTAAAGCATTTTTATATTTTTAATACAAAGTAGTATTTAGCTAATGCAAAATTTAGAAAATTGCAACGCTATAAACCCCTAAAAAATATTTTCTTTTTACAATAAAAAGGAAATTTTAGGTTCAGTTTATACAGACTAACATGAAACATATGTTTTGAAAATTTCATGAAAAAATATTCAGAAGTTTTTGAGATATCGTTCGCGTTATGCCCAAAAACGTCATTTGGAGAAAAATGACTTCAAAGTTTTGGAAAACACCGCTTCAGCTATTAAGCGAGTATAATTCTAAATGCCATAATTTCTGTTCTAATGGGAATTTCAAGATAAAAATTTATATCAAAATGTTCAGAAAACATAGAAGTTTAACATCTAAAAAAATTAAAATTTCGAAAATTTTAGAGCTTTAAGAGTCCTGAGACCCCTTAAAAGTGTTTACAAATATTGTACTCTTGTTATAAAAATATTCGATTTGGGTGTCTTGCTAATAATTTTGATTTTTTTTTTCTTAATAAATAAGCAATTAAACATCTCTTGTTAATAATTTAGAACGGAAAATAAATGTTAGTACATTTTTACTTTAATTTGTAGGTTCGGGGACAGTACATAAGGTTTCATATTTTAACACAACCATGGGATAAAAAATGAGTACATGTGTTTCTCAATTTTGAGTACATTTGGATCGGAGCTATTTTGAGTATGTCACGTATTTAAAATTGAATACTTTTTACTTAATTTTGAGTACTCATTTTTTTCAGTGTTGGGTGGAAGATGATGTCTAAATAAACATATATTTGAAAAACACATAACACGTTTGAAAAACAATTTCAGGAATTACCATCAAAATTCGGAAAAATGTCCGATTTTTTTTTGTGCAACCCAGTATATTATCTACAAATTTGTTTGTATACTACATAATATGCTAAAATTTAATGCAGTTAGTAAACTTTTAGAAGAATTGAAAATTCTCATTCAGCCATTTCCGTCAATAGATGGAAATGTACTTGAGGACTTTTGTGCAGCCCTGTATATAATCTATGCCAAGGTTGGCGATCCTATGGCTTGTGTGTCAAAGGCAATTTCTCGGGCGCGCGAAAAAATTAAATTTGATAATATACAGATAAAATATTGTTTTATTTATTTCTGTTTTAATTAATAAAATTTTTCTCCATACGCACAAACTATTACAAATAGTACAATTATTTTTGCATGAATTGATGCATCAAGAGAATCTTCTTTTCCTGTGATACTATGCAGAGTTTGTGACAGGTATTTTGCCTTTTTATGTGAATTTAAAATGGCTGTATATTTCAAATGAGTTTCGTTAGAGATTCAGTCTAATAAAATGGCAAATGAATCTAATTAAAGTTACGTATATTTATAAAAATAACAAAATATGTAAGAGGCATAAGAAATTCTCCATCGAATGTACAACCGTTTAATGGCTGAATCTAATATACAGAAAAATTGCATTTTGATTTTTAATATTTTTTAACTTTTAATTATTACTGCATGAAAGCAACTGACTTTCTAACCAGTGTTTTTGGATAAACATCTTTTGCTGCAAAATTATTTTGTCTAAAAGTTTGGCACGTTATATTGTTGATAGAAATTGTTTCTGAATTTTTGGCACGTGCTCGTAAAACGGTTCGCCATGCCTGATCTATAGAATTCATACCCCTCAAGTAATACGCAAAAAAGGGTAAATTTAAAAACGCATACCACAACTGAAAACGCATTTCTAGCAATTATTGTTCAAAGGCAGTGCTGTAAACAAATTATTTTGTGTGTGCCTGTAAATGAAAGATGAATTCTACGCACACCCTATTCTACAGTAAGCGCCTTGCAGTACACCTGATAGGTATCAATTTCAATATGTTAAATATAGTGTAATATCATTAATAAATACCACAAAAGTTTTCCCCATAGACCGTAATGGTAACGTAACGGAATTCTTTTGCGTGTCCCTGTAAAAAAAACCGTAAATGCTACACTATTCCTTTTCAATACCGAACATACCATAGTAAATCCCAATAACATATATCAATTTCATGGCAATCTGATTATAATTACGAAAGTTAGAGCACGGACAAATGGCAGGCAGACGGGCAGACAAACTGAATTCATAAATCCTTTTTAACCATGTTGGAAAGTGTTTGCGACAAAGTTAAGAAAACGGGTATAAAAATGGGGGGAAAATATGGAAATTATATCATCCGTTAATTACGCCACGTAAATTACATGGTTTTCTGACCCCTCCATTCGCCTGTGTCACAAATTGTGACACTCAAATGATATCTCCTTCGCTGTTGTAAAGTTACTTTTTTTTTTTCTTTTTTTGCAACTGTTAGTTCAGATTTAATTTTGATTAAAACAACCTTGTAATTAAGCAAGTAGGAAATTGTACGTCAAACGTGTCAAATGAGGTGCGTTCGTACTATAACTAGTTTTATAAATATTTTTTACGCCGCATAATGTACTGAATGTATATTTTAGTGCACTTCATAAGTGCATATCAATTTTATTCTGTTCTAAAGGCTGTAACATCATTAAAATGCATTTGAAATATTTTTTTCCCCATTGGCCGTAATGTAAAGGAAAACTTTTGACTCTACCCGTAATAAACACTATACAATACATTCAATTTTCATAAAATTTGAAATGACTCGACAAAATTTTGCGACAATTATATATTTAAAATTTCAGACCATTCGGTTAAGTAGTTTTTGCTGTATTATATGCGAACGGACGGACAGACAGACGGACCGAACGACAACTATAGGTGCTACGTATTATACGAACGCACCTAAAAAGTTATTTGCTATCTACTGTCTATTGAAATAAATAATATAAAAATCTCGAAATCGTGAATGCTTTTACTCCAAGTTGTTGCGATTAAAAAAAGATATGTTACTCGTATAATAAAGACTACGTATCATACACAAATCATTCATCATACACAAATAGGAGAAAAAAATTTAAAAAGTCATTCCGGGCTGTAATGAAAGGAAAGGGTATCTTCCATATTCTTTGTTTTTAAAAATTCAGCTAATTTTATTCAGTACACAAAGCTAAAATGCGCGGAACCCGATAGTAAAAGATCCAATCCTAGTTTTTGCAAATACTGAATTTGAATTAAAATAATAACGCTGACTTAGTCAGCCATATATCCAAGTTGACCTCATTTATGGTGATGTAATTTTGACTTTCAAACGGCCATATCTAAGCCATTTTTCGGGATAGGGGCGAAATAAAAAATGCTCCGGAATCTTTGTATATCAAATATTCTGTACATCTTTTTTAATTTAAAATTTTTTTATTTTCTTCTTCAGACCGCCATTTTGAAACAATATGGCAGATGAAGCTGGTTAACGAACTGGGTTGAAACTACGGCACGACAATCTGTTGTCTTCTTTCAAAATGTCAAATCGGTTCATAAATATGAGTGGTACAGCATGACAATCTGTTGTCTTCTTTCAAAATGTCAGCCACCGTAGAAATTCATACCGCTATGTATCAACCATTTTTTAAGATAGAGGTGAAACCAAAAATCCTGCGGCATACTTTTATTTTTGAAAAAAACATTTCTCCACAATTCCACAATTTCAAAATTTTCGGAAATTTCACATCTCTAAGGGCACTTCAATTATTCATCGCGATTTACGTTATATCATATTATTCATAATCATATTATTTCAATATAAAATCATTAAAATACACTGCAAACAAATTACCTCCCCCCCCCCCCCCCAATATAGACCATAATATAATGGAATTATTTTGTGTGTCTCTGTAAACGAACTACAAATTCTACGCACTTCATACTCTATAGAAACCACAATGTGGGGCCCGTCAGTAACGCATGTCAATTTCATTATGTTTAAAGTAGAGTAACATCCTTAAAATACGCTGCAAACGATTTTTCCCAATAGACCATAACGTAACGGAAATTTTTTGTGTGTTTCTGTAAACGAATTATGAATTCTGCATGCTCCATTTTCAATAGAGAAAATTCTATAGAAAGCATCAATAATGGCGTGGCAATCCAAATATATTTACAAAAGTTAGAACTCGGACAGATAGAGAGACAGACGGACAAAATGGGGTCATAAACACTTTCGATTGAAATACTATTAGAATTTTTCTCCAATTAAAACTGAACAAACAATAAATTATTTCTGTTAAAAGTTTCTAATAATTTTGATGAAATGTTAAACATGTAATAACATAGAAATCTTTAAATTGCTGGATAATGATAATTTAATAAGCTTTAACTGTCTAAATAATGTAGATGATTTCATTAAAAGAAATGTAATTTATAAAGTTCCAATTTCATATTAATAAAAATTAAATAATCATGGGTGTCAGCCTGCTATACTTATGAATCCTGAAATTATAAGAGAGAAATAAGGAAAAATGAATGGTGTATAATTAGCCTTTTAACGTGTAGGGGAGACTAGGGACGGTTGACCATACGGGAACTTTGACCCACCCATCAATTTTCATATTTAAAAGAATTTCAAAGTTTTATCAATAGGTGTCAACAAACACTACTGGAATGCTCAAACAACAGTCCTCGTTTCATAGAGATAATCGAAATAGATGTGGGAAAATCAGTTGTGAGATGCGTTTTCAACCTAAAAGTTGTGTTTTTAGAAATATTTTGTAAGATTTATTTAGATAAATTATATCATAGAAATTTAATTAAGTAGGTCTAAAGTAACACAGAAATATCGAGCTTTCATTCCAGGCATAAAGATTGTGCGGTAAGTTAGGCTTAACATAACAATGTGCTATTCTTTAGAGAAGGTTTATGTAGGGAGGCTTGAACCAGTCAATGTAAGGAAGGGTTGACCAGATGCTCAAGGCTCCTTAATTAAGTGGTTTTGGAAATATTTTTATTATACACTACGCATAATGAAAAGTTAATGGTTATATATATAAAAGAATCTAAATTTATTCTGTAAAGCTACAGTAAAATGGTGTGATGGAAAAGAAGATTTAAAACTGACTAAAGAAAGATGTGAAAAATTGCTAGAAAAAGCAAAAGTTGATAGGAACTTTTTTCCATTTAAATATTACTTACAATAGGTAAATAGAAACAGTGGGAAAGAGTAGAAAGGACTAGAAAGGATAAAAACAGAAGTCTTAACCCTTTCAGGGGCAGTGGTATGTTTATAAGACCACTTAATTTTAATTCTGAAACGTCACAATGGCACCAGAATTTTCCTAAAATATTTTCCATTTAATATGTATGTGAAATATAGCCTTTTTCTTATTTCCGAGTAAATTTGTTAGTAAATTCCGGTATCAGTCATTTATTTCAACATTTTAGTACTGAAAATACTTTGTCCCTTAAGGGTTTAAATCATCTTAATGATAAGTTAAGTGCTCATGCGGCTGCAAAAGAATATAGCATCGATCGGAAAACTTTAGGAAGGTATGTAGAAAAATTTCACCAGGGTGAATACAGTGAGATGAAGCGACAATGATATGCGACAACTAGAGTTGTCATGTCGAGTGTCACAAAAAGTAGGACAAGGAGACAAAAAAAAAAAGCCGGACAGTGGCTCCTAAATCCGGACACAATAACATGAAACACTATGAAAACGGAACCTGCCTCTAACAGAGTACTGCCTTAAATGTTAAAATTTCATTTTTCCTGCTGTACAATTATACCTGCTCAGACAAAATTCTGTTTAAAACAAAATTTTTCTCCTCTGACTTGCGATTGCGTCTCAACAGGTTCGTTTAAACATCATATTAAAAAAAATATTTTTTTTATAATAATTATGGCATTTAGCATAAACTTATTTTGCTTTTTTTTAAACTGGTTTTATTTCTCTTCACAAATATTGCAATATAAAACAAAGTGGGTCAAGCCTCCCGTATAGTGGGTCAACCCTCCCATATATGGGGAGCCTTGGCCCATTCTTTTTTCATGATTAAAATCAATTATTTTTCAAATTTCTTATATGTTACACTTATGTAGCAATTTTATTTTGATAACTGATTGTATAACGAATAAAATGATATATAAAACAAAGTGGGTCAAGCCTCCCGTATAGTGGGTCAACCCTCCCATATATGGGGAGCCTTGGCCCATTCTTTTTTCATGATTAAAATCAATTATTTTTCAAATTTCTTATATGTTACACTTATGTAGCAATTTTATTTTGATAACTGATTGTATAACGAATAAAATGATATATAAAACTTTATTCTACGTTCACTATTTAAAAAATAAAAAATCATTTTGTAAAAAGTGGGTCAACCCTCCCTAGTCTCCCCTACGCAAATGTAAAATATATTAAATATTTTCTATATTCTAAGAAAAGACTTTTATTTATGAAAAATTCATTGAAGCGCTGAAAAGACTGATCAAAAACTAAAAAGAAAACTGTTTTTTTCGCCGGTTCAATGTTTTGATACTGTCAAGAGCTCTTCAGATGGTGTCCCGCGTAGTGTTGCGAAGTGCCCCGCGTAAATCAGGGATCCAAATGCTCTGGACACCACTGATTTCTTACAGTTTATTTCGCCCTCTTTAATCGCAGATAATTCAGCCATTAGATAAGGCGAAGAAAATTACTTTAAAACGCTGGTGTCCAGTTCATTTGGAGCTCCGATTTACGCGGGACACCTGGCAATAGACGCTTTCAGTGTGACGTCAATCATGACGTTTTGCTTGGATACTGACTCCAAACAAACGGTTACTATGCTTCATATCTTATTAAATATAAATTGTAGAAAATGTTACCAGTGCATATAAAGTATTAAAACATATATCTATGAGATACAGCTGCAAGATATAGCTATAAAATATAATAAAAATAGAAAACACAGCATAGCAACGGTTTGTTTGGAGTCAGTATCCAAGCAAAACGTCATATTTGACGTCACGACTGAAAGCGTCTCGGAAAGAAGTAGTCCGCTGCGCTATTTCGAATATTTACAGGAGCAAATTTTAAGCAACATCAAAAGATTTCCGAAGCGTCTTATTACAGTAAATTCATAGCTGTTCAGCTTTACACTTTTTCTTTCGCGTCAAATAAAGAGTTTTGAAACAGAAAATTCATTTCTGGCTGATAGTAAATGCCAAGACAATCTTATACCGCTATGGCAAACCTCCTAATGTTTGGCATTTAATTATTATTAAACATATTTTGGTCGAGAAAATAGACAGAGGGTGTTTACACATATTGGGAACGATTTTAACAATAAAAATAAAATGCATAAATTAAAACAATTATTTTTAATATGTTCTATCTGGTAGCCGTTCTTGTGGACTATCCTATTGCAGCGGGATTTCTAAGATAGTAGGGCTATTGTAAAACTGAAAGTGGAATTTTGTTCCATTCCTCCACCACACATTCCCAGAGTCCGCTCAACGTAGTGGGTTGGCGTTACGCAAGAGCTTGTTTTAACCCTTTCGAGACGGGTGGTGCATATATGCATCGTCAAAAGGTGCATGTGGAATTTGTTTTTTGGCATCATGATTAACCCTCCAGCCGCTGGAAACGCTATTTTTGCGTTCCATTGGGCTACTTTTTTTAAAATTCATATTGCTTGATTCCCACCACTTTTTTAAAAGTATATAATTCGGATTATTCTCGCATTATTTAATCTGTAATTAAATAAAATGACTATTTCTACTTCAAAAAAGTGGTGGGAATCAAACCAGTCTTAATTTTTATAAAGTAACCCACTGAAAAAGTCGCCCTTGTCTTAACAGTCTTATCTGCTCGAGGGGACCACACACCATATAAAAAAATCCTTCATTCTCTTAACCCCTTCACGACGAGCGTCTTTCAAAGAATTTTTAATCTTTTGTCATCGGTTTTTCAAAACAGAAATTTCTGCCTAATTGAATCAAGAAAATGCCCTGATTAAATAATGCAAAATTTGAAATAAAAAATAACTTATGGGAATAATAAAGGATTCTGAGCAAAGGATTCTGAGTAGCAAATCATACATTCAATGTCTGACACATTCAAAATATTCCCCGCGTTCTTTTGAATACAGAATAATGCTTATTACATATCGGTATAATACTTTAGTTTGATGGTGATTTAATAGTAAACCTAATCTTATATTTTCAAATAGATTTTTCAAGTAACATTCCATAAACAGCATAAATCCTTGTGAATGGTAGGGGTATAGCGCCTAGAATATATAGTGTGGAAATTAGCTATCCCTGTAATACTTAAAAAAAAAAGTGCTAAAATATTATATCCCTTAAATGTGCAACGATGCTGCTGAAATATACAGATCGCAGCGACATCTGCAGGATATTTTCTACAACTACAAGATATTGTTAGTCTATACAATGTAATACGAAAATCCCAAGGATGTCGCTGCGATCGACACTTGGGATATTAGCAATATCGTCGCACATTTAAGGAATACAATATTTTAGCGTTGTTTGGATAGCATATTTCCACACTAGGTATTCTACACGCTGTAGTAAGGGTGCTTTTTACAGGCATTAGATCCCCCCTACTACATAATGGGACTTTTATGTTATTTTCCTAATGTCATTTCAGTGTCTCTGCATAAATTCTTGTGGTAGCGAAATGCTTAAAATGTGTGGTCCTGGAATTTTTTGTAAATATTCTTGGAAAATCTGAAAAAGTTAGAGGGAAAAAATGCTCCTGTTTATAAGCATAAATCTTAACATCCAGTCAAGGAATTTATTGACTCGGCATAACCATGCAATAAAGTAAAATTACTAGAAAACAGGAAGTAACTCTTGCATTCTCCAAAGGGGCAAAAAAGTGACATGATCAGGCTCTAGATCAGATGGAGGATTCCTAGGCAGCGCCTGAATAACCTCTGAAACTAGGAGAAGTACAGTATCATTTGTTGAACCCCCTTAAAATGGTAAAAGTTTTCTAAATTCTACATATATAGAAATCCCAAATCTACAAATATTATTCCCAGGAGTGACTCAGCCGAGTTGATATATATTTCATTAAACAGCTGTTTTATGTTCCCTGTATATACTTTAGATAGAGTATATTTATAGGATATGTAGTTTTTGTATGTTCAATTCCACGGGTGGTTTCCAAAACCGTCACATCAGAGTGTTATAGAGCATTTCACATCACGTGACTTTTAGCGGAGAACAATGAACAAAGCTGTAGGACCCACAAATAGAAAAGCATTGATAAAGGTAGCGGTACCTGTCCTACAGCAGCAGCAAAAACCTGTTCGTGACGTCACCTTGCACAGCTCTATATGATAAGCTAACAGCCTATTGATCACATTGAAATTTTTCAGTTAGATAAGTTTCCTGAAGCAGTATGAATATTCTCTTCCATCAGGCAGACTTTCTCCTCAAAAACACGAAAAAAGAACATGGAAAAAAAATAGAAATTAGAAGCCCCATTCTACTCATTCTGGGGCCCCTTTTAGATTTGGGAGAGGAAGGACAATCTTCTTGTATCTTTTGGGCAATCATGACCTGTTCCTAGGCGCTCAACCATAGGATATAATTTTATTAGTTAAAAAAGTTCGCCTTTGACAACCGCCATTTTTGAATCAAAGCTCAGTAACAGCGCCTAGCCCAGGCCTGGTATTCAGAAACCTGTGAAAGAAAGGTCAGCTGACATCACGGCTCACAAACTATGCGCCTTTATGCTCCCTATTGCACAAAAGAATTCAGGAACTTGATTGGTTTACGAGTAAGTCACTTGCGATCTGATTGGTCTACAATTAACATGTCTGCGATAGGATTGGTTTGCGGCACATGACAATTCCTGAAATGATCGCTAAGGCAAAAATGTAGTAGAAAGATTGGTAAACAGAAGTGTTTATTTGTAAACATGCCCTTTCCTTATAGGACATTATTACAGGTTGATACAAAATATGACACATTACCTAATGGACATTATTCACGAATGGCAACAGCAATGCCTCTGCGGGTATAAGTTACCCAAAGAAAACTGCTTCTTGGACGACGGGGAAGCAGTATTGACATATTCTTCACTCCTACTGGTTTTTATTTCTTTAAACCTGGAACTAACGTGACATGGGTAAATTCGATTAACCCTTTGAGGGGCAAGTGACTGTGTTTCTGTAATGTCGAATTCACACCAAAATCTGCAAAAAGATTTAAGGGAGACTAGGGAGGGTTGACCCACTTTTTACAAAATGATTTTTTATTTTTTAAATATTGAACGTAGAATAAAGTTTTATATATCATTTTATCAGTTATACAGTTATCAAAATAAATTGCTACATAAATGTAATATACAGTGAATTCTCGTAAGTCGAATTCGATGGGACCGGCAAAAACATTCGAGTTATCGTAAGTTCGACTTATTGAAAATCCTTAAATACATACAGCAAAATATAAAAAATAATTCAATCTTATAGATGGGATTGGAAATTATACTGTAATAACGGAGTCTGGCAAAATGAGCACTTTAAGAAAAATACAATTTAATAGTACATAATATAAGGTACTTATAAACTCAAATTTTGTGAAAAAAACTTGTTAATGTTGACTGCTTGAAGGAACTTTTTTGTCTTTCACTGGTTAGAAAGATCGACTAAAAAAATCGACTTAAAAGATGTAGACTTCGACAGAACGAGAAAGTTTAATATTGAATTGTAATAAAGTGGGCCGGGACTTCGTGTAAACTTCGACTTAAACGAATATTCGACTTATCGAGAATTCACTGTATAAGAAATTTGAGAAATGATTGATTTTAATCATGAGAGATGCATAATGGGTCAAGGTTCCCCAAATATGGGAGGCTTGACCCACTATATGGGAGGCTTGACCCACTTTGTTTTATATTGAAATATTTGTGAAGAGAAATAAATTCAGTTTAAAAAAAGAAAACCAACTTTATACTGCATGCTTTAATTATTATAAAGAAAATATTTTTGAAAATATGATGCTTAAACAAACCTGTTTAGTCACAATCGCATTTTAGAGGAAAATTTTTTGTTTTAAACAGGATTTTGCTTGAGCAGTTATAAATGTACAGCAGAGAAAATTAAATTTTAACATTTAAGACAGTATTCCGCTAGAGACAGGTTCCATTTTCATAGGGTAGGGTTTCATGCATTATAATGCCTGGATTTAGTAGCCACTGTCCCGCTTTTTCTTGTTTCCTTGTCCTACATTTTGTGACATTCGACCTGACAATTCTAACTGACACATAGTTTGGCTTCTTCTCACTCTATTCATCATATTGAAATTTGTCTACATACCTTCCTAAAGTTTTTCGATCAATGCTATCTTCTTTTGCATCCGCATGAGTACTTAACATAGCATTAACATATTTTAACTTTTTCAGGGGCAAAGTACTTTCAGAGTACTAACATGTTGAAATAGATTACTCGCACCGGAATATACGAACAAATTTATTTGGAATTATGAAAAAGGGGCACATACATATTAAATGGAAAATATTTTAGCAAAATTCTGGTGTCATTGTGGCGTTTGGAAATTAAAATTAAGTGGTTTCATAAACATACCACTGCCCCTGAAATGGTTAAGACTGCTGCTTTCGTATTTTCTAGTCTTTTCCACTGCTTCTATTTACCTAATGTAAGTAATATTTAAATGGAAAAAATTTCCTATCAACTTTCTCATTTATATTTCATTAATTTTTTTCGTGCAGAGGATACTATAGCAATTTTTCACATTCTCTTTAATCAGTTTTAAACGTTTTCTTTTCCATCACCCCATTTTACTGTAAATTTGCAGAATAAATTTACATTCTTTTTTTTATATATAACCATTAATCTTTCATTATGCACAATGTATAATAAAAAGATTTCCAAAAACTTTAATTAACACATTGCCGATGGGCAATTTTTATCAAATCTGAATTTTAAAACAGTAGAAGCTCCTCCCTATTCTGAAAGTCTTTTGTAAATCGGCGTTCCAGATAGGTTTCCCAAGTTTATATATCGGAAAATATCTTTCAATGCACGAATTTAATATAAAATTTTTACAATCTAAAAAAAAATATGGACAATATGATATAAATGCATTTTCTGCGAGTGAGAAGCCACGTCCTTAGTCAATGATGTTTTTTGAATGAAAACGAGAATTCTCGTTTCCCGTCGTGACTCGTGAATGTGTTAAGGGATCCTTGAACATCTGGTCAACCCTCCTTCACATTGACTGGGTCAAGCCTCCCATATAGTCCTTTTCTAAACAAATGCACATTGTTATGTTAAGCCTAACTTACTGTATTATCTTCATGCCTGGAATGAAAGCTCGATATTTCTGCATTATTTAGAACCTACTTACTTAAATTTCTATGATATATTTTATTTGAAAAAAGCTTGCAAAATATTTTTAAAAAACACAACTTTTAGGTTGAAAACGCTCACTGTTGATTTTTTCCACACCTATTTCGATTATCTGTATGAAACAGAGACTGTTGTTTGAGCATTCCAGTAGCTTTGGTTGACACCTATTGATAAAACTCTAAAATTCTTTTAAATATGAAAACTGATGGGTGGGCCAAGCCTCCCGTATGGTCAACCCTCCCTAGTCTCCCCTATTGCAAAATAAGGTTGATTGATTGATTGACTGATTTTTGACGGCCGATTATCTACACTAGCGATATAGGCCCGAGGGGAGAGTGCCCTCCGTGGGGGGTCTTTCTAAGGGAACCTAACCCGTATTTACGTATGGAAATCCATGGCCCGAAGAAAACCACGAAAACTCTGAACGATTAGGCCGACGGGCGTGATTGGGATCGAACCCAACATCTCCCGTCTACCAGCTTCGAGAGCAGAACATCTCAGCCACTGGTGGGGCTGCAAAATAAGGAAAAGCAATTTTACGACTTTTTTTCCACCAAAGTTCGAAAAGTAAAATTTCATATTTTTTTCTGGTGCAAATATTTATTAATCGTAGGTGAGATAAAGATAAAATATATCCCACTGTCATATTGCGTGGTGCTCTTTACTTTAATAAATAAATAAGCATAATCGTATACTAACTACTTTTATTTATATTAAGTTAAGCAGATAAAGGATATGCCACACAGGCCTTTTATATTAACGTCTCTTAACTAACTAGTAAACATTCGAACAACAACAGTTACAATTACAGCAGAAGTTGAAGTAGTAGTTGGGTCATATTATTACATGCCCTTTCTTTTCAAAACAGCAAAATTTAAAAAAGATATTTAGAGTCCAAAGAAGTGTTCGAATGAAAAGTCTTTAAAAAAAAAAAAACTTAAATATAGTCTTTGAAGCGAGCAGGTGGTTTTATATTTCTTCTAGGTCTTTCTATCTTTGGTGTATTTGGAGTAGACAGTACTGGCAAAGCAGGTTTGGGATTGATGGTGACTGTTTGACCAGACGGAGAATCAGGCTGGATTAATGGACTGTCATGGGGTTGAGGACTTGACATTTTTGGAGTCTCTGTATTAGTCAGGTTACAAGTTTGCGTTGCATCAGCATTTTCTTGTGAATTTACAGGAACTTCAATTGCTAACTTCCTAGGTCTTAAATGAATTCGGTTGCGACGAAGAACTGACCCTTCTGAAGATTTCACAATGTAAGATCTTGGACTGTGTTTTTGGACAATAGTTCCTGGTGTCCATTCTCGATGACCAGATTGAAGATAGACTGGATCTTGAATATTCAATTCTTTTAATTTTGTGGTCGATGAGTCATAATAATATTTCTGTGTTCTCTGATTTTCCTGTAATTGATGATGAGTATTCTTAATTGAAATCTAGGTCTTAACAATTTCGTTTTACAAGGAATGGAGGTTCTCAAAGATCTTCCCATCAGCATCTCTGCCGGAGAAGGCAATTTAAATTTTGGAGTGTTATTATACTCGAGAACAGCTAGATTTGGATCTCCTCCCGAAGCTCTCACTTTAAAGAGAAGGTTTTTCAATGTCCCAATAGATCTTTCAATCATCTCGTTGGATCTTGGATACTTAGGTGATGATGTAACAGGGCAAATATCATAAGACTTCAGAAATGAAAAATATGCTTGACTATCAAATGGTGGACCATTATCGGAATGAATTTTTCGTGGAATACCATGAGTACGAAAAATCTGTTTCAATGCACTAATTACTGCAGAAGCTGTTTTAGCATTAACTTTTCTTAATTCAATAAACTTGGAGTGGTAATCAGTTACTTGTAAAAAGTCATCTAATGCAAGGTACATAAAATCTACACATACCTCTTCCCAAGGTAGACTAGGAACTTCATAAGGCATCAAAGGCTGTTTACAATTAGCACGCTGATGCTGCTGGCAAAAGTGACACATTTCAACATAATTCTTGATGTCTTCCATCATATTGGGCCAATATAAAGCTGTCTTGGCTTTTTCTTGACAAGCAGTGATACCTTGATGTACTTGGTGCAGTTTCGATAACACATAAGTTTGCATTGTTTTAGGTACTACTAATCTATTTCCGATAAAAATTAAGTCATTAAAACAATTCAACTCTTCTTTCTTATTCCAATAAGGTTTTAATTTTTCGGGCAATTGACTACACTGTTGTGGCCAACCATTCTTAATTAGCAACTTTAACTTCGAAAGATCTTCATCTTCTAGTGTTGCCTTCTGCATTTCTTTTGTGCGTTCTTCAGTGGTCGATAGAATTGTATGTACAATAGCAGCTCCATCTTCCAAAAAACTTGTATCTACACTCATGGTAGTGGGATTTCTGGAGAGGGCATCTGCTACGTAAAGCTTTTACCCTGGAACATGCACAAGTTTAAATCTATATTTAAATAATTCAATTGCCATTCTCTGTAATCTTGGAGACAAATTTTCAATTGGTTTATGCAGTAAACCGAGGAGAGGTTTATGATCGGTTTCTACGATAAAATCAGTAGCATACACATAGTAATGAAATTTTCTACATCCGTTGACAACAGCTAATAGTTCTTTCTCGATTTGACTATATTTTTGCTGGGTATCGTTTAGAGCACATGAAGCATAGGCAATTGGATGTTCTTCTTGAAGTAATACTGCACCTAATCCATACTGGCTAGCATCAACAGAAACAACTGATTTCAAATTTGGATTATAATAAGCCAGAATAGGTGAATTAGCTACCAACTTCTTCAAATTTTCAAAAGCTTCTTGCTCATTAGCCGTCCAAGTAAATTCATTTTTCTTACTTAAGAGTTTTCCCAAAATTCCTGTTTTATCTGATAAATTTTTAATAAACTTCCCTAAATAGGTAATCATGCCTAAAAATCTCTGTAGCTCTTGTTTATTAGTAGGGGCTTTGAAATCTACAATTGCTTTAATTTTATCACCATTTACTGAAATTCCTTTTCCAGTTAAATTATAACCCAAATATTTTACAGAACTTCTTTTAATTTGACTTTTTTCCAAAGACAATTTCAAACCAGACTCTCGAGCTCTTTTCAGAACTGCTTCAAGTCTTCTATCATGTTCTGCTTCTGTCTTGCCAAATACTAAAATGTCATCAATGTAAACTAAAGTTCCATCTAAATCTCCAAAA
Source organism: Maratus speciosus (assembly GCA_963932465.1). Classification (NCBI taxonomy): domain Eukaryota; kingdom Metazoa; phylum Arthropoda; class Arachnida; order Araneae; family Salticidae; genus Maratus; species Maratus speciosus. The sequence continues at coordinate 575,997,540 of OZ010790.1, read as the reverse complement.
ATATTATCTATTGTTTTCTGGTACACTTCAGGGGAACTCGTCAATCCATAAGGCAGACGACAGAATTTGTATCTTCCAAACGGAGTGGCAATTGTACATAAATCTGAACTTTCTTGATCGAGCGGTATTTGCAGAAAAGCTGACGATGCATCAAGTACTGTGAAAAATTCTCCTTCAATTTGAGAAAATAAGCTCTGTTGGGTTGGAATTGGATAATGTTCTCGCTTTACATATTTATTTAGCATACGTGGATCTATACAGAGTCTTACACGATTATTAGGCTTCTGTACTATAACTATAGGATGCACCCAATCAGTTGGTTTTACAACTTTTTCTAACATACCTTGATTAACCATTTTATCTATCTCGTGTTTTACTTTCAATTTTAAGGCATGTGGAATAACTCTAGAGGCTGATATTTTAGGTTCAGCATTGGCATCTAATTTGATCTTGTACGTATATGGTAATTTTCCCATTTTGCCTGTAAATACATCTTTAAATTTTTCTATAAAATTTCTAGCATGTACAGAGTCAACACTGATGTTTCTATTTACAAATCCCAATTTTTCACAAGCTTCAATTCCTAATAAAGCACTCGATTTTTGATCAATAATGTAAAAATCTAGAAATTCAGATTTATTTTTAACTTTACATTTTAACTTACTAACCCCGATTACGTTTAAACTGTGTCCTGTATAAGACATCAACTTTCTTTTAGTTTTACTAACAACTTCATTATTTCTCACATCATTAAAAATATTAAGTGGCAAAACATTGACTTCAGCTCCGGTATCTATTTTAAGAGACACTTCTGAATTATTTATAAGAACAGTTTCTCTCCATTCAGATTTTAAAGAATTAACCTGGCACTTAACTGAATCCAACTTAACAGAACCGTCATCACTCGATGGGTAAAAATTATCATTATTAGAAATTTCATGTACTTTTTTATTTATTCTTTTCCCTTTATTTTTACAGCCAACCGAGAAATGATTTAATCCGTTACAATAATAACACTTTTTACCAAATGCAGGACATTTTCCATAATCATGAACAGTTTTACATTTAGAACAACTTTTATTAACTTTCTGGTTAACATAATTACGTTTTGTATATTTTCCTATGCATTTCGTTTTTGCTTGCACGAACAGCATTTACGGTGGTTGAACAATTATTTGTATTCATTATTTCCATTTGCTTACCACTGGACTCCTTAGCCCTACAATATTCTATTGCCTTTGCAAGGGTTAACTCAGTTTCCATTAGCAACTTTTCTTTCATAGCGGAATCTTTAACACCAATAATTAACAAATCTCGGATTAAACTATCTTCTTGATCCTCAAAAGAACAATCTTTAGACAAATTTTTCAAATTTGTAACAAACGAATCAACAGATTCACCTTCTTTTTGTCTACAGTTAAAAAATTTATAGCGCGCAATAACAGTATTCGTTTTCGGTTGAAAATACTGGTCAAAAGAATTTATAACAGTTTCAAAATTATTTGCATTGTCATCACTAAGTTTAAAACTATTAAATATATCAATGCATTCTTCACCCATTATTCCCAGTAATAGTGCTACTTTAAGCTTGTCAGGTTTAGCTATTTTCTCAGAAGCTTCTAAATAAAGCATAAATCTTTGCTTAAACTTATTCCAATTCTCGGCCAAATTGCCATTTAAACTCATATTTGAAGGTGCCTTTAAATCCATTATAACGGATACATAAAATTATTTTCAAAAGCGCATACAATCAATTGCTCTTAAATACAAGTATAAAAATATCTGACCTTTACGATGCCAATTGCAGCTGCCACCATGTCATATTGCGTGGTGCTCTTTACTTTAATAAATAAATAAGCATAATCGTATACTAACTACTTTTATTTATATTAAGTTAAGCAGATAAAGGATATGCCACACAGGCCTTTTATATTAACGTCTTTTAACTAACTAGTAAACATTCGAACAACAACAGTTACAATTACAGCAGAAGTTGAAGTAGTAGTTGGGTCATATTATTACACCCATTACCCCTTATGGGATTAAATATTTGCGATTTGGCAATGTACATTACCCGCGAATGATAACAGCAACGCCTCTGTGGGTGTATACTATCCCAAAAAGACTTCTTGTTGAACGACGGAGAAGCGGTATCGACTTTACCCATGTGACGTCAACTGCGAGTAAACAGAAGAAATACACAAATAGGCTTCAAGAACATTTTAACACTGCTCCCCCTTCGTTTTCCCCCGCAGAGGTGTGGCTGTTGCCATTCGGGAGTAAAGTCCAATGAAGTATTCTTCACTCCTACTTTTTTTTCTATATATACCTGCAGTTGACGTGAGATGGGTTAAAGCCATAGTATTAATTTTTTGCGAAATATACATTTAACATAATATTTGCGACTTTATTGTTTTCTTGTTAGGATGAGCGAAGCGAATCCTCTACTAGGCTACACAAATTACATTTTGTCGTACACTTTACAAAGAAACTATTCAGTATTTTGACTTGAAATTAAACATAAAAATATATTATGATCTGTAGATTTCCACAATATTATTTTTTTTACAGAATAACCTTAGAAAAGTTGTTATTTTAATTAATTTATTTTACAAGTTTTTCCATTACGGACGCATTTTTGCAAATAAAAAATGAAACACTTAAATTTTCAGAAGAAAAAATAAATGATGGAGTCAGTAATCATAGATAGAATCATGATTAATTTAATAGTTTCGCGAGTTCTTTTATGAAATTTTTAAAATGCCCTTTTTTATGAGAATTATAGCATATTTTTAATTAATTAAAATTTGTGAAAATTCAATTATTTACATTCAATTATAAAAGCATTTTTCAGTGTTAAGAATTCAAATACACAGTTTATTCTTATTATGTGAAATCATTTACGCAGACGATACTTAAGCATTTTAAGGGAATTATATTATGATTTTTTTTATAAAGTGGCAACAAAAGAATTGTAAACAAATAAAATTAATTGTTAAATTCGTTATATCATAGATAAAAAAAATCCGAGGAAAATCTTAGTTATTTGGCTGAATTTACATTTCTAAAATTAAAATGCCCCAAAACATAAAATAAAGTTTTTGCTTAATAAAGATACGAAAATAATATAAAAAAATATTGTTGCTTTCAAATGTTTATCTTACTAAACAATGCTTCGCGAATCCAAACAAAGTATGGCTTTTGCTAGTTTATAAAAAGAGGGGAATTGAAGTTCGAAAAACAAAACAAGCAGTTCGTAACCTTTTTTGCTCTACAGAACCCTTTAAAACAAGACAACAGAGATCCTCTACTTTGATCCATAGTTCTTTTGCACGAATATGCATACATGAAAACAAAGGGTTTATAATTTCCTCACGGATTCGGATCCCCCCAAAACTTCTCTGCGGACCCGTAAAGGGGGCCGTGGCCCCTGTTAAAGAACCTGTACCCAAAGGTGTTACTGATCATGCTGAAGTTTACTAACTACCATGTAGCATTTTAAAAGTTAAAAAGTCGCACTGTGCCTCTCTCACAGAGCTCATTGTTCGGCAAAAAAAAAAAAAAAAAAAAAAAAAAAAATTAACCTTGTAAATATCATAGATTTGCTCAAAACTCGAATACAGGTCGGTAAAATGAAAGAGATTGGGTTTGAAACTAAAAGCACGTGCGAGGGCTGAAACTAGCATTTTTTGCAACCGGAGCAAACATGGGTTTTGACGTCCCCCCCCCCCCCCTTCCTCCTCCAAGTAAATTTACAAAGAGAATTTTACTAAGATTCTAATAGCCAACTTATTTTAAAATGTAAAATACGTAATACTGAATTACGTATACGTAATCAGCTTTGCCAAATATGGATTCATGAAAACTGAATGGGAAGGAACCGAAAAAATTCCGTTTCATACAGGATCTATATCTCATATCATCTTTACATTCTTTTACGCTTTGAGATACCCCAGAAAGGAAGATTTTAACAATACGGTGCTAAACACAGGCGTGAGAAAAAACGACAAACAAAATCTTCACCCCCTTTTCGCCTTCCGTTCTGGTGCCTGGGGCATATTATGTGACCTCTGCTCCCCGCTTCGCCCCTGGCGCGTGCATAAGATAACAATGTTTGACACAAATATTGCTGATACCAACCATTACAATACTCTTTGAAATCTTCGTGATTAAGTGTACGATTCAGATTGTATGCTTAAAATCATGAATAGAAAATTTCGATCAACGACAGTATTCCCGTGACGTCACAGTAGGTAAAATGGCGGGGTGATCGTTTGTTTATGCTTTGCATTCACCAAGGGTTTCTTTTTCTTTTTGGAACGTTATTTTATTGTCACACTCATGGGCTCAAAAACCAAATTAATAAAAATATAAGCATATTCTTTCATTCTTTAATTATTAAATAATGAAAAATTTGATAAAAACATGATTTGCAGAATTTAAATGAAAAAATTTCTAAACAGTAAAAATTAACGCTGAAATCATGAAGTAAAAGCATATTTAAGTAAAATAAGTTTCATTTAGATAATTTATAAACAAACCTCAATTTAAACACTTAAAATTTCGCTCATTCATACAGATAAATGGCTATAACCTAATATATTTCAACGTCACATTTCTAATAAATTCGATAAAAATGCACAAAATTAATTTAAAATAAATGAGTATGCTTTATATTATTCAAATCTATTCCACACATTTCAATACTTTCAGTAGTAGAATAAAAAACAAGCGAATTCTTGAAGTGCATAATGTTTTCAAATTGAGTCATCTTTCAGTGTTTTCCAAAACAGTCGGCTTTTTATAGCCTCGAACCGAAATTAAGAATATGTTCCACAAGATTAAATCTTGTTTAAAAAAACAAATAGAAATTTTCACAATTACAGTATTTTACGAATCACTGCAAAACTAGTTTCGGCATTTAATGCGATAAACTTTCTGATTAAAATAACTATTATTTTCCATTTATAAAAAATATAAATCGAGATATAAATCGTTTACTTAGCCTCTTACTGATTTTACTAATCACTAGGTAGCGCTGTGCATCAATAATCCTTTTCTGAGTGTTCTCCGTCATTTAGGTCGAGGCTATTCAGCTCCGGAGTTAAATGATTGCCAATGAAAATTTTGTAAAGTATGCAACACAGACTGTGGTATGCAATGCACATTGCTCTTGCAGCGGTGAATTAGTGATAAGTGCTTTCGGTATCTGTTTATTAAGTGGATTGATACGTCTGTAGATCTGAAGTTTATCGCAAAATCTCGTGTAAGTGACGGATTCAAGAAATATTTTGCATCGGATTATCATACGCTATGTGAGGGCTCATAATTCACTGCTTTAACCACAATCAAGAATTTATCATGGAAGTAATGTCAAGTTGTGTGTTGTAATATTACACCAACGTCATCAGTAAGAGCCGGATACATATTTAACTTGCCGGTGTAAATGTCACTGGATTATTTTTCTTATTGATTTGATAAGTTTTAATACAATTTTTGTTAATCGTTTGTTTTTAAGTGAATATTTTATCTATTTGCCTGAAGTATACACCCTTTGCTACTTTTGACAGCTGATTTTGACATATTTGTGGACTGCTTAATTTGTTGCTCAATTGTTACTCTCCTAAGTGTTCTAGTTAACCTGATGTTATATAATAGCGTCTTGGTACGCTGTTGTCGTTGACAGCTTTTTCGATTATCACTCAAGTTGTGTTCACAGCGTCAGATCTGAGTTTCTCCAATGATAACTGCAATGGTTGCTGGATATTATGAGCCCAATGGAAATGAAATTTATCCTCCGGGAACTGATGCATATGGAGAATACTGTTACGGTGTTCAAGATATGTGTATGCCATGTACTTTCCATGGTAAGTGATCCTTTTTTATTTACTTTTTTCACTTGCTAAGAAACGTAGTTCAGTGTGTCGGTATCAGGGTGTGATGTTTACAAACAACTAGGGGTACACAAAATGGGGGGTGGGTCAATGTCTGGGCACTACTCGCTGTGAATCTGTGTTTTGGTATAAATTATTTTAATAACATAAATTGTATAGAGTATTTACTCAGGTTTAGATTATCAACCTTTAATGGCGCAGATTATATCTCGAATGTTATTAAAATTGCCGATATTTAGTGAATACTGCTTTCGTCTGTTATAGTAAATATTGAGCGAATTATATACGTTAAAAATAATTCTTAAGAGTGGGTTTCAATTCTGAACATTTTTTTTTTCACATTGTTTTATCACATTTTAAAGTAGTAATTGCGATTAGCTATCTAACTTTAATTTAGATTGTAAATTCTATTTTAAAAGTAATATATTTAATAGCAATTTAAAATAATATTTTGTCTATTTAGACTGTGTCATTTTTGTAAATTTTTTTAATTGGCTCAATCATTAATCTGTATAGTTCAAGCAGATTTTGCATTTGATGCAAACAAGATGTGCAATCAAAGAAAATCTTTTCAAGTGCAAGTGGCGTGGATCATTATTTCTTTGGTGTATAAATATCTGTTAGAGCTACTTCTTGAAAGTAAATAACATCATTATTAGTTAAAGCTCTTCACTTCTAATAATAAACAAGTATATGTTACCATAACAGAATATAATTCAAATCTGTCTGAATACAAATATTTGCCACAAAATTTTCTGTAAAAATCTGCTAAAGCCTTGTGCATGTAATACTTATATGTACATGAATAAATTAATTTTCTAAACACATGATTGCATTTCCGAATATGAAGCTTATAATACAAATTTCGTTACTACTTAGTTATCCCATCAACCAGTTTTGCCAAATTATATAAATCGCCAAATTATACAAATTGACATTTTTATTTTAAATAACGAAAGAAAAAATAAATTGTATAACATTAATAAAAATACAAATAAAACGTCAAAATAAAAATCACTTGATGACATAAACACGTGTAACTTGCTTAAAGTCAAGTGAATGTGACATTTACTATCAACCATTATTGGCATTTAATCTTATAGTTTAACGATAGATTTTTGGTCGATGGGATAACTAAGTAGTACCCAAATTTTTATATGGGGATTATAAGCCCAGTAGCTTAGTGGTCAGAGCGTTTTGCTACCACGCAACAGGTCCAGAGTTCTTCTCTGGACTGGGCAAGGTTCATTTAGCCTTTCAGGGTCGATGAAATGAGTGTCAAGCTTGCTTGGGAACTAAACACAAAGGGTTCCGCATTAGGTTGACCACCTGACTCGGGCATATGCTATGGAGCGCTTGAGGGTCCGTGGTCAAGAAAACAGGGTTTGGCAATTTAAGACCTGATTCTTAGTGGATTGTACATTGTATAGCCACAGACAAGGGCGGGGAATTTTAAGAAAATATTACCAGCCAAGGACATATATTACCAGCTGGCAAGGTGCAACATACAGTTGAAAATTCGGTACAGATGTCATATTCGCCCCATATTGGCGCGATTTTTTTCGGTTGCCAATTTGGCGAAAACATCAACAGCATAAACAACATAATCCGGGTTACCACATCAAGCAAAATAACGACACTTTGGCGCAAGTTAAGTACCCTTTGCCTGTATGATTTGGCGTCAGAAAAAAATCGCGCCAATATGGGGCGAATATGACATCTGTTCCGAAAATTCTCATGACAAAATGTAAGCAACAGCATAAACGGTTAATTACTATTCAGGTGTCGATCCAGGCAAAATTTGATGCCTGTTTAGGGCCCTTTCACAAAAATCTATTTAATAAAATAAGCCCTTTCACAAAAATAAATTCAATAAAATAGGCCCCTTCACAAAATTAAATTTAATAAAATAAGCCCTTTCACAAAAATAAATTCAATAAAATAGGCCCCTTCACAAAATTAAATTTAATAAAATAAGCCCTTTCACAAAAATAAATTCAATAAAATAGGCCCCTTCACAAAATTAAATTTAATAAAATGGGCCCCTTCACAAAAATGAACATAATAAACATACCCCTTCAGAAAATTCCTTCTAATAAAGTAGGCCCTTTTGTAAAATTCTTTTTTGAAAAAAACTTTTAACATGTGTAATTTGTAAATAAAACCAGGTCACGAAAAACAAAAACTTAAGCAAGGAGATTTAAAGAAGTTTTTGTTAATAAATTCTTGGTTCGAATTTGAGTAACTGGATTTCAACTTTCATTACAAAATGTTACTTTTCACCAAAACATAATAAAATTCACAAAAATAATTTTACTTTTCACAAAATGGGGCCCCAAGAATAAAAACCTGCATCGACCCCTGCTATTACTACAATGCATTTTCATATTTTTTTCTATAAATTTAACAAATAGATACAACAAGCAAAAGTTGAGTATAGGATAGTACTTAGTAGTTCCATGTTTACATCACAGTAATTTGGAAAGTTGCAAAATATCTAACTAATAAAAAAATAGTTTTCTGAATACCTCTATAGCCTGCATTTTTTCAAAAACTATCTAAAAACTCACTCGTCCTGTCAGAAAATCCATTTACCAGTGGCGAGTAAAATGATGTATTTCCCTACCCCTGGCCACATAGTTTAGTTTTTATGCAACATTTATATGGATTCAAAGCTGAAGAAATACTCAAAAGAAAAAAAAATCCACTAATAATAGAAATTTTTATCTATCAGTTTCTCAACTGATTGACAGAGTAATTCTTCGTGAGACAAGAATTTTGTTAGATGTATCAATTTTATTGAAGTGATTATTTTTATTGGTACTTTTTTATTCTTAAGGGCACTTTTTGGTACTTAAAGGCACCTTTTTTATACCTATGGGCACTTTTTAGATTCTAAAGTGTATTTTTTTAGGATTTTTAAAGCCATTTTTAATATTTAAAATTCAGCGGACTCTTTTCAAGACAACAATGAGGAAGTTTTTACTATGCAAACAAATTTTTTAAAATGAAAAAGAGTAAGAGTTAATTTTCTGGATAAGGGGCAAGAAGGGTGCTTATTTTATAAATCAAAGAGTAGGAAGAGTGCAGCCTCCCCCTGAAACTGCCTAGGGTAAACTCTGTAACATTCGTATTAATTTCTTTTTAAAAACACAAACCTTTCACTAATTTCCTTAAAAATATACAATTTAAAATACATGCCTTTCACTCATTTCATATGAAAAGGTGAAGAAAATTACAAAACATTACAATAAAGCAAGACATTTTATTTTAACACCAGTGCATTGCTTCTAATTTACATGCACAAAAGATAAAGTCAGCTATTCATGAGATTTGCAGTGCACCCAGCTAATATAAAAATACCAAAAAAAAAAAAGGTTGTATGATTGGATTTTTGAAATTTTCCAAAATTCCCTTGGTACTAAATTTTCAAATTTATAAACCTCATCTTTTTTTTTCTTTCTCATTGCACATTAGAGATCTGCACGGGCCGGCCCAAAGCCCTCTGGCTGGGCTCGGGCCTATTTTCGTTCCCGGCACTCGGGCCGGGCCATACTTTTTTCTGAAGTCTCGGGCCTTACTTTTTTCCTGTAGGTTTGGGTCGGGCCTAACTTATTTTTCTGCACAGACCCGGGTACTGGTTTCAGTCCTAATCTTCACAGCCCAAAATTTTCATTCCTAATTTTGACCCAGCCCATGTGAAAATCATTGTCTCGGCGTGTCCTGGTCCATTCAAAGGTCAGTAAAATTAGGCTTGACACAATTTTTTTTTCAAAAAATGCATACATTTTTAAATCACCATTATTCTACAATTAAACATTCAAATTCATTCTTTTTAAAGGATAGTAGATTTCTACACTTATTAAAATATAGTAAAACGTGTGAAAAAGAACCTGTCTATGCAGTGGCGCAGCCACGGGAGGGGTTTGGGGGTTAAAACACCCCCCAGAGCTAAGAAAAATTACTATAATTGCCTCTTATACGAATCAAAACCAAAATTTATATTTAAACGTTTGGGCGTTTTTTGAAATCCGCCGCTTTGAGAAATCAAACTCTATTCAACAAAGTGATTCAATTAAACGGCAAAAATTCTACTTAAAACTGTGAAAGCGCATATTACATTCATTGGTTTTGTGAAAATTGGTTATTTGGACTAAGTCACTTTTTCGAGACGTCTTATGCTAAAAGAATGGTCATTTCCTGCCACACAGACGCTTTGAGTTTAAGTATTACACAATGGGCCATTTCTTAATTGCACTTCTGTCATTGTTCCATGTTCGAAACAATAATAGACCATCGAATTTCAGAAAAAAACATGAAACATACACTTTGCAGATCTCTCTCAGTTTCAAGCGCCCTGTTTTACGCTTTTTGCTCCCAATTATCAAGATATTTGATCTTGCCTTAGGTCGTTTTCAGACCGTTTTCCGCTCATTTCATCCTTTTTAAATTGAATTTTTTTTTTTTTTTAGGAACCGTTCTTGAGCATTTATACATCCCAAAAGTTATCACCATGCCAGATTCTAACCTTCTATACAAAATGTATCACACAAACCGCAAATTTTAGAAAGTTTTTTTTTTCTCTTGCACCCTTTTAAAATTTTGAATTTTTAAAAAACTGTTCAGGGCATGCATTTAAGTCTCTACATTAACAACCATGCCAAATTCCATGTTTCTAGCCGTTGTTTTACCGATGTAAAATATAGCTTATGTTGAAACGGAGATAGTCACCATCATTTTGCCATTATTATTAAGGTTCCACTCTACGCTTAAAAAGTAAAATCGGAATTATTATAAGATCCTTCGTGCGTCTTATTTTTCTGGCGGTCAGCGGGGGAGTTGAGGGCACTCGGTGTACCTAAGCGACGTAGAATCTTCCAAGGATTATCGGTAATGATTTTCCAAAAAATGTGTCTGTAATGTGCCGCGATATTAATTAAAAACCCATGTCGAAAACAATGGTACGGATCAAAACAGTGTTGCTACTCTGTGACCTCCTTTCGAAGCGTGCTTGGCACAGTGCCAAGTTTACACTTTGTATAAGATCTTTTAGGTAAGGTGAAACATAATAATAAGCACTTTTTATTCCAACTGAATTCAATTATTGAAGGCAAATATTAAAAAGATAATTCATATAATAATTCCAAGACATTAAATGTCAGTAATTTTGAGACAAAAATTGCTTATAATTCAATAAATAATTCATTTATAAGGAAAAAAACTTTTCGATTAGAAATCATTTCAATAATTATGTCTGAATATGCTTTTATTTTTAAAAATGAATAGAAAAATTTCACGTTATTAAGCGTACTTTTTTTTATTCCTTTACAATTGTCCACTATTACATGAAATATGATTTACAAGTGACTTTTCGTGAGAATCTCTGCAACCTCTTTCCGAAGCGTGGTTGGTTCTCTACAAAGTTTAAACTTTGTACAAAGTCTGTGTTTTAGAGGGAGAAATATTCCTCGGTTTTCATTCCAGTAGAATTAAATTATGGCATGTGGTATTGTTATATGTACGCATGTAAATATTATCTTTGAACAGTTCTGATATTTTGTATGGAACCCTTTGTATTTTTTAGTTAAGTTCGCACACGACCGATTATCTTTTTAAATCCGTTTGGTAGTTCCAAAAGTAACCCCTACAAAAAGAAAAAAGGTTACTTCTTTACAGGGGCGTCGCCATGGGGGGGTATGGGGGGGGAGCCTCCCCCCCCCAATATATGTGAAGTTGGGAAATTTGAGCTTAGAGTTGGGAAATTCTAGATTTTTGAGACATTTTCTTTTTTTAAAGTAATAGTAAAAAAATTACGAAATTTTTATTGTTTTGGTGATTATTTTGAGTACTGCAACAGTAAACAAGTTAAATTATCAAAAGAAATACAAAAAGAAATCAGCCACACTCAATCTATCATTGTATTTTTCAGTTCTACAAAAATATTGTACATCTACCAGACCTAAATTTCTCTACTCCTGTCCATGAATAACTGACTAACCAGTTCCTTTATTTCCTCCAAAACTTTGTTCCTTTCTCAAAAATTTCACCCTACCTCCACTTCTCTTCCCAAAAGAGAATCCAGCTATTTTAATCCAAAGGGATTGCAGCTTCTTTTGCAAATTGGAGATCACTTGTATCACAACAGAAAGGAATGTAGTAACCTACTTGAAACACAGCTATGGGTAAGAAGATTTGATGAGTTTTCACAACTTTTTTGACTAATTTTGCGATTTTTGGACAATATTTTACTCATTCTCGTGATTTTTTTGCCGCAAAAATTAGTTAACCCTTCGCTGTCATGTAAAAAGCGTTATATGAGCAAATGCGGCTATAAGAAGTCGTTAGTTTAGATAAATTTTTCACATTTTACTTTTATTTGTATGCGGAAATATATACCAGTCCTGTTCGTTTATATTTATATGTGTTTATATAAAATTTTAAACCAAAAGTCCAGTGTTCTGTGTTTAAAGCTGTTCTAAAAAGTTACTATAAATCTCAGGACGAAGAAACCCTTCATAATAGGAAAAGAGTTTTCGTGCAAAATTTTGGAGGATCTAAAAATCCATTCGAGGATGAAAAAGGTAAAAAATGGACGATTTTAATTTGGAACAGAAATATGACCATGAAAGCAGTCCATCAACTGAAGAAAAAATCGACATGCACTGTAATACTGACACGTTGCACTTGAATAAAATTTTGAAGAAATAAAGATTTCCTTACAGACAAGCTCACAAATAATTATGAATATTAGGATGTGACTAGAGAAGCTGAATTCCAAAAGCACCGTAGGAAAACGGTTTCACCAAAGGAAGGCAATAGATAAAAATAATAGCACAGCAATGGACATTGATACACATAAGTTTTACAGTAAAAAATTATAAGAAATACAAGAACATTTCGGGAATTTAGTAATGGGCTTAAATGACAGTGTTCCCTATATCAAGAGAATATTGCAGCAATGCATTCCATATTTAAATTACAATTGTGCAAGGGAAAAGTTAATAATGCTTCCGCCTGGATATGAGAAATCGGATGTACATGACTTGCAGAGTCAAATAGAAATAAACCAAATCCCAACTAACTTAACAAACCTTTTACTCAAGCCATGAAATTCAAAGACTATTTGGGTCACACCGTTAAACTATATACTCGTACCTTAACATTCACAGCAGCTTATCTTTATGGCGTTGCATCTAATGAAAGAATCTTAAGTCAAATAAAAATTTAAAATATATATATTGCAAGCTACAATGAGGGATGACAGACTTGACAGCCTAATGCTTTTAAAATATGACAGTGAAATAGGGAATTTTATTAAACTAAGCGATGTTATTAACAGGTGGGCTTCTTTGAAGACCACAAGAGTTAATATTAAGTGAAAACTAGTCGGATGTGCCAATCCCAAAATTTTCTTCTACTCCATACATGTTAATGCCTCAAAATTTGCAATCACAGTGCTAAAATTAAATGACAATTCTTTGCCTATAATAACAAACTCTAAAGGTATAGATTTGTTGAATTGTGTGCATTTATAAAGGAGATATAAGCATAGCATTTTTCAAACAAATCATTGAATTTTGGCACCCAGCCTCTTAGATAGGGGAGATGGGGGCACATATGAACAGGGGGCAGATGTGAACGTCACGGTTTTTCAATAGTTATTATAAGTTTTTTTATTTGAAAAAAATTACCAAAGATGGCAGCACCTGTAGACATATGGTAAAAATTTTTTGAAGCTTTTCGACATTTTGTTTGTCTTCAGTAGCCAAAACACTGTTTGTAGATGTCAAATGTAAAATGTCGGTTTCAACTTTGGTAAGTGATAAAGTTTATTTATTTAGTTAGTTATTCAAATTTTAATGTTTTAACATATACTATGACTACTAATGAATATTTTGGATAAAGTTGTTTTGTTCCCTAAAATTGATAAATGTTAATTATTTATCAATTTAACTCTAGCAGCCATGTGGGGCACTTGTGAACAGACTAGTTGGGGCAGATATGAACAGTTCACAAAAATCAAAAACTTTCTCTCTTGGGCGAATAGAAAGAATTGATAATGATAAATGTATGTTAAATTTCTGAGAAAGAATCTCAGATCCAATTCATATAATTTCCCTGAAATAGTAGACATTTCTGTCATACAAAAAAGTGATATTGTATTGAAACTTCCACTTCCACATTTGTCAGGAAGTACACAAAGAGCAAGAAGCTCATTTGAGTTCAATTATAATTTAAATAAATTCAATGTTTCCTAAAATGCAATAAGTGTTATGTACTATTTTAGTAAATGGTTTAAAACAATATTTTTTATGTATTGTTAATACAAAGAGTATTATGACAAACAACAACTTTGTAATTTTTTTTTTCTTTTCACTTGTCTCAAACTTGCAGTGATGGCTTACTTCCGTCTCTCAAACAACAGCTATGAATAGGATAATTTGAATTGGGATGGATATCAGTAACATTTTTAAAATGTAAAATTTTCAAATTGATAACTAATATAATTCTTGGGTATGGTGTCAGAACAGCTTTATATATATTTAGTCTCATTTTAAACCTTTTGTTTAAACATAGCACTCAGAAACTAGAAATTTTTTTTTCTTTGTGGTGAATTTAACTGATAATATAAGTAATGGTTATGATAACAAATTAATAACAGGAGAAAAAGCATGTCAAAGGATATTTTTACCTTATGTTCACATGTGCCCCACGAGTGTTCACAACTACCCCGCTGATGGGGCACATGTGAACAATTTTTTGAATTTATAAAACAATTAAAAATGTAAGAAAAACTATACAGGTGATTTAAAAAAATTACCATGTGTAAAAGAAAGTTCTGTTTACTATACTAACTAGTTTTTATTTATAAGAATTAATCCAATTATAAGAAAAAGCTATATTTATGCGAACTGTTCACATGTGCCCCCATCTCCCCTATATGTAACCGAAATTCCTTACTCAAAATGCAAAAAAAAAAAAAAAAAAAAAAAAAAAGCGATAGCTTTGGATAGTATAGACCCAAGCCTAATAAAGATCTATTTATGTGGAATATGAAGTTTGACTAAATTCCGTGCATTAGTTTTTGAGATACAGCTATCGCAAAATCGTGAAAAATGCTGCATAATTAACTAATAATGCTGCAAAACTAATCTTCATCAAATTATGTCAAGGTTTAACAGAATATGACCTTTGATCAAATTCCGTGCAATAGTTTGAGATATAATTATCACTAAAATCATGTAAATTGTGAAAAATGCCGCATAGCAGTGCCACCTGTTGGACGATTTACACCAAAAAACAAATCAGTACCAATTTTTATCAAGGTACAGTCAAACCTCGTTAACACGAACTGTTTCCGATTGCCTCGTCCAGTTGTGTGCAATGTAGTTAAGTTCTGATAACACGAACTACTTTTAATACGAACAAAAAAAGTATCCCCTTCAGTGTTCGCGTTAACAAGGTTCGATTGTATAAGTGAATCTCTAAAGTTTTATTAAATTTCGTGCATTAGTTGTTGTGTTAGAGCGCCCACAAAATTTGTATCACATATAGACAGACAGATATTTTCAAAAAACAGTCGAATTGTGTTCAGGACTTATTAAAACGTATAAATCAGTCTAAAACCGGAAGTCGAATTTTTTCACGAATCCAATACTTTCTTCTTGTAAAGAGAGAAGAAAGTAAAAAGTGTATTTATTTTTTTAGTAAACAAACTCATAATTAGAATTTTTATGTTTTCAGTTTCAGAATTTTTCTTTGGAAAGGAATTTTTTATGCAAAAGTATCATTATAATTATTACACACATTGTGCATATCATTTTAGTCGAAAATTGGAGCAATTTGTTTCAAGTTGGGAAATTTTCGAATTCTCCCCCCCGAAAAAATATCTGTGGCTACGCCCCTGCTTCTTTATAATATTAGTACAGGTACGACTTCAGTTTGAACCCGTATATTTTTAGAGAACTTTAACAATAATAAAGATGTTTTAACAAAATTTTCAACAGATTTACTTCTTTACTTAATGGCAAATTTGATGTTGTGTAAAATACTGGAAGTGCACAAAAAAAAAAAAAAAAAAAAAAAAAAAACCATGTTTAATATCAACTACACTCCAAAATATGGATTATCTAACTGAGCACTAATTGGACGTAAATGATGATAAATTCCACCAATTTTCGTGATGTTGTTACATTTGACAAAAGCACGGCAAGTATATTGAAAATTTTGTTAAAATGGCTTCATTGTTATTAAAGCTAAAAACAAGAATTCGAGATTGTCTTGGAATGAAATCCTGTGTATTTTTGGTTGAACAAATGGATTGGAATTCTGTTATTTTCTATGCAAAAATTATTTGCTGGACTGTACACTTACAACTCTTAAAGTTTGCCTCATCATCTGTAAACACTTTGTATAAATCTAACCTAGTTTGGGTTAGATTTTATGTTTTCTAAAGTTAGTAGTTTCTAGTTTGGTGCATTTTATGTTTTCTAAATCTAATACTGTAAACGCTGTTAAAATGAAACACAACCAATGTAACTGCGGGTAAAAAGCATTATGATTTGATTCATTAAAAAGACAGATTATATTAACCGGTGATTCAAATAACTGGCGAACAGTTTTAACAAAAATCTCAAAACCCCCCCTAGAACCGAATTCTGGCTGCGCCACTGTGTCTATGACAGAATCATGTTTTAAACTGAAACGTATTGATCCATGCAAAATTAATATACTACTATGTAAGAAAAGAATATATAATACATTTACATTATTAACTTGTCTATAACGTCATTTCCCCCCCTTTTCTATGCAATTCAGTCTTAGCTTTTACAGTATAGAATATTTCAGATTTTTAACACTTCAATACATGGAATATGGTTTAACAATATTAATGATAACTGAAACATTTACATACAAGTAATAGATTCATTAAAAAAATAAATATCGCACAGGGCCAGTAAATGAGAAAAAGTGGCTAGTAAAAAATTGCTTATCAGCGGACACCTTCCGGCTACTGTTTTACAAGAAGAGGATAAAATTTTCTGGCATTTCATCAAGAATTCTAGTTTTTTTGGTTCCAATATATTTATATTAACATATTTATTTGGGCTATTCAATTTTAGATTAATACATATAGAAATTTTACTGTTTAGTATTTTTAAATTAAAAAGTGGCCACTAGTTTTAAGAAAGTGGGCACTTAAAAAACTTGTCCTACCGGTCAGTGGCTGCTAATGAAATTTCCCAGTTTTGCCCTATAAGTGTCAGGGAAGGGAGCAGTCCGCGATAGCAGGTGTTCAACAAAGGAGAGGGGTGGGGGAGGAACCTATTTCAAAAGATTGGAGTCTGTAGAATGCGTTTCTGTTTTCATAGATTACATAACTTTCAACAACAAGGATTACCTTTAAAAAAGTTCAAAAGGAAAAATTATTGCTTATTTTAGAACATTTTTTACTTCCCAGAGAAAACGTAAAATGCGGGAAATTCCATAAACGAATTAACTAAACTTACGATTTGGGTTAAATTAACATTACAATTACATGGAAAAACTGGAACCTGATGAAAAACATGTAGATTTGGGGGACGTAAAATCGGGGTTTCACTGTATACAAAGCAAAATAAAATTTTGATGAAGAAAAATCTGCAAAAGAGAAAGAAAATCTGCGACTCCCGTCTCGAACTTTCTGCTACCGGGTTGTTAATGAAAGCATGTTTTCAAAAAACGCCAGCATTTGAAATTTTGTTTGAACCTACTTATCTTCAGGGTTGCAAAAAACCTGGGTTTTTTTATAAAAAAAAACCCCAACCCGGTTGGGTTTTTTCGGGTTTTATTGAATTTTTTGTTATTTTTTAAGAAGTGAGGGCAGGGGGAGACCCTTATTTTTTAAAGTATATGTATTAAATTAAGAAATATTATTATATTTTTATTAACTTAATATACAAGTAATTTAAATTGAAATAACATAAATAAATCAGTGTAAAAGTCTGGGAAAAAAGCTTTTATTTCTGACATCATATAATATTATGTAATAACCACATATCACATATTTAAATGTTACTTTAATAGATTACTTTTTATCCGTATTCCTCCCTAAGAACACATTTTTAAAACAAATCTTTAATATTTTATTTATTAATCAAATAATGCTTCATAATATTTTCAAGATATCTATGGTTTATTGTATAGAACAGTTTATTCTTTGTACATAATACATAGCTGTTACTAAAATTATTTAAATTACAAATGATTTCAATTACCTACATAACTGATTGTAATTATTTAATTTGAATATTTTGAAATGAAGTTATAATATTTAGTTAATATCCAACACTGTTCATTTTTATCAACAAACATGCATCTATATGTAATAGGAAATGCTATTTAACCCCCCCCCCTAAAAAAACAGGTTTAAACAAACAAAAACTGGTTTAGTTGGGTTTTTTGAAAACAGCCCCCCCCTTTTTTTTGCCAACCCCGGCTAAAAGTGAATAAGAGAAATTTGTAGGGGACTTATGAAGTTTTTAATTGTTAAATCTTGATAAAAGACCTGGTCGTTTTTTATCTAATGTGAAAATGTTATGATTAGCTCTTTATATTGATTTTGGCTTCTTTTTTTTTCATAATATTAACAGGTTTTTTTTTAAATGACTTAAAAGCACATTATTTCATTTTGACTTTGACACATTTGGATTTTGGCAGTACACCCACACATAAGTTTTAATAGGATAGTGTAACTCCTTAAACACAAAGGTTAAAAAACTAATATAAAAGTTACTAATAATATCATGGATTGTAAAAAACCTAATAAAACACGCTTCAGGTTTTTTGGGGTTGGTGGGTTTTTTGCTACGCTGCTTATCTTTCAAATAGGTAAAATATAAATCATTTTTGTTTTAATTATTTTTTTATTTCATTATACATATTCTTACAATATCAAGTACAGTTTAAAGCATTGGCAAAAATCAGCTGGATTAATAATAATTGTTATAACGTACAGTTTAACCAGCGTTCAAAATCCTTGGTTGTCCGCTGGTCCAAGACCAACAAAAATTCAATTGGGCCACTAATTTGAAAAAAATTAATGGTCTGCAGGACCAGTAACTTTCCCCACTCTCTGCAGGTAAACATAAACTTTCCTGTCCCTGAGAAAACTGCTATCAAACACAAATCGCATCATTTTATTTTATTTTAAAAAAAAAATTTAATTTCATTAAACCTTAGTCAGTTGAAATAGATAATCTGAAATTAAATATTTAATTAATAATTTCATAGTTTTTCTTTATGTACGGTTTAATTTTTAACAAATTATAATTTTACATTTTATTATGATGAAAATTTTGGATAACATAGTTTAATTTATATTCTAGGAGGGTGGGGGGAGGGGGGGGTCACTCAAAGGGTTAAAGGGACTTAATAGAATTTTATGTAGCAGGCCAGTGAAGATTATTGCAGACCAGTAAATTCTTATGCTTACTGGTCCTTGGGACCAGTAACTTTTTTTATATGAATTCTACCGCTGATTTTAACACATAGTGTTTTTTGCTATGAGAAGGATGATGCCACTTTTTTGCCACTAGTTGTGCAATATCTGTTTCAATGTTTGAAACATGTAACCTCAATTCTGATTTCACATCAAGTTGTTTTTTACATTTGCTTTCAATGTGCACAAGGTTGGGGAAAGTCTTTTTATGCAAAAAATGCTTCACAGATGGTGAGTAATTGCTTGGTAGCTTTGTATGTTGGTTCGGCATATGTGTTTCTCATGCATAACCGAAAGTTAGAAAAGGCTGTTTTCTTAGAAAATAATTCTCATAGGACCATGATAATCCTGCAAGTTGTTGCTCTTGCTCTAAGATTGTCAAGGCTTTGATCTCACTAATTTCTTGGCAATGAAATGAATCCCTTATCTGCTCATTTTCTAGCTTCGAAGGACGAAAAAATCTTGAGCGCTTCGGGTGTGCGACAAATAATATTTAATTACCTCACAGATTATATTATCAGAATTAGTTTTCATGAATATAAAAATAAAAAAACAGCGGGGAAGACTGAGCTTTCAACTCGATTAGGGATGCACCGAATAGTGATTTTGACTGAATATTCGGCCAACAGGTAAACCAAATATTGAATATTCGGCTAGCCGAATAGTAACTATCAACCCGAAATTCGGCTTGCCAAATACTTTTAAATTTCAGAGTTTGAAAGTATTAAAAAGTTAAATTTTTAAATTTTACATAATATTTAACACACATACTTCCATATGGATAAAGATCTCTTTACAAGTACATTTTACACTGATGAGTGATTATTCTTCTTTTGCGCAGAAATTCCGTTCAAAACCCCCACTTTGACACTATTTTCTGAAAGATCTATTGCGTTTGTAAAAAAAAAAAAACAGTTCGATGACATAGTTTCTGAACAACACCTGCTAGTTTCATGCATTTCCGAACAAAAATAAATTAAAACTTGTCATAAAGTTGCCATTTTGTATTTGAGAACAGCCAAGAATGAATTGATTCCTTAGAGAAAGATTGAAAAGCAACATTTCTGTTGCATCTATCATCCACTGAAGCCTATTTAATAACAAGTATATTAGCACGACATGTGGCATTAAATTAAGTTTAGTTTTTCCTGAGCTTCCTCTTTTCCTATGTTAATTAAAATAAAATCGTCAACGTCCTAAATTTAAGAATGTTCTATTTTAGTTTGTATTTTATAGTTTTGTCAGTTATTCGCAAAAGTTAAAATGTTGCTGATAAATAATGCATAGAGTAAAAAGAATAAGAAACATACTGTTTTTTTTAGCCCCACCAGTGGCCGAGAGGTTCTGCTCTCGAAGCTGGTAGACGGGAGGTGCTGGGTTCGATCCCAATCGCGCCCGTCGGCCTAATCGTTCGGAGTTTTCGTGGTTTTCTTCGAGCCGTGGATCTTCCATGCGTTAATGCGGATTAGGTTCCCTTAGAAAGACCCCCACGGAGGGCACTCCCCCCGGGCCTATATCCCTCGTGTAGATAATTGGCCGTCAAAAATCAACCAACCAACCATACTGTTTTTGAAGGAAAATACTTTGAAACAAATGGTATATGTGCATTCAGATATCAAACATTGGTTTCTTTTCTAAAGTATTTTTTGTGTAAATATATAGTATACTTTATTTTAATGATACTGTGTGAACATATAGGTATAAGACTTTGAGTAGTTGCTCTATAGCTGTTTTTACTTAAATTACTTCTACTATACCATTTAGGTTTCGAAATTAGCAAAATTTCTATTCTTGCACAATTTAAGGTAGTTATCGCGATATATCACAAATATCAATATTATTATAACTAGAAGGTAGCCCGTTAGAATGACGTGTTTGCATTTTCAAAAGAATGATATAGCATTACACTATAAAAAGAATTATGAAGTAATAAATTTTATCTTATCTGACTAGTAGGATCATGTGGGAGTAAAATAGTTATAGAAGCAGCCCATTTATAATTGAAACTTAATTTGCAAGAAAGAACTTCACTCGCAAAATTTAAAGAATTACAGTGACCTCTCACTTATACGCGTTTGAAGGAATTGATTTAAAATCGCGCATAACTGAGAGAATGTTGATGTAGTATTTCTTTATACACATTATGGAAAAAAAAGCATTTTGCAATATAAGAATTATGATTAACAACATTTTATAAAATAAAAAAGGTTTAATATTAGTATATCGTAAAAAAAAATTCTTACACTTTCACTATAAAAATTAGTTTAAAAAAATACAATAAACGTAAGATTTAATTTTACGTAGAAAGAGACATAGTACATTACAAAAGAAAAAAAATGCTAATTAGTCCTCTTTAAAGAAGCCATCAATGGTCGTTTGTTTTTGCTTAGGTCGTGTTTGTATAACGACGTTTTCTAATGCATTAAAGTGCGTCATTGTATTTGATGCTACATCAGCATTTTGAAGGTAACATCTCAAAGTGTCCAGGGCTCCTAAAGCAGCTGCATAAGATGGGACAATCACAGTATCAGTTTCATCATTATCATCCTCTTCTACTTCTTTTTCAGCATTCACGTCATCAAAAACAGTTTCAATATCTCTTATTGCCGTTGATGTTAAGTTTTCATCAACATTGATGAAATCTTGAAAAGAAAGAGAATCTTGGCTTATGCTGTTCCATTCTTCCACGTCTACGTTAAAATCATTGCTGTCGTTTTCATTTTCCTGTAATGGAATAATTTCAACATCATTTGAATGAAAAAAAACCCACTTTTCTAAAGCAGTTAGAAATTGTTGTGGCTGTTACATTATTCCAAGAGGAAACCAACATATGCATAGCATCCAGAATCGAAATTTTCTTGAATTCCTTTTTCTGCTCTAGTGATATGAACATTCTTCTCACCAAATCTTTCCTATATTGTGCTTTAACT
Source organism: Maratus speciosus (assembly GCA_963932465.1). Classification (NCBI taxonomy): domain Eukaryota; kingdom Metazoa; phylum Arthropoda; class Arachnida; order Araneae; family Salticidae; genus Maratus; species Maratus speciosus. The sequence continues at coordinate 575,975,236 of OZ010790.1, read as the reverse complement.
GACCTTATTATACCAAGATCTAATGGCTGAAGTCTGCTAGTACAATTTGCAGGGAAAAATATAACTCGTGTATGTGTCAGCAATGGGAGATCTGGAGGATGGGCAGGACACTGGTCCATAAATAGCAGAACGTTTTTTTCTTTTTTTGCCATCTTCATATCAAATTCTTTCAAAAAGTCTAAAAACATTTTCAATGTCATCCAGGCTTTGATGCTACTTGCATAAGAACATGGCAATTTCTTCACATTTTTTAAACACTGTGGTTTCTTTGATTTACCAATCACTATTGGCGATAACTTTTCTGATCCGTCCGCATTGCAACATAAAAGCACAGTCACTCTTTCTTTGCTGTGTTTACCACCATGACATGTTTCTCCCATAAAATCCAGCGTTTTGTTTGGCAAAAGACGGTAAAATAAACCTGTTTCGTCGCAGTTAAAAATATTCTTAACATCAAAGTTTTGAATTAAATTTGGAAGATCTGCAATCCATTCATTAACAGTTGAATCAGAAAAAGCTGCGCTTTCACCACTTAGGCAATGATTTGTTAAACCGTGTCTTTTCTTAAGTTTTTCTAGCCATCCCCAAGAAGCAGAAAAATTTTCGATTTCCAATTTTGTTGACAAAGTGAGTGCCTTTTCTTTGAATAACTCACCACTAATGGGTAAATTAGAAGCTCTCATTTCTCTAAACCACTGAATTAAAGTGGTTTCTAAAATCTCAAATTTTCCTTTCTGAATTCTTGTTCGTTTCTTCGCTTGTGTAGAATACTCACTGTTTATTTTTTTGATCGAGTCCTTGTTCTTTAAAATCCGTCTGAGCGTTGATTCTGGCAAATCGAATTTTCGAGCTAAACTTATTTTTGACAGTTTAGGATCATTTTCTGCTACTCGTATTACCTCCATTTTGAACGATATTGTTAACTTTCTTTTACTCATTTTTATTGCACAAAGAAAACAAAAATAAAATCCAGGTGCTACCGTAATAGCAAAGACGGAAAGAAAGACGCGAGTAGATTTATAAAGATAAAAGAGAAAAAAAGAAAAGAAGAAACCATTAGAACTGAGGGGAGAGGGTGAAATGTCTAATTGTAACAACCTATCCACCCTTTCAGGCGCCGCAGAACAGTCTTTTGACCTTGACACCTGCAGAAAAATTTTTATAGATAAAAAAAACTTTCGAATGTAATTCATAGTTTGTGAATTGCGTTTTATTTTCGCGTATAACTGAGAGAGACAATTCAAAGTTCCGCTTATAAGTGAGAGATGTATAGCATTATTTTCCTATTCCTCGTGACGGGACCTTACGAAATTCGTGTATAACTAAGAGAACTGTAAGTATAACTGAGAGGCTCATAAGTGAGAGGTCACTGTACTTCACAAAAAACATGCAAATTAGAATTAATAATGCTATTTTAAAGTATATTGTCAATTAACTTTCATCTTCGTTCATTGCTTTAAAAAAAATCAACCTTCAATTTCTTATAAATCAGAATAATAATAATAATAATAAAAATTAAATAAGAGTCCTTCATGGATTAATTGCCGATAGCTGACGCCAAAATATTAATTATATAACTTAAATTTTAAAAAGTTTAACTCTGATTAAATCCTCATTTTTTTAAAACATGCATAAAGAAACCTATAATAAATTTTGATCATTAAAAATGATCCTTTATCACTTAAGTAAATTGTAACTATTAATTGCATTAACAGATTTTTTTTTTCTCAAATTCTTTTATTAAATTACAAATTTATTTTCCCTACAAAATGCAAAATATTATTTCCATTGTTATATATATATTCTACACGGCATTAAGTATCCCTGATAGTCTAATTATATTTTATAAGAAATATTATTCATTTTCTTCCCCCAATGTCTTCAGAGTTCAAAGAATTTCAAAAGAAACTTCTTTTTTATTTTAACTACCGATAGATGGCACCAACAAAGCTCAAAGTTCACAATGAATGCGATACAAATGAATGTTTACTTATGGAGGGAGAGGGCCAAACTAATTTCAACTGAAGTTATCTCAGAATATGTAAATGTAAGTCATATCTCAAATGTTAATTTATTTTGAATAATCTTTCTAAAAATGTAACTTTTATGAAGTTTAATTCGAAAAAATAATTTTCAATAAAAATGGCCGAATGGAATATGATAAAGCGAAGTGGAATCTGGATGAGTTCAACCCTGGAAGCGTTATGTACTTTGTGTTATTAAATAATAATATATTAATATAATTGATATATTGCAATATTAAGTTTCTGATATTGTCCAGCCCTAGTATTAATTAAGCTTTTGTGATTATTAAGTCTAGCTAAACATAAAATAAAACTTCATTATTTTAGGATTTTTTTATGTAAATTATTAGTGCACCTTTATAAGGCAAGTTTCATTGAGTATTGTATTGAGTTGTGCGAGTTTCATTGAGTATTGTATTGCATCATTATTATGCATTATTTACTTGGCCTTTTATTTTTAATGTTTTAAATTTTTTTTTTTTTTTAATTGATTTTTATTATTTTATTTTATTACTGTTTTACTAATTATTTTAGATTATATTACTTTATTACTATTATTTTAAAGGGCATGTGCCAGAGTCATGCGAGCGTTTATGGCTAGAGTGTGCGCTATAGCTTAATTTTAGAAACACAGGACATACAGAGCTTTTTTAAAAAATCCAGAAGGCACATTACCTCTGAATATACCCTCCACTCAGGGTTGTCAAAACCCAGGGCTTTGATATTTTTCAAGTAGGTTTTCATTGTTAAATTCTTCAAAATCCCATCAAAAATTAAAAAAAATTAGATATTCGTAATTCTTTTAAAGACATTTTATGACTGAATTGAAAGAAAACTTTGAAAAGTAAAAATAATTAATATTCTAATATTTCGTGTATCTGTCTTTAAAAAAAAAAAAAAAAAAAAAAAATTGGATTTAAATAGCCAATTGTTATTCATAAATATTTTTGTATAATATATATATGGGTCATTCTCTAGAAAGAGTACCTTTTCAACAAAAATATTTTTCAATTTCAAAACCTTGCATTTCCCTTTTTTTTTTTTCATTTTTATATCAAACTTTTACTTACTAGAAGTAACCATGAAGAATGGTCCTACTTAATTTTAATTAGTTTACTCATCTATAACCTTATTCACTGAGATGAGCTTTTTTAATTCACGGAATCTTCTGTAAAAATAGGTTTAATGTATGCTTTTTTTCAAGAAAAGAAATTAATTTTTTTGGTATTACAATTTGCACGTGTTAAAAGAATATTAAAACAGGTAAACTTGTATTTTTACATTTTTTTACTACATAGCTGAACTTCAAGTTCACGGAGGTGAGAGTTCTCAATAACCACACTTGATTCTTAAAAACAAAATCTATCTTCTTGTTCATGAACATAGAATAGAGAAGGACTTCTCACGAAATAGGTTTTAGAAGAAGAAAACCGTTCCTTGAAAATTTGTCTAATAGATGGCGCTGTGTGGCACGGTTGTACTCAGTTTTGTCTGCTTCAATTTGCTCTACCAATAGCTTCTTTGATCATTGAGATCCAGCCAATGAACGTTGTCCGCTAGAGGCGCTGGTATGTACATGGTTGTATTCTAACCGTTGCCATCCCTTCATTTAAGACCAAAATCGCGACACGATATTCACACTATTTCGTGTGAAGTCCTTCTCTATTCTATGTTCATGTTCTTATTTCTCAACTAAAAACTCAGAACTTCTTTATAGCTGTAAATAAACAAGATGGATGACTTGTATCATAGAAAATAAAATGTGATACCAGTACTGCCATCTATCAGTGAAAAATGGCATTTTACGTTTGGGTAATGGAGGTAAGAATTTCTTGTGTGACAGACTTAATTGTTCTACTAAGACAAACTAAATCACAATATAAAAATTTTAAATATGGTTAAATATTTAGTATTTGAGACACTTGTGGAAGGAATAATAAATATGTAAATATATTTGTAAAATTAAATAAGTTATTAAACAACATTAACAGCCACACAAGGTGTGTGACATTCCACGGAGGTGAGAAATCACATACTGTGACCCTAATAAATTAAAAATTATTATAAAAAAGGTGGGTACTGATATAGTTAAACTTTCAAATATCTTTTTGGCAACATCATAATCATTAAGAAGATCAAAATTATCATATTTCATAGGTAATTTAACTCCACATCTGTTCTTAAATTTAATGAAATTTTCAGTTTGTTTTAATATTAGTTTGTCACACAAATCTTTATTTGTATTATCTTCCTGAATCCCCAACCCTTCTACAGTTCAAAAATTTTCAAGTTGAAGTAAAAACTTTTTTTTTTCTCCAAAATTTCTGTTTTTTCTTTTTCCCAGCCAAGCACTCCCATCTCTATCACTGCATAGACAATGCATTTAGAAAATACGGTTAAAAGATAATATAGAAGTCAAAAGATATTACTAGGTTATCTAAGCGAAATATTCTCGCCAGTTGTCAGCCCAATTAGCTTAAACGGTAGAGCATTGGTCTGGGTTCGATTTCCAGGCTGGGCATTTTTCTCTCAGTTGGAAATATTCAATTCATATGATATTACTGTATATTCAAAATGTAGAAAAATGAAATATTACTCAAGTTTTCAACAGGTGTACATGATTGAAATAATGTCATACATAATTTATTCTAAATTTTAAGATTCTGTAACTCTAATCATTTTGGAATCGATGACTTCTTTTGAGTTAATTTCAGCAAATGATCAATATTGGATGAAGAATGGGTTAAATAATAGATCAGTTTCTTACACATGAACAGTCAACAAATGTTAGACCAAGTGAGAATTCATTTCTACCGATGTCTACAACTGTGTTTTTAAGTGTAAGTCCTTCTGATTGATGAATACTTTGGCATATGCCAGAGACATAGGATTGCCCAAAGTGGTTGCATTTAGGACTTTGATCTTTAAGTACTTTAAGCCATAGATTGAATTTCAAAAGTCAGGCCATGTTATTACCTGTGTGTTACCAAGATCTATGTTTGTGGTAAATTACATCGCAATGGCTCAGTAAATTACACCGTAATTTACTGAGCCATTGCTGAGAGGTCATGTGCATTTGAATTGAAATTACCCTTAGGGTCTGCATTAGAAATTTTATAACCTGGACCACAGATCAAATTTCAGGAATAGGGCCACATTATTATTTCTATCTTACTAAGATCTATGTTTGTGGTAAATTGCATTGTAATTGACCAAGTCATTGTCAAGAAATCATTTTCTTTTTCACTGTCGGATTGAAGTGAACACATAGAACCTCACTGCACATTAATGTGGATTCCTTCCCATTCATAAATCTAACTACCATCCTTTTTTAAATATGCTGTTTTCTCTAAATTAATTTTTGAAGAAAAACATTTAACTTTTAACCTGTAATTGCGTGTTGTCCATTGTAAAGTATATGAAATAATAAGAACCCTGGGGCTCAAGACAGGGATTACAGGCCTAATATATAATTGTACCCTCCATAATCTTGTCATTGCTGTGAATAGTTTTGATTGACCAAATCATGTGTTCATAATCAAAAAGTTTAACAAACTGTTATCAGTGCTCTTGGGGAGTGGTGCAGCAACAGCAACTATATTAGACATTGATTGCCAGTACATTGCCAGTGATAACTGATGTTATTGATGAAATGTGTATGCAACTTGCCACCAGCATCATCCACAATACTCTTTACTGTGGTTCTGCTATCAGAGAAGATTGGGCTCTGGGTCCACACTGACGCTGAGTGTTCCTGTTCACCTTCCTAAATGTGAACAATTCTGAAAATTGACTATAAGATTCAATTCTGGCTAGAGTTTTCAGAGTTATTATTTCTTAGTAGTAGTGATAAATTTCACTGTAATATAATTTTATTAAATGCAAACAAGTTCTTATTCAACATAACTTTCATCAACAATTTTAAAGAGATAAGTGAATTTTTGTCTAGTTTTTTGAATATTCAATCTTTTTGTGCGATTTTGATTATAGAAGCTCAGATCGATAAAAGAATTGCTCTATTTCTCATGTTGAATGCTGATATAAAGTGTTATTGTAGAAGTTATTTATATCCAATAATTTGAAACACTTAAGTTAGAAAAAAAGAGAAAATAATATATTCCAGTTGTTCTTAAAAAAAAAAAAAAAAAATTGAGAAAAAAACCACTTGGTTATAACCATGCCAACCCCGGGTATTCCCTCCCCCTCCACTAAATGTGTGCGACGTAATTCCTCATACCGTAATAATTGACTGAGAAGAAATTTCAAAATGTTTTTATATATATATATACGTAAAATTTAAAGAAACATTAAAAAAAAAAAAAAAGCCTTATATCAGTATTTTACATGTACTTTTTGGCATTGAAAACCATATTTGGATTTTGTATTGGCTAATAAGTATTCACCTAGTTTTAAATTTTCCTATAGATTAACACGAGATTTCGCGATTGATAAAAGGAAATCCATATCAGTGAAGCGTCCCCTTAAGTCATAAAACTTTATTCAACCACCTAGCATGAATTTTATTTATTATATACTTGATTAATTTTTTTAACACAATTTCATCAAACTTCAGATTCAGTTAGTCCTTGATATGAGTTGGCGCTGACGACGTTTTGATGTAAATCTCCTTACAGGTAGCGCTGCTATGCTGCATTTTTCCTGATTCCCGAAATAGTTTTATCTCAAGAAGTAACGCACTGATTTTAATCAAACTTCAGATTCAGTTACCAAGTTGACTTAAGTTGTTGCTTATTAGGTTTTGGTATATATTGCCCAGCAGGTGGCGCTGCTTTGCAGAATTTTTTACGATTTCTGCCATAGTTCTACTCGAAAACAATGCACAGATTTTCACGAAACTTCAGATTCAGTTAGAAGTTGACATAAGTTGTTTGTTGCTGATTAGATTTTGGTGTAAATCATCTAACCGGTGGTGCTGCTATGCTGTATTTTTCAGGAAGTATTAACATGTCTGAGATAGAAGAAAGTTTTGAGGTTGCCACATCCGTCTAGTTTGTTATGTAAGCAAATTTTTCAATACAAAATACTAAGAATAGATTTTTTTTTTGACAGAGGCAAGAAGGGCACAATTTTTTTTTTTTTTTTTGACTGAAGGGCAAGAAGGGTGCTAGTGCTACTTTTTAGGATGGAGGCGCAAGAAGGTTGCTATTTCTTGAATAAAAGGGCAGGCAGTGTGCAGCACCCTCCTGAAACTGTCTGGGGGAAACTCTGACTCAATTCGCTTAGTATTGACAACTTAAGTTGTCAATACTAAGCTAAAGGTCCCTGATTCGAATCCTGGCTTGGACACTTTTTCACTCAGTTGGAAATTTACAACTCATACGTCATTTATTATGCTTTACTCATCATAAGAGTATCTACAGATGTTTACTATAAATGTGATTATATAAATACTAAAATTGACGTTAATGCACAACTTGTAAAATTTGGATTTGAGAGTGAATTTTAATAATGAAACGATTAAGAGAGAAATGAACTTTTTGTCAGGGGAGGGTCTCTAACCCCCCATATTCCCACCGTCAAAGACAATTTTTATTCTGTTTTCCTTCTAATACTCATGTGTACGAAACATACTTAGCTTAGTCAAATTTATCTTCAATTTTCCATTTTCAAAAATGTTGGTAGAAACTTATTTTTGATAATTTAATATTTTTTAATTGTTAAATTTTTGCATTGCTTTTTATGTCGGTATGTTTAAAAATTGTCTTGCACGAGGAGTTCTGGCGAAATATGCTTAGTTTAGCTTATTTCGTGTTAATATTAAGCATTTTAAAAACAGAACTTGACTGCGAAAGCTTGACCAGGGGTGATTATCTTGGGAATTTTCCGAAATTTTAAGGCATTCGGTTCCGAAAATTAAAAAAAGTCGGTCGTGAGTCCGAAAATTTGAACATAAAAAAATATCGCGAATTTCGACAAATTGTCGCCGAAAAAAAAAAAACAATTTCGTCAATCATTCGCAGAAAAAGTTGCGAATTTTGTCAAAGGATTGCTGAGAAAACGCGAATTTTGTCAAAGGTTGCGAAAAAAGGAGCAAATTCCGTCAAAGGATCGCGAAAAAAGGAGCAAATTCCGTCAAAGGATCGCGAAAAAAGGAGCAAATTCCGTCAAAGGATCGCGAAAAAAGGAGCAAATTCCGTCAAAGGATCGCGAAAAAAGAGCAAATTTCGTCAAAGGATCGCGAAAAAAAAAGAATTTCATTAAAGAATCGTGAAAAAACGCGAATATTGTCAAAGCACCGCGTAAAAAAACGCGAATTTTGTCAAAGGATCACGTAAAAAAACGCGGATATTGTCAAAGGATTACGTAAAAAAACGCGAATTTTGTCAAAGGATTACGTAAAAAAAACGCGAATTTTGTCAAAGGATCACGTAAAAAAACGGGAATTTTGTCAAAGGATCACGTAAAAAAACGGGAATTTTGTCAAAGGATCACGTAAAAAAACGGGAATTTTGTCAAAGGATCACGTAAAAAAACGGGAATTTTGTTAAAGGATCACGTAAAAAAAACGGGAATTTTGTTAAAGGATCACGTAAAAAAAGGAATTTTGTCAAAGGATCACGTAAAAAAGGGAATTTTGTCAAAGGATCATGTAAAAAAAGGGAATTTTGTCAAAGGATTACGTAAAAAACGGGAATTTTTGTCAAAGAATCACGTTAAAAACGGGAATTTTGTCAAAGAATCACGTAAAAAAAAAAAAACGGGAATTTTGTCAAAGGATCACGTAAAAAAAAGGGAATTTTGTCAAAGGATCACGTAAAAAAAGGGAATTTTGTCAAAGGATCACGTAAAAAAGGGAATTTTGTCAAAGGATCACGTAAAAAAAAAGGGAATTTTGTCAAAGGATCACGTAAAAAAAAAGGGAATTTTGTCAAAGGATCACGTAAAAAAAGGGAATTTTGTCAAAGGATCATTTAAAAAAAGGGATTTTTGTCAAAGGATCACGTAAAAAAAAGGGAATTTTGTCAAAGGATCACGTAAAAAAAAGGGAATTTTGTCAAAAGATCACGTAAAAAAAGGGAATTTTGTCAAAAGATCACGTAAAAAAAAGGGAATTTTGTCAAAAGATCACGTAAAAAAAAAGGGAATTTTGTCAAAGAATCACGTAAAAAACGCGAATTTTGTCAAAGGAGCGCGGAAAACGCAAATTTCGTTCAAAGATCGTGATACAATGCGAATTTCGCCAAAGGATCGCAAAATTTGTCAAAGGGCTGCGAAAAAAAAACGCATAATTAGCGACGGGAGAGGATCCCCCTGCCTCATCCTCTGCTCTTATCAGGGTTGTAGTGGGTAGCTGCCCGGGTACCCGCCCAGCTGCCCGCCCGGGCTGGGTTTTTTATAAAAAGCCCAGGTAAAAAACCCGGGTTTTTTAAAATATATTTCTGGAAAAGAACAGATGATGCAATTGTTAAGTTTATGGTTATTTTGTTTTATTTATTCACTTCTTTGAATCTTGGAAAATATATTTGTATTAATTTACTTGCACTTTTAGATTGGAAACAATTGGAAAACACACACTTGATAGCTTTACAATTTAAAATTTGTTTGGGTACTTCTTAGTTATCCCGTTGACCAAATTACTGTCCCCAAATTGTAAGATTAAATGCCAATAATGGTTGCCATTAATTAATTAATTGTAAGATTAAATGCCAATAAAAGCATTAATTCGACGTTTTATTTGTATTTTTATTAATGTTTTACTAATTTATTTGATCTTTTGTTATTTAAAATAAAAATTATGTCAATGAGTTAAATTTGGCGAAAGTGGTCGACGGGTTAACTAAGAAGTACCTTTGTTTGTTATTTAAATTAAAGTGATCATATCTATATATGTATTTTAAGAACAGAGAAAAATGGTGAGATCATTATTAAGACTATGAAGTCTTTCCCATCTATTAGACTATGAAGTGTTCACAAAGATTGTATTTGAGATCAGGATTGCCACTTATTTCGGCAATCAAATTTCTTGTGCTTTACTGAGCAAAATATTAAATTTTCCCAGAGTAATTCCTCTGAGAATTTTCAAAATTTCAACGGATAAATTTTGCAAAGTACCAAAGTTTAGTAAAATTCCTTGTTTTTAATACTCATTTTTAAATTCCCTCAGATTTTCTAGTTTTCCCTATACAGTGGCAACTCTGAAGATTATTATTTGTGAGGAAGGTGGAATCATCGTCCACATTTTGGCAATTTAATTTACCCGGGGAAAATTGCCCATTTAACCCGGGTTTTTTAATAAAACCCGCCCGGGCTGGGTTTTTTCTAAAAAACCCGGGTTTTTTACAACCCTGGCTCTTATCCTTTCAGAAAATTTGCTGTGAATTTCAGAATTTTTTTTTTTTACTCAGAATCACCTGTCCTTGACACATTTGTGCCAAAATGTTGCCCCTCCTTTGATTTCTTTCTGGCGGTGCCCATGTCTCTTAATAGTTCAAGTTATCTTGGTATTTTCAAAGATTAAGAGGGCGCAGCCCTTTCCTGAATTCCCATGTGTACCCTCACATGCCTTTTTGCTGATTTTCACTAAAATTATCTCTGGATTCTTGAGCTAAATAATAATTCTTTGTTTTTTTAAACTACTCGAAATTCAGTTGTTTACTCTCTTTGTATGTCAAGATGTCAGTGTTTAGAATCATTTTTCTGATCTTGGGACAGATGGCTAGTCCGCTTTCCGGAGGCACTTTCTTTCTCGGTTGGCGTATTAAAAACCTTCTGTTTTATTTTATCTCGGCTTTATAGAGTACTTACGAAGACGTCTTCTAGGAATAACAAGTGCTGCTGAAAGATATTCTCTTGACCTTTCCAGTTTTGCTTCCAAAGATTGGGTTGTTAACCTTGGTGTGTTTTTGGGGATAATTATTTGAATAGTAGAATGTTTTTGGTCCAATAATTGTCTAATTTCTTTCCATAGAAAGAGGGGAAAAATCCAGAGCATTCTAGCATGTCTTGTGCATTTTAACTTTTTAAGATGATAGTGAAGGAAAAAATGATTAATTAAGAAAGTGGTAATGACAGGAAACAGTTTACCCATATTTTTTTTTTTTTGCAAATCCTGGCTAAATCGTATGCTTGCGCATGCACACACACACACACACAAAATCAGGGTCCGCAAATATCAGGATATTTCCAAAAATATAAAAAATATCCGATATTTTCAAATTAGTCATCTTATACTGATGGTTAATAAATATTTTCAGAATTAATATAAATTAGAAACTAAAACATATTGCACTTAACATAAAAACTTAATAAAATAATGTTCATACACATAATGACGATTTCATTAATTTATCTATTTCTTAATAAAACCTTCTTGAAGCGACCAGGAAAAAACGGAATTTGTTTAATTTTCTTCAAAGAAATGGGTCGCTCATGGAGGGAGTTCAACTAGGATGGTCTCTAAATGGTGGTAAAATTAGTATTGAACCTATGGGAATAAATTTCATTCCATGAAAAAATGGTCGTTCAGGGAGAGGTGGTTGCACAGGGAACTTTCACTGTATTTTTGTTACAAATAAACAAATTTTTTGATGTACCTTGTTGTACCTTTACTAGAACATATCTTTTCAGAAACCGAAAAAACATAAATTTGGTAATTTGCTCATCAAACACTTAGAATTTAGCGGTAAACATATGTTTAGCTTTAGCCAGCTTGGTAAAGTCCGTTGACAAGGTAGGCTTGGTATATTAAAGATTAATAAATACAAGAGTGCTATCGCAATACAAAATCGGATATAAAGTAACATTTAAACGGAGGGTGGTTTTGGTGTCTGGGAGTCATAATCTGTGAAAATATACCGAAATTATCTGAAATTGATATGTAGCTTTTTGTAATAATAAAAGCTACCTAAAAGGAACAAAACTGCAACCATTAATACATGTCATTTGCCATTAATACACGTTTGACTTGAGGCCGACCAGTCGAACTTAAAATGCGACTATTCGTTTTTTTGGTGGGGAGGGGGGGAGGGGTGGATTCTAGAATTATTGAAAGAAATGGGGTAGGAAAATAAAAGTACAGAATAAGAGTGATAATTTTGGCGAACAGGGAAGGGGGCTCGTACATAATTTCGTGATATTAGGGGTGAGCGGGGATGGCGACATCAAATGATCAATTGCTAGGTTGAGCCTTTTCTTTCATTGTGCGAGTTATAGGCCTGAATTATAAATTATTTTAGCCTGTTATAGTTTATAATTATTATTATTCTAGCCTGTTATAGTTTCACTAAAGTCTGTCTTTGTCAGGGTTCGTAAATATCGTGATATTTTTGAAAATATCAAAAATATCCTATATTTTGTTATATTTCCGATATATACCTGATATTTTCAAAGTGACCAACTTACTGTTGATAAGTATTTTCAAGCATAATGTAAATTAGAAACTAAAGCACATTGCATTGAACATGAAAACAATATTCTAAAAATGCATTTTTCTTTTCACTATTGAAAACAGAAACAATTTGCTTTATACATACAAAAAAACAGAAAATAAAACTGTAGGATTTAGTATCAAGAAAATTTTAGATTTTATAAAACAAAATTTTAAATGCAAAAATAGTATTTTTCTAATTGAAAAATTAACATAAATGTGATCTTGTCTTCTTTTTAATTCCCTAAGTACAGTTTAAGCTTAACTAAAAGCAGAAAAAATTCATTTTAAATGAAGCTATAAATAACTGATTATCTAAATTAGACAATTTAACTTTTAATGGTTGTTCTGCATTATGTACCACATAATTGTTAGTTCTACATTTAAAAATACAAGCTTCAAACATAGAGCTTGGGAAAGATATTTGATTTCTTTGGCTAAAAAAGTCCCTGCCAGAAACAATAGTTCTTTATGATCATATTTGTAGTATATAATCTACAGAGCAACAGTCAATAACAGTTGAAAATTTCATTTACACTTATTTTGACTGAAAATATCAAAAATATCTTGCACAGTGAGATTTTGAAAAAAGTAAAATATACAAAATATCAAACACCTTGATATTTTGAAAATGAATATCAAATATCCTGATATTCTGAAAATAAATATCAAACGAAAATATCGAAAATAAATACCTTGATATTTTGAAAATAAATATCGGATGTATATCAACGAACCCCGGTCTTTGTAACCGAAAATTCAACATCCTTTGTTTTGTGTCTAACTTTTTGTGTTTTTCGCGATTATGGTTAAAAATTTCGCGTATCCGATTTGGCCTGACATGTGACATGTATACCTGGGCGTTCGCGTATCCTTGGTTGGGAACCACTGTTTTAGAGTAACTTTGAAAAAATAATTACCAACTATCTTGTTTTTTCTTAGAGGAAAAATTGATTCCGTTTACTTAGTTTGCTTTCGTTAGATATTTGTGCTGTGTGAAATTTAGTCAGTAAATGCCAAAGCGTGGGTAATAACTTGTGGGTAGTATTGAATTGGTTATCTTATCTTTGTAAATACACTTGGTAGATCTTGTCATGTTAAAATGCTTTGAATAAATAATAGAAAACTTCTTTGTATAGGGAACGAGCATGCATATAACCCAGTTGCATTTCTTTGGCAGTAAAAATATATCTGATTGAGGCAGGGATCTGTTTTGGAAAAAATTGGGTCCTTTAAAGGACCCTTCACAAAATTTTTCTTTTCAAAACAGGACCCTTCACAAAATTTTTCTTTTCAAAACAGGACCCTTCACAAAATTTTTCTTTTCAAAACAGGACCCTTCACAAAATTTTTCATTACAAAACAGGACCCTTCACAAAATTTTTCATTACAAAACAGGACCCTTCACAAAGCTTTTTACCTTTTTAAAAAGGACCCTTCACAAAATTTTTGTCTTAAAAATAGTCCTTTTACAAAATTTTTCCAGCTCTAAACTGAATCTTTCACAAATCTAATCATTTAAAAGTAAAATTTGACCTGTCACTTTTACATATATAAAGAAAGAACAGTCGACTCTGTGAAATCCGCACACGTAGGGCATTCCTTTAAAAATTCTGTGTTCAAGAAGTATATCTAACATTTTGAAAAGTTTTCGACTTTTGTCGTCATTTACAAAGTTAAGTGTAATTTAAAATTGCTCAAAACGAGAATTTGTTACTGCCGGACGTGTCTTTATTTGTGACATGACATATTCCCTTTGGCGGACAGTCCAGTTATTATGCACTTTCTGCTGTCCTCAATAGCTCAGGTGTGTTTTCAGTACGTAAACTAATTTTTCTTATTTTTAGAAGCAGCTCGTAAATTATACCGTTTCATCGGTAAATAAATCATGTCAGCAATCGAAAACTTATTTTCTTTTTACTTATTTTCCACGACAGGTGTGTGAACGATATTACAATTGGAATAGAAACAAATTTGATTTTGAAATTTGGCTAGATTTTTCTGGAACATAATTCGCGAACATAGGCGTTAAATGTTGAAATAAATGCTAATTTTCAAGCTATTAAGAATTCGAAATCTTAATGTTAAACACCCTGTTTCTTCTATTAAAAAAAAAAAAAAAATGTAGTTTATAGGTTATGAGAAAACTGTCTACATTGTCTTTTGAAACTATAATGCAAAATTAATTTTCAGATTGACAGTTTATAATTTAATTAAAACTTAAACATATAAGTCAGGCTTGTTCTTTTTCTAAAATTGATAATTGTGAGACGTTTAAAACAGTGTTACCTAGCTGTTTTTTTATGATTAAAAAAATATTTGATGAAAGATTAGGAAATTATAGTAATCTTCGCTTTATTTAATGACACACATTCAATGATTAAATAATTCCAAGACTAAAAGTTGGAAAAGTGGTATATACTATTTTGAATAGAAAAAATTCTCAATCTGGCAACACTGCTTCAAAGTGTATATTTTTGAATTAAATTGCTTGAGCTATATGCATGAGCATTATAGGTCAAAATTGGGAAATTTCATTAGTGGCCACTGGCCGGTAGGACTAATTTTTAAAGTGGCCACTTTCTTTAAACTAGCGGCCACTTTTTTATTTCAAAATGCTAAACACTAAAATTTCTATAAGTATTAATCTAAAATTGAGTAACCCAAATAAATATGTTAATATAAATATATTGGAACCAAAAAAAGTAGAATCCTTGATGAAATACAAGAAAATTTTTTTATCTCCTTGTAAAAAGTGACCGGAAGGTAGCCGCTGATAGACAATTTTTCACTAGCCACTTTTTTTCATTTACTGGGCCGGTGGCCAGTGCTAATTTTGACCTTTAATGAGCATATTTGCATGTGCTAGATGCTACTGGTATGTCTTTTATAAAAGAATTTTTCAGCTTATCAGTTTCAAAAGATAACTATCTCTACTGATGATTTTTTTCGTGTCGTCGTTGTCAAACCCGCGAATTCAATCAGTCTTCATTTAAAGGAAAATCTTGGCAAACTGTTGACTTTGACAAATCTTTACACGAAATATTTTTTACAGGAAATGTCTAGGATAGAACAAGTGAAATTTTTATTTATATTGCATACGCGAAGTGCAATGGAAGGAAATAGTTGACATTTAAATAGTTAATAATGGAAATATATTTGCTGCAAAGAAAGAATATCCTTGATTTCTGTTGTCAAGTTTGATGTTGTGCCTATTTTTCTCTATATACGCTTTTCATTTGTTTATTTTGTGTCGTAAATAAGTGCATGACATGCTCAATATACCATGCTTAAAGGACTTTATCGATAAATATATAAATCATTTTATATATTATAGATTTCAACGGAAATTTTCAATGAATTGCATGCACCCACCCCCACCCCTCCCCAACAAAGAAAAATAAAACCCCGAGCACTGGCTATAACTTGAGTTGTAATTAATGCAAAAGTAAACTTAAAGTCCATTTTAATGCAGTATGAAATATAGTAAATTTCCTATTATTCGTCACTCTATCAACCGCTATCCTCGGTTAACCGTCACCTCACACCTATATATTTATTATTATTATTATTGATCAAAAACGAACATTGGCCTGACATTGTTGATAGCACACAAGATGATAAAGCACCTATATAGTGATGATTTGGAGATATTGACCTTGGTGTCGTCAAACGTACTTATGTTTAAAAAGTATTTCTGCGGATGAATTCACCGACTGGTTTGACTGTGACAAGAATGATATTGGTTATGAAAAATTAACGGATGTCGAAGTTATTCAAAATGTTTTGATTCCAGAGAAACCTGAAATGGTTGAATGTGATCATGGAGGACTGAATACTAATCTGTATAGCTCCATGAATGTGATCATGGAGGACTGAATACTAATCTGTATAGCTCCATGAATGTGATGAATCGGGGAATGATGATCCAGGAGTCAGTCATGCAGACGTGAAAATTATGCTCTTTATAAGTGCAGTCAGGGCTTAATTTCTAACAAAAAAGTACCTGAGCCCTAATATTCTGTGGTGCCGGTTATAGGTCAAAACTGGGAAATTTCAGTAGTGGCCACTGGCCGGTAGGTAGGACTAGTGTTTTAAGTGGCCACTTTCTTATTTAAAAATACTAAACAGTAAAATTTCTATAAGTATTAATCTAAAACTGAGTAGCCCAAATAAATGTTAATATATGTTATATTGGAACCAAAAAAAGTAGAATCCTTGATGAAATTCAAGAAAATTTTATTCTCTCCCTGTAAAAAAGTGGCCGGAAGGTGGCCACTGATAGACAATTTTTCACTAGCCACTTTTTCTCATTTACTGGCCCTGTGGCCGGCGGCTAGTGCTAATTTTGACCTTTAGTGCCGGTACAACAACCGTACCGCCCCCCCCCCCCCCCTGTCACTCCAATCTGCATATTTATATTTCGTACATTTTTTGCAAAATTTAAATATTTTTTTTTTCTTTAGCAAAATAAAAAATTTAAACATATCTATCGGAATATACTTAGCTGCCAACTATTCCACTTTTTATTTCACTCCTTCTAAAAAGTAAACTTTGCCGAATTTTAATGTTAATCAATTGCAGAATTCTACGATTAAATAGGGTAAGCATTATGATTAGGAAAGAGTGTTAACACATAAAAGGGACAGTTCGCAGCTATGCATTTTTAAGAAAAAATGAATGAAATTTACAGAAATTAATATTTATATGCTGAAAAATGGAACAATGTTTTACAATTTCCTATGAAAGGTACATATCGTAAACTATAATCGATTCCTTCCGCATAACAATCCTTTGTGGTGAGTCCCTGAAAATCAGATTAAATTAAAAATTTGACACCGTTATCGGAAAGAATCGATACTTTTATAGAAAGAGGGGAAACACTGCTCGATTGCTTTCTATCAGAATAACAATACACTGCAATTATATACAAAATAAATAGAAAAGTGATCTCGTACGCAGTAGAAGACAAAAAATCTCAAACGAACAAAGTCTCAAGCTGATGCTCGTTTGCTAAAACTGAAAATGTTCTTTTCAGGTTAGATACCTTAAAGAAAGAAGAAAAACCCAGCCTATATTAAAAAAAATTATCCTACTGTCACAAAAGAAACTCGAACTGAAAGCAATTGATTGTTCAGTCTCTCGAGTGGCGCCGTATCAACATGACGCCGACATAAATTTGAAATAGAAAAACACGATTTCTGTTTCCCCTTCATTCTGATCAAAATAGCTTTAAAATGATTTGAAGTAGATTACAATACGTAATTTTAAAGGAGGAAAAGTTTTTTTTTTTTTTCTATACATGAATAAATAAAAATTTTAAATGTAATACAGAATGAGCTCGAGGAAGTCAAAGCTTAAAAACTGATATAAAAATTGAGTCCGTTTTCTCCTACGTGTGCGACACTGTACGTCACATAAGTGTTTTGGTAAAAAAGAATGCAAAAGCTTGGAGATGGGAAGGAAAGGAAAAGGTAATTTAGGCTTCGGTTTTTCGGAAGCGCTATTGCACTAAGCTCCGGAGCCCTGTATTTATGAGCTCCGGTGAATTTCGACCAATATTTAAATATTTACTAAAAACAGAGAAGTACCAGAGCCGGGCTCCGGTGGGCTCCGACGCAAATTAAGCCCTGATGGCAGTGCATTAATTGGTGTGAGGTGCAGTTAGATATAGTAACCTTGAGGTGCATGAGGAACCCGATACAACTTAAGTACTTTTATCACGCTGAGTTTGTAATCTTGGTGCAGTAAAAGCGCAAGCAAAATGGAAACAAAAATGTATAATGGATTACTTTGGATGGAAACATCAATATCTTACTACATATTTTATCTGTAAAATTCTCTGTTGATTCCTTTTTAACAATTATGCTTTTTATTAACGAAAGTACACAATAAAACTAGTCGGATGTACCAATCCCAAAACTTTCTTCTATCTCATACATGTTAATACTTCAAAATTCGCTATCACACTGCCAAAATTAAATGGCAATCTATGAATCTCATGAGGATTCTAATGATATGGAATTCCATGCATTAGTTCTTGAGATATGACTATCGCTGAAATCTTCTAAATCCAGCAAAATGCTGCCTAGCAGCGCCACCTATTGGGTGATATATACCAAATCCTAATCAGCAACAATTTATGTCAACGTCTGGCTGAATCTGAAGTTTGGAGAAAATCCATGCATTAGTTTTTGAGATAGAGCTATAGCGAAAATCGTGAAAATTCCTGCATAGCAGCGCCACCTATTGGGTGATTAACACCAAAACTTAATTAACAACTTGTATCAACATGCATCTAAATCTGAAGTTAGATGAAAATTCGTCCATTAGTTCTATAGGTAGAGCTATTGAGGCAATCGTGAAAAATGCAGCACAGAAGCGCCACCTGTTGGGCAATTTACACCAACACATAATCAGTAGCAAGTCCTATCAGGGACTAACTTAACCTGAAGTTTGATGAAAATCCGTGCGTTAGTTCTTAAGATAGAGTATTGAGGTAATCGTGTAAATCCTGCAAAATTCATCAAACAGCGCCACCTGTTGTTCGATTTACACCAAAACGTAATCAGCATCAATTCATATCAAGGACTAACTAAATCGGAAGTTTGATCAAAATCCGTGCATTAGTTCGTGAGATAGAGCTATTGCGAAAATCGTGAAAAATGCAGCATAGCAGCGCCACCTGTTGAGCGATTTACACCAAAAACTAATCAGCATCAATTTGTATTAGGAACTAACTGAATATGAATTTTTATTAAATTCCGTGCATTAGTTCTTGAGATAGAGCGCCCACAAAATTTATGTCACATACACACAGACTGACTCAGAGTCACAGACAGACATTTTGTAAAAACATGTTTTTTGGAATATCTGACCCCTAAAACGTGTAAATCCGTCGAAAACCGGAATTCGAAAATTTTCATGAATCCAATACTTTCTTCTTGTAAAGATAGAAGAAAGTAAAAAAGAGAGTTCTTTTTTTATAAACTGACAAATAGAAATGTAATTTTTGTAACGATCTTGCACTGTCTTTCGATTATCCGCCATACCGCCCAGTGACGGATAATCCGAAGTTTACCGTACATTGTAATCGCGTATGGTTTATTTAATGATAAAGGGTCGTCTACATAGGGTTGCAACTTTTTTGTCTTGTGAATTTAGTCTTCTTTCTGTTTGGAAAAGACGGTGGTAAAGTTATTTATCTCTTTCTGATTATAACTGTACATTTCGCTTATTTTTGCATTGATAAGAACTCTAGTTATAGCCACCATTCGGATTTTGTTTTGGGGTTATTTTTCAATTTGGAAATATTTAGTCCAAATAAATAGAAGGTTGAAAGGTCGTTTAAGTCGTAAGATGAAAGGGAAAATGTTGATATAGATTCGGATAATCGACGCTCTAGTTACGTTTCGCACTCTTTTTAGCCATAAAAAACAACGTTACGTTGTATAAGACAGCCGTAAAACAAAGCAGATATATCATTGTATGGTTAAATACTCTACTGCTATTTTTTTAACTTCTAAGCATAGCACATTTTCAATTTTTATACCGTCGTATTGGGGGGGGGGGGGGGGGGAGGTACTTTTAAACACAATTTGTTTGAAAACTGCATCTCGATTTATTTTTGAGATATTATTATTATTATTATTATTATTATTATTATTATTATTATTATTATTTTTTTTTTTTTTTTAGTTTTTAGCGCCATTTGTTTAATTTTGGCAACTCAAATACTCCATTTCTGTGGAAAGTAAAGGGAAAATAGTAATTATCTTTTTGTTGCCATTTTCCCATAACAACTTTTAAAAAATGGTAATTAAAATATATGCTATTTTGAGAAAATATAAATGAACGGTTTCTGATAAAACATGGAGTTATTATAAATCAAATTTAATTTTAAGTATGTGTATTAATATTAAAAACAAATGAAGGCATATGAATCATTAGATAGACGATTTTTTTTGTCGAGTTTCTTGAATGACGACATCTTTTTTTTGGATTTGTTTATTATTCAGCGATAGTGACGTCCTATGCGTACTTTACGAGGCTAACGAAAAAGACAGGCAACCGCGGTGTATTCCATGTCCTTTTTTTTACAGACCGCTAGAGTGACGTCAGGCTCTTTTCGCACACCTTCATTGGTGCATTCCAGCATCACGTGACTCCAGCGGTCTGTAAAAAAAAGATACGTGGAATACACCGCAGTAGCCTGTCTTTCTCGTCAGCCTCGGTATTTTACTGTAGATGTTGTTTAAAACTGGATCGCAAATGAAGAATTCTTCAGCGGATGCGGATGACGTCATTTTATATAAAATAAAAGCGCGTGTTTTAAGTCTTAAAACTGAAATAGGTTTTGTACTATCTATCTATATATTTTTTCATTGGGGGGCGACACTAAATTCTGAAAAAGCAGAATTCTTGTTTTCTACCTTCTCCCAAGCGGTGTTAACCTTTTCCGGCGCTGTGTCCTTAAAAAAGGACACCTAATTTTAATTCCAAAACTGACAAACGGCACCAAGAATATTTAACTAAAATTTTCTTATTGTAATGTACATGAAAATAAGCAAGTTCGTATTGTCTAATAAATTCGTTTATAAATTGCGGTGTCAGTCCATTATTTCATCAATTTATAAACAGAATTACTCCGTGCCGGTAAGGGTTAAAATAATAATAATAGTCTACGGTATGTTACGTAAGCATTTAACCGCAGATGATTTAAAGTTTCCTGTTTTCTGAGGTACAACTGGAATATCCTTAAGATTAGTGGAATAAACTTTAACAAGTATTTCTGTACACGTGTTTACTTAAATCTTGCGTTCCTGGAAAACCTTCTCAACGGTGTAATGAAATTTGCTATACAAACAAGGCAGCAAAGAGCATTATTAAAACACATCTCTCGTTTATTTCGGCCCACGCTGTCGTATATTGATTTTAAAAGTTGAATGGACTGGTTAAATTTAGACTACACTATTCTAGCCTTGTCTGCTGTGAGTGGGTGAGTACCGTAAGCGCTTTATTTTACTCTGGTTCTTTTATAGTTTGCTATTTTATACACATTTATACTTTGAGTGTTTCTTGATTGTAGAAATCGAACATTATTTTATGGTAACAAATAGGAGTCTGAATTTGTTTAAGGGGGCAGCAAGACCTTTTAAACTTTCAAAAAATCAGTTTTCGGTTTTTGTTTTATTCTGAATTTTTTAATTTTTTTAAACAATATGCAAAAAGCCCCATTCAAAAATCTGCATTATTTCTTGAGTTATAATCATTTAGACTATGAGTATAATTGAAGATCCGTAGATATAGTAGGAGAGCTGTTGAACATTTTTGAGTAGGTATTTGAGGCACCCTGAAAATTTCTGCAGCACTTCTTTTGTAATGCCTGAATACAAAATCGAATGTCTGGCTGAAGGATCGTGGCCCAAAACCTGTGCCAGACACGTGTCAAGTGCTATTTTTTGACACTACCCCAAAAAAGTATTTGAGGCACGCTGAGATTGAAACAGAATAATATTTATACTTAGAAAAAAATATTTTGAAAATGACAGACACTTTAGTCGTCCCAAAAACTGTGCCAGACACGTGTCAAGTGCCATTTTTTGTCTGGCACTGGTTTTGGGCCACGATCCTTCAGCCAGACATTCGATTTTGTATTCAGGCATTACAAAAGAAGTGCTGCAGAAATTTTCAGGGTGCCTCAAATACCTTCCCTAAAATGTTTAACATCTCTTGGACTAATATTGAAACTTTAAAACGCATTTTCCCAGATTAGTAAATTTGGAGATTGCGCGTACGGTTACTTTCAAACTAGGTAAGCTTCAGCTTTAAAAAATCACGTTTTTATTTTTTCGCACTTGAAAAACTTGAAAATTTTTAATTTATTTTTATTTTGTGCTAAAATTAAATTTTAAACAAAACTTTTTGCGGATATTTTGGTTTTAATTTAGAAGTAGGTGTGTTAAGATTCTATTTTGTTCAAAAATTGTTTTCTATATGCATAATTTAGAGTTTTATCATGCGCGCGCAGCACTTGATGATTTTAATTCACTCGTTAGTGAGATGAATTTTTAAAGTTTAAAATTTAAATATTAATTTTGTATATACAACATTTTTTTTTTTCTGGATAATACAGTTAAGGATATATACTTTAGGTAGAAATGGAAAACAAAAATCTTAATTCAATATTATTTGTGTTTTGGTACTTTGAAATTGTAATACAGTAAAATATATTTGGATCATTTCTAGTATAAAATATTCTCATACACTAAAGTATTTTAAATACCCCCCCCCCCCCCACACACACACACCTTTTTTTTTTTCTTTCTCATGTAGGACTCGTAATATGTAATCGTATTTCCATTCTTGCAAGGGAAACAAAATGCTGATGTTTCATTTCTGTAATAAACGTGACTTTTTCCTTTCGAACTTCAGTCATAAAAATGTTGCCCTTTTCTTTTAATCAAATTCATCATCTAAATATAGGATCCCCATTTTCTTTTTTTGTCGACCACAGGAGCGTTACGGAGGATTATCATTAACTTAGAGAAAGGCGAAAGGCAAATACCCGTTTTGTTTTGTTACACGTATTTTGCGTTAGAAATAGTATATTGTCTCCTTAATGTCTGTTTTTTCCGCCTTGAATTTTTATTTTCTCCTTTTTGTTTTCTATGCTTTTTACCGAGCAGACGATGTCTGACAAAAATAATTTACTTCTAGGTTATTTCAATTCAATGTAGTATCATTACGGCATTAATATTGATTCTCCAAAGGTGCGTTTACAAGATGCTGGCGTATGTTGCAATTTACTCGACTGTCGAATCTTTCCTACTTTTCCTACAAGTACCTAACCAGAATCTCGCAAAATAAATCTATTGCTAAGTTTAGCAGAAGTTTCTATGCGATTAGTTTAATTGAATAGTGTTTGTCAATGTGTTTTATGTAGAAATTGTTTGGTTTATTAGCATGCTGTACTATATTTAGTATTGCTCATTGATTAAAAATAAGTATCATAAGTAAATTTATAGGATTTCTTTGCTTCTGTTACCAGATAAGTTCTAAATGTGGCATAGAAAAAAAATATTGAATATTATATTGTCCATAAGTTTAGTATGTGTACTTTGAAATTTTAAATAATGAACTATATTCTGATTATAAATTTGATTATCATGAAAAGGAATTTTTAAAATAATTCTTAAGTATTTTTTCGTTAATTGATTGTACTTGAATAAGCCTATTTAACGAGAAAAATATTTAACTAGCCACCCCCCCCCCCCTTAATGAAACATTTGCATATATATCTACGAAAAGAAAAATGTTCTTTTTAATTTTTTTTTCATGTAATCATATTGCTATTCTCGTAAATAAAACGGAATGTTGATACTTTATTTCTGTAGTAAATATAACCCCTTTCCTGATTTTGCAGTCTTGCTGCTGTTTTCATAGTAGAAGCACGCCTTCTTTCCGCCTGACGAAGAAAGGCTCGAATCTTTCGAAAGGCCTAGCGCATTTAAAAGTTTATGATGGTGTTTTAAGATCTTTTATTTCTTATATACACAGTAAAAAAAAACCTCAAATTGACAGAAAAAAACTGAATTTTAGCACCAGTGGAAAACCGTTTAATTTACAAAAAATATCTAATTTTTCATTAAAACAGTTTTTTCTCTCAAAAATATAGATTTTTCCTGTAAAAATTACAAAATCCTATTTTTTTACAGAAAAAAACTTTTTCTTTAAATCAGTTTTTTCTGTAAAAAATACAATATTTTTCTGTAAAAATTGCAGATTTTTTTTTTTTTTTTTTAAGTGTAGGGTCGTCCATTTTCTTTCTTCTTCGACCACAGGAGACCCCCAAATTTTTTGCTCAACAGCGCGAAACTTTCCGACATATTTTCTTACTCATTTTAAACGTAAAGGCACAAAATTGGCATACATCTATATTGCAGCGATTTGGAATCTAATAGCGTTTTCCATTTTTTGATAAATAATTTACCGAATTATAAGCGATTCTTGCCACGTGATGACAAGTCCCCCCCCCCCCCCCCTACTCGCGCTGCCGGAATTCGGTTCGAAGCACCCACTTTTATAGTATTTTCTGAAAGATCTTCTGGCTTTATTAAAAAAAATGGAAAACGACATTTGATTACATAGTTTCTGAATAAGAAACACTAGCCAATTTCGTGCGTTTCCGAACAAAAATGAATTCATAAAAGTTCCAGAAAATAGCTTCTTCCTATTTGAGAACAGCCTTAACTTAGAGCATGGCAAATACCCTTTTGTTTTGATTTGCTGTTTGTATTTCGAATTATAAATAATGTATTTGTCTCCTTGATGTCTATTTTTCGCCTTGAATTTTTATTTGCCCCAAAGCGGACGATGTCTTTCAAAAATAGTTTACCTCCAAATTAACTACAACTCATTTATTACAAAATTAATATTGATTTTTTCAATGAATGCTGAATTCATTGAATAAAAACTGTTCAAGGTTGCATTTACAAGATGCTGCCGTCTGTAATTTCTAGCTATTTTTGAACTTACTATTATTTGAAACATGTAAGAGAAAGTTTTTAATGGTTAAAATAAAATGAAAAATGCTTACATTAAAATCTTAGTCGGAAGACGCTGTAAAAATGTAGCCACGTTTATTTTATTTTATTTATTTATTTATTTATTTGCATTCTTTTATTAGAATGTATATAGGATTTTTTTTTTTTTTTTTCAAAAATGAATTTTTTAGAGGAAGGGACGCTATATACTTGTTAACCCCGACCCGCCTCCACTTTTCCTTTGTAATCCAGCGCCTGTGTCTACGATTTCGATCTAAATTACACTAAAATTTTAATTGAAATTATCTAAAATTTTTGGAATTGATAGCATGAAAGAGTTCTCTGCATGTTATATGAATGAGAAGCCTTCTTCAACTTTTATCTTTACGTAAATTATGCATGTTTTGCAGTTTTACCTATACATTTTAATGTATCGTGACTAAAAATGCTTTTTAATATTAGCGAATTATTGTATTTCTTAACGAATTTCAAGAATAACGGTATTGAACGAATAATACCGTGACTGGTTTTTTTTTTATGCTTCATAAATAAACATGCATATACTACAAATCATTGCATGAATATTCAACACTCATCAAAGAAACAATGTTTTTGCATTGATGAAGCAATTGCTTATTAATTTCCGTTGCGTGTGCGTTTTTCTTCATAAATTTCCTCGCACTCCATCTCTGTTCATCTGAGAAAAAAATAAAATAACCAACTGTTGCTTTTAACCTATTCTTTCCCCTTTTTATGCGGATAATTTTCTTGGGTCGTGGCTAAATATAACTGTACTTTTTAATTTTCGAGATTTCAACTGTTGGTTTTCGTATAGAATGATTACTTGGAAAGATTGCAAGTGTTTGCCTTGCGGATTTTGCTTTTGGTTTCTGAGTTATTCAGGTCAAACACCTGCGAGATCAGAGGAACCGCAGTTCAAGGTGTTTACTACTCACCAATTACAAATGCACTTTTTTTTTTGCATTTAAATGATGAATGAGGGTAGCAAATGAATATAACGGTAATTAGTCATTTTGTTTTAAAAAATTAAGTTTATCTTTGTTATATATCTACTAGCTGCGTGGCTACCCGAAGTGTTGCATTCACATTGCATGAGCTCTTCAGATTCCTTAAGGTTGTTCTCCAATCCTAAAGGGCAACTTTGACATAAGTTTTAATTTATTTTTGTTCGGAACTGCATGAAACTAGCAGGTGTTGTTCGGAAACTATGTGGGTCATTACACGCCAAATCAACCAGTGACTCAACCTGACCATTTCAGATTTCAATGAAACTGTCAGGAATCATTGTCCCTGATGATATATATGAGAATATATTTTTATAATTTGTTTTATCTCATTAAATTTTCATACAATTATTTAAATTTTGAAAAATCATCATTTTTTGGCTTGCATAAATGTTTTCAATTTTGAATTTTTCAAGTTCTATCAGCCGTATATAGTTCTATAACCCCTCATTTTAAAGAGAATTTAATAAGGTTTGATTTGATATGCAAGTTGACTATGCTTCATTAAAAATAATAATTTTTAATTTTTTTTTAAATTTGAAATTAAAAAAATTTTTAGATAGTGTTTTTTAAAAATGAAAAAAGTATGTTTTATGTAATATTATAAGCTTAAAATTTTGAAATTTTTAGAGTGGGATCTCCATGGGTTCAGGAGTTATGAAATAAAAGCTAAAGTTTACCATACAAAAAAAATAAATAACAAAATAAGTTAGTCAGATTATCATTTGTATTGTAATATTTAGCTTTTATTTAATAACTCCTGATCCTATTGAGATCCCACTATAAAAGTTTCAAAATTTTAAGCTTATAATATTGCATAAAACATTTTTTTTTCGAAAATTTTAAAAGGCACTATCTAAAAAAATTTTAAATTTCAAATTTTTAAAAAATTAAAAATTATTTTTAATGAAGCATAGTCAACTTGCATATCAAATCAGACCTTTATGAAATTCTCTTTAAAATGAGGGGTTATAGAACTCTCTACGCCTGGTAGAACTTGAAAAATTCAAAATTGAAAATATTTATGCAAGACGACAAAAAATGATTTTTCAAAATTTAAATACCGTATTATAAGTCGAGGAATTTCTGACAATTTTCGGTAAGCAAATTTGGGGGGTCGACTTATACGCAAGTCAGTTAAAAAAGCAAAAACAAAAACTTCGAATACTGCAAAAATATGGCATTTTATGTGTATGAATAGAAAAAGAATATATAAAATATACAAATAATAATAATTTATTATTTAAAAAAATTTCAATGATTTGTTTTTGTTAACTTACTACCTTTTTGCACTGGCAAGTGAAATCTTTGGTTTGATTTTGTGCAAAATTGAAGCAAAAAGTTAGGGGGTCGACTTATACGCGGGTTTTTGATTTTTTCCAGAATTTGCATTCGAAAGTTAGGGGGTCGACTTATACGCCAGTATATACGGTAATTAATTGTATAAAAATTTAATGAGATAAAAAAAATTAAAAATATATTCTCATTTAGGGACAATGATTCCTGGTAGTTTCATTGAAATCTGAAATGGTCAGGTAGAATATTGAAATTTTTTGTTTGATTTTGCATGGAATGACCCATGTCATCGAGCTGTTTTTTTGCAAACGCAATAGATCTTTCAGAAAATAGTGTCAAAGTGGGCGTTTTGAACGGAATTTCCGCGCGAGAGTAACCACTCAAGGAAGGGTGAAAAAGTCTTTGTGACGTGATCAAAATCATTTATAACTTAATGGGTAATTTATTGCTCAAAATATGGAAAACACAGTTCGATTCCAAATCGCTTCCGTAGTCAGGCCTTCCAATTTGATATATTTCCGTTAAAAATGAATTTGTAAATGTGTCAACGTTTTGCGCTAGTTGAGTAGAGCAGTTGAGAAACAGCCTTAAAGGAAAAGAAAATCCAATATTATTTTGTACATTTAGAAAAAAACTTAACATTAATTTGATTAAATACTGTATATCAAGTAAGAAATCATATTTACAATGTAGTTAGGCAAAAATTTCAAAAATTACGTTTTGGCAGATTACGTATTTTAAGTATATATGCAAAATTTTATTTGTCCAGAGTGTATTGTTCCTTAAGATTTGGTTTCTAATGTCAGAGCTGATGAAATGAAAATGACGCCACTTTGATAAACTTCCAAACAATATTTTAGCTTTTTGAATTAAAATAAATGTAATACAAGAAAAAAAAAATCATGTTTATCGCATAAACCATTTTACTTTTAGCGCCTTTGTGAAACGTTTTAACAGCCCTCTTTAAAAAATAATAAATTGAAAATATAAGCTTTTTTCTTTAAATCCAATTCTTGAAAATAGGGCTCAATAAAAGCTGGGAAAAAAAACAAAAAAACTAGAGAACAGGAATTCTGCTTTTTCAGAATTTAGTGTCGCCCCGGCATTTCCATTACTTCATTTTCTTCTGGTGGACTGGTGGCTTCTATTATTATGAAACAGCCATTATAAATGAAGCGTTAAAAAAAATATGGCCATTTTTTCCCCCCATTCTGACCAGAAAATCGGAGCTCTAACTTTTTACGGCAGCTGTTTCATCTTCACCTAACGCTTCATTTATAATGTCTGTTTCATAATAATAGAAGCCACCAGTCCATCAGAAGAAAATAACTCGGTTAAGCGTGACTCGGATAATCGGGACTCTACTGCAAAACATATTTCAGTTTTAAGACTTAAAGCACACGCTTTTATTTGATGTAAAATGACGTCATTTGCATTAATATAGAAACCTAAAATTAAATATAGTTATCATATCATTTCATAGCTCTCTGTTTTATCATAAATCCTTCATTTATATTTTTCTCAAAGTAGCACGTATTTTAATTAATTTATTTTTATTTAATTTTTTAATTATTTTTTTTTTCTCCATTTTATGAGAAAATGGCAACAAAAAGATACAATTGCTATTTTTCAGCAATTTTTTCTTTACTTTCTACAGAAATGGCGTACTTGAGTTGCCAAAATGAAACAAATGTCGCTAAAAACTACAAAAAAATTAATATTTCAAAAACAAATAGAGATGCAGTTTTCAAATAAATTGCATTAAAAAGTACTTTTTTTTCCCCAATACGATGGTATAAAAACTGAAAATGTGCGATGTTTAGAAATTTAAGAAAATGCTATAGAGCATTTAATTGTACAATGATACATATACTTTGTTTATTGCTAGTGTCTGTAAGCTAACGTTATTTTTTGGCCACAAAATAGGCTGGGAGAAAGAAATAGCATACCGTACCGGGGCTAAAAAAAAAAATCTGGGATTTCTAAATGTCAGTACTGTCGACAGACGATTTTTTTTCCCCTGTAGAAGAAATTGTTTATACGTAAAAATGATGAATAAGTAAAAATATGGTTTTATTTCTTGGAATTTTCGTGGAAATCAAGATTTTTTTTTTTCACATCTTTTTAAATTGAAAATAATGTCCCTTCGAATTTAATGAGAAAATGACGCCAAAAAAAATTTTGATAGTACCTATCTTTTCCCCTTTTTATTTTCTTCTATCTTCAATAGAAGAAAGTATTGTAATCGAAAAATTTTTCGGCTTCCGGTTTTCAACGGATTTACACGTTTTAGGCAGGGTTGCAAAAAAGCCGGCTAAAATTAAAAAAAGCCAGGCCGGTGGCTTTTTTTGGTTTTAACCGGCTTTCTTTGGCCAAAATTGGCCTTTTTTGGCCATAATTGGCTTTTATACAATGAAGCATTGTAATTATAAACTACACATTTTAAAGTGACTTTTAATTAGTTTTAATGACATTTAATTGATTTCGAGTTTAATAAGTAACCCAATTTCTCAATAATGAGGACATTAATACTGAAATAAAACTTAGATGGTTTTGCTAGTGATTTGCAGTCAGAATTGCAAATATGTCAGCTAAATTTTAAAAGGGCCATACCAACTGCCAGTTTTTCCTTTTTACTGCTTTATAAAATTAAAGAGGACAATGGTTACTTAGTTACATGTTTTATTACTTAATTAATTACACTTATGTACCACTCTCTTCAAACATTATGTCCTTTCTAATTTCTCTTTTAACAATTATAACTTAATCTCTCCATATAGACACATAAGAATGTTTCCATTTTGATGTGCTACATTTT
Organism: Maratus speciosus; assembly: GCA_963932465.1. NCBI lineage: Eukaryota > Metazoa > Arthropoda > Arachnida > Araneae > Salticidae > Maratus > Maratus speciosus. The sequence goes on along the minus strand of OZ010790.1, from coordinate 575,945,141 downwards.
GTCATTAATTAAATATAATCTTTAAAATGTGTAGTATATGTGGTGCTATGTAACATAAAATTTCAAAACACCAATTTGGAGCCTAACTTATATTCTTTTCAATGTCTATATATATATATAATTTTTTTTTTTTTTCTAGACATAATGCCTTCACAGTTGCCTTCTAGAAGTTGTATAAAGACTTATTTATTTGACAAAATTTAATAGAAATCTATAATTTTTTCAGTAGAATATATTTATAAGTGTATTAAAAATTAATTGATCCAAATTTAAAACCAATTAACTGTGAACAAACTTTTAAAAATAAAAACCGGCTTTTTTCAATAAAAGCCGGCTTTTTTTAAGTGGTTAAAACAAAAAAAAAAAGCCGGCCGGCTTTTTTTGGCCTGGCTAAAAGCCGGCAACCCTGGTTTTAGGGGTCAGAAATCCCGCCAACCCCCCCCCCCCCCCCCCCCAAAAAAAAAAAAAAAAAAAAAAAAAAAAAATTATACGAAATCTTTCTCTGTGTGTCGTCATTGTACCATCGAAAAGTGTATGAAGTTATGCATAAAATTGAATCAAATTGTTTGTGTATGTTTTGGCTATGGCTATCAGATCCTCACTGAATCTGAAGAAAATTCCGCCGGAAGCGGGCGCTATAATTGCGATGTTTGTGCTATTTTCATTATTGTGCCCTCGAAAAGTGTATGAAGTTATTCATAGAATTGAACCAAATTTTATGTTTTTGGCTACGGCCAGCAGTTTCTCTTTGAATTTGAAAATATTCCGCCGGAAAAGGTCGCTGTAATAGTGATTTTTGTGCCATTTTCTGTATTGTACCATCGAAAAGTGCGTAAAGTTATGCATAGAATTGAACCAAATTGCTTTTGGCTATTACCAGCAGGCCCTCCTTGAATTTGGAAATATTCCACAGGAAAGGGGCGCTGTGATAGCGTTTGTTGTATAATTTTTTCGAAATTTCGTAGTTCTATTGTCCATCGGCGGCTCGTGCAGCGACGGGAACTCGCGTCTTGCTAAGCCGACTATTCGCAAACAGCTGATGAGAACAGAATAAGGAAAGCCTATTGATTTTAATATCATGATCTAGATTAACTCGTTTTTACTTCCGATTAATTCACTGAAGCAGAAATTTAAGATGAAAATCAAAGGTGGTATAGTATTGAACTAATAGTGAAGTATTAACAGGTGTAACTACTTTTTGAAGTATTAACAGGTGTAACTACTTTTTGAAGTATTAACAGGTGTAACTACTTTTTGAAGTATTAACAGGTGTAACTACTTTTTGAAGTATTAACAGGTGTAACTACTTTTTGAAGTATTAACAGGTGTAACTACTTTTTGAAGTATTAACAGGTGTAACTACTTTTTGAAGTATTAACAGGTGTAACTACTTTTTGAAGTATTAACACGTGTAACTACTTTTTGAAGTATTAACACGTGTAACTACTTTTTGAAGTATTAACACGTGTAACTACTTTTTGAAGTATTAACAGGTGTAACTACTTTTTGAAGTATTAACACGTGTAACTACTTTTTGAAGTATTAACACGTGTAACTACTTTTTGAAGTATTAAGATGTATGAGATAGAAGAAAGTTTTGGGATTTGCACATCAAACTAGTTTAATTCAAATTTTAAAGATTTGTGACTTTATAGGATATTCTCGGATCCATGAAGTTAATTTTGTTGTCCAACGTTCGATATTGCAGTAGGAGTAGTGGAGAAATACATACAGTCAGATTTCAGTATAATACATAGTCACAATTGGATGCGAATTTTCTTAATTATAGGTATTTAAAAAAAAAAAAAAAAAGAATTGTGTAAGATATGAGGACTTTTCCAGATGGAATTTAACTGCTTGAATTTGTATTTGACAAATGGAGTTAAACTGCTTACTTAATCCTTACTCATCCTTTACAGATAAACTAAAAAATAGCAATCGAATTCCTAACGTTTTTCAAAATAGTTGTTTATTTTGAATCTTTTGTCTTTTTGAATGAATTTTTTTTTTCTTTTTGTTTCTAAATCCAAATTACTTGTGCAATTCTAATATTAAGATTCAATTCTAATATTAAATATCTATTATCCCCAATTTTTTTTATGTCAGCATCTGATGTTCAGTTACTGTCTCCAGTGTTTTAAGATGCTGAATCTATTCATTATAATAAATCTTGAAAAGGCGAGTGGAAATATTTATTCAAAAATTTAAAGTGCATAGGCAATCTCATTTGTTCGCACTTGCTGTTATAAATTTGATAAACGAACAAAAACAAAAGAATTTCAGGCGGAGATCACATGAGAAAAAAAAAAAATCGTCTAAAATGTCTATTGTGTTATATTGACTTTCATTCTGCTGACGAAAGTGTTGGTATACCACAAAATGGAAAATTCAGTAGTCTACTTTCCGCTGTATTTTACTAGCACATTCTATCTGGAAGTTTAGTCTGCGGCTTTGCTTCATCGATCTCTTTTTCTCTTTTCTTATTTTGGTGTCTAATACCATACAGAGACTGAGTAACTGTTCACGCATCGTCCAGAATTTTGTGTAGGATTGCTGCTAATTTTCAGACATTTTAATTTTATATGTCTGAATTTGTGTTTGACTGTGTTAGTTAAAGATGGTAGAGTAGTATTTTTTTTTTTTTTTTTTTTTAAGATTTATCCTTTATATTGCACCAAAACTCCAGTGAAATAATTGACAATAGGGGAAATACCGTTTTAAGCATACGTTTATGAAAATTACAGTAATAATTTAAAAAAAAAAATTGTCTTTTATAATAGTTTGTCACTATATGCAAACAGTTTACAGGGATATGTTTAGGAAAATTTTATGTCCTTTAAAGGACCCTTCACAAAATAATTTATCTTAAAACAGGACCCTTCACAAAAATGTTTATCCCCAAACAGGACCCTTCACAAAACATTTTATCCCAAAACAGGACCCTTCACAAAATTATTTGTCTCTTAAATAGACCTTTCACAGAGTTTTTTTCACCTTCAAATTAAACTTTTCACAAATTTAGTCATTTAAAAATAAAATCTGGCCTGTAAATAAGCAGTTGAACTCACCAAAGAGCATATTACTTAGCTTTTTATATATGAAGGATAAAACATGAAGACATCGATAATTTAAAATTCACAAAATTGTGACTAGAATTTTCACAAAAATAAGAAAAACTTCACAATTTCACAAAAACAGGACCCTGTGAGAAAAGTCTGGACAGACCCTTGGTTTAGTAATAGTTTGTCTTTTATAATCATTCAATGTTTATCTTGAATATAACGGCTAATTTCACAACTGCAATTCCTGTAGATCCCCAAAACTTTTCATTACAATACGTTAATTTGACGTAGGCCCCGATTATTGAAACCACCGCTTTGATTTATACGTGATAGAAAGCGAGTGGGAATTTATTTAAAAATATATAATTTTTGCTCTGTTTCTTTTTTTAAGATATGGCAACAGGTAAGGAGAAAAAAAAACATTTATTCAAGACTATTTCAACTATCTATTCAGGATTTCTAAATTCTTTTCTCAACGTATAATCATAACTTAATATTAAACTATTAAATGATAAAAAAGAATGCTGTATTTTATTTCTATTTTCAACTTTTTAGTGTTTAAAGTATTTCGTTGTTGCAGTTTCCCAGCTAGTTAGCATATTTTGGCGAAAGTGGTTTGGCGCGTAATTAACTCTATTGTTTTCTAACTCGTAAAAAGTTGTGACTATAAACTACGCTTGCACCGGCTAACAGAAAATGCTTTAAAATTAATTTATAATTAAGTCCAAAAATTATTAGAATATTGTATTGTGATCGGAAACACACCTGCGTGCATAATTTTTATAATTCTAGCGTATCAGGATGCGAGTGAAAATTCGATTACAAAATTCTATCTTTTCTTGAACGAAAGAAAAATTCTTCATCAAGCATAGATTATGAAACCAACACGTTCAGAATACGGTAACAAAACTTTACCGTTTAATAGGGTGAACGATATTGTATATGTAAACATTTTGAAAACCGCATGACACATTTGAAAGCCCAATTTCAGGAAATATAATCTGTAGTCTGAATTCTGTAGTCCGAATATCTATAATTCTATAATCCAACATCTGTAATATATAGTCCGAATTCTTTTACGATTTCCTGTATAGGATCTATAGATTTGTATATATACAGGCTGCCATAGGTGACTATTTTTCTATTTTATTCGCATTATTTAAAAAATAAATTTTATAGTATATTTCTCTTGCAAATGTCGGCAAACTGTATGTCAAAGATTTTTGTTTTGAGAAAGTGGTGCGAGATAGAATTAGAAAATAGTCGCCTGTGGCAGCCCTGTATATGTTACATAGTATGTAAAAATTTAGTTCAGTTGGGAAATTCATAACACACGTAAATTCCCCTTCAGCAATTTCCTTCAATAAGCGGAAATGTACTAGAATTCTTAAATTTTTTGTTAATAACTAGGGGGCTCTGCCCCTACGAGCTACGCTCGCCAACCCCCGTTCGGACACCGCTAATTCTAAACGCACGCTAATTTGTTCGGTTTAAAAAAAATTTTCGGAAGAATGAATTATAATTAAAAAAAAAAACAAAAAAAAAAAACAAACAAACAAAAAAAAACTGGCGATCTCCCTGTTAACGGGTGTTTTCGCCTTTGATTAAATCAGATCAGTAAAACATGCGAAAATAAGCTAATATAAAGTGAATTAAGTAAACAGTCTTTGTCTCCTGGTATTTTTTAACAACGCTATAGGAAAGTTTTTTTTTTTTTTTTTTTAAATAAGACATTTTAAATGTATTGTTTTAAATAGGGATTGACCGAATACCGAATAGTTGATTTGGTATTCGGTGGTTCGGCATGAAAACCGAATATTCGGCTTCGGCCGAATACTTTTAAGTATTCGGCCGAATAATTGCAGATAAGTATTTTCTTAGAAGTAGAAGAATTCTCTTTTACTTAGCAGTAGAATAGGCTAAACAATGAGTTTCAATATTATGTGCAAGAGTTCAGAGTTAAGCTGCACTACAAAAAACAAGTCAAAGGCCATTTTTAATTTAAAAAAAAAACTTTTTCCTTCCTAAAATAGTCTACATAGGCGTGAAATCAAAACAACTGTCTACAACAGAGAAAAAAAAATAAGGAGGATGTGCATCTTTCTCTTATCATTTAATTTTATTTACTTCTACATTAGTTTTTTTTTAAATTTAAATTTATTAAATGTGTATCTTCTTTAATATACACATCAAATAAGTATATCAGAGTTCATATCTGCATTTCAAAGGTGTATATTAAAGAAAATACACTCATCAAATAAGTATACCCCTATGCCTATCCTATAGCTTTTATAACCATTCAAAACCGCTCAAATTTCTTTTCTTCATCACCACAATGTTAAAATATTAATCAAAATATATTCTATCAATAATTTGACAGAAAATAGTTAAATGTACTAATTGATATGATATCTTTAGTATTTTGAGAACATTTCTATTTCATATGTTTATAATTAGACTTGACAATCAGTAAATCAGCTTAATAACAACATTGTTTCTTTGTATTAGAATGAACTTTTGTTTTTCTGACAATCCTTATCCTTAATAATACACTGTATAGTTTATAGTTTAACACCTTCATAGGTTATTTTTGGGTATTGACTAGTGATAAAATAATAAAAAATAAGTGATGGGTTAATGAATTTGTGAGTGGAAAGAAGTCATTAAAATTTTTTTTGTGCAATTAGATTTATTTTAAGAATAAAAATGTAACTGAACGAAATTATTGATAATTTAATTTCAATTAAAGCCTATTAATAAAGCTAATCTATGCAAAAATGCGTATTAAAAAGTTTCAAATATTCGGTATTCGCCAAAATTGCTGCTTCGGTCAATCCCTAGTTTTAAATCTGACTTAATTTTCATCAAAGTTCTCTTTCTCTTTTTAATATTCACGTGAAAATACATTCGTTGTTAGAAAGGAAATATTATTTGCGCTGCCTTGGAATTCTCAACAATAGTTTAAAAAGATTATCTCAAAATATGAAGTAAATGTTTTGCGCAAATATATTTCTAAATTTAAACTGTTTGGCAATATTATGATTTGGCAATTTTTAAAATGACGTAATTTCCTCCATTTATGACTTTTAAAGCATTTTAATGAATTTATTATTTTACAATTTTCTTTCTCATTTAAAATTCACGTGTAAATATAGTGTTTTATGACGTAATATCTATATTTTCCTGCTTTTAATGCGTAATCATTTAATTCTCATTTAAGGTTTTTTTTTTTTTTTCTGTTTATAATAGTCACGTGTAAATAAATTTTTAATTTGAAGGAAATATTTTTTGCGCTGTTTTTAATTTGGAAAGAATTTAACCCTTTTCTAAAAGTTGTAAAAAATATCTCTCGAAATGCTGAAAATTTGAATTTAAAATAGAAATAAAACCTCAAAAAATGAGTAAAATTTAAAAAATAAATGCAGTCTGCACACCGGGAACTTCTAATGTATAAAATGATCTGAAAATGATTAAATTCCCATGTATAGTTTTTGCTCCTATAAAACTTTTTTAATGGAACGATTTTGACCAACTTTAACATTAAATATCTCTTAAAATCAGGGTTGGAAAAAAACCGGGTTTTTTTGTAAAAAACCAAAAAAACCGGTTTATTTGGTTTAAACCAGGTTTTTTTGGTTTAAACCGTGTTTTTTTAAATATAATTTCCTATTGCATACAGATGCATATCTGTTGCTAAAATGAACATTTTTGGATATTATATAAGTAATATAACTTTTGTAAATATTTAAATTAAATAATTACAGTCAATTATATAGAAATTTGAAATCATTTCTAATTTAAACATAATTAGTAACAGCTATGTCTTATGTTCAAAGTAAACTGCTCCACACAGTGAAACATTGATATCTTGAAAATCATATGAAGAATCTTTTGATTAATAATATAATAATCAGCCAATAAACATTTGATGCAGTTTCATGAATATAATATATTATTCTGTGCTTGTTATTATTATTTTTTTAATATCCAAATACTTCTGGTTATTTTGTTTTCTGAGTGATAACTCCAAGTGTCCAAGTCAACATTTTTGGCCATTAGATTCAGCAACTAACAGAAAAGATTGATTGGTATTATTGAAATGCTATAACTAGCATTCAATTTTTGCAAGCTGTGTTATTCAATTTGATATCTTAAGTTACTCTTTTAAATTCTTTAAGGATAATCTTCCCCAATCCAGAAAATTTTCTTTTACAACTTAACCAAAATCTTAAAGATTATTGTATTTTGTTATTAACTGCTGTAAATAATCTGCATTTTTTAAATGAAAATACTTTATGCTAAATAATGAATATTATTTATCTATTTTATCTTTTCCAATTTCACATGTTTTAAGAAAATTCTTTAGGGTACCAGATATGTTCATCAGCACAAGCTAATTTTCATTCTACATGCATAGAAACATGACCTAGGCTCATTATGTCTCATGTTGACTGCTGAGATGAAGTGTTAAAAGTAGAAATTATTTCTATCTATAATTTAAAACAATTAAATTACAAAAAAGAGAAAATATTATATTAGATTTTTTCTAAAAAAACCAAATGGTTTTTTTTGACAAAAAAACCAGTTGGTTTAAACCGTGGTTTAAACCATGGTTAAAACCACTTGGTTTAAACCGTGCCAACCCTGCTTAAAATAATTCTTCGATTTGAAAAATGTCTGCATCTGCGTGTTTATCAAACCACCGATTTTCATATTTTTGTATGCAATATGTTTCTTAATATTAACGAAGAAAGACCTCCGATCAAAAAAAATTCAAAACCGGCGGCGGTGACAGCGTTAGTTACTTTTTTTTAAATTTTAGAATTGAGAGATTAACAGGGTTCCTACGGCTCAGGGAAAACCTGGAAAACAGGGAAAAGTCAGGGAATTTGAAAATTTAGGCAGAAAGTCAGGGAAATGTCAGGGAATTTTTTAAATATTTGAAAAGGTCAGGGAAAAGTCAGGGAATTTTTTATATACTACTTCCATTAGAATTTCTATTATCGTCGTAAATGAAAAAATTTTGAATTAATTATTCATCCAATGTAAAAATTTTATATAAAATTTATGCAAACTATATAACAATATGAAAAATAATTAAAAAGTTGGAAATTCATTCAGCACTTACTTTTTATAGCATTTATCTAAATTAAAGTCCATTATGGAGGGTTTTACAACAATATATAAGCCTAATTTTTACCGAGAAAGGTCAGGGAAATTTTTAAATAAAGTCAGGGAAAACCTGGAAAAGTCAGGGAATTTTTTTACCAGAATTGTGTAGGAACACTGATTAATGATGGATACTTTATTTGAAAATCTCTAAAAAAAATTTCACAGATTTAGTTGTTTGAAATTAGGTTTATCGCTGCTCTTGCATAAAAATTACGCTTGATATACATGGATTACATGTTTGAATTCAGTACACCAGATTAACTTATAATCATCTGGGTTCATTAAAAAAATAATAATAATAAAAATGTTTGAACTTTGTTGTTCATGTGTTATCTGTAACACAATATTTTCTCTAATAACATTGATAAATTCTTTACTGTATAAAAAGTAGAAAAAAAAAATCACGTTATTTTTAATTAAGCACTTTCAATTTTTCATTTCTCGATCTCCCGTCATACGTAAAAGAATGCCACCTAAAATGAAATCTTTTCTATCTTGCTTCGAAACTAGTCTGCTCTTGCATAATTAAATTTATGTCCTATTATGTATTCCGAGCAGTCTCCCCCGAATGTGCCTCTTGCATGCAAATGTCCGTCCCATGGCTTGCTCTACCCCTTGTTTTGCCGACCTTGACATTCCTGTCTGAGTTTAATCTGCTGGCATTTTCGTTTTGCTTTTACTTCCTCACTGCAGAAAAATTTATGGACGACTATTTTGACGGGTTATGCTTTCGTTTTAACGAGTTTTCAAAGCTGTGTTCTGTATGAGTTACCGTATTTACTCGTGTATAACGCACACCCCCCCCCCTCCCCTCCCCTCCCCAAAAAGGGCCTAGGTGCCTACCCTAGGTGCGCGTTTTACACGGAATAATTTTTTACTGCTGGATGTAATCACACGATATACATATGAATCAAGAAATATATTCAAAGAAGAAATTAAAACTGGAAAAATCTTACTTAAGGGGTCTTGTACCTTTTTAAAGGCGACGAAATTTAACGAAAAAATTCAAAGTTTGAATTAGTCTGTCTTCAAAACCTTTTTATGTATAAACATGAAATTTTGGATATTGATTAAACAGATTGTGCTTTGTAATAGGCTGTCATTAGAAATTTATTAGCCTTTTACAAAATTTGTGTATTGTTGAAATCAAAATAGCTCTATTTTTTACTCTATAAGTCATTGCGCGCATGACATCTTGAGAAAGTATGTATGGATTGTCATGAAATTTGGTAAAGATACTAAACTTTAAATTACTAAATGTGTGTTTAAAATGAACTACTCTTAGGCCAAAATTATTTCATTAACTATGTAAAAAAAAAATATTTTTGTAGAAAAAAAAAAAAAAAATAGTATTTTTAATGAATAAAAATTGTCATAACTAAAAATATTACCATTGTAAATACTTAAAAGTAGTTCATTTTAAACGCACATATTTGTTTAGTATCTTTACCAAATTTCATGACAATCCATACATACTTTCTCAAGATATCATGCGCCAATGACTTATAGAGTAAAAAAAAAAAAAAAGAGCTATTTTCATTTCAACAATACACAAATTCTGTGAAAGGCTAATAAATTTCTAATGGTAGCATATTACAACGCACAATCTGTTTAAGGGTGCATTCCGATCCAAACTGCTTATTTTCTGATTCATTTTAAAATTCATTTTTGCTCTCAAACGCACCAAACTTGGAAATTCTCTTATTTAGAAACTATATAATGTGCGGTGCTTCTTAATTTTTTGATAAATGCAGAAAATACTGTAAAAAACGCTGTCAAAGTTGGCATTTTGAACCGAATTTTCCGAAGCGGGCGATCTGGGAATGAAAAAAAAGGTCATACTGAGAAAATAATTGTTTAAAAATCAAATTCTAATGAATTGAGCTGAAAATGAAATCACACGGCATGTTAAACATGTCTTCAGAAATCACCCCAGCAAGTTTCATGTTTTTACTTTTAAAAATGAGTCTGAAAATGTCTCAGAAAATTTCGAGCTGTTGAGGGTGGAAAAATATTTTTTCGAATACACCCTTAATCAATATCTCATGTTTATACATGAAAAAGTTTTGAAGATAACGAAAAACTTCAAAGTTTGAATTAGTCTAATTTTCGACGAGTTTAAACGGTACAAGACCCCTTAATAGAAGTACTGGTGCATCTTTATTTCACCCCTTGCACTTTTTTATACAACAGAGCAAGTAACATTATTTAAACGCTAATTTTATTAGCGTTGGAAATAAATTTGACATTCACTTGCATGTAAAATTTATGGTGCGCTTTATATGCGAGATATAAAAAAAAAAAAATCGTCCTTTTTTCTTGTAAAGTACAGGGTGCGCGTTATGCACGAGTAAATACGGTAAGTATAAGGTAGAATGAACCTTCCCTGTGAAGCAGCAATCCTAAAAAATCGAGAGGTGCTCAAATATGTCGTAGGATTAGGATTATCAATAATTAACGAAGTATTTCTGACAGTAATCGTTCAATCTAATTTCACTAGTCGCCAAAAAAATTAAAAAAATTCCTCCCTGGAAACTAAATATGTAAAGTGTTATAGGTGAAAATTGGCAGTCGCCACTCGCCACGTGGCGATTAAAGTTGTAAAAGTGGCGATTAAAAAATCGACCATCGATCGCCACCCTAGTCGCCACTCGCCAAGTGGCGATAAAAAATCTGTTATCGATCGCCAAGTGAAATATAGCATTTTTCATAGAAACATACGTCTCTACTTTGATTACATCTAATTAGCAAACTGGTTAATTCTTTTTTCTACCGGATGCAAGCAGATTGCAGTGATTTAGCTGTATTTTCAATATTTCGGCTTTTTGCCACTGCCCTTCAGTTGGATTATTTTTTCAAGAAGTAGTACAGTTTTATTCTGCAAAATATGTTCATCAGCTTTGATTCCACATGCATTTCATATAATTTTTCTTTTTTTTTCACCAGATGCAAGCGTGTTTTAAGAACATTGCAGTATTTTCAATATTTTGACTCCTGCCACATGCTCACCAGTTAGATTATTTTTCTTGAAGAGATATTGTTTAATCCTGCGAAATACACTCACCAGCTTAGATTTCAGCTGTATGTAATTAATGTGTGTAGTATGTTAATAACACATTTACTTATTAAATAAAATACAAATAACATTTTATTGTGTTTTATTTGATTATTTTTTTATTGTATACACCTAACTGTTGGAATTTTGATTTAGTTATTTTTTATATAAAGAAAGTAATAGTAATTTGATTGATAATAGTGTTTATGAACATATACAAATAATCTAAAAATATATTCTAAAATAAATCAATATGATAATAGATTTTGTGGTTTTAAAGTGTAATTTTCTTGAATTTCGACTGCTTCCCTATTCTTATCACGAATAGTTGGCTGGTATAAAACTCTGATTTATAGAAAAATGCGTATATATACAACGATTATAGTTTATCTAGATGTCAAGAAAGTTTGAAACATTATAGTGGCCACTAACTTTAAAAAGTGGCCACTAATGAAACTGAGTCTACCGGCCACTGGCTACTAACTCAATTTCCCAGTTTTCACCTATATAAAGTGTACAGATGTAATATTCCTAATTCTAAATATGTTATCCAAATTGTTCCAGCACGTACCATTTTTCCGAGAAACACTTTTATAATAGTAACACATAATGAATGATTATTATATTAATTTGCAATGCTAGATAAAACTGAAATCATGAAAAAAGTATTTTCACTGTCTTAGATATCAAATTGATAAATATAGCATGAAAATCTAGTTTGTTGATACTTGTATCGTGTATTTTTCTTTTTATCACCCCCACCCCTTTCGTGTTCTAATTTATTATTTGGTATCCATCAATATATTTTCATTCCTTATGCCGCTGTCACTCGGGTAATCATATTTGTACATTTATTCATAGGTAATTTACGTATTATCTACATTTTATGGTTTACAAAATTTCCACCTATGTATGTTTTAGCAAGATATAAAATACCTTAATTTTAAAAGCCAAACCCTCCTACCAAAAGTATGGTCTACGGGATACAGTAATTTCGTTATCATATTCTTATTTAACAGAGTGAAATCTGTAAGAATCAACTATTATTTTTGCAGAGAGGATTTTGGTGCCGACCGATGTTATTAAAGACATTATCGCGGAATCAATATTTTAATTAAAAGATTTAGTACACTGAAAATTCTACAGTTACGATTATGGAATTAATGAGAAGATACTGTTGAGTCGAGCGGCAGTCTCTCTCATATAATAAAGTTTTCATAGGAAATAAGTTTTGTATTATTAAATTTATTCATATTTCAATTCAATATATTATCATACAATTTTTATAAACCTCAACTAGTTGAAATCTTACTGGAGTTAATAATAATGGCTAGTACCACGCGTACTTGTAGTGCAAGTCACATAGATGCAAATTGCTACGTATTTTGACTACCAGTATTTTAGATCGGAAAAATGTGTCTTATTTTATCGGAGATATCTCGTTAATTGAATAAGGCGAAGAAAACTTTTCGAAAATAACGGTGGCCAAAAAGCATAGCAGTTAAACTTAAAATTACACTATGTGTTAATTACTTAAAAGATGAAAAATAGTTAAAAAGGTGTTAAATTACTTTAATATCCTTAGTACTTTCAACTCACATAGTCTTCGTCAGAGAATTGAAAAATACAAGCGTCTGATTTTCAAATTTCACTCAGTTTGTGTCGAAAGGAGTGAAAGTAAATTTTTAAATACGGATGGGAAAATAAAAATATGGATATTGAGGGAAGTGGAATATTACGTTTTTTATGATTCTTTAAGCAAACTGAGCCAAATTCTTTCGACACCAACTACGTGAAATTTGAAAATAAGACGCTTGCATTTTTGAATTCTCTGACGAAGACCATGCGCATAGTTGAAAGTACTAAGGATATTAAAGTATTTTAACACCTTTTTAAATATTTTTCATCTTTAAAATTACACTATATGTAACTTACTTAAAGTTTAACTTTTTAAGATGAATTTAGCTTTCTATTTATTTATTTGCTGAAGCATAGCAGTTATCAGCTATGTGACTTATACTACGAAAACCCATGGAAATAGCCTAATACCACACACAGTTAAGGACGTCTGGTCTCTGGTGTAACAGAGTGATAACGTCTGTGAATCTCTGTTTCAAATGGAGACGCATCGAACTGCACTGAACAGGTATGAAATTTGGAGAGTTTTTCCTTTATTTGTTGAAGATTTCACATTTCCATCTTGTTTCGTTGATTTCCTGTGATCGGTCAAAAGTGCACCATGACTTTACACTGTATATTATGATATATATCCGATATTTACTTTCAAAATAGCAAGATTTTTGATAGTTTCGATATTTTCATATACTTTGTTTTCAAAGTTCCACTATGCCAAGATAGTCTTGGTATTTTCGGTCAAAACAAGTGTAAATGAAATTTTCAACTGTTATTGAATGTGGCATTCTGAAAATAGAGGAACTTTTGTCTGTGGCAGTAACTTTTTTCGCTAATGGAAAAAAACAAATATTTTTCAGGCTTTATGTTTCAAGCTTTTATTTTTAAATGTGGAACTGATTATGTGGGACATAATTAATTCAGAACAGCCGTTGAAGGATGAATTGCCTAATTGAAATAATCGGATGTATACAGGTTCATTAAGAAAGAATCTTTTCTGGTTTTGGTTCAGTTGAGTTTAAACTGTACGACAGGTTAGGGAAAACAAAATAAGACAAGCTGACATTTATGTAAAAAAAAATTTTAAGTTAAAAATTATTTTGTTTTAAAATTTTGTTTTATAAATCTGATGTTTTTTTTAATACGTGGCTCTGAATCTTAGAGTTAGTTTATTATTATTATTATTTTAATAAGTATATAAAGCAAATTATTTCTGTTTATTAATTGATCTTCAATTTTGTACTAAGTAGAAAAAAAAGCAAAGAAAAATGCATATTTAGAATATTGTTTTAAGTTTTCCTGTTAAATGCATTATGCTTTAGTTCCTAATTTAAATTATGCTGAAAATATATGTAGGACGGTTATATGTAAAATGTTAATTTATTGATGAATTGATAACTAGACGTTGGAATAACAACACATGAACTTTAATACAATTCTATAAAAATAATTTTACACCACTTCGTTGATAGCTTCTTCAAATACATTACATTTCTCACTTGAAACCTATATACTTTCTTTCGAACAATCCGATTAGGCCTAACAGTGCCTTCCTTGGCATTTCATATGCCGATGCTTCATGAACAATATTTAAATATTGCGCGGCAGCGCAATACTTATTTATTTCCAGTGTCACTTCTCAATGTTAATTTAACATAGAAAAGCCTATGGAGATCATAACTTTTTCATTTTTTCTTCCCACCTTTTTGTCCCTGATGCCACTCATTTTTATTTTTGACTAATTCTAATGATATTATAAATTTAAAGTGTAAAAACTTTTGCCTGACGTCAGGGTCAAAACGAATGGTAAAATGCCTTTGCATATGGGTAAATTATAACCCAATTTTTTTTTTTTTTTTTTTTTTTTTTACATTATTCAATTATTTTTCTTTATAATTCCAATTTTCGCTTTTTTCATTGAAAATCAACGGACATTTTTTCATAGAAATTGTAACATTTTTACTTCATTGTTGCAAAAATTTCAAAAGCCGTAATAATAACTTATTTCTTTTTAGTTGAAAGATTTCCACGTGAAATATTAAATTGAGCTAGTTTTTTTTTTTTTTTTTTTCAAAAATTAAAAAGGTGAATATGGCGTCATAGTGGAAATAAAAAGCATATTTTCAGAATAAGTTTTTGCTTTTGTCAAGTTTATATTTTCGTAAAAAGTTTCTAATGGATAGCTATTTTTACGCAGGTAGCGAACTTAGTGGGGAATTAGATAACTTAAATTTTAAAATGTATTTTTTTTTTCCCGACATAACTATTTATACTCCAAGTTAAACTTAGGTAATAATTTTCTGATGTGTTTACATCACCCCTTGGGAGAGTTTAAGGTTTAAAAATTTAAGTAAAACTTTTATTTTTTATTTTTTACTGTATCACAAGTATAATATTGTTAAATATTTGTAGTAAGGATTCAACACCATTTACATTCATAGCGTTCCTGAGTGAGAAATAGTGTATCTAAATTTAAGTGAAGTTAATTTTTTTATGATTTGATTATAGATTTTTTATGTTCAGATTGGAAGTTTTTGTCCAAACTACCGCAACCTGCATTACTGCAGTGGTGAAACATTTTGAATTACACATTGGTAAACTGCATCCCACATTGTGATGCAATACCGCATGCATCAGAGCCTGATGATGATACTCTCTATTAATTTTCAAATGCGTTCGTCTGAGTGCAGTAGTTATGGAAAAACTTGACATATTAAGCAAAAACATAATTTGAAGAACAAATAAAAAAACGAAATTTATTTCCTGCATTGTTTAAGCCCGAGAAGGGACAGATATTAAGTTATTTCATTCAATTAGTTCTACATTTACTGTTAAATTTTTGCAACAAATTGGTTAAGCCAATTGAAGATTAAAAAATAAAAATAAAATTCATACAATATGATACTTAAAACACCCTAAAAAAATAGATTCCGTTCAAATGAAATCGAAATAAATTCTTCTTCCATTTTGAATTGAAAATATTTTGTATTGCAGATTTTGCATTATGTTTATGACAATTGTGCATAAAACGATAAGATGAATGCAAAATACAAAACTTAAAAAAAAAAGTCTAAGATTTATTTAGATTTCATTTGAACGGAATCTAATTTTTTAGGGTGTTTTAAGTATCATATTATATGAATTTTATTTTTATTTTTTAGTCTTCAATTGGCTTAACTAATTTGTTACAAAAATTTAACATTAAATGTAGAACTAATTGAATGAAATAACTTAATATCTGTCCCTTCTCGGGCTTAAACAATGTAGGAAATAAATTTCGTTTTTTTTTTTTTTTTTAATTTGTTCTTCAAATTATGTTTTTCTTTAATAATATAATAGACTGACTCTTTTCTAATTTTGAATATCTCCAAACCTTGATCTCGTGATCGTGAATTTTCATAACTCATGCTTTCAAATCTTGGATAATAAAAATACCAGAGCGGCAGTTAATTTGCATGATCATGCACGTCATATAGAAAATAAACAATGTTTAAATTCAAATCCTACAAATATATTATCAGCAATTAGTTGGCTACTTTGAAAATACCGGATATATCTCGAAAATATTGGAGATATATATAAATGTCGGATATTTTCGAAAATATCATGATATTTATGAACCCTGGGCTTACTAAAGATATCAAAACAAATTAAAAATAGAAAAATGAATGGTTTATTAGGGGGGGAAAGTCGATATAAATATGTATATAAGAATTTATTTTAAAATTGAAAGAGTAAAGCAATCTCCTCTATTTCCCATTCATTATTAATTTAATAATGCTATTGCATTTATTCATCAGAGCAATTTATTTTTTATTTCTTCTCGTCCGCCTGATCCCTTGTCTTCTTCGGAGATATCTCTCTAGCGCATTAGACGCGCACTATTTAATTTTGCCGGCTGGACATGAGCCATTGAGTTTTCGTCTGCATCTGGGTATAATAGTATTGGAGGACATTGTGTTACAGTGTTCTGTTTAAGTATGCTTTGAATTATTCTGTGATATCTTAAATCAAGTATGTACCTGCAGGTGGATGTCAATGACCTGCCAGCACGTGCTGTCCTATAACGAGTGGTCAGTGACTGCTTGGACTGACCAATTTTTATTGCTTCTGTCTGCTGCAAATCATGCGTCCCAGCCAAAGATTTTCAAACATGGTCACCCGCGAAGAACAGGAGAAGGCAATTGCCCCTAACTATATTTTGAAATTTAATTAAGTAAATTTTCTTTTTAACCCTTTCGGGTCCGATTTTTTTTTTTTTTTTTTTCAAATTTTGAGAACAAAATTACTTTAAAAATGTTAATCGTAGCTATCCAAATAGATTTAATAAAGTTTAAGATTATCTCATTGTCTGAAATCTAACGAATGCACTTATTTTGTGTTACTATTCAATTCATATTTATATGATAATAGGTTAAGGAAGAGTTTTTGGAGCCATTTTGGAAAATATCGTATTACAACAGGGTTTAACAGATATTACAACTTTCTAATAATTTTTCACACAGGATTCGTTCAGAAAAGTAACCTATATTTTAAATTTAAAGAGTGAAATATGTGTAAGCAAACTTTTATTATTATTGTTATTATTATTACTAAATGTCAAAACATAAATGAAGTCATAATAAGAAAGGCCATATACTATCATTACTATATGTAAGATAGTAACAAAAGTATTTAAGACAAAATAATACTCGATGAAAAGACATGTGCTATTAATAGTACACCAGACCCGAAAGGGTTAAAAAAGAAAATTTATGATTAAAGAAAAATCAAAATCATCGGATAAAAAGAAAATTTGGTTGATGTATATATTAAATAATGCATTTAGTATTTCTTCTTCAGTAACTTAAAATAATTAAATACTAAGAGAAAAATAAATTAAGTAATAGATTCCACAAAATATGTATGATTTCATCTTTGCACGAACTATAATAAAGTAAAACGGTGCAAGATTTGGGCTGCCGTACATATAAAGCCTCCGCAAAATATGGATGAAAAAAATGGGGACATACAAGGTGAGCAATATTCAGGTATATTTGTGAATATAATTCAGAACCGCATGTATGAAATGAGACAAGCATGTCTGAATTAACATGATTACAATTTGTTTCCAAACTAGTTCTACACATTCAAGATCATCTGAAAAATAAAAGAATGACTCGTGCTGATTGTTGTCTACATATATGTATGTATGTTGGGGGGGGGGGGGGGTTATTTTGTTTTTAATAAATTTTGCGAAATCAGTCTTCCCCTTAGCTCACGAATTATAATAAAAATTTATAGGAAATTATACTTTTATAGCTTTCTATTTCCTTCTGCTCTCAATCCCAATATATATTCTTTCTATTTGCTAATACAGTAGAACCACGATTATCCGAAGTAATTGGGACCGACCCTCTTTCGGAAAATCGAAATTTTTGGATAATCGAGAATGCTTCAATTTTAAGATTTAGGAGAAATATGTGCAATATTTCTTATTATGGTAACAAGTGCTTAATACAAATAAAGGAATCGCAAAATAGAAACAAGAATAAATTGTCAGAATTTTAATTTTGAAATAAAGTACTTTTGACATATATGTCAAAAGTATATCACAAGGGTTTGAAAAAATGTTTTGTTTGTCGCAATTTCGATTGCCTTTGTTTTGAAGCTCTATCACGGAGTTTTTAAATATTATTAGTTCAACAGTATCACAGTCTTTGTGCTGCTCCACCCATGCCAAACCTTTTCCAAAACATTCAAAAGCTTCAGAATTGTTAATTTGTTCGTTTTCTTCATTCCACTCCGAAAACTTACAGGAGTTCAAGTTAAATTCAAAGGAACTCTAAGAAAGGGGATCGAAAATATTTATATGTACTCGTAGTTCAGAAAGGACCGCTTGCACATAAGGAGTATGATAGTTTAAAAAAAAAAAAAAAACTTTCAAAATGGATTTTGCACACAAGGAATGTGATAGTAAAAGAAAAAAAAACTTTAAAATGAACTTCGGTTAACCGAGAGTTTCGGATAAAAGAGGTTCTACTGTACTTTTTAAATAAAGATGTCCAACGCATGGCACCAAGCATAAGCTTTATGATTCAAGCATGGCTTTGCCAGTACATTAACATCGTATAAGCCTCTAAAGTTTAAGCTCTTAGAATTCAAATCAATGAATTTTACTTATACATATTTGTTTAAATTCAACAGCTTTCAATACATACAAAATATATATAGCTGTCTTTTTTCCCGAGAAATGAAATTCAATGAATTTAATTTCAAAAAGGTCCGTTTAACTTTCGTGTGCAAAAGAAGACCGTAGCGCACCTAACAAATCAATTTCGAGAAATGAATCCATAATCGTAATCCTCACCAAATGTTACAACAATTGTGTGGAAGCTGTTACAAATTTAAAATTTTACAATAAACAGGAAATAACTATTAGTGCCATTGTACGAACGCACCTCATTTGCCACGTTTGACGTACAATTTCCGACTTGTTAGTTTGTTTTAATTTTGTATTTAAATTTCCCAAACTTGTATAGTATGAAATTACAATTTTTAACACTAGGTAGTATTTATCAATTTATTACACAAATGATTTTTTCCTACAAAAAAGCCTACTTACCGCTATGTCACCCAGTGCAACCTTAGGCCTTCCTTTTGATCTAAATTAACCTCCACTTTTGCCTGCACGACTGTCTCTCCGTCTTTCCGCATATAACAGCGCAAAAACTACTCAACCGAATGGTTTGAAATTTTAATATAAAGAATCGTTGCAGAATTTTGTCGAGTCGTTTCAAATTTTATGAAAATCGAATGAAACTTTAAAAAAAATATTAATAATGTTTTTTTCATTCTATTAAATACTATCGTACGTCATTAATTCAATAATATCCCGTGATAGGTAATGATTCTAGGATGCCATGGTGACGACAGCCTACTTAAGATTAGAGATTGACCGAAGCAGCAATTTTGCCGAATACCGAAGCTTCGGTATTCGGCAACCGAATTCTTGAAACTTTTTAATACGCATTTTTGCATATATTAGCTTTTTTAATAAGCTTTAATTAAAATTAAATTCTCAATATTTTAATTCAGTTACATTTTTATTCTTAAATCTAATTACACAAAAAAATTTACTGGCTTCTTTCCACTCACAAATTCATTAACCCATCACTTATTTTTTATTATTTTATCACTAGTCAATACCCAAAAATAACCTATGAAAGTATTAAACTATACAGGGTATTATTAAGGATAAGGATTGTCAGAAAAACAAAAGTTCGTTCAAATACAAAGAAACAATGTTGTCATTAAGCTGATTTACTGATTGTCTGAGTCTCATTAAAAACATATTGAATAGGAATGTTCTCAAAATACAAAAGGTATATCAATTTGTACATTTAACTATTTTCCGTCAAATTATTGATAGAATATTTATATTTTGATTAATATTTTAACATTGTGGTGATGAAGAAAATAAATTTGAGCGATTTTGATATAATGGTTATAAAACCCATAGGATAGGCATAGGGGTATACTTATTTGATGTGCATATTAAAGAAAATACACATTAAATAAATTTAAATTAAAAAAAAAAAAACTGATGTAGAAGTAAATAAAATTAAATAATGCACCGCTTCCTTACCTTTTTTTTTCTCTGTTGTTGACAGTTGTTTTGATTTCACACCTATGTAGACTATTTTAGGAAGGAAAAAGTTTTTTTTTTTTTTTTTTAAATTAAAAATGGCCTTTGGCTTTTTTTTTTTGTAGTGCAGCTGAACTCTGAACTCATGCTCATAATATTGAAACTCATTGTTTAGCCTATTCTACTGCCAAGTAACAGAGAATTCTTCTACTTCTAAGAAAATACTTATCTGCAATTATTCGGCCGAAGCCGAATATTCGGTTTACATGCCGAACTACCGAATCAACTATTCGGTAATCGGTCAACCCCTACTTAAGATGGAGTCCTGTTATTTCCGTAGGACTGAATTTAATATATAGAATCGTAATAAATTTTGTATTCATGAATTGGTGCATAAGAGTGCAACAGCTATTGCACCAAGATATGAATATTTATAAAACTCGTTATAGTACGAACGCACCTCATTTGCCATGTTTGACGTACAATTTCCGACTTGTTAGTTTGTTTTAATTTTGTATTTAAAATTCCCAAACTTGTATGAAATTACAATTTTTAACACTAGGTAGTACTTATCAATTTATTACACATAGGCCCTTTTCCTACAAAAAAAAAGACTACTTACCGAGATTTGTAACATAGGCCCTTTTTCCATCATGATCGAGTTTTTTTAATCGTAAATGACACGGTGTTTTTCACATGATTGAAAGCTTGTGATGTTTCAGTTAAAAAATAGAAACAAAAAATCTTCGCAGTCTAATCGGAGTTTTCAATTTCATTCGGCATTTCTTTTAATTTTTTTCAAGAATAGAAAACAACTTTGAAGCGCATGATTGAATTTAATCTATAATATCTTTTTACCGTCGCTTCATGAACAAATGCATTGCGCGGAGTATTGGATGTAGAACAGATGTAATTTAAAGAAAATTCGGGATTTTGTAGAGAAACTAAATAAAATATTAGTCTTATTTTCGGTTGATTTTATTTTCCAGAGAAAGACTTCAGAAAGTAGTGCTGCTTTTTATTTTCCGAGGGATCTGGTTTTGAAATCTGGGGAATTTTTTTGGAAAATAAATACAACCATAATAAATGTAAATTCAGCCACTTTCTGCGGCTCTTTGGTCGGCGATGAAAGCTTCGCAGCTTTTGAGTTAGCCGAAGCTTTTACCGGGAGTTTCTGCGTTTTATTTTGATGTTGTATGGTGAAGGGAAAATTCTTTATCCGCAGAAAGATTTCTCTCCCATGCATGCAATCTCTTTACTAAAGGAAATAAAAGGAAGCTTGCTAAGAATTTTTTCTTTTCCCTGTTTTTTATTTGGAAGTTCAAAAATTGTTTGATAGTATTGGGCTAAAGTATGTAGAAAATGTTGGTAAAGTTTTGTCTTTTTTAAAAATATTATTTGAGTGTAAAATTAAAGTGTTTTGAAAACTTCATATTTTTAGTAACACAGTCAAATTTGCTTGCGTATTTAAATTTATTTGTAAATAAAGAATATCCGTCTTCCTTCCAGTACTAGTAATCTTAAAATAACCAGAGCTATATAAAATGTTTCACTATTTCAAACGTAATTAAGTTGATGTACATTGTGGGAGGTGTACTACAAGATGCTTATTATAGAATACGGAGTACACAACATTTATTTGTTAATTAAGTTGATGTACATTATTGAGGTGTAAGCATCTTGTGGCACACCTCAAGAATGTACATCAACTTAATAATGTTTGAAATAGTGAAACATAAAAAACACAAACACTGCAAATGATTCCCCGACATAGGTCATAATGTAACTTAATTCTTTTGTGTGACCCTGTAAGTAAATGATAATCCTATGCAATCTACCTAATTCTACCTAAAGAATGTTCCATTGCACCTCCATAAAGTATGTCGATTTCAGTATGTTTGAAATAGTGTAACATCATTGAAATACACAGCAAACGATTTCCCCCATAGACCATAGAAAATTCTTTTGTGTGTCCCTGTAAGTAAATGATGAATGCTATGCCATCCATATTCTACCTAAAGAATGTTCTATTGCGCCTCAATAAAGTATGTCGATTTCAGCATGTTTGAAATAGTGAAACATCGTTAAAATACACAGCAAACGATTTCTCCCATAGACCATAGAGAATTCTTTTGTGTATTCCTGTAAATGAACTATAAATGCTACACATTCTATTTCAATGCCGAGCACGACATGGTAAATCTTCATAACGTATATCAATTACATGGCAATCCGATTATATTTACGCGAGTTAGAGCAGAAATAGACAGACGGTGAGACAAACCGAATTCATAAACATTTTTTTGCTATGTTGAAAAAAGTGCTTGCAGGTCGAAAAAACTATTACTAGATTCCCTATGAGTTCAGTTCAGGATATTTGCGGTTGTTCAATAATAATTTTAAACAGTAACACCATTTAAAAATGCAAAGATTACATTTAATTCATATTGTAACCCTTCTTTAGACATAATTTTTCTTTGAAAGAATTCAATTTCCCTGAAGATGCGAATCAGTTTCATCATTTTTTCCCTTACAAACTTCTAAATAATGTAATTTTATGACTGTACCTCATTTCAAAGTAAATCGTGTAATAATATGGATGTTAAAGTATCGATACTTTTTTTTTAATTTGCAAGATCTTTATACAACTTGACTAAAAGGTTTCGGGGCACACCTCAGGTCTAGAGTATCGGGTCAGATTACCCGCTTTTACCCTCGATACCTGTGTTTGTGTGTATCAAAAACGAAAAATTGGTAATATTTTTCATAATCCGAGAGAATAAAAAATGGTTCTTAACGGTGCAGTAAATAAAAGATAATCTATGATTGCATTTGTTAATTATACATTTTATTTCTCGTGCAATAAATTGAATAGATACTCATTCATATTCAAACGCGTATTTATTTTCATCTAAAATAGTTTGCTTAAAGCTGTTCTTAATTGCTCTGCTCAACAAGCGCAAAACGTTTGGCACATTTGCAAATTCATTTTTTAACTGAAAGATATAAAATTGGGAAAACCTGGGCATGGAAGCGATTTGGAATCTGTGTTTTCCATTTTTGGATCCATGAATTATCTGTTGAGTTATAAGCGATTTTGATCACGTGACAAACACGTTTTTCATCCTTCCTTGTGGGTTTTCTCCTTTCGCGCTGAAATTCGTTCCAAAACGCCCACTTTGACACTATTTTCTAAAAGATCTATTGCGTTTGCAAAAAAGAAAAAAACTGAAAAATCAATTCGATGACATAGTTTCTGAACAGCAACACCTACTAGTTTCATGCATTTCCGAACAAAAATAAATTAAAACTTATGTCATAAAGTTGACCTTTTGGATTTGAGAACAGCCTTAAACTTTTTGTAACAATCCCAAGAACCCATACTTGCAAAAAACTTAAATATGACCCGCAAGATTTATTTTACTATACCGGACCCGCAGAAAGAAAATCGGGAATAACCCGACTCAATGCAGGACTCTATTCAACGATTCCGAGGGGTCCGCTGTTCAGAGGTTTTACTATATATGAATATTAAAGAATATAGATTTGTCCGTTTTTCTATACAAAGGATAAAATTGGTATTAGAGATACAATTGTAGATAGCTTTTCATAATTGCATTAAAACATTTCATTTCGGGTTGCTGGTCGCCGAAAATTATTTTGTCGGGTTCAGGTCGGGCTGCAGTTTGAGAAATTTTTTTTGTCAGGTTCGGGTCAGGTTGCGGTTTGACTTCATATGGAATGTTCGACCAAATGAGAACCAGTGTTTTAGAAATATCTTCTATGTGAAATTTTCTCAACCTGAAAAGAATACTTTGCCTCGTATCCTGGCATTAGGGGAAAAGAAAAAATAAAGTGAACATAAAATAATTTTGGTGTGTAATCAAATAAAGTAAAACGATCTCGCATATTTTTGAGGAAGAAATTTGAATTGTCTTTGTTCTTAAACAGACGTATCAACATTTCTAGTCTGTTCCAACTTTCCCACGCCCACAAAATAAAACTTGCACAACAACCCCACACACTTGAAATCGGACACATTCATTTTTTCTGGACCACTTCACAATGACTAATGAATGGTTTCACCGATGCCGAAGAACACGGCTCTCGTAATAAATAGTAGTATTACTACAAGATCTGGAATGCAAATCGATAAAGCAGGTAACAGTAGTCATCATTTTACTTTTTTATAATGTAGTTCAGGGCCGGCATTCCGCAAAACCATTAAATGTTAACGGTAATGTTTTTTGCCAGACGGCAGTACGTTACGTATATCAAGGAAATAAATGGAGTTGGCCATCAAACGGCATTCCGATCGCAAAATAGCGCGTCATTAGAGAACTTTTGATGTAGTTCCTATCAATAAATAATTGCAAACATTTATTATTTGATGACCGCATCGGATTTATGCACTTCAGGTGTCTGTAGGCCTTCGGAACATTTTTAAAAATTTTTAAGCTTATACAGTCGAACCTCGTTAACACGAACACGTTTAAGGGCAGTTGGAAGTCCCTATACCTACCATGTTAAATTAATATACAGTCGTGGGGGAAAAAAAGTAAACACTCCCTACTAACTCAACAAATTATCGTAGAAGAAAGTTACAGGTACCGAACGATTGGATATAAAGTCTACTTTTAAATGATGTATATAAAATTTGCTTAGGGGGCCATCTATATATTAAAACGAACCAAAACTTCATTTTTTTTTTCAATGGCAATACATAATTTTAACGAGATATTTCAAATCTTCAGTTCAAACTATGCCTAGACACCGAATTTCAAGTCATTTGAATGATAAGTTTTTGAAAAAGAAACTTTCAAAATTGAGTGCTTCTAATGTTAAATTACATTTTCATATTTTCATTAATATCTAGTGAAATTATACTCCTAATGTGCTGTTTTTTTTTTGTGTAGCAATAAAATAATACTTAAATACCCAAACATAAATACGTTGAATTTGCAATTTTTATAATTGTATGATATGAATTATGAATTGTGAAATTAATATTCGAAAAAATTATGAATTGCAACCTACCATTTTTTTGATGGATTATTATTTACACCTATTATGACATTTATTAAGTCCTGTTTTATGGAAATCCAAAATTTCCCATTTTTGTTCCAAGTAGTTTTCAAATTATGCTTTAAAAACTGCAAAATGATGGTTTAAGGGGCCGTCTGTGATAGAAGTGAGTAACTAGATATTTTAAAGTTTCTTATGCTATCCTGTAATCTAGCAGTCCTCAATGACTGCTTGAGTGACGCTTAAGATGTCTTGAACAAGGGCTCTCTCGGTCAACAATCGAGTAACGAACTTCAATTTGTATACAGCCCCTAAAATACGATCGTTTTAAAACAATTAATTTCTCGGAAACTTATCGTACGAATTGCATAAAAAATTGTTTTTAGGCTAATTGAGGGGTGTAGAGTTCATTTATGCTGTCAGAATTGTGTACTGCTATTGGGGAAAAAAAAGTTTGTTTTAATATGTAGATGGCCCCTTAGCAAATTTTATATGCATCATTTAAAAGTAGACTTTATTACCAATCGTGTGGTACCAGTAACTTTCTTCTACGACAATTTTTTGCAAAGTTAGTAAGGGTTGTTTACTTTTTTTCCCCCCACGATTGTACCTTTTCTCAGAAACTACCAAAGAAGATGAAGCTACCGGACGACTCCTGCTGCTTCTAGCTCATTATTAGTCTATTTGTATTGGTTTATAATGGTTTTATCTATACTAATCTATACTAATATTATAAAGAAGTAAAAATTGTTTGTATGTTAGAGGTAATCTCTGGAGCTACCGAACCGATTTCAAAAGTAATAGTATCAAAATGATGGTGTTAGTCCAACTTAGAACATAGGCTATATTTTAATTCAGTGCGACTACCCCAAAGGGGGTGCAGGAACAAAAAACGTTCTAAAAATGCGATTTTTGCGTTACTGAAGGGCCTAGAAATTTGCAATATTAGCTACTTATTAGATATAAATGATGTCTAACAACAGTTCACTTGAAATTTTTTATATGTATGTATAATATGAATAATTCCTAATAAAGTGAAGTCAACTTTATAAACAGATATTGCTTTAGTTATTTATTTATTTTTTTTTTTTTAGTGTGCAATAAAAACCACTTTTAAATAACAAAATACTGCGCTTTTCCAAAGAAAATCTTTTTTATAAAAATTTTGTACAAATGTTTGTAACAAAAGTTCACTTCAGATTGATCAGAGATATGTAAGAAATATTCTGTCAAGATTGCAAAGTAGTTTCTATAAAAAGGTACATCGAAGTTCAAAAAGCAACATTTTGAGAAAATTCAGTTTAAAGTTTACGCATGTAATGTTTATGTATGATGTTAACAAACTGAATTACTTAAATTTCTTTAACTTCTTGTTGTCTTAGAAACAAAATTAATATACCATTCTAAAGGGGAAAAATAAAGGACTCAAAATATTAAGGGGTCTCAAGACTCTTAAAGCTTTAAAATTTTCGAAATTTTAATTTTTTTTAGATGTTAAACTTCTATCTTTTCTGAACATTTTGATATAATTGTTATCGTCAAATTCCAATTAGAACATAAGTTATGACTTTTAGAATTATACCCGCTCAATAGCTGAAGCGGTGTTTCCGAATCTTTGGAGCTATTTTTCTCCAAATGACGGTTTTCGGCATAACGCGCACGATATCTCAAAAACTTCAGAATACTTTTTCATACAATTTTCAAAATATATGTTTCATGTTAGTCTGTATAAACTGAACCTAAAATTTCCTTTTTATTGTAAAAATAAAATACTTTTTTAGGTGATTATATTGATGAAATTATCTAATTTTTGCATTAGCTGAATACAACTTTATATTAAAAATATAAAAATGCTTTAAATACAAATTTATTTAGGTTCAATGTAATTATTACACTCTGAAGTATAAGTAGGCACGAAAATTTTCATTCTAGTTGCAAAATTTATCTTGTAATCGTGCGCGTAAGCTGTTATGCTGATTTTCTTCTCGTCAAATATCTGAAAGTTTAGAGCACCCTGTAAATGCTAATTCTTCATCTTGCAATTTTTTAAATATTTGAAATGAAAAAACATACTTATATCTTTCATTCCCAATTAAAATTGTGTCTAAAAATTAAATACATTTTATGTTATTAAATGTTGAAAATGGTTTTTTTCTTTTTTTCCAATTTTGAGAGTCCCGAGACCTTTTAAAAGAATAAAAATAGACTTTTTTCAAAAATTTTACTTCCAACTGCCCATAACGCGGATTACTTTTAACACGAACTGTTTCCAGCCATCCTGCCAAGTTTTATAGGCATTTACTGCGATTTTAGTCCTTTTAACACGAACACGCTTAACGCGAAATTTTGTTTATCACGAATTGAAAAGAATAGGCCGTTGAAATATTTCCTACTCGTAGCACGAACGGAACAAATTTTTCCAAATTTTTCTATGCAATTTTATGGAGTTCTATTTTTTTCCGAACTCCAAATTTTTGTAAGAATGTTAGTTTCGGAAAGAGAGTCTTTAGTTTTGATAGCCGCAGACCAGCAATTGTAAAATCGCCAGGCCGCCTCCTTCTACCACTCAAAAGATAAAATTCTATTGTAAGAATTACAGTGAGGGGTTAAAAAAAATTTCGTAACGCTAATTAAAGTCTTTTACTCAAAGCTGTTTACGTACGCTAATAAAACTGAGGCGATGACTTAGGTCGTAATTCCACTAAAATATGTTGAGTTAGCTGTCCGGAGCTTTGGCGGTTTTCTTCGTACTTGTATGTAACGTAAATACCGGCTAGTTCCCGTTGAAAAGACTTCCACCGAGGGATATCCCACGCAAGATTCCCCTCAAAGCAGAATATGCTTAAAAGTGCGACGTACGTTGCAGAACAACGGACTTCTCTGCAGAACATTTCAAATTATCATTTTCAAGAAAATTCACTATTCAATTGAAGGAAAAAATTGCGAAATTCATCACTCAATGGCCGGAAAAAAAAAAAAAACTTCCATTTAAAAATATTGCGAAATTTATCAATTGGTCGCGAGAAAACTTGCGCAATTCGTCAGTCAATCCTGAAGAACAAATCGTGAAATTCTTCAGCCTGTTGTGGAAAAACAAACAAAATTCGATGAACAGCCGCAGAAAAAAAATCCCCGATTTTCGCCAATTGGTCGCAGGTAAAAAGCCCCACGATTATCTCTTCTAATCAGTCGCAAGAAAAAAACTCAACTGGCTTACGGCACATGGAAAAATCGAGAAATTCGTCAGTGGATCGTCGGAACAAACTGCGAAAAGACCAATGGTTTTCTCTAATCGGTCGCAAGAAAAAGCCTCAAAATTTGCCTATGGTACAAGGGGAAAATCGCGAAATTCGTCAGTAGATCATTGGAAGACATTCCCGCAGAACATTCTTGATCAGCTGAAGTTTGTTGCAGAACATTGCAAAGTATTCTGCTTTGGAGTAGCTGACTATTCACCAGCGTTAGCAATTTGGCTAATTAGAAAAAAAAAAAAAAAAAAAAAAAAAAACTAGCCAAATGAAACAAAATGATAGTAAAATAAATTCGTCGTAAAACATTGAAAATTCGATCTTTAACCCTTTGATGTACGACATCCCCCTTTTTTTCAATATGTTTAAAATAAAGTGTTTGTAACTAATTATAGATCAGTTATTCGTCTAAATTTAATTATCCGCTACAGAAACTAAAAAGAAAATAACTATATTCTAAATGTCTTGCGTGATCAAGAAAAAAAAAATCCAAACCCGATTTAACTCGATAAAATATTACGAAATGAAACTTCCAATCCCACTTAACTCAGAATTTTAAGGTATTACATTCAATAAATTCTGAAAAATTGAAAATATGCCTGAAAAACTTTGTTTTTCTAGAATTCTAGAATTTCTTTTTCCAGACATAGTGATTAGCTGACAATAGAATCACCTATTAGATTGGCACATGGTGATTTGACACCGTCCGCATAACCCTTACTCTGGCTTTGGTTAATGCTAAATCGAACTGGTGTTGGGTTAAAACTATCGCTAAAAATAATGTAAATGGTGCGGTACGATTGAACATGATAAGCGACATTAATCTTTCAATAATTCAAATACAAGTGTTGCCTGTATTAGCATACACAGAAAAAAGATGAGCAAAAACGGAGCACTCGCAATTTGGCGAGTCTAATCGTCCGTTTACTCGCCAAATGAAACATTTTGGCACAATGGCGAGCGGCAGCGAGAACCTGATCCCATCGATTTTAGGAAATAAAATCTACACCAGCAACACAGCAGATTTTGAAGGTATATTTATATAGATATATGCATATTTATTCTTGTTACATAGAATATTTAATATTTTTAAAGCATCGATAAAGCGAACTACTTTTAACACGGGAAAAAAAAAAAAAAAAAAAAAAAAAAAAAAAAATTCTACGTGAGTGTTCGCGTTAACGAGGCTCGAGTGTAATTGCTAAGTATTAAAAATGTGGCATAAAAATACAAATAAGTAATTTATTTATTTATTTATTTTAAATCGTCTAAAATTAACTGAAAATTTGCTATTTTCTCAAAACCATTTATTTACATTTAAAAATATTAAATATAAATGCATTTTTTAAAATCCTTCATAAATGTAATAATGTTATACAGGAACGAGACTATTTTTATGACACTAACATGAATATTTTAAAAGATAGGGGAGATGGGGGCACATGTGAACATCGCTATTTTTCGATAGTTATAAGTTTTTTTATTTGAAAAAAATTACTAAAGATGATAGCACCTGTAGACATATGTTAAACATTTTTTGAAGCTCTATGACATTTTGTTTATCCTCTGTTCTGTAGCCAAAACACTGTTTTTAGATCTCTAAAGTAAAATATTTGTTCCAAGTTAATAAGCAAATATTTTTATTTATTTATTCATTTATTTGAATTTGAGTGTTTTAACATATACTATGAATACTAATAAACATTTTTGATAGTTCTTTTTCTTCTAAAATTGAGAAATGTTAATGATTTATCAATTTAACAAAAGCAGCAATGTGGGGCACTTGTAAACAGACTAGTTGGGGCAGATATGAACAGTTCATAAGTGCCCCAATAACCATTCTGTGATTCTGTTTCTTTCAGTTAACTTAATGAGAAATAATGTAAGTTCCATTATCTACAATTTTCCTGAAATAGAAGATATTTTCCTCACACAAAGTTTATTTTGTATTGAAACTTCCACAAATACATAAAGAGCAACAAGCTCGTTTACGTTCAATTGTACTTTAAATAAATTTAATGTTTTCTAAAATGCAATAAGCGTTATATATTATTTTACTAAACGGTTTACAACAATATTTTTTATGCAGTGTTAATACGAAAGTATTACCTTGAACAACTTTGCAAATTTTTCTGTTGCATTTGTTCTGACCTTGCAATGATGGCTTACTTCCATCTCTAAAACAGTTATGTATATGATGCTTTGAATAGAGCTATCCATTCAAAATACCATATCCATAAATACCAGTAAAATTTTAAGAAAGTAAAATTTTTTAACTGATAACTACCGTAAAATCCCGATTGTACCCCGCCCCCCTCTTTCAAAAGCAAAATAAGTTGGGGGGGGGGGGTGTTACAGTCGAGATTTTTTTTAATCATTAAAAAACCCTTCTTTATCTATAATTTACAAGTAAATAAGGCAAATACAGGAGTGAGAATCTTTCGTATTTCGGCAGATTTCCGATGAATAGTATGTAAATGCCCCCTCCCTAAAATTTCCCCCAAACAAAAACCCTTAAGCAAAATTTAAAAGTTTTAATTTCTTTTTTTAAATTGCTTCTTTATTTTTTTATTTTATTGCAACAATATTTAATGAATCATCTAAGCCTCTCCCCTCCAAATCTACTTATTTTCATTTTATAATCTTTTGCTTAAACATATCACCCAGAAACTAGAGAAATATATATATATATATTTCTTTATGGTGAATTTAAAAGTTAATATAACTAATGATTACGATGACTAATGAATAGCAGAATAAAAAGCATGTTAAAGGATATTTTTTCCGTGTGTTCACATGTGCCCCACGTGTGTTCACAACTACTCCGCTGATGGGGCACATGTGAACAATTTTTTGAATTTATAAAACTATTAAAAAATGTAAGAAAAACTATACAGGTGATTTAAAAAAAATTACCACGTGTAAAAGAAAGTTCTGTTTACTATATTAAGTAGTTTTTGTTTATAGAAATTAATCCATTTATGAGGAAAAGCTATTTTTATGCCAACTGTTCACATGTGCCCCCATCTCCTCTATAGGTATAAAAAGACAAACAAAGCTGAAAATTCCTGAAAAAAAGGTTAATAAATCATAAATTAAAACTGTAACTCATAAACTTTTCAATAAATCAGGATAAGAATGGGCTACTTCCTTTGAATATATATTTAAAACATAATTAAAAAATTTTGTCGTAATTGAAATATTATTTATTAAGTTATGATAATTTTTCCAACAAATTTTACAAAAGTTTTTTTCTCAAAGTCTTTCTTCTCTTTTAACTTAGTTTTTTATAGTTTATTAGAAATACAAATAAAGAATATAAGTTGAAACTGGTGTGAAACTATAAGAGCTAAAAGATTCTTTGAATTTTTACTAACTAGATATTTCACAAAATACTTGAAAACATTTATTAAAATCGCAAAACCTGTACAAAACACTGCTAAAACTTTTTAAAAGATAAAATTTACTTTCATTAATATTAAATACTACCAATTTAAGGCTTTTTCATAAATGGTTAAATAATAAATGCAAAAAAAAAAAAAGCAAATAATAAATGCAAAAATGTCAAAAGCAACTTGTGTATAACAATAGAATCCTCCTTTTTTTTTTTTTTTTTTTTTTTTAAACAGAAAAATATATAGTCTCATTAAAAAAAAAATTCAATACAGTGATATAGATCGTGTATCTGTTAAGACAGATTAAAATTGTCCTAAACACCACCACCCCTCCCGGTCCCTTGCGATCCTGTTCCTGTCTTAGCAGGTTTTACTATCTTTAGCATGAGAAAATTTAGTAATTTCACTTATCAGATAAGTTATATTTGAATAAAAGTGCACATACCCAATATACTTTATCACTTAAAATTTTCTAAGTGACTCAAATTTAAATACACTGACGAAATTCCAATTTTGTATCAGAAAAAATTTCATTTTAAACGGATTTTTGTCAGAGCAGGTACATTATTTTATAATTGTATCGTATTCTTTTTTTCTGGGACCATGAATTTTTTCAGTTTAAGATGCGATTCATTATATAGATAGGTACCATTTTTACTGCAATATACAATGAGGGATAGTGAAATTTGTTATTGTTAACAACTGAAAGACTACATTTGATAGTATCGTGTGTTCCTTTTCTATAGGTTTGTAGAATCAATTCTTTGAAATCTATAGCTGAACTGACCGCAATCAGGCTTACAAAAGCAAAATCTCTATAATAATTGCCTAAGTCATGTGACTGTCACCAACAGTTCCGTGCTGACCACTTCGCTTTTTTATATGCCAGGCGGCCATTTTGGTACTTGGCGCAGGTGATTAATCACCAAATATTGTTCCATCGCCATCATTTCATCTATGTTGTAATACTTCACGTCATGTGACTGCCATAAACAATTACGCTTTTCATATGCGCAGCCATTTTAAATCAAAATTATTTTTTCGAATAAAATTAACATAAAAGGTTTTGATACTTTTATGTTAGCCGGGTAAAAATCTCGCCAAAAGCATTTTTTAACTCGCCAGTTAGCGTTTTTTATTTCTCACGAGGTAAATTAAAACAATGCTTTGATATATTATTTTCTTTCTAATTTCTAAAATGGAGCAAGATTAAAACTTTAAAAGCAAACAGTAAAACAGTTTTATTTGACTGTTGACATGTTTGAACTCTTCCCGCAATGCTTTGATGTTTAAATTAAATGCCATAATTTGTGGTATCGGTTATTTTTTAAGAAATAAGTAAACGTTTTGAATTTTAAATGTTTCAGTTTTAAAATAAAGTTGTGTATTTTAAATGAAATGAGTGAAAGGATTATATTTTAACTGAAATTAATAAAATACGAAAAAATACGACAGGAACTATGTTTGGCGATTTTAGCCCCTGCGTCCGGGTAACATAAATATACCGAGTTCTTAGTTTCTTTATCAGAATCTTCTGATTTGGCGAAGGATTGAACTAGTAAACTTAATTATGAGTCAAAGTAACATGATACAATGCTTAGCATTACATTTAAGGGAGACTAAACTAAACTGACCGGCTAGTTTTAAATAGTCTTCAATATGGCCTTCAAAAATAAATCCATATATATATATTATCTAAAAGTACTCGATGTATCTTACTTTGAATAATAATACATATGAGAGAGACCACTCGAAGAAGGGTAAATAGAGATAGCATTATCATTTATCGCTATCTATTCATCCAATAAAAAAAGCGTTAAAAAAAGCATAACAACCGTCTAAATATATAGAGTTTCTCCTAGACAGTTTCAGGTGGGTGCTGCGCCCTTCCTGCCCTTTGATTTACAAATTAGCACCCTCCTTGCCCATCATCCAAAAAATTTGCATCCTTTTTGCATCTTATCCAACAAATTAGCCCTTACTCCTTTTTTGTTTTAAAAAAATTGTTTGCGTAGTAAAAATTTCATCTTTCTTGTCTTAAAAAGAATCCCCGAATTTTAAATATTAAAAGTGGCTTTAAAAAAAATGCCTCTTCCCCTCCCGCCAAAAAAGCTTTAATATTCAACTAGGTAACTCGGACAATTATAGATTTTTTTTGTTTTTTTACTAGGGGGCTCTGCCCCCTATGAGCTACGCTCGCCAACCCCCATTCCGACACCCCAGATTCTAAAAGTAGGCTAATTTCATCGTCTTTAAAAAGATTGAATTATAATTTAAAAAAACAGTGGCGATCTCCATGGGAATACGGGTTTTCATTCACATTCCTTTGATTGCAGATTTTTAAGGCGAAATCAGCGTTTGTTAAGGGATACAATAGCTGTTTTCGCCTTTGATTAATTAAAAATTTTAAAATAAGCTAATGTAATTAATTTTACATTAGCTTATTTTAAAATTTTTAACCAATTTTTTTTACCAATTTTATTTTTTTAACCAATCGAGAGTCTTTGTCTCTCGGTTTTTTAAAAGCTCTATAAGAAAGTTCTTTTAAATAACACATTTGAAATGTATCGTTTGATATCTGACGTAATTTTCACCAAAGTTTTCTTTCTCTTTTTAACAATCACATGGAAATACTTTTGTTGTTAGAAAGGAAATATTATTTGAGCTGTCTTAGAATTCACGATAATAGTTGAAAAAATGATATCAAAATATGAAATAAATGTCTCGCGCATATATATTTTTTTAATTTAAACTGTTTTGCCAACTTTCAATTATTTGGCTTTTTTTAAATATGACGTAAATTTCCTCCATTTGCGACTTTTAACACGCATAATAATGAATTTATTATTTAAAAATGTTCTTTCTCTTTTAAAATTTATGTGTAACTATAGTTTTTATGACGTAATTTTCCTGATTTTTAACACGTAATCCCTTAATTCTCATTTGAAAGTTTTTTCCTGATTATAATAGCCACGTTTAAATAAATTTTTAATTTGAAGGAAATATTATTCTTTGCGCTGTTTTCAAAATTGGCAACAGTTTAAAATATCCTTTTCTAAAATATGTAAAAAGATATCTCACGAAATGCTGAAAATTTGAATTTAAAATGGAGATAAATCCTCAAAAAGTGAGTCAAATTAAACAAGTAAATGCAGACTGCACTCCGCGAACTTCTAATGCATAAAATGGTGTAGTAAAAATGTTTAAATTCCTATATAGTTTTTGCTCATATAATTTTTTTTAATGAAACTATTTTGACCAATTTTAACATTAAATATCTCTTAAAATAATTATTCGATTTAAAAACTGTCTACATCAGCGTGTTCATCAAACATTTCTCTATCATAGCATCAATTTTCATATTTCTGTATGAAACAGTTTTCTTAATATGAACGAAGAAAGAGACCCCTCACAAGAAATATGGATGTCGATCTAGGAGTGTACGGGGAAGATCTACGCAGATTTTTATTGGTCAATTTCCAAATCGTTACTTTTTTTTATATCATGAAAGACGGTAGTATTTCGAGTGACGCAGCCTTAAGCCTAAAATCGTATCGTATCGTATCGTTAAAATCGTATCGTATCGTATCATAGAATTCGTAGATGGCGGAACTCATATATACAGCTAACTCGACATCAAAGAAAATGCGAAAAGCCGCCTTTTACTAGCTCAGCAGATATACGTCTTATTGTTCTGAATTTTCTAGAACAGTCTTATATCTGCAGTCTAATCGTATACTGAAATTTTTACATTTCTACGTGCAGTATATTTTGAGATCTAAATAGTCATTTTTAAAGTGAAAACGTTGGTATAATATCGAGGAAGTTCCTAATTTGAAAATCTTGAAAACGGTTCTAACGATTATTTTAAAATTGATACATAATATAAATGTGATTAAGGCGAGGTGAATAACACTTTTCTTTTTTCTGGGAAAACTCTCGTTCGTTAAATAATTCGATTTTTTTTTCTCTCGAAAATGACACGAGCGATTTTTTAAAAATCAAATAAATATGTTTCAGATGAACCAAATAACAATTTACTTGTTTCCAGCAAGACTCTTGTTCGTTTTATAATGCGCATGAAAAATCGGACTATATTTCTTCGCCATTCTATGGAAATTTCACCGAAAATGCATGACACTGTATTCATACACATGCTTTCTTTTTAACCACTTTTGGGGAGAAAAATTTTGTCTTCCCACGGCTGAGTGGTTGTGGGCCATCGTCTACTGATCTTAACATAGGCAGTTCGATACTCGCTGATGCGTGTGAAGTTTTTTTTTTTTTTTAAAGTCTGTTAGTTGACCATTATTCTCAGTTCCTTTGTAATTTTTTAATTGCTATTAAGTTAAATAAAATTACAATTATAATGACGCCAATTTGATGATAATTATTTCTTGGCAATTTTTCAACAATAAAAATATTACCATAAATTTTATAAATATGTTTAATTTCAATCACTTTACAAAAAACATACATTAATACAGTAAACTCTGTGTAAGGCGGAATCGATCGGGACCAAGAAAATTTTCCGCAATAGACAATATTCCGCCTTAGACAAATTTTACTCTATGTCTATGGAATCGTAGGGACTTGAAATTCTTTCCGAGTTAGACAGATTTCCGTCTTACACAGAGTCCGCCTTACAGAGAGTTTACTGTAATTATTATTTGAATATAAATCACACGATCAGAAACGTAAAAAAATAATTCATTTCAGCTCTTCTTTTTATAATATCATTTTTTATTATTATGACGGTCAATCAATATATAATCACTGACATCCATAATATTATTATTATTATAATTATTATTTTCCTTGCATAAAAGCTATTGTGATGTAATAATATCTTTTATAATAAATAATTTAGTTGAAATGTTTTATTTATAAATATCAATGAAGTTTGATTACAGTTTACATAATAAGCATATCAGACTTCTGGTGTCGCCATCTTTTGACGCAATTGCGTAGTATTATAAAGAAATGTTTGATAAAAACGTCTATCCATTTATGTAACTATCCATCTATGTAAGGATTTAATAATTATAAATTAACATTTTGGATTTATTAATTTAAGGATAAAGTGTTTTTAAAGGAATATCAAATGAAACCCTCTGTGCGATCTGCGATTATACTTACCCAATTGTTTTTATATACAAACTGCTATAAGGAAAATTGTAATAAAATAGTAAAAATTAAATCTGCATTAAATTCCATAAGTATCTTTTTTTTAATCATTTTATCACTAACCTCAAAAAAGTAATGATATCAATGCAAAAACCCTTGACGGGTTAAAAGTTTCTGACGCAGCACTTTATTTTATGCTCTAAGAATTTTAAATATGGAACTTAAAAATACTGATATCAAATTTTGAGTGACGTTATGCTATTTCTTAAAAAATATATTTGTATTTATTTCATCATTTTATTTTTGTTTTATTTATAATCGCATGTGCAAAAGTTATGTTCAACATGAAAAGCTGCATAAAATTTTATTCGCTGTTGCTTTATCATTTACATCTCTCATAAATTCAAAATATGAGTTTTAAAAGATATGATATAAAATTTAAGTGACGCCTTATTGTGACTTTAAAAGGTTTGTTTTAAAATTCAATTTAAATTATTTTTGACTTGGTTAAAATATTTTTTTACATCTACACAATACTTTTAATTTTCCAATTCACTGTTAAATATATCACTTTCATTGAATCTATACTATGCATTGAAATGTATTTATTTCAATAAATTGATTTATCTTTTGTGTCACGCTATTCAAAATTGTGAGTAAGATTTATGTAAATGGTTTCTTTGCGTCATTGTGTCCAAACTACATGAAATGTATGAAAAAGGATAGTTTGACGCAAAGAAACCATTTACACAAATCTTACTCACAATTTTGAATAGCGTGACACAAAAGATAAATCAATTTATTGAAATAAATACATTTCAATGCATAGTATAGATTCAATGAAAGTGATATATTTAACAGTGAATTGGAAAATTAAAAGTATTGTGTAGATGTAAAAAAATATTTTAACCAAGTCAAAAATAATTTAAATTGAATTTTAAAACAAACCTTTTAAAGTCACAATAAGGCGTCACTTAAATTTTATATCATATCTTTTAAAACTCATATTTTGAATTTATGAGAGATGTAAATGATAAAGCAACAGCGAATAAAATTTTATGCAGCTTTTCATGTTGAACATAACTTTTGCACATGCGATTATAAATAAAACAAAAATAAAATGATGAAATAAATACAAATATATTTTTTAAGAAATAGCATAACGTCACTCAAAATTTGATATCAGTATTTTTAAGTTCCATATTTAAAATTCTTAGAGCATAAAATAAAGTGCTGCGTCAGAAACTTTTAACCCGTCAAGGGTTTTTGCATTGATATATATATAGAAGGCAGGGTTGGGTTTTTGACGTCAAAAACTGGTTTTTGACATGACAGTGGTAAAAACCGTGTTTTTACAGGTTTATTCCGTCAAAAACCTATCATTTGTGATTTTCCTCCAATTTATAGTGTAAGTGTAGCATACAATACATTTCTAGATTAATTTTTCCTTGTTCTTGTTATTATTATTCACAATTACTTTATTAAATTTATTTAAAAGAAGAGCATTTCCTAAATGGGAAAAATTTAAAAATACAAGAGTAAAAGGAAAGAACAATATTTGTCATAATCTCTACTAATGTAGATTCTACTAACTGCAATGAACATTAATATTATATGATAATAAAAGGTTATTATAATTATTAAATAACATTCTACATACATTTTTAATAAAATACATTAAAATTATTTTAGAGATGCAAAAATGCTGTTATATGGTATGGCAATAGATGTCAAGCATGGACTGTGGCCATTGGATAAATTTGAATATTCTTAGACATAATATTTGCAAATGCATATCTTATGTATTTCATAAATGCAATTATTGTGATTTTCATTTTCACTTCAATAAGCAGAATCTTAAAATTTTAAATTAATAATTTTTTTATTCAAACATGTAGGACCTGATTTCAGGTGAAAGCTCTTAGACTTAAAATTTAACACATAACAAAACAATATTTAAGAAAAATCAGAATATAATGTCCTGTTCCTGTATACATTTTACTTAAAATTATTTAGGCATTATTTAAAGTGAATTGAAAGAAATAACACATTGCATATTTTTATTACATACATATGACTGTATGAGTAAAAATCTTTTATCGTTAAAATTATTCTTAAATTATTATTGAATTTAGAGAGATTCTTAAATGTTTTATTTATTTTTTAATGCAGTTAACTTTTTAATTAATGGATCTACATTTCTGCTTGAACACATTCACGCCGGTGCGGTGGGTCACACTCGATTGTCTCAGAGTTGTCAAGTCTCCGGCTTTTTGCACACCACTGTAATTTTAGAGAAAATGTTGTTCCTTTAAATCGCCCAATTGTTCTAATTAAATAAAACAATATTTTCTGTATTAAAATACTGGTATCCAAAAGGCCGGAGACTTGCCAGCTCTGAGACAGTCGTGTGTGACCTACCGCGCCGGCGTGAACGTGTTAAAGTAATATTTAATTATTTATTTATTTTAAGGAAATAATTAAATTACTTAACAAAATAACAAATAATAAATTACTTAACAAAAATATATAGTTAAAAATTAAGTTTTCACATGGTTTAAAGTTTATGGATTTGCAATTTTAATCTCTACAAGATTTAACTTTGAAGAACAAGTCTTATTCCTTTATCCCAAAAGATGTAATTCTCAACTATTAAAATATATTGTATTTCATTTATTTATATATTTATTTATTTAAATCAAGTTTTGCTATATAGAAATAAAAATAATCAATGAACAATTTTGATTTAACACTTTAAGAAATCTTACTTCTGAGGAAATTTCTGAGAAAGCTATTTAGTTTTAAAGAGTGTAATAAATTCTGCCGAAATTATACACATTTTTTAATCTTACACTTATGGGTTATAGAATTTCTTTAAAAAATCAATTTTTACAGAATATGCCAAATAGCTTAAGACTAATATAGAGATCTGCTAACAGAGATGTATATGTGTTATTCTAATGCAATTCTTTTTTGTTTTTCTCGGATAGATAAATATACTTCAGAGTCTTTTCGATATTGAATATTTCATGTAAAATAACTTAATACTGAAGACAGAATAAAAAAAGATAATGAAAAAACAAACTACTACTAAAAAATGGGTTTTTGACAGTTTTCGACCTTTTTGACAAAGAGGTTTTTGACATGACGGTAAAAACCATGGTAAAATCCGGTAAAAACCGTCATGCGTTAAAAACTTGCCAACCCTGATAGAAGGATAAAAATTTAAACTGCTTTATAATTCTGCATCGGGATAAATAGTCTATATTTTTAGCATATACATATACAATGAACAGTACAAAGTCTTATCTTCTGTTAAGCCATTAAAAGGAAAGAAAGAGAAAAAAAATTGACCATATTACTTTGAAATCTGAATTTTCCCATCGTATTCTATTCTTTTTAGAAGGTATTTATCCGTCGTTTTACTTAAATGGTTTTCTTTAGAAACAAGGTGTAACGAGATATCCACTTCATTGTTTTAAATCATGGTCGTTTTGCATGTTTACCTAATGCTTTGCGCTATCAAATAGTGATGAAAACTGAATAAGAGGGATATTAATGGTTTCAGGTTAAGGAAAAGTTAAAAATAAAACAGCAGAGTATTGCTAACCAGTTGAAGCTCTTTTTGAGTTTTTTGTTCAACCAGCTTTTCTAATGCTTTTTTTTAATCATAAGTGAAAAAAATAAGTTATTTCTTAACGGAAAGAAATGTAATGTTATGTATCGGTGAAACTTTATGATTTCCAACACATTCATAATACTATAACAAAAATTCACTATGTTTCAACTATGTTAGAAATAGGGATGCACCGAATAGTGATTTTCCCCAAATACCGAATATTCGGCTAGCTGAATAGTGACTATCAAGCCGAATACATTTTAATTTCAGAGTTTGAAATTATTAAAAAGTTGAATTTAAAAAAAAAAATTACGTAATATTTAGCATACATACTTCCATATTGATGAACAAGATGTTTCTATAAGTAAATTTTACCAAAAAAAAAAAAAAATCTATCCTTTGAATTGTTATTAAAGAAGAGTATAGTTTTAAATCTTCTTTAACCGAAATTTTTTTTTAATTTCACGGAATCCCCTCTGAATTAAAACAAATGAATAAAATTATCTTTTTATTCTAAAAGAAAAAAATGTTTTGATGCAAAAATATAACACTTTTGAGCTAATTTGTATTCATTTGAGATTTTCCTAATGAAAAAGTAGTGTAAATGCAGTATGCATTATACGCATATTGTTTGTGCCTTTTTTTATTTTTTAAGCAGCAGAATTATTTATTGCTATCAATCGCCGAAAATACTGCATCTTATGTAAGTACCTCGGAACCTATGGTACCTATGGAAACTAACCATTGTTGTAATGTTGTTTTTGGATTTTAGAAAATTCTTCATTTGGCAATTACTTTAGTTTTCGTTTAGTAGAAAAAAGCATAGTAATCATTGCCCTCCTCCCGTCTAAATCTTTGGAAAAGCAAGAATTTAACCCGCTCGGGTCTGGCGTACTACTAATAGTAGTATATCACATGTCTTTTCATTGTTATTTTGTCTTAACAATTACTTTTGTTACTATCTTCAAGTAATATAGTAGCATATGTCTATGCATTTCTCATTATGACTTCATTTATGTTTTGACATGTAGCAGGGGAGCGTGGGGAAAAATGGGACACTTTTTACAAAAATAAGAAAATCAACTTTGTTTGACACAAAAACAAAAATTTCGATATATAGAATACAAAATGAAACACTTTCTAATATCCTTGAACAATTTAGAAACATAATTTGCAGAAACAATTTTATAATTAAAGAAATTGTAAATTTTAAAATGTGTCCCATAACCCCCCGCGCCACTAACAGTAATAGAGAGGTATGCGACAGCTATAAAACAATGTACGATAAGGCATAGACAGTCGAGTATCGGCTATATATACAGTCTAACAAAGATTGTAGGTTGATAATGTCTGTGCGACAATATCAAATTCCAGTATCTTCATCACTGGAAGGAAAATTCAGGATTGTCAGTCAGGGATGACATTAAAAAATCTTCAGTTCAACTTATTTATAAAGATATTCATCTACTTCAAAATGTAATGTTATAATTAATATGTTACCCTCTAAAAATATTTGCGTATTAGCAATTTACATTCATCTTATTAAAATGAAGGGATTAGACATGTCCCATTCCTCCCTTTACTGGCATGTCCCACTCCTCCCTCTACCCTCTTTTATATGTTAAACTTCTTTTATAAACAAAAGTGCTGCTTTTAGGCATAGTTTAAATTATGGATAATTAATATACAGTATAATGTTCCATGAATAGGGAAACTATTACATGTACGCATAAACAAGTCGTTAATATACAGAAAGCATATAAAGTACATTAAGCAAATTTACTTTTGATTCTTGAAATAATCTTTTTCTTGATACAACAGATCCAGCTACTTTTTTCAACTGAAGATTGTGGTACCATTGCTTCATCTAATGTGTGATTGATGAAATGTTTAGAATGATACATAAAGAGAAAAACCT
Organism: Maratus speciosus; assembly: GCA_963932465.1. Taxonomy (NCBI): domain Eukaryota; kingdom Metazoa; phylum Arthropoda; class Arachnida; order Araneae; family Salticidae; genus Maratus; species Maratus speciosus. The sequence goes on along the minus strand of OZ010790.1, from coordinate 575,902,261 downwards.
ACTGTCCCATTCCTCCCACTGTCCCATTCCACCCCACTCTCCCCTAATAATAAATTCTTTTCTCTTTGCACCGTTGTCGATTCCTTTAAATATAGGCTACTTTTCTGAACGAATTAATGTGTGATTAAACGCAAAATTTATTAGAAAGTTATAATATCCGTTAAAGCGTGTTGTAGTATAATGTTTTCCAAACGTCTCTAAAACTTTTTATTACCTATTGGAATATAAATTGAAAAGTACGCAAAATAACTACATTCGTTAGGTTTCAGACAATGACATATTCTTTAAACTTCAGCAAATCTATTTGGATAGCTACTATTAACATTATTAACGTAAAAGAATTTTTTTCTTCTCAAAATTGAAAAAAAAAGGGGGCTGAAAGGGTTAAAAGAAAGTGCTAAGAGAATGTAAATATTAAAAAATTGTTGTTGTTATTGATTTGATTGTTGTATGATCCCAATTTTATTGTGTGGTAATCTTGTTTTAAATCTTTTCATAATCATAATATTGCATTATGTTTTACAGCTGCTGATTGTTTTTCGTGCTAAAGGTGCCAGTTGTTTTAATCTTTTTGTACGATCATGGAGAAAAGATTCGTAATATCTTTTTCGTGTGTTGAACTCTTATCATAGAAAAGGGACATAACTTCTGCTGAATGGAATTTAAAACTATTTGCCCTGTTAGTTTGATAATTTTGCGAGGAAGGTTTTGGTATGTTGAGCACCTTTTATATCGTATGCAGTAGAATCTCGATTATCCGAAGTAATTGGGACCGACCATCTTTCGGAAAATGGAAATTTTCGGATAATCGAGAATGCTTCAGTTTTAAGATTAAGGAGGAATATATGCTATATTTCTTATTATGGTAACAAGTGCTTAATAAAAATAAAGCGATAGCAAAATAGAAACAAGAATAAAATAGATGAATTTTAATTTTGAAATTAAGTACCTTTTACCCCAGTGGCAGAAAGTTTTGTAGCTGTCTGCGACAAGCTTTTAAAATTTCATAATCTGTCTGCAAATTTTGCATGTCATTTTAATGAATAAATAATAAATTAAACTAGGAATTTTTTATCACTTTATTTAAAACATGGTAAGCATGATGCATTCTCATTAATTTTGCATATAACATTTCATCATCTAACTTCTTGTAGAATTTCTAAAGTGTGAAGGATAAGCAGAACCACACATAGGCAATAACGATGCTTTTAAAAACCTTCGGAAACTTCAGAGGCCTCAAGCGTGAAAAGCACTGAGTTTTTTCTAAAACCCTTGAATGAAATCTGCAGCCTTTTGAGGAAATTATTTTTTTTTTGTAGTTCTTTGGCGAAATTCACGTTTTTTCCATGGCTTTTTGACGAATTTATCGTTTTCTCCACAATTTTTGGACGAAATTTGCGTTTTTTTTTTTTTTTTTTTTTTCGTGATTCCTTGACAAAATTCATTTTTTTTTTCTGCATCCCTTTGGGGGATTTTTGTAATTCTTCGGTGAAATTCACTTTTTCTCCATGGCTTTTTGACAAATTTCGCGTTTTCCCTGCAATTTTTGGACGAAATTTGCGGCATTTTTTGCGATCTTTTGACAATATTCGCGTTTTTTCCACAATCCTATGACGAAGTTCGCGTTTGTTCTGCGATCCTTTGACGAAATTCGTACTTTTCCGCGATCCTTTGATAAAATTTGCGTTTTTTCATGATCCTGTGACGTCATTCGCATTTTCCGTGATCTTTTGATGAAATTTGCATTGTGTCTGCGATCCTTTGACGAAATTTGCGTTTTTTTCGCAATCCTTTGACAAAATTCGCGTTTGTTTCACGATCCTTTGACGAAATTTGCGTTTATTTCACGATCCTTTGACGAAATTTGCTTTTGTTTCACGATCTTTTGCCAAAATTCGCGCTTTTTATGCAATCTTTTGCCGAAATTCGCGCTTTTTACGCGATTTTTTGCCAAAATTCACGTTTTTTACCCGATCTTTTGCCAAAATTCACGCCTTTCACCCGATCTTTTGCAAAATTAAAGCTTTTAACGCGATCTTTTGCTGAAATTCACACTTTTTACGCGATCTTTTGCTGAAATTCACGCCATTAGCACGATCTTTGCCGAAATTTGCGCTTTTTACGCGATCTTTTGCCGAAATTCATGCTTTTACGCGATCTTATGCCGAAATTCGCGCTTTTAACGCGATCTTTTGCCGAAATTCGCGTTTTTTACGCGATCTTTTGCCGAAATTAAAGCTTTTTTTTACGCGATCTTTTGCCGAAATTAAAGCTTTTTTTACGCGATCTTTTGCCGAAATTAAAGCTTTTATCGCGATCTTTTGCTGCAATTCACACTTTTTACGCGATCTTTTCCGAAATTCACGCCATTAACGCGATCTTTTACCGAAATTTGCGCTTTTTATGCGTTCTTTTGCCGAAATTCACTCATTTTACGCGATTTTTCTTTCCGAAATTCGCGCTTTTTACGCGATCTTTTTCCGAAATTCACGATTTTTTGCCAAAATTCACGCTTTTACCCGATCTTTTACCGAAATTAATGCTTTTAACGCGATCTTTCGCCAAAATTCACACTTTTTACGCGCTTTTTTGCCGAAATTCGCGCTTTTTACGCGAGAAAAATTGTCCGAAAGTTGCGGACAATTTTTTAAATTGACTTCATTAGTGCAGACAATAAATGTCCGCAAAAGATTTTTTTTGTCCGCGACTATGTCGCCGTGTCGCGGTGTTTCTGCCACTGGGCCTTTTACATAGTCACAAGGGTTTGAAAAAATGTTTTGTTTGTCGCAGTTTCGATTGCCTTTGCTTTGAAGCTCTATCACGGAGTTTAGTTCACCAGTATCACAGTCTTTCTGCTGCTCCAGCCATGCGAAACCTTTTGCGAAACATTCAAAAGCTTCAGAATTGCTAATTTGTTCGTTTTCTTCGTTCCACTCTGCAGGTTACGGGAGCTCAGGTTAAATTCAAAGGAACTGTAAGAAAGGAGATCGAAAATATTTGTATTTACTCGTATCTCGGAAAGAACTGCTTGCACGCAAGGAATAAATAAAATAGTTATATAACATAATAGATTAAAAAAAAAAACTTTAAAAAAATGGATTTCGGTTAAAAGAGGTACTACTGTATTTGTTAATAGAGTTATGGCGATAATTTGTGATAATTGAAAAATCCCTTAACTGATAATGGCCGACATATTTAGGCAGATGAAGGAAATAAGGAAATTTGCAAGATAGCTTTCTTTTATAAGCTTAAAGGTACCCACAATTAAAGAATTTTGAAGGCCATTTTAAAAATAAAAGTAATTTAAAGATTTAAAAACTATTTATTCATCTTTAACAATTCGCGTAAATAAAACCCGTCAAAAAGAAGGTTTCTCCTCTTAAAATATTTTCCGTGCTAATATTTCTCTATGGAATTTCTTTCACGCATATTACTGCATTGCGAATTATTTCAAAAGAAACTAAGTACAATTGCTGTTTCTCCCTGTCGTTGTTATTTTCAATTTTATTCACGTCTAGAAGCAAGTTGACCAATATAAATTTCCAGAGTTTTCTCGTGTTTTAAAATAAAGGTAATTTAAGGATTCAAAAACTATTTATTAATCTATAACTTTTCGCGTATGGGGCTGTGCATATATAACGTTATCACTTTAGGGGGGAGGGGGAAGGGTCTGGCACTTGATATCATTAGATATCTGTAGGGGGTTTGCTTTTTGATATCGTTATCATTTTTGGTCCAATCAAACTTTTTGAGGAACTTGACATCCAAATAGTCTGTTACCTTTTACTTATTATTATTTTTGTATGTTTTTATGAAGATACACTGGCCTCCAAAAGTTAAGGTACAGGGACTGGATGCTTTCGATTGTACACGGTTTGTCGAATATCTACCAACATTATTGGCGAATTGTTCTTGAATTTCTGGGATGTAAAGAACATGTTTGATTTCATATTTCTCGGTGAAGATTTATCGGGGGTACAAATAGGGGGCTAATAATAAAATAATATTTGCGATCACCTATGTAACAGAAAAGGCTGTAAATGGTTTGTCACTGTGGTAAATGACTATTTGGGTCCTGTTCAACGTTTGTATGCATTTGTGTAAGCATAGCACTCATATTCGTGAAGATGTTAACGTTTTTGTGAAAAATTCCAAAGTTTTTTGTTTATAGCATACAGAGTTTTCAACCAAATTTAACACAACTTTCTAAAAACCTGACAAAGAACAGTAGCAACAGTATACTGGAAATAAAACATGAATATATTGGATATTTGATAAGATATGGGCACTTGTATGAAATAATTTTTAACTGCGCATGCGTGTAAAATTTCAAAATTTTTATTTCATAATTTGGTAGTCAGCTATTTTGGGTAACTTCTGTAAAAAGTCCAGTCAAATATTGTGAAAACTCAGAAAGATATAATGAGTTGATTGAAAAGTTGTGGAAAAACCCTTATAATAAAGCTATTTTTAGAGAGCAACTCACTATATCGCCTTTATCTTTGGGAAATTTCTCGATGTTTGACTGGACATTTTAGATGAGTTGCTCTAAATAGCTGACTACCAAATTATGAAATAAAAGTTTTGAAATCTTCCACGCATGCGCAGTTAAAAATTATTTCATACGAGTACCCATATCTCATCAAATATTCAATATATTCATGTTTTAATCGAAGTGTACTGTTGCTACTGTTCTTTGTCAGGTTTTCGGAAAGTTGTGTTAAATTTGGTTGAAAACTTCTGTATGCTATAAACAAAAAAAACTTTTGAATTTTTCACAAAAACGTTAACATCTTTACAAAAATAATGATATGCTTACACAAATGCACACAAACGTTGAACAGGACCCAAATAGTCATTTAATGCAGTGACAAACCATTTCCAGCATTTTCTGTTGCATAGCTGATCGCAGATATTAGTTTATTATTAAATTTATTATTAGCCCCCGAATTGTCGGCCCGACTAAATCTTCATCGAAAAATATGAAATCAAACATGTTCTTTACATCCCAGATGTTCAAGAACAATTCGTCAATGTTGATAGATATTCGACAAACCGTGTGCAATGGAAAGCATCCAGTCCCTGTACCTTAACTTTTGGAGGCCAGTGTACAAAGCCATTAAATGTTTATTTCATTCCAACATTTTACAATACCGCAACGTTTGACATTCCCGTTCTTATGCCATGTGTGCCCATATAATTCGCTGTTAGCGAAGCCAGGAGCATAATATGTTGGAAATAATACTTGCGTTTACCAGCAAAGGAAGAGAAATAATGTTATGCACTGTTTTGTTGATAAGTTCTGCTTTTACCCTTCCCGGGCAGGAAGCAAGTGCAAGAAAATAATATTACTGATGAATGCATTATGTAAGAATAAGCTATTATTAAATACTTTTAAATAGTAACTAACTCTTTTACATGTTATTTGATATAATTTTTTTTTCATGTTATATTTTATTGACTTCTTTAATCCGTAAACTATGCGACTAATAAATGAATAATCATATGTATATCATTGCAAGCGTATAAAAAGAATGTAAAAATAACATTGATAGCGATAACGATTTAGACATTGATAACGATAACATCAGGCGGGGGGGCGGGGGGGGGAGTCAACGAATGATAACGTATGATATCGTAAGGGATGGGGGGAGGGGATCCAAAATTTGCAAAATATTGATAACATTGATAACATTATACATGTATAGCCCCTAAATAAAACCCGCCAAAAAGAAAGGTTTTTCCTCTTAAAATATTTTCTGTGCTAATATTTCTCTGTGGAATTTATCTTTCACGCATATTACTGCATAGCGAATTATCTCAAAAGAAACTTAAGTACAATTGCTGTTTTTCTCTGTCGTTGTTATTTTGAATTTTATTCATGTCTAGAAGCAAGTTGACCAATATAAATTTCCAGAGTTTACTCACGAAAATCAGGTCGAAGATCGCCCAAAAGGCAAACTTTTTTTTTGAAAATAATGTTCTTTATCTAGTGCAAGCGCTGAAACAATATAAACAAGCCGGGTCCGATCAAAGTTCATTAACTTTTAGTTAGTTTCAATTTGTGCTGGGTGCAGACAAACTAATACGGATACATCAAACGAATCAAACACTTACTTCTTATACCCGAGGTTTTTGCGGTTTTATATTTTAAGAAAACTGAATATTTCCTTTGTTTCCTTTCGGAAAATTCCTTGAATTCCTAACATGCCTTTGTATTAATTTTTTTCTGTGGAATTGAAGAGGCATTCTTAGTAATTCTACTTGGTAATTTCTACTGTTGGTTCTCCATATTTCCTTTTCTTGATACGAAAAATTTTCTTAAGAGGCTACTTCTCCCGCTCTCGCTAATGTTTGTCCTGTTTGAGAAACGTTTTTAAATATCTCGTTCGAATTTGAATATTTTTGAAGGATTTATTTTTTGCATTGGGTAGCTGAGGTGATCTGTACAAAGGCAGTTTTGTTTACTTTTTCGATTTTATTTACTTTTTTTTTTTTTTTAAAGGATACTTTCACTTTTGGAACCAGTTTCGAAAGTTGGAAGAATCTATTTTCTGATAGTGAAAACAGTATTTCGATAATTATATGAGTAATAATCTAATTAAATTTTTCTGTATGATTACATGCCTACCCCCCCTCCTCCCTCGAACTTGCATATTATTTTCTGCCGTTAATCTGTTCGGAGCCTCATAAAATCTGTTTTGGCCATTGTGAATATGTAATATTAAGTCAATATTTTATGTTTGCTTCCGATTGAAGCTTGTTTAAGGGGACCGTGGTTCTTTATTTGAGAAAATATTAACCCCAAAATCGACATTTATTTTTGTGTGTATTATTATTCTCAAATTTCTTCTACGTCATTCGTGGAAAACCGCATGAAGATGCGATTATTTTACGCAAAGTTACAAGTGTTTTAATTTTGTTCACAATTTTTTGGCCTTTTAATATACTTTAAATCTGTTTTTCTCAATACTGATGCTTCAGTTTTTTTTTTTTAATTTTTAAAATGCTTCTTGCTACTTAATTTTTGATAAAAATTGATCAAACTGATAAGGATCCTGATTTTGATTAAAAAGAAACTGTGTATCGATTTTAAAATTAGAATTCATTAAGACAAGTAAATTTGATTTTTAACTGATTATAGGGCAGAATTTTGATAAAAATCGATATGGAATTCAGAAAACTATCTCTAAAAAATTAACTATTTAGGGGTTTAAAAATTCGATACACAGATTTGTTTGTAATAGAGTTTTACGTGGTTAAAATCCAAAATCGAAAAAATATCTAAAGACTTGAAACGCAAGGAGCATTTTAAAATTTGTTTAAAAATTTTTCATTTTTTAAAGTATCTTAAAATAATAATAAGATTGGAAATTTCTTTGAAGTTGTTCTATATACTTATGGTGAAATGTATATTTGCCCAAAATTTCAAATCTTTATTATGAAAATTAAAAGAGATTTTTTTTTAAACGTCCACCGTCCTCTTAAGGAGGGAGATCACCCCTGTTCTCAAATCCAAAGGGTCAACTTTTTGACATAAGTTTTAATTCATTTTTGTTCGGAAACGCATGAAACTAGAAGGTGTTATTATTCAGAAACTATGTAATCGAGCTGTTTTTCCGTTTTCTTGTAAACGCAATAGATCTTTCAGAAAATACTGTCAAGATGGCATTTTGAACCGAACAAAAGAAGAAAATCTAGTCAATAAGGGGAGAAAAACGACGTGTCACGTGATCAAAATCGCTTATAACTCAATAGGTAATGGATTGATCCAAAAATGGAAAACACAGTTCGATTCCAAATCGCTTCCTTAGTCAGGCTTTCCAATTTTATATCTTTTAAGTTAAAAAATGAATTTGTAAATGTGTCGAAACGTTTTGCGCTTATTGAGCAGAGCAGTTAAGAACAGCCTTAATTAAGACGTACTAATTGAGGATTTTCAAAAAGGTGATTTGACATACATGTGTTGCACGCAGGATTATTAAAAATATATTCGATATATCCAGTTAACATTACATATATATTCGTTCAGTAAAAATTTAAAAATAAATATATTGCGGGTACTTACTTAAAATAGGTAGAGGTTATAAAACTATAAAATACAATATAATACAAAATATTAATTTTCGACTTTGCTCAGTTTTGGAAATAGGATGCGCGCAATGTCAAAAAATGTCTTTTTTGAGGAAAATGACTTTAAAGTTCAAGTTTAGCTCGATTTGGATAGCTCCACATATTTATCATAAAACCAGTTCTAATTGGAGTATCGTCATAATTTTTTCAAAGTTTGGTAACGTGTCAAAAATTTTTTTTTTGACTTTTTAAGATTATCCCCCCCCCCCCCCTTAAAAAGTGCAGACTGATAGGTTAAAATAAATCAACATGTAGCTCATTATTTTACACTTTAATTGAAATTTAAAGTACTAATTCATAATGTATATATGGATTTAAAAAAAATATCCTTATTGTATCAAATGTTTTCCTAATCTAGCTCTGTTTTGCTTCCGCATTTTCTGCATCCTTACGCTGCACTTTCCGGAAAATTTCCCCCTTAATCCTTGAATACATTTCTTAATTGCTCATCCAGAATTGTAATAATGCATGTCTGTGAAGGAAGTAATAACGAAACAAGAAAAGTAAAATATTACGATTATTTTCGAATCTTCGAAATGCGGCGCGTTCCTTGAAGTTCGTTTACCTGTTAGTTGACCGCTTTCCGACGTACCATAAGATCGTTGCATACTCTATTTTCGCCTTTGTGCGCGATTGCGGCGTGGCATTTTTTGTTCTTGCTAGTTATTGTTCGAGAGAACTATTTTTCTTGTTATTTTTCAACAGATTGGTTTTCCTTTCTTACTGTGTGTTTCCCTTTTTACACTTTTTATGGGTGTCTGGAAACAAAGGTGTAGAGGAAAGTCTGCTATGGTATTTCTTATTTAAAATTTCTCCAAGCTTATTTTTTTGTTTTTACGGTTTTTCATTCACTGTTATAGTTCGCGTAACTTGAAAAGTACAGTAAACTCTCAATAAGGCGGACTCTGTGTAAGACGGAAATCTGTCTAACTCGTAAAGATTTCAAAGTCCCTGCGAATACATAGACATAGAGTAAAATTTGTCTAAGGCTTAAAATTGTCTACTACGGAAAATTTTCTCGGTCCCGATCGATTCCGCCTTAGACAGAGTTTACTGTATTCCATAATACACATCTTAATAATTTTTGAGTATCTCCATGGACGCCGAAAGAAGAGGGTGGGGGGGAGGGGGGCATTGTCTTGACTTAGATTTTGAAATTTAAACAATTTTTCCCTTACTGTAATTAAAACTTAACTCTACCAATGTTATTAAATTTTGAAAAAACGTAAAAGGAATCACGAAGAGAGAGAAAAAAATTCTAAGGATTTTTCGTCAAAGTGGCTCCCCCCCCCCCCCCTCTACCCAGAAAGAATATATTTAGTAGGGATGCACCAAATAGTGATTTTGGCCGAATACCGAATATTCGGCCTACAAGCGAACCGAAATAGTAACCATTCGGCTGAATACCAAATATTCGGCTTGTCGAATACTTTTATATTTCAAAGTTTAAAGGCATTAAAATGTTAAATTTTAAAACAATTTTACATAATATTTAAAACAAACTTTTTCTTTTTGATAAACAAGAACTTTTTTCAAGTAAGCTTTATGCTGAAAAAAAAAAAATCTGCTTTTAGTTATTTAACAAGAGGATAGTTATAAAACTTTTTTAATTAATAAAATTTTAAATTTCATGCCTTCTTCTGGGAATTAAAAGAAATGAATAAAATTTTCTTAAATTCTAAAACAAACATTTTAAAATCAAAGAGAAATTGCGAAAAAATTGGAAGAAAAATTGTACAGGATCATATGTTATTCGTTTGTCAGGAAGAGACTGAAGTAAAAGTAAATAAATAATACAATTTATTCAAATTTTATATGGTGCCAACTCAGCAAGAATAACTGTTCTACTCCCTTTGATTAAGCAAGGAAGTTTTAAATGCATCCTAGATCGGTGTCTGGAGTGGGCGATGATTTTCAGAGATTGTAAACGTTGTTCTTAAAATCTTAGCAAGAAACATTATTTACTGGACAATGTTCAGGAACTTGCATTTGTATATAATTATTCCTATGAAAATCTTCGTGATTGGTTAATTTTCTTGAATAATACTTACCGAACAGCAAATAAGTAATATAAAAACATTCTCTTTTATTTAAATATGATTCTGTTTCTAATTATTCTGAATATCTTTATAAGTTGACTGTTAAATGTAGAAGTTGTATAAGGTTTTTAAAAATGTTTTAAAAGTTTTTTAAGTATTCGGTTCGACCTAATATTCGGCAGGCCAAATAGTTTTCTATTCGGCCAAACCGAATATTCGGCATACCGAATAGTTTGATATTCGGCCAAACCGAATATTCGGTAACATGGCCAACTACCGAATATTCGGTGCATCCCTAATATTTAGTTCTGTATTTCTTATCTGATCACGTGTTTAAAAAGTACCTTGGGGTTTCAGGTGGCCTTTGATCTTCTGACGAAAATAAGAAAAGCTGTATTATTTCTTCCTTTTGAAAAAAGCCTGTAGAAGCTTATTTTTGTATTTTTTATTCTTATTTATTACATTTCTGTATTGTTTTTTACATAGATATGTTGAAAAATTTCCTTGCGGAGGAATTGTTCTTTCTTAAAAAAAAAAAAAAAAAACCTTATTTTAGCTTACCTCAAGTTCATATTTTTCTTTTAAAAAACGCGCCTATGTTAAGAACCTCTGACAATTCTGTTCGAAAATCATTCCCATCTACGGATTTCGTTCTTCCGGCCCCATGCCTATAACATTGCGACTGAGCTCTGTGCTTCGACGGGCCACTTTGCTTCCAGTGTATCCGATAGTAGGATTACATGCTCCGTAGAGTTAGTTATTTCATCCGGAAGCGTAAGGGAGTATAGATTCAGCTATTTCATTATTGTTGCATTAGAAGTAATGGGTTTTCTGTTATGCAAAATTTTTGCAACTAAAAATTATTCCAGGCTTGTAAATACGAGTTCCTATTTTCGGCCTATATTCCTTGTGCAGATAATCGGCCGCGAGCCAAACACCACTGAGAAACTGGTGTTAAAGGTAGGTCAAAAGTTGTAAAATTAGTATGCTGCGTCTTATATGCGACATATAACTTTTTCGTTATTCCCTATCTAAAACAAGACGCGCATTGAATGTTTTTTGTTTTGTTTATATCGGACTTTCTTTTTTGTTAGCACAATAACCTGCGTTTTCTTTTAAATTAATTCAGACTATCTTTCCCAGTAGCAGAAATTTCTCCAAGTGTCTGCAACAGGTACTTCAGGGGCAAAAAATAATCTGCAGGTAAAATATTTTTACAACTGAAGCGTTAATTAATCAAACAATCACTTACCTGCGTTTTTAGGCATTTTATAAATTTTTATGAATAATAATCTTAACTTTTTGTATTAAGTAATAAAGAGCTAAACATAATATGAAGCAAAATAAAGGTTCGATTAAAAAGAATCGGCAAAAGAGAAAAGAAAATCTGCGACGCCCGTCTCTCGTCTCGAACTTTCTGCTACCGGGCTATCTTTCTTGAGTTGAAAAAACTTTTAAGACGCCTCGACATATGACAGATCTGAAAGGGCTTAACGAAAATCGTAAACAGGTCTGGCGTCCTCTTTCCTCTCCCCCTTCTTTTTGTTTCATAATTAAATCTTTCCTTTCGCCGCCAACCTTCAGCTGTAATTGCAGATTCTGAATCGGCCGAGGGATGATTGACATTGGTAATTTAGTTCGGCTTCCAGGAATCTTTCGAAGTTAACAAACATTTTTTTTAAAGGAACAGAAACCTTTTTTATTTACACACGCTCTCTCTCTCGCTCTTAAAAAAAAAAAAAAAAAAAGGTCTATATTGAAGTTTTTTCCTTTCCCATATCACTTTCGATTGTGGGAATAAGTAACTGGGATGGCTATTTTAAATCGAGTCTGGCCGCGCAGTAGACCGTGGTATATTTAGAGCGGTAAGTGAATCTGCCTTCTGGGCTTTGGTAGGCTTTTCATACAAGTTCTCAAGGATGTTTAGCATAAAGTTTCTAGTCCAATTTTACTGCTCGTCTTGTTCGTTTTTTGTGACAAGTAAAAATTAAATTTAAAAAATCAAAAAACCCGACTGCGAACTAATTAATTATTTCTCATCAATGTGAAACTATTTTTGATATTACTTACCTATTTTTTTTGTTTACTTTTATTGATGACTTTTAAGTTATGTTTAATTGTTAGTTCCCAGGGGTCTGTCCAGACTTTTCTCACAAGGTCCTGTTTTTGTGAAATTGTGAAGTTTTTATTTTTTATTTTTGTGAAAGTTCTAGTCATAATTTTTTGAATTTCAAATTATCGACGTCTTCATATTCTATCATTCATATATAAAAAGCTAAGTAATATGCTTTTTGGTGAGTTAACCCTTTATCTACTGATGGTACTTATAAGTACCATTAAAATAAATTGTTATAAAATTCATTTAATACATCGATTAGTAGCAATACTGTTTAGAATGAGTTATAGATACATTACTTTATCTTGTTCCAAAAGCATTATGGGTTACACAAAACAAAAATATTTTTAAAAGGACGATTTCTTTTGCCTTTGCGTTTTTTCAGCTTTCTAGCGCTGACGGGGAGGGGAAAGGAATTTTTCAGTTCGGAAGTACTTCTATATTTCTATTGTAAGAACATTATATTTGTACATTTCCTAATTCTACAAAATACTAAGAAAATTATTTAAAATAAAAGATTTGAGTAGGGTTATAAATAGTGCACAAAATCCCTATAAATTAAAATTTAATTAATCCTTCTAAATCCATCAATACTTCTAAAATCCTTCTAACATTTATTAAATTATTATGTAAATCTTCTAATTTTGTTTAAACAATTCACGAAAAATGCTTTAGAGATAAAATTTTCATGAATTCATAATTCAGTAGATAAAGGGTTAAACTGCTTACTTACAGGCCAGATTTTATTTTTAAATGACTAAATTTGTGAAAAGTTCAATTTGAAGGTGAAAAAATTCTGTGAAAGGTCTATTTAAGAGACAAATAATTTTGTGAAGGGTCCTGTTTTGGGATAAAATTGTTTGTGAAGGGTCCTGTTTCGGGATAAAAAATTTTGTGAATGGTCCTTTAAAGGATCTAAAATTTTCCTAAACATATCCCTGTTCCTATCTATAAACACTGTTTTGATGAGGCCTATAGATACCTATGATGGTTAGAGTTGCAGTAAAGCTAGAGATCCTACCTACACAACTTCCAGGTTGTATAATATTTAAACGGAACTTCTGAATAAAATAGTCAATGAAACACCGCCTTCATTTTGAAAGATCTATACAATGATATGCCACTCAACATGGGTACGTAAATTTTTTTTTTCGTCTCTACCTCCATTTTGTATTTTGCGACCGCCATTTTGAATTTATAAAAACAAAACCTAACTTATAACCATCGGGCGGTTAGGACGAATCGATAGAGACCTCATTCATTAAAATCCATCCAGCCGTTGGGATGTTTCGAGGGTATAAAGAAATCCACATACCCAGATACGCGGGAAACACATGACCCTTCTTGGCAGTCGGGTAAAATAATTTCTAACTAGTGGACCCGTGCTAGGCTTTCACAGTGCTCTATCTTTGAAATTTTTTGCTGATACTTTTTTCATGAATTATGTTTTTTATATCAAGCAACGTGTTTTAACGAAATTTGAGCTTAGTATGTAAAATTGTTGAAAAATTTGCCGACCTGCGTCATTCGTCGATCTGTGTTTTGTAGGTGCATAGAAAAAGACAAATTCATATTGGAAATGAAATGTGTATCAGTGGACCCTTGCAAGAGCTTCGCACTTCAGTCTAATATTTTTCAGCAATATCTAATATTTTTTAGATGTATGTTTAAACTTTAAAAGCAAAATTAAGGAAAAAGAATATTTGCGAACAACACTGGGGAAAAAATAAACAATCATACTTTAACTACACATTAACCCTTACACAAGCAGTGGGAATTTGCCTCACACTTAATTTTAATTCCAAACTGCTGCAATTGCACCAGTATTTTTGATAAAATATTTTGCTTTTATAATTTATATGAAGAAGAGTATTTTTTTCAAATCAATTTGCGCAAAGATTCTGGTGGCAGCAGGAGTGTAGTTGAGGGTATACGGAGGTACACGCCGTATATTCTGGAATTTTTAAAGAAATTCTGTATACCCTCTGTTTCTCAAATAAAATTGTAGCGTTTACCCTAGCCATGGACGTTCATAACTCTAGCGTATACCCTCTGCCTACAGCGTATACTCTCTGCTTTTTTTACGACTACAAAACTGGGTGGCAATCAATCATTTCAATTCAACATTTCAGGAACATAATTGATCTGCCGGTGTAAGGGTTGAAGGATGATGTTATGGCTTCGGGGAAAATGCGGTACATAGAAAAATAAATTGAATACATATAAAATACAACTTAATCTAACAAAGTATAGCTTTTAAGCTACACGTGAAATACCACTGCTTCGGTCGACCTGTGGTATCTATTCTTCTAAATATTTCAATTTCTATTTAAAAAAAAATAATAATAAACCCGTGCAAAGACGTCACACTTTTATTGTTTTTGTACGATTTATTTTTCTATAATCATCGCTGAACATGATATAATGCGGTATTTTATTTCTGTAGCAACATTGATTTTAGAAAAACCTTTTGTTTCATTTATGAAAACAGTTCTGATTTATTTTTTAATTAACTGCAATTTTTAATCAAAAACATGTTTTAACGAAATGCGAGTGTCAGAAGCTCGTTCAAAAACCTTTCGATTTTTTTTTAAAATTACGATAGATTAGATTTTTCCGATGCGATTTGCTGATTCGTATAAAAAATGAAACAAATCTACTTGATAAAGGTGACCCGGAACCCTTCATTTTGTGAAATGACGAAAACTTTTTGCCTAAAGTGAATTTAGACGTCCGTAGTATATTCTCATAAAGTACTGTAAATATGTGACAAAATATGAGAAAAGGGTTTTTACTCTATCCATTTTCCCTTTAAAAAAATATTTTTTAAACCTTACAAAAACTTCTACTTTTAACTGTCACTTAACTGTTAATAAGGATATTCAGAATAATTAAGAAATAGAATCATATTTAAATAAAAGAGAATGCTTTTACAGTATTAGCTGTTTGAAAAGTAATACTTAAGAAAATGATTAATTATGACCTTCGTTGGGAATTAATGATGCATAAATGCAACTTCCTGAATAATTTCTGGAAATAATTTGTTTCTTACTTTTTGAAAAACACGGTGTTTTTAAATCAAATGGAAGAAACTTTCAGAGGTGATACTAAGATCAAGACAGACATTTTTTGTCTAGGAAACAGGCGGTGTATCTGACTCCAGGCCAAACTTGTGTTTTCTTTGTTACTTTAACAATAATAAAGATATTGTAGCAATAACAATATTTTCAACATTGTATTTACTTTCATTTCTGTGAAATATAATGACATGCCAAAAATAAAGTTTCTTTTGACCACGTTATCTACTTGATAGTTTGTTCAAAGATTTCAGGAACTCCCACTCCAGACATGCTCTTTGTAAAGAGCAAAACTGGGAGATTTCAATAGTGGCCAGTACATACCTGCCAACTGCTACGAAAAATTCGTAGTTGCTACGATTTGGACCTATAAACTACGATGCTACGAAAATCGGTCTTAAACTACGATTTTTTGCAAAAAACACAAAAGCATTTTTTGTTTCTAGTTGCAATTTTTATCCCGCGCAGCATATTTTTCAGGAGTATTCTGTTTCGAAATTTCCAAGTATTCATTTCCGAAAGTTTTAAAAAATTGGCCATTAATCCGAAAATTCGGACATTAAAATGCTCATGAGAAAAAAAAAAAAAAAATTCTGGGCTGCAAAAAAAACCTTCTTAACATAAAACACTCTAATCGTGTTTTTGTAAATATTCATACAGGAATTCCCTTCCTTAGAAACAAGGGTGCCATTTTAAGAATTCTGGAGGTGGTTCTTTGAGGGGCAAGGTTTGAAATAGTGTGCAAAATCGCACGATTTGCGATAAACTATCGCGAATTTCGACAAATGACCGTGTAAAAAAAAAATCAATTTCGTCAATTGGTCGCAGAAGAAAATAAATTACGTTAAAGGATCGTGGTAAAAACGTGAATTTTGTCAAAATATAGCAGAAAGAAAACGCGAATTTCGTCAAAAGATCAGTAAGATAATGCAAATTTCATCGAAAGATTAGTATGAAAACGCAAATTTCACCGAAAGATCGCAGAAAGAAAACACTAATTTAGTCAAAGGGTCGTGGTAAAAAAACGCAAAATTCGTCAAAGGATCGCGTAAAAAATGCGAATTTCGTCAAAAGTTCATGGTAAAAAGTGCGGATTTCAACAAAGAATCGTGATAGGAAAATGTGAATTACGATTGTGGGAAAAAAATTGTGAATATCCTAAAATGATGGCGGGAAAAAACTCGCGAATTCCGTCAAAATTTACTGCACTGAGCTAAAAAATTGGAACCAGGCTCCTTTACAAATGTAAAAAAAGAAAAAAAATGCTACGAAATGAAAATAAACTCTAAAAATCGTATAAAAATTTTCAGACGAAAAAATTTCCTATATTGAGTTGAAAGACGGAAATCTTATTCCTATTACGAATGTCAAAAGATGGCTGTGAAACACGAAAAACCAACCAACCAATCTCCAGATTAATTTAAATTTTGTGTGCTATGATTTCTCATTTACAAAGGTTGGCAGGTCTGGGCCAGTAGTACCAGTTTTACAAGTGGCCACTTTCTTTAAACTCGTGGCCGCTTTTTTATTTTAAAGTACTAAACAGTAAACTTACGTTAAAATTTCTATTTTAGTATTAATCTAAAATTGAATAGCCCAAATAAATATGTTAATATAAGCATATTGCAACCAGAAAAAGCAGAATAATTGATGAAATGCAAAAAAAATTTACTCCCCTCTTGTAGGAAAGTGGCCATAAGGTGACTGCTTACAATTTTTTAAAAAGTGCTTACAATTTTTTAATAGCCACTTTTTCTCATTTAGTGGGCCGGTGCTAATTTTGTCCTTTGGCTCTTTGGTGCATTTAAAAACTCCCTTGTTAAATTAAAAGAATCAGGAGAGTTATGCTTTTTGACTTTTCACCTTTTGTATTATTTATTTTTGTTTTACTTAATTCCTTCAAAATTTCTCTTCGATTTTAAAAATACCCATTTTAGAATATAAGAATTTTATCAGCTATTTTAATTTTCAAAAGAAGTCTTAAAATTTTAAGACTATTCTCTTCTTAAACAATAACTCAAAACATAGTTTTCTTTTTATAAGGTTTACTTGTAAAAAGATCTTGTCAGGGTTGCAAAAAAGCCGGCTAAAATTTAAAAGTGAAAAAAAAAAAAAAAAAAAAAAAAAAAAAAAAAAAAAGCCAGGCCGATGGCTTTGTTTGGTTTTAACCGGCTTTTTTTGGCCAAAATTGTCCATTTTTGGCCATAATTGGCTTTTATACAATGAAGCATTGTAATTATAAACTACACATTTTAAAGTGTTTTTAATTAGTTTTAATGACATTTAATTGATTTAGAGTTTAATAAGTAACCCAATTTTTCGATAATGAGGACATTAATACTGGAATAAAACTTAGATGGTTTTGCTAGTGATTTGTAGTCAGAATTGCAAATATGTCAGCTAAATTTTAAAAGGGCCATACCAACGGTCAATTTTTTCATTTTTACTGCTTTATAAAATTAAAGAGGACAATGGTTACTTAGTTACATGTTTTATTACTTAATTAATTTTAAGAGCTATTAATATTACCAGTCTTGTTTTATTTCTAGTAAACATTTATCCATAGTCATATTAATAAACACAATTTCTCACTATTAAAAACATTATGAATAAGCATATTCATGAATATGCTTAACAACAAGCTTTTCAAAATTTCATTTAGAGATTTTTTTTTTTTCTTGTTAAATGCTTAATTTTTTATACACTTATGTACAACTCTCCTCAAATATTATATCCTTTCTAATTTCTCTTTTAGCATTTATAACTTAATCTGTCCTTATGGACACATAAGAATGCTTCCATTTTGATGTGCTACATTTTGTCATTAATTAAATATAATCTTTAAAATGTGTAGCATATGTGGAGCTATATAATATAAAATTTCAAAACACCACTTTGGAGCCGAATTTATATTTTTTTTCAATGTTTATAATTTTATTTTTTTCAGACATAATGTCTTCACAGTTGCCTTCTAGAAGTTATATAGACTTATTTATTTGACAAAATTTAATAGAAATCTATAATTTTTTCAGTAGAAAATATTTATAAGTGTATTAAAAATTAATTGATCCAAATTTAAAACGAATTAATTGCAAACGAACTTAAAAAAAATAAAAACCGGCTTTTTTCAATAAAAGCCGGCTTTTTTTTTAAGTGGTTAAAACAACAACAACAAAAAAAAAGCCTACCGGCTTTTTTTGGCCTGGCTAAAAGCCGGCAACCCTGAGTATTGTTCATCAAAATAAAAGTATTTGTGTTAAATATTATGTAAAATTGTTTTTAAATTTCACTTTTTAATACTCTGAAATATAGGAAAAGAGCATTCGGCCAAAGTCGCCATTCGGTGCATCCCTAATGTATCGAGTAATTTTTAGAACTTTCTGTTTAGTTGTGAAAATGCTGGTTTAACTGTTAAAGTTTCGTTAAATGTGTATTTTCTGTTTAAATCATACCTACTTCTAATTTGTAATATGCAAAGTAATTTAAGACTGGGAACTAATTTTAGAAAGATTTATTGTAGACCAATAGCAATACAAACTCCTCGCAATAAATTTATTTTTAATCAAGTATTATTTCAGGGAGTACCTCATTGTGAACCATCGAGGAGAATGAGCATTGTAATGGGCTCATTAATTTTGAATGTAAGAAAGGATAAAAGTGTCGCTGAATAGTAGAAGTAAAGAATTTTCTTTACGTTTTAATGGGAAATCGCTTACCATCCTGAATTGCAGAAAGTGAATTTGATATGTCTAAGTATAAAAGGGTGAAATGCAAATCCTTATTATTTTTTTTTGTTATGATGGGTTTTCTAAGTAAGAAAATAATAAATAAATAATAATAAAAAAAAAAACCACATTTAATAGCGGTAATGAGTTCCGATATTAGATAAAATAAATATATATGAATTGCAAAAATATATTTATTTATAGATAAGATTATGTTATTAGTAATTTAGATTTTGTAAAAGTCGTGTTTTATCTTTAGCGTCAAGGTGTTTGAAATATTATAAAAATAAATAAAAAATAAAGTAAATCAATCTGTTAAAAATTAACTTATAAATAATAAAAATCAGTTTTAATTTGTTTAATATTGCTTCTATTTTTAAAATAATATATATATATAATAGAAATGCATATTAAAAAAAAAAAATGTTGGAACGTAAAATTTTAATTTTGTGCTTGTGTTTTTAAACAGGAAAAAATAATAAATAAATTAGAATTAAATGATTACATGTTAAAAGCCGGAAAATATTGAAAATGACGTCATAAGAACTATATTTACACTTGAATTTGAAAGAGGAAGAAAAATTTTAAATAAATTCGTTATTATGCGTTAAAAATCATAAATGGAGGAAATTACGTGATATTTAAAATGGCCAAATAATAATGCAAGACAGTTTAAATTAAAAAATGTATTTGCGGAGACATTTATTTCATATTTTGAAATAATCTTTTCAACTACTGTTGTGAATTCTAAGACAGCGCAAATAACATTTCCTTTCTAACAACAAAAGTATTTTTACGTGAATATTAATAAGAAAAAGAAAACTTTGGTGAAAATTACGTCAGATTTAAAACGATACATTTAAAATGACTTATTTAAAAGAACTTTCTTATAGCGTTGTTAAAAAAATACCGGGAGACAATGACTCTGTTTACTTAATTCATTTGACATTAGCTTACTTACAAATTTTTAACTAATTTTTTTAAATCAGATTAAAACAGACATTGTATTTCTTAACAGCAGCTGATTTGGTCTTAAAAATTCCCACTCAAAGGAAAGCTAACGAAAACCCATTTACAGAGAGATCGGCACTGTTTTTTAAAATTATAATTCAGTCTTTTTGATTGCCGATCAATTTAGTGTGTTTTTAGAATCTGGGCTGTCTGAACGGGGGGTTGGCGAGCGTAGCTCGTAGGGGGCATAGCCCCCTAGTTCTGAGGGGGGGGGGATTAGAAGGTTTACTCGGAACATGCTCATGTTGCTATACTTTTTCTAATTACGATTTATTTCTTTATGCTTTTTGCGTCTTGATAAGTGTGAAAATGTTGATGTGGATTTAACCGCCATCATTGTCTACTTTGAGCTTTGTAGTGCAAACGTTATGAATGGTCTGTCTACAATTGTCTTCAGTTTGGCTGTTACGGTGGCTTATATTCTGCTGTAATAAACTCTTCACAAGGTGACATATTTATTATGAAGAAGAAAAAATAAAATATAACTCTCCAACTCTCTGTATTGACCTGAATAAAAGACCATTGTTACCAGCACAAAAGTGCATTCCGTCACATCTCAACCATGATGCATCCGTTCTGTTCCGTTGTTCCGCGAATTCATTCATAATTTTTTTTTCTCTCTCTCCTCGTGCAAGGTATAGGATGTTCTCGTCAGATTTTTCCTGTGATGTATTAATGCCGCCCATTTTTATGGTAATTTTAGAACTGCAAGAATTTTCCAAATTTGAATATCAGACCGCGAAAATTAGTCTTCAAAGTGCATTTACCCGTGTTATTTTTGGCATTCTTTTGTTCGCTAGCGAAGACAATTGGAATCGCAAAACATTTGTTGTCAATAAGGTGTTATTCATTATGGCACATAGTTGTTATTTTTAGTGCAGTGTTTCGCAGTTATGGGTCTGCAAGTCAGTCGCATATGTAGTGGGATAATTTATACATAATTTTGGGGATTTTTTTTTTTTTCTTTTAACGTTATGTGTGAAGACGTTTGTTTTAAATTGATAGCTTTTTTTTTTTTAATTGTTGCATGTACTTTGCGACAATAAACAGTATTCCCAATATTTCTAGACATCTTTATAATATTACGTGTCCGAAGAATTCTGTTGTAGAATTTTTACTGATGATCATTGAGGATTTAAGAAGTGTTTTTTTTTTTTTAAATCATTGTTTTAATTTCTGGATTGATTACTGTGTTTTCTTTGATTTTAAAAGATCATTTTTTATTCAAATAAAATCATACAGAAGAGGTAGTCAATGACAAATTAAAATTTTCTAACCATTCCATGTGATAAAACAGCGTTGTGAAAGTTTATTAGCATTCAGCCGCTCCCCCTCCCCTGTTTTTTATCTAGGATATTCCCTTTTTTGTACAGTAAGAAAAAACGTACACTTTATTATTGTTATTAGCGCTATAATCCAAGATAACTCCATATAACTCTTTCGGATTACTTCATAAAAATATGTTACCACATTTTTTCTTTAATTTTAATTCGTTCATTGGCCAAATAAAGAATCATTCAAGAGACTGCTGTAATAGCTGTACGTATTCTCATCAGCTAAGTTTTGACAAAATGTGTTTGATTTCTTTATTCAGTAGTACAATACGTAACTTTGATTTGGCTTTAATAATAAATTAACTCCTCATCATATAACTAATCGCCTTATATAATTTTTATAAATTTATAAATTATGGACAAATTACCCACGATTGGCAACAACATTGCCTCTGCGAGTATATTGTATATGTCCAATCGAATAAGATGGGTGGCAAAATTGAATTTCTTTACGTCTACTAGTGTTTATTTCAATGTATCCTCAGCTGACATCACATGGTTAAAGTCCATTGAAGGTTTCTAAAACTAATGATGGCACGGTTTAAACCAAGCGGTTTTATTTTAACTATGGTTTAAGGCGGTTCTCAAATCCCTTCCTCAACAACGCTAAACTTTGGCACTTTTTTTTTTGCCTATAACGGAAAGGTATAAAATTGGCAGGCCTGACTATTGAAGCGATTTGGAATCCAAATTAGTTTTCCATTTTTGATAAATAAATTACTTATAGTGTTATAAGCAATCGTGGTCACGTGACGACGTGTTTTTCTCCTTTTTCGCCGTGTCGCGTTCGAAAATGTGGTTCAAAGTGCAACTTTGGCTGTATTTTAAGATTTTCTGCCTTTACAAAAAAAAAAAAAAAAAAAAAAAAAAAAAATGAAAAACCTCTTTCGATTCACATAGTTTCTGAATAAGAAAACCTGCCAATTTCATAAGTTTCCGAGCAAAAAGGAATTAAAATATGTGTCGCTGTCAGAAAATGGCTCCTTTGGATTTGAGAACAGTCTTAAACCAATAGATCTTTTTTAGAACAACTATAATATATTCTCTTTTTTTATGTTAATTGTTTCGAATTATTAGATATAAGTAAATTCTACTTTTAACACCTTTATCTCAGCAGTCCGTATGTGACATGAGTCTAGGTCATATTTGTATGCGAGTAGAATGAAAATTAACTTGTGTTGATAAGCATATCTGATGCTCTAAAGTCTAAAGAGTTACCTTAAGGGGTATTCGAAAAGATATTTTTCCACCCTCAACAGCTTGAAATTTTCTGAGACATTTTCAACTCATTTTTAAAAGTGAAAACATGGAACTTGCTGAGGTGATTTTTGAAGCGATGTTTAAGAGGCCATGAGATTTCATTTTTCGCGCAATTCATAAGAATTTGATTTTTAAATAATTATTTTCTCAGTATGATCATTTTTTTTTCATTCCCAGATCTCCCGCTTCGGAAAATTCGGTTCAAAACGTCAACTTTGACAGCATTTTTTTAACAATATTTTCTGCATTTATCAAAAAATCGAGAAGCATGGCTCATTATGTACTTTGTAAATAAGAGAGTTTCGCATTTTTAGAGCATGCTTTTGAGAGCAAAAATGAATTTAAAAATTAATCAGAAAATAAGCAGTTTGGATTGGAACACACCCTTAAACCATGGTCAACACATATAAACATGTGAAACTAACAAAGATAAAATAGATAAATACATTTAATATTTAGCACAAAATATTTTCATTCAAAAAAGGCACATAATTTACAGCAATTAATAATGATTTAAGGTGATCTTAAATATTTTGGTGAAACTGTAAATGAAAATTTTCTCGATTGGGGGAAAATATTTTAAGAATTTTATAAAGAATATGCAAATACTGAATCTAATGGTAAAAATATTGTTGACTTGGAGTAATTGAATGTTTATGTCTGTTATCAGATTCTTGACAAAGAGATTCATGCTGATATCAAGATTTAATTTTGCATAGCATTTTATTCTTTGAGCATAAGGCACAGGTGTTCGAATAATGTTTAAATTGTAAATGACTTGAATTTTCTTCATAACTGACTGTAATTATTTAAATTTGTTTTCAGATGGAGTATTATTATTTAATACTCGTCAATGCTTATTTTTATCAACAAATGTGCATGTACCAGAGTCCCCCCAACTCCAAACAGTTTCACCAGAGTGCTGCACCTTATCTGCCCTTTGGTTTACAAATTAGCACCCTTCTTGCCCCTAAGTTAAAGTTCTTTTTTACCTTTTTGCATTAAAAAATTTGCTTGCATAGTAAAAACTGACTTAATATTGTCTTGTAAAGAGTGTCCTGACGTTTAAATATTAAAAGTGGGTTTAAAAATTAAAAGAATGATTTTAAAAATTAAAAAAAGCGGCCTTGAGAATCCAAAACGTGTGCTTAAGAATTAAAAAAAAAAAAAAAGTCTTTAGGATAAAAAAGTGCCTTTTTCTCAACCGCTGGACGGCTGGACCCTTCCCTTTTTTAAATCTGGGGGAAACTCTGGGATGTACGTGTAACAAGAAATGATATTAAAATAATAATAATAATAAAAAATAAATCCGGTTAAAAAAAAAAAAACTGGTCTTAACCCCCCCCCCCCCCCCCCCAAAAAAAAAAAAAAAAAAAAAAAACCTGTTTGTTTGTCAACCTGTGTAAAACTCTATAAAGTCCTTCCTTTCAGATTAAAGTAATTTCAGTGTGTGCAGTCCCGACTTTAAAATTGTAGGTTATCTATGTCATTAAAAGGTGTCCATGTTTCTTATATTCTGCGGTGATAAACTATGATAATTTTGATTATCTGTACCTATATATATTTTTTAATCTAGCTTTTAGTGATGCGTTAGTTTTTCCTTCCCAGGCGGCTTTCTCATGTTTCTAAGATTTAACGGCGTGATATTTTGTGCTGCATTTCATCGATGTTACGTTAGAATAGCCCATTCATACACTTTTTGACACATCTATGAATCAACTTAACGGTGACTCACTACAGCACTTTATTACCAATTGAGTTATTGTACTGGGGACAAAGAATTTTTTGTAGCTTTTCATTGGAATCCCTGAATGAATTTTGGAGTTGCGGTTTATGGCGTTTGCTGAGAGCTTTTCCACTTTATGTAGATTTGATTTCTGTAGAATTTTTCTGACTTCTCTTTGTTTCCACGATGCTTTTAAGGGGGTCTCAGGACTCTTAAAATTGGAGGAAAAAAAATACAATTTTTAGCACTTAATATCTTAAATTGTATATGATTTAAATACACGGTTTTTATTGGAATTAAAAGATAAAACTATTTTCTGTCTTATCATTTATTTAAAAAATTATAAGATACAGAATTAGTATTTATAGGGGGCTCCAAACTGTCATACATTTTTCGAACAGAAAATTGGTGTAACAGCTTACGCGCAGGATTACAAAATAAATTTTGCAACTAGAATGAAAATTCTTGTGCTTAATTATACTTCATATTGTAATAATTATCCGGAACCTAAATAAATTTGTATTTAAAACATTTTTATATTTTTAGTGCAAAGTTGTATTTATCTAATATATATATATATATATATATATATATATATATATATATTTTAAAAAAAAAAGACAATTTCCAACATTTAATATCTTAAATTGTATATAATTTAAACACACAGTTTTTATTGGGATTAAAAGACATAACTATGTTCTATCATTTCATGTATTTAAAAAAAATTGAAAGATACAGAATTAGTATTTATAGGGGGTTCCATACTGTCAGACATTTTTCGAACAGAAATTTGGTATCGCAGCTTACGCGCAAGATTACAAGATAAATTTTGAAACTAGAATGAAAATTTTTGTGCCTAAATATAGATCAGATTGTAATAATTACCCGGAACCTAAATAAATTTGTATTTAAAACATTTTTATATTTTTAGTGCGAAGTTGTATTTGTCTAATATAAGTAAAAAAAAAGACAATTTTCAACATTTAATATCTTAAATTGTATATAATTTAAACACACTGTTTTTTTTTGGGATTAAAAGATATAACTATGTTCTGTCATTTCATGTATTTAAAAGATTGAAAGATACAGAATTAGTATTTATAGGGGGTTCCAAAAACTGTCAGACATTTTTCGAACAAAAATTGTTATAACAGCTTACGCGCGGGATTTAATATGAAATTTTAGGTTCAGTTTGTACAGACTGACATAAAACATATGTTTTTAAAATTGTATGAAAAAATATTCAGAAGTTTTTGATATATCCTGCGCGTTATACCAAAAAACGTCATTTGGAGAAAAATGACTTCAAAGTTTCGGAAGCGCCGCTTTAGCTATTGAACTTGTATAATTCTAATAGTCATAACTTCTGTCCGTGGGTATTTAAAAAAACAGCAACAACAAAAAAAAAATCATACTAAAATGTTCAGAAAAGATAGGAGTTTAACATAAAAAAAAAAAAAAATAAATAAAAATTCGAAAATTTTGAAGCTTTAAGAGTCCTGAGACCCCTTAAAAGGCCTCGAGGTTTACCCTTTAATGCATGATTTTTTATTTTTTTCTGAAAACGTTATATTTGAGTCTATTTTTGTGAATTATCCTCTAGAAAAATAGTGAAAAAAATTATCTGTTTCTGTTGGACATAATGTCATCATGTAACTTCTGAGTTACATAACAGAAATAGCTCAAAAAAAAAAAAAAAAAAAAATGATGATTTTAAATTATATACTTACTTTAAAACGTTTACACTACACACTAACAACTGTTCAACGCTATAACAATTCTTATAGTGCTGTTAATAGTTTGCAGAATGAATAAAGACTTCCTTATAAAGAGAGAAAAACGCCATTCGAGGCCATTGCAAGCAGTATCATCAAAAGAAGTTATAAACCTCCGCGTGATAATAAATCTGAACACAGATTTCACGACCTTAAATGCATGTTATCACACGTAACACATAATAGCTCACCAAAAGACCAATAGAAACAGAAAGCGCCAAATGGCAGAAAAAATCATGTAACTCCTGAGTTACACTATGCAGTTAAGGGTTAAGGTTTAATTATACTTGCTTTCTATCGCCTTAGTTTTCTTTATTTTACTATCTTTTTTATTTCTTAAAAAAAAAAAAAAAAAAAAAAAAAAAAAAAGAAAAGAAGTATAAATTTGACATTAGATTTATCATTTTGTAGGGCTGCCAACTATTACACATTAAGTGTAGAAATTACTTTTGTCAGCTTGTATTACGCACATTACACATAGGAAGCTACACATTTTTTTAATGAGCGATACCCTCGACTCCGTCAGCTTTTTTATTTATGTTTCCTTTTCCAACACATATAAATTTATCATTATAAATTTTATTATGTCCAGGATTCCATAATATATATATATATGTATATATATCAATGGATGTATATCTTGATATATATCCGATATTTATTTTCAAAATATCATGATTTTTTATATTTTCGATATTTTCATATTTCATTTATTTACAAAATATTGTTTATAATATTTTTCATACTTTCTGTCAAAACAATGTAAAGGAAATTTTCAACTTTTATTGACTCAGTCATTCTATAGAAATAAACAGTGGCTTTTTTAGCTCGTATATAATTCTGATGAGGATAAAAATACAGGACTGCACTAAAATACGGAAGTAAGAAACAATCCTTTGAGTCGGTTTCATTTCTTTGTTAAAAATTATTTCTTTCTTTGTTTGTCTCTTTCCCCCCCTTTTTAAATAATAACGTTAATATTAATATGTAATTGCTTAAAATTTTCATAGTTAAGTGTAAAATATCGAAATATCATATATTCAATTTTGCGACGTGGTTCATCCGCTGACAGCGTAGTGTGTAATGTCGACTAGAGATCTGCACGGGCCGGGCTCGGGCCTATTTTCATTCACGGCACTCGGGCCGGGCCTTACTTTTTTCCTGAAGGTTCGGGCCGGGCCTAACTTATTTTTTCTGCACACACCCGGGTACTGGTTTCATTCCTAATCTTCATGGCCCAAAATTTTCATTCCTAGTTTTCACCCACACCGTATGAAAATCATTGTCTCGGAATGGCCTGGTCCATTCAAAGGTCAGTAAAATTAGGCTTGACACAAATTTTTTGTCAAAAAATGCATAAATTTTAAAATAGCCATTATTCTACAATTAAGCATTCAAATTCATTCTTTTTAAAGAGTAGTAGATTTCTAAACTTATTAAAATATAGTTAAATTAAAATATAGTAAAACGTGTGGAAAAGAACCTGTCTATGACGGAATCTTGTTTTAAACTGAAAAACATGTTGATCCATGCAAAATTAATATACTACTTAATACTACGTAAGAAAATTATAAAAATTAATAACAAACAAAGTTAATATACTACGTGAGAAAATAATATATAATACATTTACACTTGCTAAGAAGGGAACTTGTCTATAACGCATTTTTTTTTTTTCTTTTCTATGCAATTCAGTCTTAGAAGATTTTACTGTATAGCATTTTTCAGATATTTAACACTTCAATACATGGAATATGGATTAACAATATTAATGATAACTGAAACATTTACATACAAGAAATAGAGATTCGTTAAAAAAAAAAATAAATATCGCACCCTGCGGCACTTCTATAAAAATGAAGATTATAACCATGAAAAGAAAAATTAAGATAAATATTTTTGGCTTGATCTCCTCGTACGAGAAATACTTTTAACCAAATCGACATAAAAATCAATGTTTTGTAGAAATTAACTCGGGCCGAGATTTTAACTTTTTTTCGTTCCGGCCAATAAATTTTTTTCTACGGGCCGGGCTGGGCCGGGCTCGGGCCGAACTTTCAACTTTTTTACAGTGCCGGGCCGAATTTTTTTTTCTCTGATTCGGGCCGGGCATGGAAATGTCGGCCCGTACAGCTAATGTAGACTTCGAAAAAAAATATATTTAACACATAAAAGTTTCAAATAGTTCGGGAAAAAAGAAATATTTTTTTTTAATGTTAAATGTATTTGATGGTAGCCGATGAAGGGGGATAAATAGGAAAATGTTAACCACTTTCACAGTGAAATATGTTTATTTTAACGCCGATTTTTCGTGTGCTCGACCTCTCATACAGTCGTCCCCGTTTAAACGAATATTGGGGGGTCCAGAAATAATATTCGATTAAGCGGGTTATTTGATTAAACGGGTAATCATAAGGGTAATATTTAATGCGTAATAAAAAGGCAAAATAACCATCTACTTTATATTTAATTAACTGCATAATAAAATCGTTAATATAATAACATAAACTAAAATAAATACAAATGCTAAATACAACGTAAATACGTATTAATTTAATGCCAGTACGTACATGTATGTGGTTTGCATCGCTCTTAATGCAGCTCGTTTGAATTTGGTCAAAACTTTGCTACTTCTAATTTACGCTACTTATACTGCCTTAAAAAAAATCGTTAAAGTGGTTTAAGTGGAATTTTAAACGAGTAAATATCGGGTTATTTTTCGAATGAGTGCTAAATAGCACAACTACCATGTTGAGTCTCGAAGTGACGGCGTATTGCCATTAAAGCCTGGTTAACAGCAAGGAATGATGGTGGGGAGATCATTTGACCTGTCCATTATACACCTGCCGGCCGAAATCATAGCAGGAAGAACTGAAAATTGGTTTTCGGCGTAAAGGAACCGAAAATGACAAAAGGTGGAAGAAAATTTCAGCTGAAACGAGCTTTCCGTGCCTATTTTCAAACATCGATCATGCAGTTGTTATTCGATTAAGCGGGGACAGTTCGTAATAGGTATTTTTTAAGCGGGGGAAAATAGCATAGAACCAATAGGAATAAATTCGGTTCCGGAGGATTCTATTCGAATAAGCGGGATATTCGATTATCCGTGACCCGATTAAGTGGGGGGAACTGTACATAATTTTTATAACATATAAAAATCTTAAGGAAGGGGAGAGGGAGACATTGATTTTAGGCTTTAAGGTTATTATCACGTTCCTGGACGGGTCAGCTTGTACTTTTTTTTTAACTAGTCGTCCTATAAGTATGCAGACCAAGGTTGCAAAAAAAAAAAAAAAAACTGCCCCCCCCCCCCCTCTTTTTGTGTGTGTGTGTCTAAAACCCACTCTAAAAAACTGACATCAAAGCGTGTTTTATTGGGTTTTTGAAATCCATGATATTTTATTTAATATTCAGTAACTTTTATATTACCTAGTTTTTTAAGCTTTGTGTTTAAAGAGTTACACTATCCTATTAAAACATATTGTGGGGTGTACAGCCAAATGTGACAAAGTCAAAATCGTCAAAATGAAGTAATGTGCTCAAGTCTTTTAAAGGGTGTTTTCAAATCCAAAATGGCTACTTTCTGACATAAGTTTTAATTTGTTTTTGTTCGCAGAAAACTAGCATGAAACTAGCTGGTGTTGTTGTTCGGAAACTATGGCATCGAGCTGCTTTTTCCATTTTCTTGCAAACGCAATAGATCTTTCAGAAAAGAGTGTCAAAACGGACGTTTTGAACCGAATTTCCGCGCGAAAGTAGAAAACACACTCAAAAGCGGGCGAAAAACGTGTTTGTCACGTGATCGAAAACGCTTATAACTCAATGGGTAATGGATTGATCAAAAAATGGAAAAAACAGTCCGATTCCAAGTCGCTTCCAGGGTCAGACTTTCCAATTTGATATCTTTCCGTTAAAAAATGAATTTGTAAATGTGTCAAAGCGTTTTGCGCTTGTTGAGCAGAGCAGTTAAGAACAGCCTTAAAAGCCTGTTAATATTATGAAAAGGGGAAAAAAAAAAAAAAAAAAAAAAAAAAAAAAAAAAAGCAATTTAACAAATTACAACGATCATTTGGAAAATGATTTTTTCAAAGATTAAAATTTAAGACATAAAAAATCGCACGGAATTGATCGTACATTACGTACGACATTAATTAAACATTAATAGTGTTATTACACGTAAAAATTGCAAGCGACAAAAATCGCCTGCGACTCGTCAGATTTCCTGAAACTTACGTATTATCCAAGCATTTCATTGACTGTTCTTGAAAAGTCTTTTTCATCGACCCATTTTAAATGAAATTTTATTCTTAAACTTCTAAACATCCCACAATATTACTTTTTACAACGTCGTAATAGAGAAAAAAAAATGTACTTTTAAATGCAATTTGTTTGAAAGCTGTATCTCAATTTGTTTTTGAGTTATTTATTTATTTATTTTTTTTGTAATTTTTATTACTTTTTTGTCACAGTGGCAACAGAAGTATCCATCTCTGTTGAAAGTAAAGGGAAATTACAGATTACTGTGTATAGACCAATCAGAAAACGAATAAAATGCGGATTCAACTAATAAGACGCTTCAGATATGTTTTTGATTTCCTACCCTGACAGAGGACAATAACCATTTTCCCAAATGGTTAAAAAAAGAAAGGCCACAATCAATATACATAGCTAATTATAACATTTTCGCATAGATAAAAAATGACAAGGTCTTTTACATCAAGATTTAACAGTATAAAGCTTCATAATGTAAGTTCCCAATTGGATACAAATTTGACTTACTCACTTTTGACCAGGTTTGCACTAGGGATGGGACGAATATTCGGCCCTTTTGCCGAATATTAAAGGCTTATTCGCCGAATGCTTCGGCCGAATATTTAGAGATATCTCACCGAGTATTGCTAAAATCTTGCCGAATAGTGAAAAATATCTTGCCAAATTAATTCAGGATATTCTTTTTTTTTTTTTCGTTTCTTGCAATTTTTTTTTCTCTAATCCAAATTGTCTACTTTCTGGCACATTCATGAAGTCATTCTCATTCTTACTTGCAGAAAATGTACTGTTATTCAGATACTAAAAAATGTACAGCTTTTCTGTATTTCAAAGTAGGGGATCTTTTTAGAACATGCTGCCCAAATTGGAGATTCAATTGTCCGGGAAATCTCTTCATCAGAGAATGATAGATTACAACCCTAGATGTAAAAACTCTTATAGAGGGGAAAAGAAAAAAAAAATCGTTGCCTTATTCTAAAACACTTGAATATTCATTAATGTCTGCAAATTCCATGCACAGATAAAAAGGCTCTATGAAATTCATGATAACTTACTTTCTATCTTCTATTAAGTAAGAAATGTAAAAATTCATTCACTAGGTGTATTAGATAAGATTCATTTTCAAGATGGGATATCAAATATCACTATTCCAAGTACAACAGTACATTTGAAAACAGAACTGGTGTCAAACTAGATACTCACTAGATAGCGCAACTTGCTTTATGAAGATTGTTTTTAGGTAGATTTTGTATGAAATACTACCTATTACATTCTACCTATTACATAATTACAATCAGTTATGTAGATAATTGAAATCATTTGTAATTTAAATATTTTTAGTAACATCTATGTTATGTTCAAAGAATAAACTGCTCTGTAGAGTGAACCATAGATATCTTGAAAATATTATCAAGCATCCCTTGTTTAAAAAATGTGTTCTTAGAGGGGAACGCAAATTAAAAAGTAATCTATTAAAGTAACTTTTAAATATGTGATATGTGGTTATTATTTATGATGTCAGAAGTGTAAACTTTTTTTGCAGCCTTTTTACACTGATTTGTGTTATTTCAATTCAAATTATTTGTATATTAAGTTAAATAATAAAAAATATAAGATTTCTTAATTTAATACATAATAAGGGTACCCCCCCCCCCTTACCATCACTCCTTAAAAACTCCGATAAAATCCGAAAAGTCCAATAAAACCCTAAAAAAAAATCAATAAAACCCTAAAAAAACAAGCGGTTTTTTTAATATAAATAACCCGGGGTTTTTGCAACCCTGGATACAGACTAACCTGCATTCCTTATTTATCACTGCCTGTAAATCTACTTTTACAGCAATGATAAAGCTCGCGCAGCGAAGCCAATTTTTGACATTTTCGATTTCTTGCCCCTTTCTAAAAAGGATTGTTTTAAGCGGCTTGAGCGCGTTTTTAGTGACTGTCCATTTCGGCTAAAAGGTAATACACAAACTTTTATTACAGTGCAACAAACAATGTTAATTTCGGTGTTCAAGTTTCGAAGTTCAGGTGCACTTTAATTTCATAGAAGGTAAAATCGATATGTTTAGGTAAAATATATCTGGTAAAGATTTGAATTAAAATAGAAAAACAAGCCGTTGGTTAAATGTTTTGATGATATCGAAGGATATAGTAGTTGCATCTGGCCCACTATCAGATTTAATGGATTAGAGTTGATAATAAAAAAATATTGATCTCTAGGCGTCATTTGAAAGACTATGTGGATGATGTGAAAAAAAGAGGTTTGAATTCAAAAGAGATTAGCTTTTGAATTAAATTAAATTATTATGTTTTTCAGAGGCAAGAATTTCCTATCTGTCGAAAGTAAAGTGATCGAATAGTTGAAAATATTTTGAGTATACTTGCGATATAATGTAATTTACTTGTTTTTTTTTTTTTTTTTTTTTTTGTTTTTCCTCTATTTTTTTGCTTTGATTTAACCATACGCCATGCAAGTTAACAAAAACATAAAAGTACATTGTAGTAATAATCATTTATACAACAGAAATGTTACTAACGTTTTCGTAAGAATTAACATTTCACAATTCATTATAAAAACAAAGCTCTTCCCTTCCTTCCACCGCCGTTGTCTGTCTCTTGCCTGTAGACAGTTTACCTGGCAAGGTTTATAAATAACGCGATACGTGAATTTTTGTCTTAAAGATTATTCGACGTTTATTTCATTAAATAATTAAGTTTGACGAAGCGTGTCCTTATTTTAAAAATCTTTTTTATTTCAAAAGTCATTGACTTTTATAATTGCGAAAAAGAAAATATCTGTAATTGTTTTGATTAAAATTATCCATGGTGATATAAACCCGGGCTTTAATTACATTTAGTTGTATATTTTTATTCTTCTTCTGCTGTCTCTTTTTTCTTATAAAAAATGTACATATGTTTATTTTATTACAGTCCTCCCCACTTAATCGGGTCACGGATAATCGAATACCCCACTTATTCGAATAGAATCCTCCGGAACCGAATTTATTCCTATTGATTGTATGCTATTTCCCCCCGCTTAAACACATACCTTTTACGAGCTGCCCCCGCTTAATCGAATAACAACTGCATGATCGATGTTTGAAAATAGGCAAGGAAAGCTCGTTTCAGCTGAAATTTCCTTCCACCTTTTGTCATTTTCGGTTCCTTTACGCCGAAAACCAATTTTCAGTTCTTCCTGCTATGATTTCGGCCGGCAGGTGTATAATGGACAGGTCAAATGATCTCCCCACCATCATTCCTTGCTGTTAACCAGGCTTTAATGGCAATACGCCGTCACTTCGAGACTCAACATGGTAGTTGTGCTATTTAGCACTCATTCGAAAAATAACCCGATATTTACTCGTTTAAAATTACTTAAACCACTTTAACGATTTTTTTTAAGGCAGTATAAGTAACGTAAATTAGAAGTAGCAAAGTTTTGACCAAATTCAAACGAGCTGCATTAAGAGCGATACAAACCACATACATGTATGTACTGGCATTAAATTAATACGTATTTACGTTGTATTAGCATTTGTATTTATTTTAGTTTATGTTATTATATTAACGATTTTATTATGCAGTTAATTAAATATAAAGTAGATGGTTATTTTGCTTTTTTATTACGCATTAAATATTACCGTTATGATTCCCCGTTTAATCAAATTCCCCGCTTAATCGAATATTATTTCTGGACCCCCAATATTCGTTTAAACGGGGACGACTGTATTTGGTGTTGGAATGCTTTGGACATTTATTTCTTCATTATATACACATGATGCTATCCATGAAATTCTCATAATATATTATGAAGTGATAGAGAAATAATGAAGGATAAATACACCGGGTGTCCTAAAAAAGGACGGACTGATTTTAAAATTCTATAACTCGCAAACGGTGACAGATATTTAAAACATTCTTGTTTAAATTGCTTACTTAGATATGAACTGTCGACTGTCGCCATGTTAAATTGTGAAGCTTTGTAGTATTCTGAATGTGTTGGAAAGTGTTTCAGAATCTATATATAATCTGTGCTTGATGCATCATTTTTCGTTCTTGTTAAGTTTGAAAACAATCTTCTATTTTATGGATATTATACAATGTATTTTTAGGTAGATTTCATAAGAAATACTACCTATTGCAGTGGTTTGCCATGGTGCGACTTTTAAAAAATTCCTCCATAACTTTTCATTATATGACCCCAGGAACCCAAAACCACCCCCACCTAAAAAGCTTATATATATGTACTAATTTTGTCCGCACGATAAAAGCCGCAATTATGCACTCTTATCGCAAAATAAAAAGGGAGGGTGGGGTTGAAGAAGAAAAAAATTCATAACTCCGTCAATTCAGAAGATATCCAATCAGCTTAAATTTATCATAAATCTTCTTAATATTATATACAACTTTTATATTGACAAGTTTTTTGATAGTTTTTTGATTTTTTGCTTTTACAACAAAAGCAAATTACACAAAAATAGGGGTTGAAGAAAAAATTATCGTATTAACATGATTCTGGTAAAACCAGCTCTTACAAAAAAAAAAAAAATGAAATTAAAAACTCGTCAAACCCGGCCAGATAAAATTGTTGAACTGGTTTTATCTCTAATCTTGAATTAGTTTTTGTTGATGAAATTAGTACTACTTAACTTTGAAATCTACCGCCGCCTGTAAGCCGAGCCGGCAGGTTTTTTTTTTGTTTTTTTTTTTTTTTTACATGCATTCTTCTGGAATGTATCTATCTTTCGCGTAAAAAATGGCATTTAGTGTATTTTTAAACTTAATGCGCTTTTAAAATTGTATGCATCGATGTACTACTTGCCAGGGTTCTGTCCAGATTTTTTTCACGGGAACCTGTTTTTGTGAATTTTTTTCTATATTTCTGAAAAACCTAAGTCATAATTTCGTGAATTTAAAAATATCGTTATATGCAGGTCTCTGTTTATCTATTTTTAACAAGATCCTGTATGCGTAAAAAAACTAAATAGATTATTTGGCAACTTCGGCTGTTTTTGTGAAGATGAGATTTTATTTAATAATAATTAAATTCGAGAAAATTTCATTTTTGAGATGGAAATTTTTTATAAAAATTTTGTATTTAAGACAAAGAGTTTTGTAAAGGGTCCTGTTTTATGTTAAAAAAAAAAATATATATATATATATATATATATATATATATATAAAGGATCTTGTTTAAGGTGAAAGTATTTCCGAAGGGTCCTTTAAAGGACCAAAATATTTCCTAAACAGATCCTTGGTTAAGGGGGTCCGTTACACATTTTAAAATAATTTTTATTTATTGAGTTAAAATTCTGAATTTTTTTGTGATGGTTAACCTTATCATTTGTAAACAAAATCACATGATAAAACTGCTCCGAATTTTTTTTTTAATTAAATTTAAAATTCATTAAAGTGGGGTAATTTAAAATCGTTATAACTCGAAATATTATTTATAGAATTTCAATTTTTTTTTTCATTTAAATAAACAAAAATATTTAAGTTTTTAAATTTTGATTCAGCATTTTAAAAAAATATTAATTTATAAAAAAAAATTAAAAATATTTAACGAAAAAATTTAAAAAAAAAAGTGGTGCAACTTAATCATATTTTCAAAAGTAAATATTTTTTTCAAATATGCTGAATCAAAATTAAAGTAAAACAATTGAAAAAGATATGTTTCAAGTTTGACCCCTGTATCTTTAACGGTTCTCGAGTTATAAGAATTTAAATACGAGAAATAATGAAAAAACCTATCATGAAGAAAAACGCTTTTTTACAAGAAGTCGTTTCCACGACAGCCATTGCTTGAAAGCTAGGCTTTGAAAACAAACCAAAACGAAAAAATTTATATTTTGTGTTCTAATTCAGATAGAAACGTGATTTAAATGTCCTTTTAAGAAGGAAAAAAAAGAGAAATTTTGTATGAAATAAAATGTTTTTGCAAAATTTGAAGATTTTTGTGTCCCGGACCCCCTTAATCGAAATATTTTCTTTTGTTACATTGAAGCAGTATGTGGAAAAAAAAAAGTGAGCAATACCAGAGTGAGTAAAAGAATGTTAAGGGAAAGAAAAGATGACGTTGCCGTTTTTCCACTCTGAAATCTTGGCGATTTTCATTACAGTGTGAGCTGATACTTTCCTTTGCCATTTATCTTTTATCGGCCCATTACTCTCCACTAAATTGGCCATAACAGTTGAAAAGGATAAAGTTGTACTCCTGAAATGAAACATGAATGATGTTTTTTCCGTTTTGTTCGGGAATTTGGTGCATCTGTGAATTTCGTTCTCGTGTTGTATTTCTTATAAATATTCAACTTTTATTACGAAGATCGTCAAGTTTGTTTCGCGGGTTTTGATTGTGTTAAAACCCCATTTTTTTTTTTTTTATGATTTCAAAAATGTGTGTTTTTAAAATTTATATAAAAATGTTTAAACAATAATATATAACATAAAAAAAAAAAATCCCTGCCGGCCCGGCCTACAGGCAGAGGTAGATTTCGAAGTTAAGTATACTAATTTCACCAACAAAAACTAAATCATTATTAGATATAAATCCACTTTAACAGTTTTATCCGTCTGCTTTTGACGAGATTTTATTTCCTTTTTATAAAATAGATGGTTTTATCAGAATCATGTTAAGGCGATATTAAAAAAATATTTTTCCATACTCAACAACACGATATTTTCTGGCACATTTTCAGATTAATTTTTAATAAAAAAAATATATATATATGAAACATGCTGACGTGATTTTTGAAAAGATTTATAAGCGACCTGTGTTTTTATTTTTCTTTCAATTAATTAAAACTTGATTAATAAACAATTATTTTCTCAGTAGGGCAATATTTTTCGTTTCTAACACAATCGGTTCGGGAAATTCTGTTCAAAATGCCCACTTTGACATCATTTTTTGAAATATATTCTACCTCTATCAAAAAATCGATCATTACTGTACATTATATAGTTTCTGAATAAGAGAATCTAGCAATTGGATGCGTTTGAGAGCAAAAATGGATTTAAAAATGAGTAAGAAAATAGACAGTTTGGATTTGAATACACCCTTACTTAGATGATTTCTTTTTTCAACCGCTATGTATTTTTAATTTGTTTTTTCTGTAAGAATTGGTCCTATCCAAAACTTGTCTATCTAGATGTTGTAGACAATATTAAGAAGATATATGATAAATTTATGTTGATTTTATATCTTTTGAATTGACGGATTTATGAATTTTTTACTTCTTCAATCCCTCTTTTTGTTTTCGTTTTTAATTTTTTTTGCGGTACGAATTGGTCCTATCAAAAACTTGTGAATATAAAAGTTGTAGGTAATATTAAGGAGATTTATAATAAAATTAATTGGAATTGATATCTTGAGAATTGACGAAGTAAGGAATTTTTTTCTCCCAAAAACCGTATTTTTTGCGCCCCTTGAGCCTATTTTAAATTTTATCAAAAATCTGTGATGCATGAATTTTTGGCGCTATTTTTAGAAGTAATAAAAACTTTAAACTGGTTTGATATGTACAAAAATTAAGAAGTTATGGGTTTTTTTTCGGTTTTCACAAAACCCCTCCCTATTTCCATCCCCTTTGTCCGATTTTGCCCATTAACGAACTTGACCGAGATTTTATGTCCCTTGATTTTATGTATCAGTTTGGAAGAGATTTGTGCAGAATTGCGGAAGTTATCGTGTCCAGAAGAAAGTGATAACACAATTGCTTCGGGAAATTCCGTTCAAAATGCCCACTTTGACATAATTTTTTGAAATATATTTTGCCTCTATCAAAAAATCTATCATTGCGGTACATTATATAGTTTCTGAATAAACGAATCTACCAATTAAATGCGTTTGATAGCAAAAATGAATTTAAAAATGAGTCAGAAAATAAGCAGTTTGGATTTGAGTGCATCCTTAATGCAATGATTTTTCCAACACAATCCGCTTCGGGAAATTCGGTTCAAAATGCCCACTTTAACAGCATTTTTTAAAATATATTCTGCCTCTATCAAAACATCGACCCTTATGGTACATTATATAGTTTCTGAGTAAGAAAACGTACCAATTGGAAGCCTTTGAGAGCAAAAATGAATTGTAAAATGAGTCAGAAAATACGCAGTTTGGATTTGAATACACCCTTACTTAGATGATTTTTTTCTTCAACCGCTATGTACTTTTAATTTGTTTTTGCTGTAAGAATTGGTCCTATCCAAAACTTGTCTATATAGATGTTGTAGACAATATTAAGAAGATATATGATAAATTCATGGGGATTTTATATCTTTTGAATTGACGGAGTTATGGATTTTTTACTTCTTCAAACCCCCTTTTTGTTTTCGTTTTTAATTTTTTTTTTTGCGGTACGAATTGGTCCTATCAAAAACATGTGAATATAAAAGTTGTAGATAATATTATGGAGATTTATAATAAAATTAATTGGAATTGATATCTTGAGAATTGACGAAATTATGAATTTTTTTCTCACAAAAACCGTATTTTTTGCGCTCCTTCAGCCCATTTTTAACTTTATCAAAAATCTGTGATACATAAAATTTTGGCCCTATTTTTAGAAGTAATAAAAACTTTAAACTGATTTGATATGTACAAAAATTAAGGAGTTATGGGGGGTTTTCTGTTTTCACAAAACCCCTCCCTATTTCCATCCCCTTGGTCCGATTTTGCCCATTAACGAACTTGACCGAGATTTTATGCCCTTTGATTTTATGTATCAGTTTGGAAGAGATTGGTGCAGAATTACGAAAGTTATCGTGTCCAGAAGAAAGTGATATATATATATATATATATAGATAGATAGATATATAAAGTTTTTTACTGAGGGTGGTTTTGGGTTCTAGGAGTCATGATCGGTGTAGATCTGCAAAAATTTTTCAGAAATTCCAACATAGGAACGATCCCAATAGGTAGTATTTCATACGAAATCTACCTAAAAATACATAGTCTTAGATGTGTGCAATGGATGCGATAATATTTCACATTTTAATATTAATTTATAATTCGCGTTATAGTATTTTTACTAACGTGTATTTTCTTTCTTTTCTAGGTAAGTAAACCTATTTGTTTGGAATTGTTGATATTGTCAGAGTCAGTATAAATCTGCATAAGATAAGTATCGTTTATTTTATTATTATCATCATTATTATTATTATTATTATTTATTTTTTTTTTGTATGTGTGTGCTTAGGTATACTCATATAAATATACTTAAAAATTTGGATTTCTGTTAAATTTTTTTTTCAACAAACACACAACATATATATACCATGTATATTGTATGTTTGCCTATTAAATGCATTTATTCCCCCACACACACCACCACCACCAATTATATTCGTAATCGTCTTTTCGTATATCTGGACAAAATTTTATCTTATTAAAAAAGCCCTTAAGATTTCTTGTCAAATTAAAACATTTTGCTTGTCAAATATAATTAGTAAACATCAAATTGTCATGGGTTAATATTCAGAAACTGCGAAATCGAATAGCGTATCCCATTTTTCGAAAAAAAAAAAGGCAAATGCCCTCTCAGAAATAGCTGACAAAGTTGGCGTATTGAACAGAATTTCAAGATGCAAAAGTAATAACTCAAGATGTAATACATTTACGATAAAATGAAATAGGCTATTCGATTCTAAATCATTTTCGTAGTTGGCCAATTCCATGCTTTTACGTTTAAAAATGTGGACATGATTGTGCCATAAATTTTAGTGTTGCTGAGCGGAGAAAAATATTTTTTTGTGAGCCGCCTCAAGTTGAAATTTATAACCCAGTTGTCCGTTTATATCTGTTATTTTCTGATATGTGCTATTATCATCAGGGCTTGAAATTCAATTTTTCATTGGAGGGGAGTCTCCCTGCTATTTGGGAGGGAGAAAAAAAATCTGAAACCCACTGTTATTTTACGTGCTTTTTAAAGATTTGCATTAATTATTTTGTCATGTCTGTATTAATTCAGGCATGAAAAAATACCATTGAAGCAATTTAAATCAATAACTCAGAATAATGATGCAAAATGTTTTTTTTATTTAAGATAGTAAGAAAGCAGGGGTGATTCTGACTAAAAAAAAATTTCTGAAACTTACAGCAAATTTTTTGAAAGTTTATAACAGAGGGGAATCATTCCCAGCACAAGCTATGCGTTTTTTCGTCCCCCTTTGACGAAATTTCTGTTTTTTGCTATCTTTTGA
Organism: Maratus speciosus; assembly: GCA_963932465.1. Taxonomy (NCBI): domain Eukaryota; kingdom Metazoa; phylum Arthropoda; class Arachnida; order Araneae; family Salticidae; genus Maratus; species Maratus speciosus. The sequence goes on along the minus strand of OZ010790.1, from coordinate 575,861,587 downwards.
CGAAATTTGCCGTTATTTCTCGATCTTTTGACGAAATTTGCCGTTATTTCTCGATCTTTTGACGAAATTTGCCGTTATTTCGAGATCTTTTGACAAAATTAAGTTTTTAGCGCGATTCTTTGACGAAATTCGCGGGGCTTTTTTCGCGATACTTTGTCGAAATTCGCATTTTCCCGCAATCTTTTGACGAATTGCGCGTTTTTTTTTCGCCATCCTTTGACAAAATTCGTTTTTTTCCCGCGATTCTTTGAGATTCGCATTTTTTTCGCGATTCTTTGATGAAATTCGCGGTTTTTCTCAGCGGTCGTTTGACTGAACACTAAATTCGTGTTTATTCCTCGATCCTTTGACGAAATTCTCTTTTTTTCGCGATCCTTTGCCGAAATTTATTATTTTTTTGCTATCCTTTGATGTATTTTGCGGTTTTTTTTTTTTTTTTTTTGCGATCCTTTGATGAATTTCAAGTTTTTTCCCCGCAATCTGACGAAATTCACGTTTTTTTTTTACGATCCTTTGACAAAATTTGTGTTTTATTCGCAATCCTTTGCGACGAAATTGGCGATTTTTTCCTCGAACGATTGACAAAATTGATTTTTTCGGCGATCATTTCAAAATTCGCGATATTTTTCTGTTGAACTGATGACCAATTTTTCACAATTTTCGGAACCTAATGCCTTAAATTTTCGGAAAATTCATAACAGAATCACCCCTGAATTCGCCAATCGGTCGCGGACACTTGTCAATTGATCTCGAGAAAAAAAATGATGAAATTTGTCTATTGGCCGCATTCGTGAGTTTCACCGATCTTTCCCGGTAAAAAAAAAAAAAAAAAAAAACATAAAATGTGTCAATTAGTCGCGCGAAAATGCTGGAAATTTTGCAAGGCGTTCGCGGGAGTTAATCGTAATTTCAAAATGCAAAATTTTCAGGAAAATGGTGAAATTTTTTGGACGGGAGTCTCCCGCCCACGATATTATTTTGGGCGGGATTTTAAATTTTGGGCGCGAATCCCGCCATCCCGCCCTGAAATTCAAGCCCTGATTCATCGTTATTACTGTTAATTAAAAAGTATATTTTTTCTCCACAACCCAAATCTTTCTCATACATTCACAATTTTATTGTCGTTCCTATTTGTCTGAAAGTTAATATTATGCAGATTATATTTGTAGTAAGCACTCAGGTACGTAAGAATCAAATAACATTTTTAATTTCCCTATAAATTAAATATACTTTGGGTTATATCCATTTGTATTCCGATAACCACCGTTTTTCTGGTTCAATATACCCATATTCCTCCCGACAAACGGTTCAAAACAGCAGTATGACGTCATTTTCTGAAAAGCGAGTGACATTTTATTTATAAAAATGAAAAATGCTATTAAATGATATATGAATGCGAATGCCTGCAAATTTCACGCTTTTACGAACGAAAATGATTTAGTGTATGTGACAGAAATTAGCGAGTTTAGATTTGAGAATAATCCGAAAGCTGTAGGCCAGTGAGATGTCAGACTCTCGTCGTTAAGGGGGCTGGTCACTCACCTTCGGAATTCCCCTCCGTAATGTTAAGTCTATGGACTTTTGATGCATTCGTATATTTAATATATCTTCTCGGGAAATTCATATTTTTAACATATTTTTCTTTTTGTGTGTACTCTTCTTAAAGGATGTCTCTTTTTTTCTTAGTTTTCAAAATATTTCTAAAATCTATGCTGAATTTAATATTTTCTGTGTTAAAAGCAGGCGAACTGTGAGTAAGATTTTAACACTTCCTATAAAATTAAGTCTATACTTTAGAAATATTTTGAGAACTCAGAAGAAAAGAGACATCTTTTAGTAAGTGTGCACAAAAAACAAAAGTTAAAAATATTCATTTCCCGAGGAGATATTTTAAGTATATGAACGCATCCAATGCCCATATACTTTACATGAGTGAGGGGAAATAGGAAGCTGAGTGACCAGCCCCCTTAAGAGGCTACTTCAGTCAAACGAAAAGACGCGTTCGCTAATGCTAATCCTATGGAAGAAATTTATAAAGATATCTTGGTCGCATTTCAATATTTTTAAATGATTTTTTTTGCATCGAATAGTTGAGATCGATCTGTACAAAGGCCATTGATTACTTTTTCGATTTTGTTTACAGGTATTTTAATAAGAACACTTTCATTTTCGGAACCGGTTTCGAAAGTAAAAGCATCCTCTTAAAAAAAATCTGCAATCAAAATTGAAAAAGTAAAAAACGGCCTGCATATAGATCGATCTCAGTTATCCAATACAAAAAAAAAAAAAAAAAAAAAAAAAAAAAAAAAAAACATTTAAATATTGAAATGCGACCGAGATAACTTTATAAATTTCTTCCATAGGGTTAGCATTAGCGAACGCGTCTTTTCGTTTGACTGAAGTAGCCTCTTAAGGCTCCGCTGCACTGAAACTCCCCGATCGCGAAATCCCATGTTAGCCCATGGGAAAACTTTGAAGCGCGATCACTCTTTACCTAATATAATTATTAAAATACCGTTTTCACCATCAAAAAGTAAACGTCAGATACCGATGATGTGCGTTTTTAAAAATTATCTCCATAAATTTTAAGTATTTTTAAGAAGATGATAAAGTTTAATCAAATGGAAATTTCAAAGTTTATAGGGATTTTTTATGTACTTAAAAGTTATGGGGATAATTTTTAAAAACGCACATCATCGGCACCTGACGTCTACTTTCTGTTGCTGAAAACGGTGTTATAATAATTATATTAGGTAATGAGTGATCGCGCTTCAAATTTTTCCCATAGGCTGGCTAACATGGGATTTCGCGATCGGGGAGTTTCAGTGCAGCGGAGCTTTAATGTTAAACCTATAGGCGTTGAATGCATTCATATTTTTAAAATGTCTCATCTGAAAATTAATTTTTTCTTTTTTTTTTTTCAGTATTCTTAAAGGAGAATCTCTCTTTTTCTTAGTTGTCAAAATATTTCTAAGTAGGGATGCACCGAATATAGGGTATCTATCCGGTGTTCAGCCTTACTACCGAATAATCGGTTAGGCCGAATACCAAACTATTTGGTATGGCCGAATATCGAAATATTTGGCCACACCGATTACTTAAAAAACCTTTATAAAAAATATGTTTAAAAACCTTAAACAACTTTTAGTTTTAACTGCCAATTAGTAGAAATATTTAGAATAATTAGAAATGGGATTATATTTAAATAAGAGAATGCTTTTACATTCTTTATTTGCTATTTAAAAAATATAACGTAAGAAAATTGACCAATAATGACGATTTTTAGTCCCTTCCTGACAAATAAACAGTACATGGCTATGAATGTTTCTTCCAATTCCTTCAAAATTTTACTTTGTTTTTAAAATAAATCTATGCTTTCAGCATAGATTTTTTTTTTTTTTGTAAAATTTACTTGTTAAAAGATGTTGTTTGTGTGTTAAGTATTATGTAAAATTCTTTTAAAATTTAACTTATTAATACAGTAGAACCTCTTTTATCCAAAACTCTTTTAACCGAAACTCTCGGTTAACCGAAATATATTTTTAAAGCTTAACTATCACATTCTTTGTGTGCAAAATCCATTTTGAAAGCTTTTTTTAACTATTATGCTCCTTATGTCCAAGCGGTCCTTTCCGAACTACGAGTAAATATTTTGGAACCCCTTTCTTAGAGTTCCTTTGAATTTAACTTGATCTCCCGTAAGCTTTCGGAGTGGAATGGGAAAAAAAAAAGAATAAAATAGCAATTCTGAAGCTTTTGAATGTTTTGCAAAAGGTTTGGCACGATTGGAGCAGCATAAAGACTGTGATACTGGTGAACTAATAATATTAAAAAACTCCGTGATAGAGCTTTCAAAACAAAGGCAATCGAAACTGCGACAAACAAAACATTTTTTCAAACCCTTGTGATATAGGTAAAAGGTACTTTATTTAAAAATTAAAATTCAGGTAATTTATTCTTGTTTCTATTTTGCTATTCCTTTATTTTTATTAAGCACTTGTTACCATAATAAGAAATATTGCATATATTTCTTCTAAATCTTAAAATGGAAACATTCTCGATTTTCCGAAAGAGGGTCGGTCCCAGTTACTTCGGATAATCGAGGTTCTACCGTACTTTCAAACTCTGAAATTTGAAAGTATTCGGCAAACCGAATATTCGGTATTAGATAAGGAATAGTGACTATTCGGCTGTCCGAATATTCGGTATTCGGCTTGCTAGTCACTATTCGGCTAGCTGAATATTCGGTATTCGGTTTACCTGTTGGCCGAATATTCGGTATTCGGCCAAAATCGCTATTCGGTACATCCCTATTTCTAAGATATATATATATACTGAATTTTATTTGAAGTGTTGAAATCTTACTCATAGCTCGTTAGTTTTTACCACATGAAATATTAAATGAAACACATATTTTAGGAATACTTTATCAATTAAAAAAGAGAAGAACGTCCTTAAAAGAAGAGATCGCAGAAAAAAAGAAGTTAAAAATATTAATTTTCTGATGCGATAGTTTAAATATAAGAATACATTCCACGCGCATAGGTTTAACATTAGCGAGGGGAATCTGAGCTCTCGCTCAGCACTCACCAAGTTTATTGAATGCGCCCAAATACGAGATAATATAAATTTTTCTTCTATTCCATAATTTTTTGCATTTTTTGTAATCACTGGTACATTTATGATGCGGAAGAAGAGGTTTCTTTCCTTTTATTTCAATTATTACTTTCAAATCAGGATAAGCTTTTTCTTCCACCGCTATATGAAAAGCTGTTATACTTACTCCGGAAGTATTGAATGGTGATACTACTTATCAGTTCATTCATGTGCTTTGCCATTATGCTCTTTATAGCATGCCAATCAAAATTCAATTAACCGATTGCCTAGAATCCATCCATTGTTGCCGCCCACTTTTATTCTAGGACTTGCAATTTTAGGCTGCGTACTCACTATCTAGTTTCTTTCGGTCAACGTTCGGCGTGTTTGATCCAGGCAGCCGGAGCAATTGATGTTATAATGGGTTTTGCAGTACAAGGATAGGGAGTTGCATGACGGAACTAGACGCTCAACTGCGTTGACAGTTTTACGACTAGTGTTTGGGGAGATAATTGCCCAAAAAGCTTACACTCCTTTTGTCAATTCGATATGCTTTGGAAGTTGTCTCCTTTCCAATCCACTTAAAAAGGTTGCAATTTATTGGCGATTTGAAATAAGCAGAAAATAAATTTACATTTTCGCCAAGTGCGAAATGGTAGAGTCTTTTTGATCTTTCAATGAAAAAAAAAAGGATACATAAAAAAAGAAAAGAAAAAAAGAGAAAAGTGCTATAACAATTAGCCAGATTGTTTGATTTTTTCAAAACAGTGCATTATTTATTTTTCATCGCATTAATTTATTTTAATTATCAACGATTATTAATATTTCGTAAAATTTACACCATAATTTTATTAGTGTATTCTGTCATGGATATAGTTTAGGAATTTCTTTCCATATGTAATTTTACTGTTTACAATTGCTAAGCGATTAAAATTGACAATTTCTGTTATAGGTTTAATATTTAACTTTGTAGAAAAGCCCACCCCCCCCCTCCCCAGAATTCTATTATTTTTAAATATATGCTTTCATAAATTTCTTAAGGGGGTTCTCAAATTCACTTGTCAACAATGCGAAATTTTCTGAGACATTTTCCGATCCTTTTTTTAAACGTAAATGTAGAAAACAAGCAGTTGAAGCGATTTGAAATCGAATAGCGTTTTCCTTTTTTTAAATAAATAAATTGCGTGTAGAGTTTAAAACGATTCTGGTCACGTGATGACAAGTTTTTTTTTTCTTCCTGTCACACCTGGAAATTCGGTCCAACTCGATCAGTATTTTCAAAAAGATCTCCTGTCTTTACCAAAAAATGGAAAACGTCTTTCGATTACATTATTTCATAATCACAACACCTGCACATTTCAGGCGTTTCCGGACAAAAATGAATTTAATCTGTCAAAAAATAATCAGTATTTTGCCTTAATTAGTATTTTTAATAAAGGATTTTTTAAGTAGTACGTTTTTATGAGCATAAATTTTAGAAAACTTTTTTTTAAGAGAAAATTTGATTAAAATTTTGTTATGAAATTAGTGTATTCAATAATTATAAATTTTTACACGTTTTTTAGGTTTTCTTGTTTTGTGTGTGTGTGCGAGTTCTATATTTAAATTATATTGCTGTAATGAAAATGTCCAATTCATAATGACAAAAGTAAATTCTTTTCTCTTTTTTGTAAAAAAAAAGAGAGTAATTATTCCCCCCCCCCCCCCCCGCACACACACACACACACAAACATTAACTTTTTTTTTCTTCCAATGTAAATGACACAAACAACAACAACAACAAAAACAGCATTGTCGAATATTTCATGACATTTTTTCATAATTTTATTTGCTCTTTGCATCGAACAGCCAGACAAATCATCATGATTTTTGAAAAACGAATAATAATACCATAAGATATTATATTCAGCTATATTTTGTTTGGGTCCGGATGGCACAGGAGAAAAAAAAAAAGATATAAAAACTGATGGAATATAAAAAATTAATATTGACTACACTCATATATGAGCAAAGTTTTAGAAGCAAAAATCTTTGAATTTTATAATGAATGCATATGAACAACTGAACTTTCTATACCAGTATTTTACAATCTTTTTTGGATAAAGTGTTTTTCAAGCCTTTAGAAATCAGTTTGAAAGGAATACTACTGTTATTGATGGGATTCAGAAAGAAATATTTCATCTGAATCAGAAGCTTTTTCACGGTCAGTGATAGTAAAATAAAGAAGCCGTGGGATATCCTTTGTCTATCCCCGCTTTCTGTTTAAAGTCATTTTACATAATTACTAGAAAATAGAACTTGTGTCTTTCTGTCATAGTTTTACAAAGGATAAAAATTGTGGCCCTTGTAGATTTCTGCCAGTGGTTGGATATATATATATATATTAAAACAGGTTTTTTTTTAATACAACAATCACAAAACGTCGTCATAAAAGAATATTTAGGATTAATATTTACTTCTATGTAAGAATATATTTTTAAACGAAAAGATTTATCTTGAAACAATTTTAAAATGTTATTAACAATTTTTTACTGTATATACCTTTTATATCGGCTCTATAAAAAGAGTTTGAAATGGGGGTCAAGCTCGATTCTTTACTAGCCTTCGGTATACGGTATCAAAGTGGAAATTTTATATTTATTCACAAAATGAAATAGGGGGGGGGGGGGAATCCTATTTGGGAATAACACGGCTAATTAGCGACAATTTTTTTTTTCGAAATTCATTATCAATAATCATTTTATACTTCTACGAAAATAGGTACCTCCAGCCATAGGTACCATTGCTGAAGGCCCTCAAATTGAAATTTGTGTGTAACGGAAAAATGCGATTTTCTCAAAAACTATGTGACTTAGGGTAATCGATAAAGTTTTCCTGCAAAGTTTAAAATAATGTCTACTCACCCCTAATTTTAACAGAATTTTAGTTTCACTAGATACGGAAATAGATGGGAGTGGGGGGGGGGGGGGGGCATATTTTTGCATTATATTTTCGACAATACCTCTGAAAATATAATATCTAAAATTAAAGACATATGTTTTTGAGTTTTGCGTTACCAAAGCTTTCACACGATATACAAAGGAAAAATTTGTTTTGAAGTAACTTAATTAGCCCCTATACATTTTTCCTAAATGTATTTGTGAATGGTTAATAATCTATAAATATGTGGGTCAATAGTCTTTATTACTTCAGCCAATTTGAACTTTCCACCTTCCATAGTTTCCGAGTAACATGGGTGTAACAAACAGATAGATAGACACGGGAGTGATCTTATAATGGTTCCGTTTCACCGGGAGCACAGGACATTTGAATTTTCACAAAATCAGTTTTTGGTTTTTGTTTCATTTTGGATGTTTTAATATTTCTCAACAATATGCAAAAAAACTCCATTCAAAAATATGCATTATTTCTTGAGTTACAATCATTTATAGACGGTGAGTATAATTGAATGTCCATAGATATTGAAACTTTAAAAAGCGTTTTCTCAAATTAGTAAATTTGGAGTTTGCGCGCTGTTACTTTTAAACTATGTAAGCTACAGCTTAAAAAATGTTAGCCAAATATGCCTTTCTTTATAGCCTACAAGCTAAAACCAAAAAAATTGCATATTTTGGTTATATTTTTACACTTGAAAATCTTTGATCGCATTGATTAGTTTCTGACTGCAAATCAAACACTATAAAATTTATTTTAATTATATAATTAATTAATAATATTAATATAATATAACTATTATTAATGTATTCTTAATTAATATTCAGTAAAATTACATCATAATTTTAGTATTATATTTATTATGGATGTGGGTTTACTTTCATATGACATTTTACTGTTTGTAATTGCTAAGAGATTAAAATTGACAATTTTTGTTATGGGTCTAATATTTAATTTTGTAGAACAGTTTTTTTCCAGAAATTTCAATTATTTTTAAATATATACTTTCAAAAATTTCTTAAAATTCTTCCTGAATTCGCTTGTCAATAACGCGAAATTTTCCGAGACAGTTACTAATACATTTTTAAACGTAAATGTAGAAAACTGGCTTGTGAAGCGATTTGAAATCAAATAGCGTTTACTTTTTTAATAAATAAATTACATGTAGCGTTTAAAGCGATTCTGGTCACGTGACGACATTTTTTTTCTTCGTGTCCCATCCTAAAATTCGGTCCCACTTGGACAGTATTCTCAGAAAGATCTTCTGTGTTTACCAAAAAATGGAAAACGTCTGTCGATTACATTGTTTATGAATCACAACACCTGCCCATTTCATGCAATTCCGAACAATTTTTTTTTTAAATCTGCCAAAAATAGCCCCTTCTGATGATGATGATGATCTCTTTTTTCTAATGTTGGGTGGACCCAATATTTTCTCCGTTTTTTTTCTGGAGAAAAAGAACCCATATATAGCATGATAGTTTCTTCTTCACTATCAGATGTGGACGACATAGCAAACTTCGACTGTGTATTAGCTAAGGAATAAAAAGACTGACCTTAAGTACATTTACTACATTGGCGATTAAACGCCAAATCTAGCAATCGGTTGTTCATGTCAGTTCTGTCGGGAACTACTCCTGACTTCAAAGATAAAATTTATGGGTTTTTCTAGACAATCTTTTGCAGGATAGTATAAACGCAGCTTTAGCCGAGTGGAACCAGTCCGTGTGTTTTCTCTTCGTCTTGGGTGATGAGAGGTATTGAACCATAACTGCAATTTTTTTTATTTTACTAGGGGGCTCAGCCCTCTACGAGCTACGCTCGCCAACCACCGTTCAGACACCGCAGACTCTAAAAGCACGCTAATTTGATTGGCTTTAAAAAGATTTCGAAAGATTGAATTATAACTTAAAAAACAGTGGCGATCTCCCTATAAACGAGTTTCTATTCATTTCTCTTTGATTGGGGAATTTGGCCAAATCAGCTACTGTTAAAAGATACAATGGCTGCTTCCGTCTTTGATTAAATAATTTTAGTTAAAAATTTCAAAATATAAAATGGATTAAGTAAATAGTCTTTGTCTCCCGGTATTTTTTAACAAAGTGAAAATAAAGTTTTTTTTAAAATAAGACATTTTAAATGTATCGTTTATAATCTGACGTAATTTTCACCAAACTTTTCATTCTCTTTTTAATATTCACGTGAAAATACTTTTGTTATGAAATGAAATATTTAAGCTGTCCTAACAAAAATAGTTGAAAAATATCAAATGTCTCGCGCAATTTTTAAAATTTAAACTGTTTTGCGATATTATTTTTTGTTCATTTTACGTAATAAGTGTAATGTGACGTAATTTCTCCTATTTTTAAGACTTCTAACGCATGTTAATGAATTTATTATTCTACAATATTCTTTCTCTTTTAAAATTCACGTGTTAATATAGTTTTTATGGCGTATTTTCAACGAGTTCCTGTTTTTTTAATATTTTATGTTTACAATAGTCACGTGTAAATAAATTTTTAATTTGAAGCAAACATTGTTTGCGCTGTTTATACAATTGGCAACAGTTTAAATTAATACCATCTCTCTATTCTAAAAAAAAAAAAATAACTACAAGATACACACACTCGCCAAGTTTCTGGTACATACTACAAATGTTCAATTTGTGCGCTTTTAACCCTTTATCTACTGACGATACTTATAAGTACCATTAAAGTAACTTGTTATAAAATTCATTCAATACATCGATTAGTTGTAATACAGTTTAGAATGAGTTACTGTAAAAGCACTTATTTTCGCGAGACTTTAATTTTCGCGATTTACG